>JAZKJV010001260.1:0-739226 GCA_037367405.1 Ottelia alismoides
TGCTGCCCTCCACCATCGCCGAGACCTCAACAATACCTCGCCCTCCCGCTGTGCTGCCTCGGGAGAAAGATATCAGATATTTTTTTTATTTAGGCTAATTCTAGTCGTTAGATCGTTGATAGGTTAGACTAACTCAATCATCTGGTTGAGTTAATGAAGTAAAGTAACGGAAGGTTATAGGTGTAAGACAACACACTTATTCAGGGTCCTGAGCGTAATTCGCGATTATGCTGGGTTATGAATGTTATTGCGAAACTACTCAGGGTTGTGGGTGTAAAAATCCCTTTTTTATGGACTTAATATTTGTAGGTAAGCTACAAGTGTCAGTCTCTGACTAGATAGCCATTGATGAAACATCCGAAAAAGAACTCTTTTGAATGGAAATCTCGTGTCCATCCCCTCTCGTGTAGTACTGCTTACCTCAGCTCTAACCCATCAAATAAACCAACATGATGACCTCATTAAAAATTCCGAAGTACGTCATTCTGAGTATCGACAAAACCCATAGGCACTTCCTTTGGCATAGTTGTTCCTCCTAGTGTAGGAGACAACGTCCACTGGGAACACATTTGTAGACCCAAATCCAACGACAGGTGGGGGATCCAAAATATTGAATTACTTAACAACACCTTCTTAACTAAAACTTGAATCAAAATATATGTAAACCACAACTCATTCATCGCCAACATGATCAAGACGAGATACCATGACAGCAAACCAATCCTTATTAGCTCCTCCTTGAATCCAAAAGACTCCACATCCTGACGCTCAGTGAAAAATAGCTCACTTTCACTTAGAGGAATATTTAGCAAGATTGTAAACTTCGATCACAATACATACCTTTGGTCTAATCGGCTTAATGGCAACACCTCACTCCATATCCTACTCCCAACCCTTTGAAAGTTAGCTTTCAATAAAAAAGCAACCATTTCGCAAGTCCACCACACGCTACCGGCTAAACAAAATTGGCTAAAAGCATTGACAAAGAGATCAAACAATTCTCTAGAGATACAAACCCTTGACTCTACCCTCCATGGCATGAGCCTCGACATTTCTCCTGACTTGATCCTTATCACGAAAAGAACACCCTTAAATCAGCTTACCAACTTACCAAGGACATGTACCAAACCCTTTCCCACACTAGTCTAGAAGCAAAACTTGACCTTAATTTCTGGTCCAAATTCTTCCAACCAAGAGTTTCCCTCTTCCTATGGTCATTATATCATAACAAGTTCACAACATAGGACAAGCTCTCATTTATTAAGACGCCCACCACAAATGCGTGCCTCTTATGTCTTTCCAATGAAGAATCCACTAGTCACCTATTTCCGGATTGCCTTTACATCGTGTATGTATTGCATATTTTCTACATTCAACCATTAAATTGCAATTTGAATACATTTTTTGCCAATCATAACTCACACACATGTTCCCCATTTGGAAGGTGCGTTGCTCAAGGATATTTAAGGGTATTCAAAACTCTCTTCCTCTATTGCTAAAGAAGCCTTCTTCCTATTCATTGTTGCATTGTAATTGATTTGGAAGGTGTGTTGCTCAAGGATATTTCATGGTATATCAAAACACCCTTCCGCTATTGCTAAAGAAGCCTGCTTCCTATTCACTACCGCATTGTAACCTAATATTTAACCCCCACCCCCCTCGGCAAACAATTTACACTCCCTCCATTGTATTTAATTATCGTGCTAGTCCGAAATGAGGAACACTGCAAGTCTGTGCCCCAGAATCCATCGCCAACATGCCTCAAAGTAAGCTCCACTTGAGAAGGAGATGCTAGGTAGAAACACGTACACTGTCAATTTGTGAGATCGGCTTATGAGAAGTGAATATGATAGTTTGATTTTTTATATTTTGATCTTAAAGTTATCTTTCATTTTATTCATGGCATGATGTTTTATGTTAAATTAAGTTTAAAGTACCACTTGACTGAAAAGGATACGGGTGGAATTCGTAAAGTAGGATAAGAAAGAAAGTTATAAATATTAAAAGTTATCATATATAATATTAACATATTGGATTGGATTAGATTTTGGTAGTGATTCAATCCAATCCTTAATTTAATGGATTTTTTAAAATCTCAAAATGATGAAATCCATTAGAATGACAATCGTAGATCAATTATCTATGCTCCAATCCCAATTTCTTAGGGCCACCTTCATTGGCTTCACTTGTTATTCGAAGGTATGGGATACAACCCACTTTTGCCTTTCATTTTCTAGCCACAAAAATGCAAAGCGTATACTATGCGTTGATATTGTTGCCTTTAGGCCAAATTCTTCCCCAGTTGTATGCCTTTTGATTACATTATTTTAGTTCAATAATACAACAATTTTATACATTTTTATAAAATATTTATAATTATCGCATTTGAATTATTAATAAGACTAAATCCGTTGTAGTAAACAATCTTTTTTATGTCAATTCAATACCAAAATTACAATCCAAATGTTAAATCTTACTAACATGAGGATAGCATAAGAGAGGGATAATATATAAGTATCAAAAATCCGATCTAATCCGCAACCTAATAGATCAGATTGTTTTATTTTTGACTATTTAATACATTGGATTGGATCGAGAAAAATTATAATCCGTTAAGGTTGGATTGGATGCAGATTAAGGTAATCCGATCCGATCCATGTGTACCCCTAATATCTATCCTTACATTCCTATATTGAAACTAATTAATGTTTTGGTCATATATATATATATATATATATATATTCTATTTTAATTTTTCCAGACACCTTCCAATAATAAAAAAGTTAATATTGATAAAATACGGATTTTTATCACTTATACCCTTCTTAATTTATGAAATATTAGTTATTCCTCTCCTTTTTGGGAATATCAGTTGTGCCTAGACTTCTTGCAAAATTATGCCCCTTTGTAAGATCATTATGTTATATGTCCCTACTTTACCTTAACGAATGGACAGAACGGTGAATTTTGTAATAAGTCAAGGGCACAACTGATATCACAAAAAAGAGTGGCATAACTGATATGCAGAAATTAAAAAGGGATGCAAGTGATAAAATTCTCAATTATTTTAATCATAAATGAAATCAGTACATCTACCATTAACCTTCGTGACCATTTAACACTATTCACCAAAAGGTTAACCATCTTACTAACCTTATGAAAGGAACTTATTTCAACTCAACCTTATTACCAAATGGGCAAGTTTGGTCAGACTTGATGGAATTAATCATGTTATATTTTTTCAGCCTTAAATCACATAATCATGAAACCACGATAAAACAAATTTTGGGGATTCGAATATCACAATATTAGCTTTTTTGTAATTTATTCTTTTGACAAAGGAGAACAACGTTTCACATTCTACCACTTGTGTTCCCCCAAATGCACACTGCATAGTTTTTAAATCATGGGTTAGTTTATATAAAAAAAGACTGTGTGCTTTAGTGTTGTTCCCTTTTTGTTCATCTTTTCTTACTCTATCTTTTCTTGCTCTCGTGTTTGTTTTTTTAGCTTAGATATATACATGAGAAAGAAACTCCATCTTTATCATGTTATACATCCAAATTATCGAAACAATCGTTTCTCTTTCTTCCATTTTAACAAAAAAATCCCATAATATACCATCTTATCGTCTAAAAATTGTAAAATACTCAACATCTAATCAATGTTTCAAATATAAATAAAATCACATCACAACAAACCTTCTCAACAACAAATCATTCATCCAAACATCAAAACACGCAAAAAGCATATCTATTAAATAAATTCCAGCACTAGAAATTTTTTTTTAAAAAAATACAGCTCTGAAAAGGGGGTGGTCGTGGAATATCCCTAGCAGGGTAGCACGTGTTCTTTAGACGATTTGAGCTACTAATGGCTAAGATCACTATTCTAAACAATGTGGGATTTGTTCTCGCCGTCGTGCCCTTCTCCACTTTTTTCCGAAACAGACTGAATCTTTATTTGGGTAAACGGATCTTTGGATGAGGGACTGTTTAACCATCTTTCTATAATTGTCCCCCCTTCATTTGTGATCAACTCAGTGAAGAGAGAGCCCTAATTTCTTGTGAAGGAGATTAGGGATTTTGTATGCCCCCATGGTTTTTCCCTCTCAGTAGGGTTTTCCACAAAAATCTTGGTGTCTTCTTCTTGTGTCTTCATCTTTTGTTTTGTGACGCGGTATCAGAGCCTAATTAGGGCTTGATTTCTCATCATCATCTCTCCCTCGTCGACCAAGTTCAGTCGTCCGTGCAACCTACATCACACGACCTCCTGCATGAGCATCTCCCCCTGTGCACCTCCTGTCGACCCCCTATGTGAGCTCCCTGAGTGACAACGAGCCCCTACGCAAGTGCCCCCCCTATGCGAGCCCCTTCGCGTGACGACATCCACCTACGCGAGCCCTTTCCAACCATTTTTTGGTACCTGCCTTTGGTAGCTTCATCGAGAGGTTCACCATCTGCTTTGCTGAGTTTATGATTAGCATATATAGGAGTAGAGGTTGGCTTGCAACCGAGCATACCATAGTCACGAAGTAAATTTAGAGTATAAATCTGTTGATTTAAACACATACCTCCAATGGATAGGGTCATCTCAATACCATGAAAATGCTTCAACTTACCCAAATTCTTTACTTCCAATTATATAACTATAACTCTTTTAGTATTGATTATTTCAGCATCATCATCACCGGTTAAGATCATATCATCCACATAGACCAAGAGAATGGACTTTATATCGCTTGCCTCTTAATGAAGAAGGTATGATCTCCATTAGCTTAATTGTAGCCATGAGCAATCATCACCACCCCTGAGATGTTCAAACCAAGCTCTAGGAGATTATTTTAGACTATACAATGATTTTTTTAGTCTACAACACTTGGCCAGTACCTCATACCTAGGTAGCATCTTCATATATACTTCCTCTTTGAGATTTCCATTTAGGAATGTATTTTTGACATGCAACTAACACATCTTCCACGAGAACTATATAAAAAGAATATAACAACACAGACAATATTCAATTTAGCCACAGGTGCAAAAGTCTTGAGATAGTCTATCCCATATTTGTGTCCATATCCGCGTGCAACAAGTCGCATCTTGAATCTATCATATCTCACTCTTATAAGACATGGCATCACCTATGCCGTTAATGTGGTTATTCAACTCATGCATGCTCCCACCACTGTTCATATAACAGTTGTCAACATGATTTTGTGTTACATTAAGAAATCCCCGGGTAAAGAACTTTTGTTTAGAAAGCATGATCTTGTGTGTATTGAAGGTTACATTGATGCAGACTGGACTGGGTATGTTGACGATAAGCAATCAACCTCGGAATATGTTGTGTATTTATGTGGCAACTTAGTCTTTTAATGAAGCAAGAAACAAAATATTGTCTCCAGGTCCAGTGCAGAAGCTAAGTATCGAGCACTTGTGAATGTGGTTATTGAGGTCATCTGGTTGAAACTTCTACTAAGAGAGTTGGATACTTACTTGGAATCCCAGAAAAATATTTATTTTTATGAGTTGTTTGTTCATCCAATTCATTTCAAATAAGTCGTATCTTGTTCAAACCAATGAATAGAACTGAAGTTATAGTTGAAGCAGCCAGTAAAAAACCAAAATAACTAGTTATAGTAAGCATGAAAAAACTAAATGAAATATATGAACCTCTCATGCCACTGAATATGTTTTGTGATAATAAAGTTGCAATCGACTTGGCAAACAATCATGTTATGCATGATAGAACAAAGCACATGGAGATTGATAAGCATTTAATACGTGAGAAGATTGATGGTGGCCAGTTGTGCCTTCCTTACTTGCAATCTGGTGACCAGATTGTTGATCTCTTCACAAAGGGGTTGCTTAGGATGATTTTTTAGTTGAATGTGGCCAAGTTTGGCATGGTTGATATGTATGCTCAACTTGAGGGGGAGTGTTGAGTTGTATGGATCTTTATTTGGATAAACGGGTCTTTGGATGAGGGACCGTTTAAGCATCTCCACATAAATATACTCATCCCCCTTCATTTGTGATCAACTCAGTGAAGAGAGCCCTAATCTCTTATGAAGGAGATTGTATGGGGTTTAAGTGTGCCCCACTATTTTTCCCTCTCTCTAGGGTTTTCCACGTAAATCTTTGTATATTCTTCTTGTGTCTTCATCTTTTGTTTTTTGTATCACATTCAATGACTTAGGAGATGTTAATGACTTATAAGCATCAGTGATAATTAGAAATTAATCTAAATACGAGTTTAATTGGTTCAACGAAAATCATCCAAATTTTGATAAAAAATTCAAAAATCTAACTAGAGATGTAAACAGAAATATAATATTTTTAAATACGAATACGAATGCAGATACATATATTGACGGATATGAAATTTATGTTACCATATCCTTGAAAAATGATACAGATGTAAAGCAGATATTGATTGTATACGAATAATATTAGAAATACTTTATATATTAGCTTACAGTTACATAATTAGATGAAATACACGTGATATAAATATTTTAAAGTGAAAAGGGAAGCTGCTCCGCGGAGCAGCCAAGCTGGCTGTTGCGTGGGGCAGTTTCCCCCCATTTTTTTATTTTTTTTTGAAATTTTTTTATGTTTGTTCATCTATATATACCTCCTACATGTCATTCAAATTTCGTGAGAAACGGAGACTCCTATGCCCTCCATCTAGAACAAGTAAAATTTAACGACCTGAAATTTGCTGTAAAGTACCTGTTCTAGATGGAGGCCATGGGAGTCTCCGTTTCTCACAAAATTTGAATGACATGTAAGAGGGATATATATATATATGAATAAACATAAAAAATTTTCAAAAAAAAGGGGGGGGAGCTGCCCACGCAGCAGCCAGCTTGGCTGCTCCGCGGAGCAGCTTCCCCGTTCTCTATTTTAAATGTGCTTTTTATAATTATACAAAATACAATTACATAACGTGTAGAATTATATTACGACTATATTTATATATGAAAATGAGTATACTGCTAAGTATGTTTATAGATAGTAAAGTAACTCCATGTTCGTAGTCATTTTAAAACAGATATAAATATGAACATCAAAATCTTATAAAATAAATACGGTGAGCGATCGGAGATGGACACATCAATGAGTTTATGGGCATGTTTGGTTGCTGGGTTGGACTGGGTTGGGTTGGGCTGGGTTGGGCTGGGTTGGGATGGGTGAATAGTAATCTGTGAGGAGAAAGTACCCTTGTGAATAGTAACCAAGGTTGGGCCAACCCTGCCCAACCCTGCAACCAAACAGGCCCTATGTAACGTGGATGGAGAAAGAGAGGACAAAGGAGGGAGAGGATGACGGTGCCGACTCAGAGGTTTAGGCCATGACGTCGACCCATATGAATCTCATGCATCTTTCATGTTATACATAATACATGAATCTCATGCATCTTTCATGTATAATATTATTCTATTCTATACTGCTCTTTGGAGCGAGTATGCCCACAATAATTTTACACGTCGTTTTTCTGCAGATGTTCCCCTTTGATTTGGACTCTTACTTCGGCAGACATTTCATGCACATGCAGCCATCAATATTTCTACGTAGACAGACTTCCAAACACTACAAGAAAAATAAATTGTGGTTAAAGAATTATGTCTACTACGGATATGAGATTTGTGGCCACAGAATTGGGCTCTCATAGCTAAAAGTCTCATCGCGAGAGTTTTCTAACCACGAATATGCCATGTCCACTACAAGTGACTACAGAACTTGTCGTGGCCACAACTCTTGCATGAAGACTTTAGCCACCAATTGTAGCTGCGAGAAACTAGTGGCCACGGAATTATCGTGGCCACAAGTTTCTGTAGCCACATTCTGTGACTGCAACTCATTTTTCTTGTAGTGCAAATGCAAAAGGGGTAATGTTTCTGAATGTTAGCAGACGTAGTTAGCCGAGATCGAGTTTACTTGGATGAAGACCGACTCAGGAAACCTCAAACCGTCCTATCACTATAAGGAAAACAAGTTGTGACTACAGAACTATGGCCACGAAAATGGGGTTTGTGGCCACAGAATTGGGCTATGGACACAACACGTCGTGGCCAGTAGCCGTAGCTATAAGTCTCGTCGCGAGAGTTCTTTAGCCACGAATATGCCGCTGCCACTACAAGTGGTCACAGAACTTATCGTGGCCACAACTCTTATATGAAGACTTTGACCACAGATTGTGGCTACGAGAAACTAGTGGCCACAGAATTATCGTGGTCACAAGTTTCCGTAGCCACATTCCGTGGCCACAACTCGTTTTTCTTGTAGTAAATCCTATTAGAATTTTACTGAGAAATCGATTGTGTGGAAATCCAACCTGAATGTAGAAGTTGTGGAGAACTGAATAACTGAAATTGATTGGATACAGTTACTTGGTGTGGTGCTGACACTACAAAGAAAACAATTTATGGCTACAGAAATATGGCCATGTGAAAAACAAGGAGGCGAGAGCCGCTAAAAAGTAGTCTGACAAGTCAGACTCACTGTCGCTGATGCGACTACTCAAGCCTCTTCGTTCGTCAACAATTAACCCACACAATCAATCAAGGAATGAATAGCAAGGATTAAAATTTATTATACCCTACTAAAAATGTACAGTAGCAAGCAAGTAGGGGTCGAACACAGGAAACAAGGGTGCAGAGTGTAGATAAGAATCCAAACCTAGGTCTAATAAGACACTTAGCCAATTTTTTTGTGGGTTTTTAAATTTTAATTTTTTATTTTAATTTAATTTTTAATTTTTTATTTTACTTTTTAATTTTCTGGTTTTTATAATTTTGTATTTTATAATTTTTTATTTCTCTTTTTTTTCAATGTTGGAAAATATAAGCAAGGTAATAAAAGACAAGATAAAGTATTTATAAAAAGACGCAAAAATAGTCAAAAATTCAGAAATAAAATCTTTTTGGTCTTTTTATATTTTCTACTGTTTTTGTGATTTTTTAGGAATTTTTCAAGGTGTTTTTGGTATTTTAAATACTGAAATAAATCAAAACAGTGAACAGTGTACTGGCTATGAGCAAAATGGGAATTAAAAATAGACAAGAGCAACAAATATTTTCAAACTATTTTTCAAATAAAGATAACAAAATATAGAACAAACAGGATCTGAGTTTATAATTTTTGGAGTTTTCTTTGATTTTATATATTTTTTTGAAGTTTTTATGTATTTTTGAATTTTTAAGGTTTTTCTTTTGAGATTTTTAGTGATTTTTGGACTGACACTAGAAAATGGTAAAACACACAAAATATTATTTTTTTTTGGAATTTTTCAAAAGGTTTTTATAATTTTTATGGGTTTTCTAATGCAAACAGTGAAATAAATGCATGTTTTTTATTTTTATAAATATGAATATGCAATAAAAATGTAATGCAAAAATATGGCGTGCAAGTATAAGTAAACAGGAGCTTAAGTTCAAATTTTTAGAATTTTTGGCAATTAAATGAGGCGTGAAATAAATAAACTAAGCACACAAAAATCCTAAGCCTGGCAGGGGTATAAATGCAATTATCGAAACATCCAGGGGCTCAGGTGCAAAATCCACAAAAAGGCACGCACATAACACGTGATATATCATTTACAGGGGCATAATCGTAATTAATGAAAACCGGCTGGGCATACATGAAATTTCTCCAAAAAGATATTTAATTAACTACGCACAGGGATGTAATTGCAAATAACTAAAAGTTCAGGGCCAAATATGCAAAATACCCAAAAGTCACGCGTCCCAGTCACGTGAGGTGACGTGGCGTGGACTAAAGTGCAAATAGTGAAACCGTGAGGGCCTGAGTGCAAATATTACAAAACTTTTTAAACTTCAGATGAAAGTTTTTAGACTAAAAAGTGAATGCAAAGAGTCGTGGGTTGAAAATGCAAAATACCCACGGGCTCGATCGTGCGGCCGATGGCATCCCACTAATCCACGTGGCGCGCATCTGACGGTGCGTACCCCTTCGTCTGGATGGCTGAGATCAGATCTTCGAAGAACGATCGGACGGCTGGGGACGCTGAGCAATCGGACGGCGTACGTGACGTCTGGAGATGGCCTTTGATCCAACTGCAGGGGGAGGTTCATGAAGAACACCTCCCCGGTGAGCTTCGATCGGCGATTGCGGCCGACACACGGCCGCTCCGGCCCCCGGATCAAGGGCGAAAGGATCCTGGGGCCCTTCCGCGTCAGCTGGTGGCCTCCGGCGAAGCAGAGGCGGCGAGAGTTGCTCGGACGGCGAAGGCGACCTGGGCGGATGGGCCTGGAGTCAATGAAGGTCGATGGAGCCTTCTCTGGGGCTCGGACCTGCAGGGTTAAGTGCGCAAAAACCAGGCGAGCAAAATGGTGGTCTCGGGTGACCCGATGGAGGCGGAGAGTGGGTCGAGCGATGAGCTCCGGCGAACGGCGGAGAGGGGAGCTCAGGGGGGCTCGATCTGGGCGTGATCGAGGTGAAATGGTGGGTGGAGCGGAGCGACGGAGTGAAGGGTAAGCGAATGGAGGTGGTCTGTGGGCGAGTCGATGCGTTGAGTGATCGGAAATGACGGGCGGAGCTCAGCTTCGCCGTGGCTTTGATTAACGATTCACGACGACTGGAGAAACGAAAGGTCAAACTGCTACTAGGATACGCTAATCTACTCTAAGGCTACAAGAAAACAAAAAGAAAAGGAGAAGAAGCTCACCAGAGACGTCGGGCTGCAAGGCGCAGCGGAGCTCCGGCGAGGGGTCGAATTGCTTCGATTCTACACCAAACACCTCGAACCCAGGTTCGATTCGATGCCTGCTGTCACCAGGAGCACGAAGGGCTAGGGGTTTGAGGGTGAAAATGGCGGAAGAAGGATTAGATTTGAATTGAAGTCGGAGGGGCTCTTTTGTAGGGTTGACGGGCGGCGAGGAAGACGAGGCTCGAAACGCCTCGATCAGTGGTCTTCAGCCCCAGGTTTCACTAGGGCGTGAATCACCATTGACCGAGGAGCAAAAATGCAGAAGGCATCTTCCTGGATTGGTGCAAGGTCGAGCCTAGGAAAGGGCGAGAAAATGAGACAAAACGTCTTCTGACAAGCCTAGAGGAGGAGGTCAGACAGTTGACCGAGGTCAACTGTCAGACCAACCTGGTTGGTCCACGTGGACCAACCAGGAAAAATCCTCAAAAAATGATTTCAAAAATCGAAATAAAATAGTAAATGAATGAATTTTATTTTGGTTTAAAAATAAAAAATGTTTATTAATTTATGAAGTATTTATTTATGATTTTTATTTATTTTTATGAGGTGTATTTTTACAAGTGGCTTTTTATACCCTATATAGGTATTTTACATGTATATTTTATTAATTGATTTTTATTTTGTGATTTTAATTTTATTATTTTTATTTAGTATTTTCTAAAAGTATAAAATACTTTTATATACATAAATATATTTTTATTTTATTTTTCTGATTTATTTTGTATATTTAATAAAATACAAGCGTATGTTATATAGGTATGTATATAAGTGTTGTATCTATGTATTCTATATACAAGTATTTTTATTTTGTATTTTCTTTGCATTTTTATTCTTGTTTAATGTACATAATTATTATAAGTAATATTTACAACATTATAGAAAAATACAAAAAAATAATGAATAAATAATAAATTGAATATTTTATTCTGTACAAGTATACAATGAGGGTCCAAAACTCAACTTTCAAACCGTAGCTCCGCCAAATGCAAAACCACCACCATTGGATAGATTATTTTATTCTATATACAATTAAAGGTGAGTTTGATGCATTTGGAGTTGTCAGTTGTGAGATACGAGTCTGGGAAGGTTGGATTCTGGATTTTTATTCAGACCATAACTTTTTATCTGTACATTATTTTTCTGTGAAATCAATTTTGTATTTTTCTATATAAAATTATCTACAACTTTCATGAACAAAGTTTCTTTATTTGAAGTATAAAAAGTGAAACCAAAAATAGGTCCCAAAATGAATAAAGAATGAATAAAATAAAAAGGAATTTGTATTGTATTTTGGCCCTTATCTCTCCCTACTTTATTCCTTGTCGACCTATTCATCAAGATGCCTAGGTCTCGGGGTTTCGGGTCATAAAATATTTACAATATTTTATTCTTTTTCTTTTCTTTTCTTTATTCTATAATTTTTGGCTTTAAAAACCGCATTTTATACAATATTTACATAATGATGCATGGATGCTAAAATGCATGAATTAAGCCTATCTACACGCATTTACTAGGGTTTTTAAGGCCAAAATGATAGAATAAAGATGATGAAACGTGGCTTCATCATCCCCCTATACTTTACCTTTGCTAGTCCCTAGCAAACACTTATGCAATAAGTGCAGAAAAAGAAAAACAAAGAAAAGAAAAAGAAGAAAATTAGATTAAGTTTAATTATCGAACAAGTCTAAGTAAAATCCGGAGATTGGAGCTTGATTGGACCTTAAAATCTACCTAATAACATGAACCTTATAGGAACTGGGTTTGAGGTACTTTAGGTCTAGTTGACTTAATTCTTTGAGGATCACGGGACTTGGTCAACTATCAAACTCAATCCGAAAAATGCGAATGCTATGCAATGTAGAAAATATTTTTGTGATGCAATTTTCAAGAATTTTGAACTTTTTATGGATTTTTGAAAAGATGATGATGATGCATATGCAGATGCATTTTTTATATTTTTCAAAAAGATTTTTCAAATGTTTTTGGGTTTTAGTTTTGCACATGTTTTTTGGGATTTTTGAAAACAAAAAGCTTTTGGCTGAAAAGCTAGGTGAAAAATATGTACACGGGCGTGCTTCTTATATATACAAGAAGTGGATTTTAAGAATTTACAAGGGTAAGTGGTCAGTTTTATACATTTATATAGTGGAATTTGGTGTGATGTAAATATTCCTCAAACTTATTTGACACAAGCTTTTTCACACAATTTTTGAAAACTATAGTCCAAAATAATTTTTACAAACATTTTACAAACATGTACACACATTTGAAAATCATTTTGCAAAGGCTTTCGAAACAGTATCTATAGATTTTTCAAATATTTTTGCAACCATTTTTCAAACCATTTGCAAATCATTTTTCAAATATTTTATTTCACACAAAGAAAATAATTTTATAATCAAAATATTTTTACAAAGGTTGAAAACATGTAACAAAATATTTTCAAAATAGTTTTCAATAGATGTTCACAAAGATTTTCAAACTATTTTTCAAACATTTTGCAAAAAACATGTTTCATCTGACTTATTAATCAGTAAATACAAAAGAATTTGAGGAATAATCACATCTTTTTATTAAGGTTTTTAATGAATTTTAATAGTAAAATTAGCCATAGTTATTAGTAAAAAAGAATACGAAAGTACGAGTTATGCCTAAAGTATATACACAGTATATACGACCCCCCTATACTGAGCTTGAGCTATGTCCTCATAGATCAGAGATAAAAGAGAAGACATAACTCGTACTGAGTATAGGAAAATCTAAAGAATAAATGAATAAGAGATGAACAAAAGAATGAGAAGTTGACCGTCCCCCCTATACTTAGGATCAAATAATCCTAAGTATAGTAGACTGTACACAAAGCAGGGAGGGTCAAGGGTGGGAATGAACAGATCGTACTCAGACTGTCTCCCCCTATACTTAGGGTAAGATATCCCTAAGTATAGACAAGGAGAGGAGACAATGGAGAGGATCAAAGAATGGAAATACTCGGGGTGCACACCCCCCTATACTTAGGACAAAGTACGTCCTAAGTATAGAAAACTGTCAACAAGGGGCGACACCTTTTTGATAAATTAAGAAGATAGAAGAGGAAAAGAAGAAAAGAAGAAAAGGGAAGAAAGTGGATATGAGCAACTCGGGATGCGCGTCCCCCCTAAACTTAGGATAGAGTACATCCTAAGTGTAGCAATGATGACAGGGATGGCATCAATTCGGTAGAAGCGGATAAAAGACATTGAAAAGAAGAAAAGAAGAAAAAGAAAAAGACACAAATCATTCAAAAATGTTTTGTTGTGCTTCGCTTTTCTCTGCTTCTTTGGAGGTATTCAGCTCATCCTCATAGATTACTTGAACTGAGTCAACGATAGCCATGAATGTATCATGTTCAAGGTATGGCTTCAGAAGCTGTCCATTGACTACAAATGGTTGTGCGTCAGCTGACAGATTGGATATCAATACACTTCCGTTGTCACGTACCTGCCTAACCAAAAACGGCCCAGTCTACTTGCTCTTCAATTTGCCTGGAAAGATCTTCAACTTTGCATCGAACAACCACACCTTTTGACCTGGATCAAAGGTCTTGCGACGGATATGCTTATCATGCCATGTTTTTACCTTCTCCTTATACATCAGGCTGTTGTCATATGCGTAATCTCTGAATTCCAGTAATCTGTTCAGATCCAGTTTCCTATTCTTTCCTGCCTGTTTGGAGTCCATATTACAGATGTTAATGGCCCATAGGGATTTGTAAATGAGTTCCACGGGCAAATGACATGGCTTGCCATATACAAGGCGGTAGGGAGACATTCCCAAGGGTGACTTGTACGTTGTTCTGTAAGCCCAAAGAACGGAATCAAGCAGCTGAGACCAGTTCTTGCGATCCGGACGCACAAGCTTCTGTAAAATTGTCTTGATCTCCCTTTTTGAACATTCAGCTAAGCCATTGGACTGCGGGTGGTAGGGTGAAGCAACACGATGCTCAATGCAGAATTCTTGGGTCAGCTTCTTCACCTCTCTATTTATGAAATGGCTACCCCCGTCAGATATGAGAATCTTGGGAATCCCGAACTGTGCTATGATGTGATCTCTCAAGAATCGACAGACAGTCCTGCTGTCGGCGGCTCGGACGGGAATAACCTCCACCCATCGACTGACATAATCGACAGCAAGCAGAATATATTCATACCCCCGACTGTTAGGAAATGGGCCCATAAAGTCGATGCCCCATGCGTCAACGACATCTGAGATCTGAATGTATTTCAGAGGCATCGTATCCCTCATTCCTATGGTTCCACCCATCTTCTGGCAGTCAGTGCAACATTTGACATACTCATCTGCATCTTTGAATAATGACGGCCACCAGAGGCCACTCTGAAGAACTTTTGCTACCGTCCGTTTGCCTGAATGATGTCCTCCAGAATCTTGATCATGACATAAAGCGAGGACACTTGGAACTTCCTCCTGAGGAATGCACCTTCTCTAGATACAATCTGCTCCCTCACGAAACAGATACGGGTCTTCCCACTGGTAGAAATGGATTTTAGACAAGAACCTGTCTATTTTCAATTTAGGCCAGTCTTGTGGGATTTTCTTGGCAACTAGATAGTTCACAATGTCCGCATATCAAGGAAGTGAGGCGATAGACAGAATTGACTCATCTGGAAAGGTTTCTGTGATCGGCTGCAGGTTCAGTTCAGGAGACTCTAGTTCAGGAAGCCTTGACAGATGATCGGCCACTACATTCTTTACCCCAGGTTTATCTTTGATTTCCAAGTCAAATTCTTGGAGGAGAAGGATCTACCGAATGAGACGTGGTTTGACGTCCTTCTTCTGTTGTAAGTACCGAATGGCCGAATGATCAGTGTAAATGATTACCTTGGACCCAAGAAGGTATGATCTGAACTTTTCCAAGGTAAAAACTACCGCTAGCAGCTCCTTTTCAGTGACAGTGTAGTTCCTCTGGGCTTCATCGAGCGTTCGGCTAGCGTAGTGAATCGCAAATGGTACATTATCTTTCCTCTGTCCCAGTATAGCTCCGATGGCATAATCTGACGCGTCAGTCATGATCTCGAAAGGCTGAGTCCAAATCGATGGTTGTAAAACAGGGGCCTGCGTGATGAGCTCTTTCAACTGATTAAAGGAAAGAAACACACGGTTGTCTACGATGAATTCATTGTCCTTGTCGAGCAACTCAGTCAATGGCCTGGCCAGTTTACTGAAATCTTTGATGAAACGTCGGTAAAAACCGACATGGCCCAAGAATGACCGGATTTGCTTGATGTTTGTAGGTGGCTCAAGTTTGGAAATCACATCCACCTTAGCTGGGTCAACCTCCATGCCACGTTTAGAAACAACGTGACCCAGCATGATTCCTTCGGTCACCATGAAATTGCTCTTCTCCCAAGAGAGCACCAGATTTACTTCGCAGAACCTCCGTAAGACTCGGTCTAGATAGTCCAGACATTGATCAAATGAATCCCCGTAGACCGAAAAATCGTCCATAAAGACCTCGAGAAAGTTGCCCACCATATCGGCAAAAACTGCAAGCATACACCTCTGAAATGTGGCTGGGGCGTTGCATAGCCCGAATGGCATCCGTCTGGAGGCATATGTGCCAAAAGGACAGGTGAACGTGGTCTTCTCTTGATCTTCAGGAGCAATAGCAACTTGATTATACCCAGAGTATCCATCCAAGAAGCAGAAGTATTCCTTCGCGGTCAATCTCTCCAAGATCTGGTCAATGAAGGGTAGAGGAAAGTGATCCTTCTTGGTAGCGATATTAAGTCTTCTATAGTCCACACATACTCGTCAAGAAGTGGGTACTCTGGTTGCGATCTCCTCTCCTTTGTCATTCTTCACAATGGTGATCCCTGATTTCTTGGGCACAACATGCAGAGGGCTCACCCATTTGTTGTCGGAGATGGGGTAGATAAATCCCGCATCACACCATTTCTGGATCTCTTTCATAACGACCTCCCGCAGATTCGGATTCAATCTTCTCTGTAATTCTCGAGAGGGCCTGCAATCTTCTTCCAGAAAGACGCGGTGCGAGCAGAGTGACGAATTGATCCCATGGAGATCGGATGTTCGCCAGCATATCGCCTTGCTGTTGCGTTCAAGAACCTCCATCAGACGAGATTCTTGGTCTTCGATCAGATGTGCATTGATGATGACCGGGTACATCTTTGGTTCTCCCGCAAGGAAGGCATACTTCATGTTGGAGGGCAAGGGTTTTAGTTCTGGCGGAGTCTGAGCTGCTTCAGTGGTGACCTCAGCTATTAATTCAGGTGGTGCTTCTTTCAACTGTTCGGTGTCCACCATAATTTGTTCCACTTCTTCTCTCAGATCCTGGCAGAATTCCTCAATGATGCTGTCTTCATCAGAAAATTCTTCAAAATTCGGCTCTTGGTTCTGAAGGCACATCACCCCCACGACAGTATCTTGTAGCACATCAGCAAGTTCCTCATCTTGATTGATACAAGGAAATTCGACTGCGGTCTCCACTTCCTTCTCGGGGCAGAGGAGTCCATGGATCTCATTGTCATCCAGAAATAGGTTGGTATCTTGAATTTCTGCTAGGAAGTCGCAGTCGTCAGCGCACTCGATCACCCTTGCACATGCAGTAGATGTATGCTCAATTGGTGTTCCCTCGGACAGGGTCTCAACTCTGATAATTTCACTGCCAGCTCCAAAAGTGATTTCTCCCGTCCCATAATTCACTATTGTGTTTGATGTCCGCAGAAATGGTCTTCCGAGGATAATTGGGATAAGGAGCAATGGAGAGGGGACGTCCATATCTAAAAACACAAAATCGACCGGAAAGTACTTTCCCTGAACCGTGACGATCACGTCCTCCAACAGGCCCCTAGGCCGCTTGACTGACTTGTCTGCAAACTGCAAGATCATCTTTGTAGGCTTGAGCGGTCCTAGCCTGAACTCCGTGAGTAGCGAAGCTGGCATCAAATTAACCGAAGACCCACTATCGAGAAGTGTCCGTTCGAACTCTTGATTGAACATCTGACAGCGTACAAGAGGTGCTCCCATATCTGGCTTTTTATCCGGGAGGTTGCTGATGGCGTTGACGGTGGCCATTGTGAGGATGTGCTTTTCGGATTTGCCACCCTTGCTTCTGGAATTGTGAGGGTTTGGCCTGCGCTTGGTTGTGCATGCCTCTTTCAATCCTTTTTTCACGGCCGGCATGTACTCAAGAGCTTTCATCAATGGCATATTCAGCACTAAATTCTGAATGATTTCAATAATGGCAGGATCAGACAAAGCACTTTTCAAAATTTTCTTTTTTTGTGTTTTTTCATTACTTCCGGGAAAGGAATATTTACAAAATCTTCACCAATATCATTCAAAATAGTGTCTGCATTGTTGTTTACAGGTAGATGACAAAAAGGGATGGATTCATCTACAATTGGTGGACCAAAAATGACAGGCTCGGCTTCCGGTGCGGGCGTTGGACTCGCTGCAGGTACTGTGCTCCTCCTGTCAGGAACTGGCTGTAAGGCAGGTGCAGGCGTCTCCAATGCTGGCTGATCTCCACCGAGGTTGCTGCTATCTTTTTGTGTTTTTCTGTTTTCTTCATTTTTTGTGGTTTTCTGCATAATGGTGCTGCTCCCAAAATGCTGGCTGGCCCTGGTGTTGGCTGGACTGACGATTCCCCGTCAGATGCAATATGCTTTCCCTTCGCCGTCGCCGATGGCTGGAGTGTCCTACGCTCCTGAGAGTAATAGCATTAGATAAAAAAACAATTAATTTCACCTGATTCGGGTTGGACACTGCTGGCTACCTGATCCTTGCGTCGGAAATTGTTAGGGTTAGCTTCGACCTGGGTTGGTATGACGGTTTTTGCTGCCGTCAGGTCGTCGATCTTCTGGTTCATCTCAGCCATGTTCTTCATCAACTGCTCCAAACAGGCCAGGGCCGGATTGGCCGGCACGATCTCAGAGGTGTCCCCCTGCTGGGGTTTAGAATGCTGGTATGGCGGCTGAGATTGCGACTGATACCCTTGTGAAAATTGTTAAGGAGGAGGGTCGGAGGAGTACTGTGAGTTGTGCTGATTGTATTGAGCAGCCGGTTGCTGGTGATATCCCTGTCCGCGATATCCGGACTGCTGAGGACCGTGCTGGTAGTTCTGCCTCCAAGTGTTCCCGTGTGATGGAGGCTGGTACTGGTAAGACTGCTGGAAGGGTCTCCCACCCTGCTGCTGCTGATGATAGGGCTTGTTGCCCATGTTCTGACCCTGAGAATGTCCTTGAGGACGGGTCAGCTGCACGTCATTGTCCCATACACCATTAATTTCCTGAATTACTGGCGGGGGTGGAGAGAATTGCTCAGAGAATGCTGGCTGGGGCTCCGGTTGATACACAACCATCTGTGTCTGGAGCTGCTGGGGATGCTCCGGGGCCTGCACGTACACGTGCTGGACAGGTTGGGGCTGTTGTGGAGACGGCTGAGGGTGTTTCTGCATTGCAGGCTCCTTCTTCTCAGCATTCGGCTCGGCAGAAGTAGACACAGCGTTGCACATGTTTGCATTTAAAGCACGGACGAGCTGCTCCAGCTGTTGGGAGATCTGGTCGAGCTTTTCCAGACCCTGGGTCCTCTTCTCAATGACTGCCAATTTTTCGAGATCTTGTGACCTCTTCTCGATGATATCCACTTTGGACAAGTGGCTCCCAATGATGCTCAGGTTGGAGCTCTCATCCTTGTCCTCGGTGTGAGAAGCCATGTTAACTGGCTTGCTGATGGCGGTTGGTGGCTTCATGTAGATTCTGGACGAGGATTGGGCTGCTTCTCCCTCAACCATTTCTTCGAAGACGTTCCATACCACGTCCTCGTCCTTGTTGAAATGTGAACCGCCGCAAGCTGCATCTACAAGCTTTTGGCTCTCAAATGATAGCCCCCCAAAGAAGTGTTGTACGAGACTGGTTTTTGGAATATCATTGTGGGAGCACTTCTCCTGAAGATCTTTGAATCTCTCCCATGCTTCATGAATGGTCTCGTGGGGCTGCTGGCAGAAACTGGAGATCCGGGCACGCATCTGATTCAGTCGCCCGAGAGGATAGAATTTGTGGAGAAATGCAGACTTCAGTTCCTCCCAGGTCATGACGACCTTCCCAAGATGGTCAACCCAATAAAGGGGCTTGTCTTGAAGGCTGAAGGGAAACGCGGTCATCTTAACTACCCCCAAAGGAATACCAGGGTAGTGTGCAGTGGAACAGATGCGGCTGAACTTCTTGAGAAAAATGTACGGTTCTTCAGTGGTGTTCCCATGAAAAGTGGGAAGCAGAGACAGAAGTTGCGGCTTCAGCTCGAAGTGAGCATGCATACGTGGAACTTGAATCCACTCCGTAATGCGTCCCGCTCTTGGGTTGTATGTTTCCTTCAGCGTAGGTTTCGGCTGTAGAGGATCTCCTTCTGCTGCTTCAAAGTCTGGTCTTCCCACTGAGAACTCATCTCTAACTTCTTCGAAATCAGGCTCTTGATTTGGATCGTGCTCTCTTCGATCGTCTCTTGCATCGGCCCTCCTCCTCAGATCATTCAGCATGTCCTGGAAAGCGGTCTGGGCCAGGGCCTGATTAGTCAACTGCTGCTGAATGGCTTGAATGGACGCCATCAGCTTACTGTTAACCTCACTCTGAGTGGTGTACTGCCCTTCCCCCGGATTGCCTTCAGGCTCTAATTGGGGCTGTGGTCCTTTTCCTCTCCCTCCTGCCATCTCAGACTGAACTGGAATTTCTGACTCGTGATCGGATGGAGAATATGCATGACGGAGTAAACCCTGATCAGTATCTTCCTGAGCACCAGCTGTTGAGATGATTCTGGGATTAAGGTCAATCCAAGAATGTTGTGAATGGAGCATATGATATTGACTGAAATCGATCTCCATCCACAAGGGGTTATTTCGGGGGAAAGAGTAATCCCGGTTTAGCTGAAGGGGAAGAGCTACTTCGGGATGCGAGTCCATCCCGAATAGCGGATTTATTGGAGAAAGGCAAGTATTGAAAGCAGCGAGAATAGGGGAGTCCAAGGAGACATTCGCAAGATCCGAATTAACTTCTCGGATATCAGCCCTCTTTATTGAAGATGTTGCCGGCACGGAATCAATGTGGGCGTCGGCGAGGTCCCGACTAAACCATCCGTGTGACGTCATCTTGAGAAGGCCAAGAGGACAAGATGTTGGATGAAGAGCACGATGGTAAACAAGAAATAAATGGAATGCAAAACAGTAGAAGGCTCACAATGAGCAAGGGTCAACTGGAGGGAAGACAAAATTTGCGCAAAGGCGCGATATTTTTGATCTTGACCTAAATGTAACTAGCAATCAAACACAAGACAAGGGAGTTCACCAACTCAACGCGTGAAGCCGTGAAGGTTCGGCTTTTATCTTTGTAATTTTTATCTTGAGTTCAGGAGGTTATCTTTTAACGAGTCCTTAGAGCGCTACGCCTATAGGAGCGAGAGTACTGCCGGAAAAGTATTCCCGTACTTGTCCTCCCCCTGTGTAACCTGTAGTCTGTACTTTTTAAGGTCCTTGTAACCCTTCCTGGATCCCTACTCAGCCAAAGAAATAGAGAAAGGAAGCCAATAGGCGAAACCACTATTTCGGAACTTGCTCGCAACGGAATCACCCGTGAGCGTGCAAGAACCTACTCGGACGCAAGACGATGAGACAGACACCCCCGTGAATGCGTGGCCTAGGCTCGATACTTCGGACGAGGTCGATGCTCTGCACAATAGAGAGTCACCAATGTTGACCAAGCCCTACTCGTCCACGTACGATAGAAGCGCCAATACTTCGGAAATCCATGCGATACACAAGGCAGCCACAGACTGGGTTTTGAGCTCTAATCCTTACGAAGCACTCTGCTCACTTGGAAGGAGACCTTCCCATGCAACCTGAATACAAGTGAGGGTGTAACTCTCCCCAATCAATGAGTCCAATTACCAATTTTATTTAGGTCAAAGTTTTCTTAGCAGTCCCTTTTTTAATTTTTTATGTTATCGCTTCTTTTGAGTGATTTCAAACAAGTGCCTAACGTTTTTGTATTTTCTTTATCCTACTTTGTCCAAAAACAGAGGGAGAATAGAGTCGGAAAAGCCAATGCAAGTCGGCACTAAGATGGAAATCTCACCTTTGTGCCTAAATGATGGACGCAAAGTAAGAAGACTTACAACGAATCCCAGCTCTCTCCATGCGGGATGCAAAGCAGAATTTGTAAACCTAACTACATGCCGGTATGCAATGCGGAAATCGTCCTAAGATAGGCAACTGCTAGCGTGAAGAACCACAAGTTAATCACCACCCCTCGATCCTAAGAGTCCGGTCTAGACCCTCCCCTCCTCTTCTCGACACATCGAGTTCAGGAGTAGCGCTTGATGGGGAGGGCTCGTGGTGCGGTGGATCTAAGAAGGTGAGTTAACTGTTTAATTAAACTAAGTCCAAAAGCGATCTATAGGTACATGCAAAGGTTATTAGTGTGTTTGGACCTAATCTAATCGATCAAGCAATAGCCTAAATCTAAGGGCTCAATCCACAAAAGAAAGTGAAAATGAAATCAAAACCGGCAGATGACAGTCGAGAAAACACGAAGAAAACAACGGTGAGCCCCCGGGTGAACAAACACCCGGAAATTAGGCCCGAAGTGTTCAAGTGTCCAAGTCCTTTATTATTACAATTAATCAAATCTCTCTCTCACAAAAAGTGAAAAGCCGACTGTCTCTCTCTCTCTCAAGCTCTCCTGCTCTCTCCTGCCGGCTAGGATAGAATAGCCGGCTCCTCCTCCCAAGGATGCACAGGATCCCCTAGGCGATCCTTCTCGGTCTGCGGTCCCTCGCAAGAAAACAAAAGAGATGTCAGACAGTTCAAAACAAATGATGCACAAGAGACAAATAATCAAAAATGGATAAGTAAATAAAAGACCCAAAGGTACTCTACAAACAGATGCTCCCCGGCAACGACGCCATTTGAAAAACAAGGAGGCGAGAGCCGCTAAAAAGTAGTCTGACAAGTCAGACTCACTGTCGCTAATGCGACTACTCAAGCCTCTTCGTTCGTCAACAATTAACCCACACAATCAATCAAGGAATGAATAGCAAGGATTAAAATTTATTATACCCTACTAAAAATGTACAGTAGTAAGCAAGTAGGGGTCGAACACAGGAAACAAGGGTGCAGAGTGTAGATAAGAATCCAAACCTAGGTCTAATAAGACACTTAGCCAATCTTTTTGTGGATTTTTAAATTTTAATTTTTTTTATTTTAATTTAATTTTTAATTTTGTATTTTACTTTTTAATTTTTGGTTTTTATAATTTTATATTTTATAATTTTTTATTTCTCTTTTTTTTCAATGTTGGAAAATATAAGCAAGGTAATAAAAGACAAGATAAAGTATTTATAAAAAGATGCAAAAATAGTCAAAAATTTAGAAATAAAATCTTTTTGGTCTTTTTATATTTTCTACTGTTTTTTGTGATTTTTAGGTATTTTTCAAGGTGTTTTTGGTATTTTTAAATACTGAAATAAATCAAAACAGTGAACAGTGTACTGGCTAATAGCAAAATGGGAATTAGAAATAGACAACAACAACAAATATTTTCAAACTATTTTTCAAATAAAGATAACAAAATATAGAACAAACAGGAACTGAGTTTATAATTTTTGGAGTTTTCTTTGATTTTATATATTTTTTTGAAGTTTTTATGTACTTTTGAATTTTTAAGGTTTTTCTTTTGAGATTTTTAGTGATTTTTGGATTGACACTAGAAAGTGGTAAAACACACAAAATATGATTTTTTTGGAATTTTTCAAAACGTATTTATAATTTTTATGGGTTTTTCTAATGCAAACAGTGAAATAAATGCATGTTTTTGATTTTTAGTAAATATGAATATGCAATAAAAATGCAATGCAAAAATATGGCGTGCAAGTATAAGTAAACAGGAGCTTAAGTTCAAATTTTTAGAATTTTTGGCAATTAAATGAGGCGTGAAATAAATAAACTAAGCACACAAAAATCCTAAGCCTGGCAGGAGTATAAATGCAATTATCGAAACATCCAGGGGCTCAGGTGCAAAATCCACAAAAAGGCACGCACATAACACGTGATATATCATTCACAGGGGCATAATCGTAATTAATGAAAACCGGCTGGGCATACATGCAATTTCTCCAAAAAGATATTTAATTAACTACGCACAGGGATGTAATTGCAAATAACTAAAAGTTCAGGGCCAAATATGCAAAATACCCAAAAGTCACGCGTCCCAGTCGTGAGGTGACGTGGCGTGGACTAAAATGCAAATAGTGAAACCGTGAGGGCCTGAGTGCAAATATTACAAAACTTTTTAAACTTCAGATGAAAGTTTTTAGACTAAAAAGTAAATGCAAAGAGTCGTGGGTTGAAAATGCAAAATACCCACGGGCTCGATCGTGCGGCCGATGGTGTCCCACTAATCCACGTGGCGCGCATCTGACGGTGCGTACCCCTTCGTCTGGATGGCTGAGATCAGATCTTCGAAGAACGATCGGACGGCTGGGGACGCTGAGCAATCGGACGGCGTACGTGGCATCTGGAGATGGCCTCTGATCCAACGGTAGGGGGAGGTTCACGAAGAACACCTCCCCGGCGAGCTTCGATCGGCGATTGCGGCCGACACACGGCCGCTCCGCCCCCCGGATCAAGGGCGAAAGGATCTTGGGGCCCTTCCGCGTCAGCTGGTGGCCTCCGGCGAAGCAGAGGCGGCGAGAGTTGCTCGGACGGCGAAGGCGACCTGGGCGGATGGGCCTGGAGTCGATGAAGGTCGATGGAGCCTTCTCTGGGGCTCGGACCTGCAGGGTTAAGTGCGCAAAAACCAGGCGAGCAAAATGGTGGTCTCGGGTGACCCGATGGAGGCGGAGAGTGGGTCGAGCGATGAGCTCCGGCGAACGGCGGAGAGGGGAGCTCAGGGGGGCTCGATCTGGGCGTAATCGAGGTGAAATGGTGGGTTGAGCGGAGCGATGGAGTGAAGGGGAAGAGAATGGAGGTGGTCTGTGGGCAAGTCGATGCGTTGAGTGATCGGAAATGACGGGCGGAGCTCAGCTTCGCCGTGGCTTTGATTAACGATTCGCGGCGACTGGAGAAACGAAAGGCCAAACTACTACTGGGCTACGCTAATCTACGCTAAGGCTACAAGAAAACAAAAAGAAAAGGAGAAGAAGATCACCAGAGACGTCGGGCTGCGAGGCGCGGCGGAGCTCCGGCGAGGGGTCGAATCGCTTCGATTCTACACCAAACACCTCGAACCCAGGCTCGATTCGATGCCTGCTGTCACCAGGAGCACAAAGGGCTAGGGGTTTGAGGGTGAAAATGGCGGAAGAAGGATTAGATTTGAATTGAAGTCGGAGGGGCTCTTTTGTAGGGTTGACGGGCGGCGAGGAAGACGAGGCGCGAAACGCCTCGATCAGTGGTCTTCAGCCCCAGGTTTCACTAGGGCGTGAATCACCATTGACCGAGGAGCAAAAATGCAGAAGGCATCTTCCTGGATTGGTGCAAGGTCGAGCCTAGGAAAGGGCGAGAAAATGAGACAAAACGTCTTCTGACAAGCCTAGAGGAGGAGGTCAGACAGTTGACCGAGGTCAACTTTCAGACCAACCTGGTTGGTCCACGTGGACCAACCAGGAAAAATCCTCAAAAAAATGATTTCAAAAATCGAAATAAAATAGTAAATGGATGAATTTTATTTTGGTTTAAAAATAAAAAATGTTTATTAATTTATGAAGTATTTATTTATGGTTTTTATTTATTTTTATGAGGTGTATTTTTACAAGTGGCTTTTTATACCCTATATAGGTATTTTACCTGTATATTTTATTAATTGATTTTTATTTTGTGATTTTAATTCTATTATTTTTATTTAGTATTTTCTAAAAGTATAAAATACTTTTATATACACAAATATATTTTTATTTTATTTTTCTGATTTATTTTGTATATTTAATAAAATACAAGCGTATGTTATATAGGTATGTATATAAGTGTTGTATCTATGTATTCTATATACAAGTATTTTTATTTTGTATTTTCTTTGCATTTTTATTCTTGTTTAATGTACATAATTATTATAAGTAATATTTACAACATTATAGAAAAATACAAAAAAATAATGAATAAATAATAAATTGAATATTTTATTATGTACAAGTATACAATGAGGGTCCAAAACTCAACTTTCAAACCGTAGCTCCGCCAAATGCGAAACCACCACCATTGGATAGATTATTTTATTCTATATACAATTAAATGTGAGTTTGATGCATTTGGAGTTGTCAGTTGTGAGATATGGGTCTGGGAAGTTGGGATTCTGGATTTTTATTCAGACCATAACTTTTTATCTGTACATTATATTTCTGTGAAATCAATTTTGTGTTTTTCTATATAAAATTATCTACAACTTTCATGAACAAAGTTTCTTTATTTGAAGTATAAAAAGTGGAACCAAAAATAGGTCCCAAAATGAATAAAGAATGAATAAAATAAAAAGGAATTTGTGTTGTATTTTGGCCCTTATCTCCCCCTACTTTATTCCTTGTCGACCTATTCATCAAGATGCCTAGGTCTCAGGGTTTCGGGTTATAAAATATTTACAATATTTTATTATTTTTCTTTTCTTTTCTTTATTCTATAATTTTTGGCTTTAAAAATCGCATTTTATACAATATTTACATAATGATGCATGGATGCTAAAATACATGAATTAAGCCTATCTACACGCATTTACTAGGGTTTTTAAGGCCAAAATGATAGAATAAAGATGATGAAACGTGGCTTCATCACCATGGATATGGGGTTTGTGGCCACTGAATTGGGCTCCGGACACGACACATCATAGCCAATAGTCGTAGATACAAGTCTCGTCACGAGAGTTCTCTAACCACGAATATGTCGTGGCCACTACAAGTGACCACAGAATTTATCGTGGCCACAACTCTTATATGAAGACTTAGACAACAGATTGTGGCTACGAGAAACTAGTGGCCACGAAATTATCGTGGCCACAATTTTCCGTTGCCACATTCCGTGACCACAACTTTTTTCTTGTAGTGTGACTATGGTGAAGTCCTACGTGTTTTTTATACCAAATTGATCGATGTTCAATGCGATGGGTAGAATGAGAAGTAAGTTAAGTTTTAATTTGATGTTTTCAGCTAATTAAGGTGGAGGGATATTTTAATATCAAATGAAATTTGAACTTCTGGATCTAAATTTTGGAATGGAGGGGATTTGAGTAAGAGGGATTGCACTCACCACTTGGTTTCATTTAAAGGATGCTACAAGAACAATGAGTTGTTGTCACGAAATGTGGCTACGGAAACTTGTGACCAGATAATTCCGTAGCCACTAGTTTCTTATAGTTACAATCCGTGGCCAAAGTCTTCATACGAGAGTTGTGGCCATGACAAGTTATGTAGTCATTTGTAGTGATCACAGTATATTCGTGATTAGAGAACTCTCGCGACAAGACTTGTAGCTACGGCTGCTGACCACGATGTGTTGTGTGCAGAGCCAATTCTGTGGCCACAAATCCCATATCCGTGGGCATAGTTCTATAGCCACAACTTGTTTTCCTTGTAGTGGGAGAGGTAGAGGTAGCATTCTCCCATTTTGAAATTAAACACCCCCTCTTCACTCCGACCGAAAGAGATCCTCCCGCCATGGATGGAAGCTCAGATCTTGAGGAAGAGGTGGCCAATCCATGGGCACTTGACGGAAGGATCTTCTCCCGAGGTCACTACAAGAAAAATGAGTTGTGACCATGGAATGTGGCTACGGAAACTTGTGGCCATAATAATTCTGTGGCCACTAGTTTGCTGTAGCTAAAATCAGTGGCCACAATCTTCATACAAGAGTTGTGGCCACGACAAGTTCTGTGGTCACTTGTAGTAGCCACGACATATTCGTGGTTAGAGAACTCTCGCGACGAGACTTCTAGCTACGGCTACTGGCCACGACGTGTTGTGTCCACAACCCAATTATGTGGCCACAAATCCCATATCCGTGGCCACAATTCTGTAGCTACAACTTATTTTCCTTGTAGTGGGTTAATACAGTAATCCCCCTTATTATTCCCTTTAAATGACCAATTGACTGTATATCCAACTGCAATACTTCTGATGTAGATCATGATTTTGTAGTTGTTTGATGCAAATACAATGTTGAATGATTAGATCTAGCCTTTATGTAGATCCATTGTTTGAGTTGCTGCTCCGGATGTTTCTTGTAAATGGCAGTGACGTGAGATAGACAGAGCCGAAACCGATTTGGATCAATGATCCTCGCGTGGCGGAGTAGATCAGATCGCTCTCGATCCGGTTCGATCACACATCTATATGTTTGTGATGTTCTTGATAGTGATTAAGTTAATCCATTATTATGTTATGTTATACATGTGACTGAGGATATATCATGTGTCGAATTTGGGAAGAATTTGATGCCATTTGGGGGGGAGATTGGTATTCTTTGTGTCGTTTTGGATCTGTGGGTATTCCAAAAATTATTTTGAGAGTTTCAAATGGTCAGATCGTGGATTTCTCTTTTCTAAATATTAGAATACAGTAGATGAATAAGAGTACCAAGTTTGTTGCGATTGGGATTCAGTGGAGTCTGAAAATACAATCAAAGTTTGATGCAGAGTCTGTATTACTATTCTCCATTAGCTTAATCAGGTAATTTGACCCTATTTGGATCCATTTTTGGTGAGGATCCAATCGATGCTAAAGGCGAATCCAAATGTGGATCCAAGCTTGAATTCGTAAAGGAGATTGGCATGGAGCTTGATGAAATCGAAATTCATGCACTTAAGAGCTAAAAATTGAGCTAGAAGTCTTAGCAAAAACCTCATATTTATTTATCATTTTTAACATTCATGTATCTATGTATAAGAATCACTATCTAGCATATAAAAATACTAAAAATATTAGGAATACAAAAGGACTAAAATTAAAAATATAAGAATCACTATCTAGCATATAAATGTGTACATAAAATACACACTCAAAGTGCTTGTGTTTTATGTACAAAATTAACTAAATTTAATTTATTTTTTGATTTTGTAATTATACTATATTTTCACTAACTACAAAAGAAAAAAAACAAAAAAACAGAAATGCAATGAAAATAACAAAAGGAGAAGAAATATCTTGTACACATGTGTAAAAATATATATCTATATATTCTAGCTATTGAATCACCTGTTAGAATTCTAAAAAACAGAATATATATATATATATATAAAGTAGAGTTATATAATATAGTAAAATGAGTACATAGTGTGATATATATAACCAGAAAATATAGATATTTATACGTATAAAATATCTATCAAAAATATATTTATGTTTAAATGATCTCTTTTTGAAATTATTGTCCTCATGAAGATTGTAGATATTATTGAGATCTACGGTAAGATTAAGACCTCTAAGTATAAGAAATCATTAATTCTAAGTTTGACAATGTTGTTATTCCATTGGATTAGTTGGATACGAGCTACATGTTGCAGGGTTTTTTATCACACAACTTAGGCATGAAAGGTAACTTATCACATCACATTTTGGATTTTCCAGCCAATCCATGTCTTGCATACGTGATCCAAGTAGATACTCTATGTGGGTGTTAGCAGAAACGCAATGGTGTAGTCAGATTGTTGATCAGAGTAGTTTTGCGGGACGTCACTTAAGTGGTTTCGGCTACTATCCAGGTATGATCGATCATAATTTTATATGATCGATCAAGCATTAAGGTTGATCGATCATTTGATCCAAAATGATAGATCATGGTTAGCTTTATTATCTATCAATAATGATCGATTACTAATGTTTGATGATCGATCATTCTGATGTTGTGGACCCATTTGGACCTTAAAAGTGATGATAATTGATTCCGAAAATGATGTAGATTATATAGGATATTCATATATATATGTGTATGTGTGTTCAATGTCTGGAGTGTTGAAATCAACTGATAATTAAGTGAAATGGGTCCAGCTTAATCTCAATTTTAAAATAAAGGATGCTAATGATTTCGGTGATGTTCAGTGATGACGAGTTTGAGAATCTTACATACACCTTCATATCTGAGTTTGGGCTCTTAGGACCAACGGTCGACTTTCCTGTTGTAGTTTCGGTTCATGTCACAGTGTCCAACTTTAAGTGGCATGAGGGTCACTTGGAGTAGTGTTGCCAGGGGAAGGGCATGCACCCATGGGTCCTCGGGTAGAATCTTAGATGGTCGTGTTCCTAGCAGGACGTTGGTCGGGGGATATGCTACTTGGTGCGCTGGTGTGTCCTTTTTGCCGATGTATAGTCTTGGTTTTCAAATGTGTTGTGCCAAGTAGTTGTGGTTGGTTGTCTGTGCTTTGCTTCTTTCACTTATCGTTGACACCCATATACTGGATGATGTAGACTATATTGGTTGGTATTCTGGGTATAAGCATTAAGCGAGGAGTTCCCAGAGTTGTGGTATATCCAAGGTTGAAAAAATCGGACCAGTTGTTGAACCGATTTCATATTTATTTTGGTTGATCGGTTGAACCACTGGTCCAAACCGGTCGAATCAGTGTGACATCAACATGATGTCAAGTTTTATACATATTGAGAAAAAATCGGACCGATCATTTTATAAAGGTCGAACCACTTCTATGAATCATGCAAAACAGTCATTGTTATTTTAGTTATAAGATATACATATTGTCAAATGTGCTTTCATTTAATAAATTCACATCATATAACAAGGTTTATCATGTTGCTTAAAAATCAAGATCACTCATTCAGATACGAGCTTCATAAAATAAATAAATACTATTCCTGAAGTCTTTTTAATTAAATGAAGTGATGCCATAATTCATTCAAAAATTCTTCATCAGTCGAACTTTCACGTCCTCTCTCGTATTTTGATGTTCAAAATGCATATATCTACAAAAAAATATGAACATATATGTTTTTAGTGTGTATAAGTTCTGAAATGATAAGCAATTATGTTAATTTTCATTTTCTATGGTATTTTTTTTGTGTGAATTGCGTGACTCGTGAATGCGTGAATGAGAAATGATGGGTTACAAATGTTAATTTGATTATGGGAGAGAATCAGATATACATAGATAAAGGAAAGGCTATCTTCTATTTTTAATTCTTTTTTAATATTCAATTTCGATGGCCATTCACGCATGGCTAGATGAGAGCGAATTAGAGATGAAGGGAAAAATTTAGCATTAATTGTCTTATCTTTTAGTTACCAAAAAGGGTGCCAAATTCCAATCCAAACGTTTATATTTTTTGACTTTTCATTAAGGATGGATCGATTTTGTTAGATCGGGTGGTTCCAGTTTAACAATGATTCAAATTTTCCTTTTTTAAAATTACTAAAATTGGTTGGATCGATCGGAAAATAGTCGGTCCAAGATTGGACCGGTCTGACCAGCCAGTCCTGTCCGAGTTTTAAAATCATGGGTATATATGAAGGAGAAGGTTCAGTACAGTTTCAAGACTAGACTTACAAAGGTCGATTTCAGACCAGTGGTGAGGGTTGGCAAACGGTAAAGTGTGGGGTTCAACTTGGTATATGGTAAAGTGTGAGATTTGACTTGGCACATCGTAAAGTGTGGGGATTATTTCAACATACTGTATAGTGTGGAACTACATGATTGAATCAAGGGTAGCTAGTGGACGTGTTGCAAACTTAGTTAGTATATTGTACTTCATTGCATGCCTACGGAGACATCTTAACCCCAAGGATATAGAGCCTTAAAGTCATAGTATGAGGTTCCACGTGAGTCAAGACCACAGACTATCCACGATGCTGGTATCATAAGGATAGGGATAGAGGATCTATGTTATCTGATTAGTTTCAATGTGATTTGAGTTTACAAAGTTACCAGATTTTGTACACTTTATACCTTCTAGTGATTCTTTCTTGGTTAATTGTTTTAGTACTGTAGTGGACAACTTTGCTTATGACATAGCTACTTTCGTGAATTTGGCAGGTCCTCAGGAGCAGCCCGTAACAACGAGCGGCGTGTTGGCTTGAAGTTCTTTTGCTGATGTTGTTGTTACTTTTGGGTATGTACACTTTTAGATATCCTACTATTTTTACTTGTTTCCTTTTTTGGGAGATACGCATCATATGTGTATGGATATTACAGTAATACAAGTACGTGGCAGTTTGTGGACATAGTTACATGATGAATGTTAATGTAAGAAAGGGTTTATTGCTTTTTCTACCGTCTTTTATGCTATGTTTCTATGTGGTTCTGTGCTTCGAATGTGATTGCATTACGTGGATTAGAATGCCAAGTATTCGGATTCCAGGGGTGTTACATCTATGACTTTCATGTCTATCATTTTTCTCAATTATGGTAGCTAGTATTTCGTATTTTCTTTAATTTCTATTTTGTGAATTTTCATAGGTGGACATGTGTTAAGTCAACAGTCAAATACTTCAGTCCACTTGGCACTCATCCATTGTTGGCTTCTTCCAAACTCTGTAGCTGCATAAGCCTAAGTCAAAGTTTGGTTGATGCCTACTTTCCATTGGTTTAATAGTCCCCACGTCAGCTCCTCTCACGTCAGCTCCTCTTTATTTGACCCTTAGTCAACTACTCCTCCAGCTTATGTCGCCCTATCTTTTTGATTGCAGACCTTTTCTCCATTGCTTCCTCAATGTGACCCACCTACACTATAACCCGCCATCATCACTTCACCTCCACATCCTCATACGAGCACCCTGGCATCTAACGATCTAGCATCTCTCCCTCACTTCATCCTATACGTTTGGTACATACCCAAACCCCCTATCCTCAGTTGTACTTTTCAAGCTATGCATGGGCCATATCATCGTCTCCCCTCATCCCTAATCAGTAGTGCAACATCTTCATCCACATTACTCTTCTTCCCCAAATGAGCCACCTCTTGTTGATTCTGTCAAAGCCGTCAGAAGAGTTACACCGATCAAAGGCGTCATGATCTTGATTTTGAGGTCAAAGATTTCTTTTTTGAAAGTATCTCCAATTAATGGTATTCAAAGCTTTGGTGTCAAGGGCATTCAAAGCTTTGGTGTCAAGGGCAAACTGGCACTGTGGTTCGTTGGTCAAATTATTTTTCAACAGCTTCCAAAAATTCTTTTATTGTCTTACATTTGAAAATATAATCCTGGATATTTTTTGCTATATTTGTTTGCATGATCATCATACTTAATCACTTGGATTTCTCCCAGTATTCATGCAAATCCTTTATATATTATCTACTATCCACTGTAGGCTTCATTGGTTGCTCAATACGAAGCACATAGTCAAGGTCTATACATCCTAACGCAAGGATAATCTTTTCTTTTCAATCGAAAAATTATTCCCATTGAGAATCGGAACAGAGTCCAAGACATTATATTGAGTAGACATGAAAACTGAAGTATTTGCAATATCAATTTCATTGAATAAGACTTCATTTTCAAGCAACAACTCACCATATAACTTAAGTCAAAACACTAACTTATTTAATATTTTGAAAAAAACGATGTACTATCATTACAAAACTTGTTGTGGCTAAAGTATTGTAACAGAAACATGATTTTTTAAATTATTGAGACAAATCTGTATTGAATGATCATAAGTTATTCCATACCTATGTGCATTTGGAATATCTCATGAACAATTCATTTTCTCATTCCATCATATAGATGCAATTTGATGTCATAACTTCAAACATTGAACTCTACCACTTAATGCAATTATTGATATTATTATCCCATATATTGTGGCTATTCGAAGATGAATAATCAATAATTTCTTATTGTTGAAAGTAACAATGTGTATAATATGAAACGATCAGATGTTGTGGCTACTCTTCTCGTTTCGATTATACAACTCATGACATCAAATGAGTTAATTAAATAACAAACAAATGGAAGCAAAAAATCATGTCATAATTAAAGATGACAAAAGTTTGACAACTATGTCTGTTGAAATTGCAAATGTTGAACATGCAAATTGAAATAAATCTCATATGATGCAATTGACTTCAATAAAATAAAAAATTAGTCATGCTCTCCAGGACTTGCTTAGACATGAAATTAAGAAAAATAATGCAACCATTCTAGATTCATCTAAAATTAATAAAACCATGATGGTTATAAAATAACTCAAACTGAATTTAAAGAAATGGATTGAGCAAATCCATTAAAAAAATGTAACATATAAAACTTGCTCATAAAATTGGTCAGCACTGTACGTTACAGTACGTTATGAACTTAAAAAAACTCATATATCGGAAGCCAAAAAAAATACTACATAACTTTGGTACACAAAGGTAAGATCATTTTTTTAAATCACAAACTTTAAAAGCATGTAAGCATATAATACTACAAAAAAATTGAGCTATAGTGATGGTTTTTTAAATTTCGTCACTAAATTAACCGTTGTTAAATATATAACGACAATATTATTCGTTACGAAATGATTTTTTGTACTCGAAATCAACGATGAATTTTATATATGTCATTATATCATTAGCAACGGTCCACGTAGCGATGTTTATCTGTTGTTATTTTTCAAACTTATAATTAGTCGTCACTAAATTTCGAACTAAAAAATAGCGACAATTAGTTGATATTTTGAAAAATAGCAACAGATAAATGTTGCTGTGTGGACCGTTACTAATGATATAACGACATATATGATATCCGTCGCTAGTTTCGAGTATGAAAAATCGTTTCGCAAAGAATAATATCGTCGTTATATATTTAGCTATGATCAGATTAATGACGGATTTTGAAAAAACCGCCGCTATAACTCAATTTTGTTGTAGTGTAGTAGTCCGACATTCGAATCAAGGATGACTAAAAACCAAATTCAGAAAGGCACCACGACATACAAGATGTTTTAATGTTAATCTCGGAAGGAAGGTTCGAGTCATTAAAAAAATATTGTTCATCAAAGCAACAAATAAAAGGACAATTTGATTATCCAATAAAAACCATGACAATCTTCTTATTAGCATAGCTCTGATAGCAACTGATAGATTTATGATATTAATCCAAAATATAGATCATAATATTAAATAATTAAAGTACTAATCGGAGGTCATCACGATGAGATGAAGAATCAAATCGGAACGGAAGGGGAGCAAATGGGATTTCTTTCTCCTTCTCAGCTTTTCTTAAGATGCATGAGTAATGGATCCTCATGCACAAAATTAGATGCAGAAGAGAGGACCACTTGCCATGTGTATATACGCATGGATGGTTGACTCTCCATTAAGGCAACCACCATGTCAAAGGCAACTATTCAATGCGATGCATCCTTTCACATCATGAGCCACCTTTTAACTAATAAAGTAAAATATAATAATGATGATAATGATAATATATTTTTTTATGGAAGCCCAACATGTTCAAGCATCATGCTACCTATGTGACAATGGCTTGGAGTTAAATGGGCATATCTTCTTCGGCTGCAAATTTTCCTTTGAAACTGGACAGCACAACGGCTTGTCGGAGCCTCAGTTGCGCCATCGCAACCGCCGTTTGAGAAATCTGCAGTGAAAACCAAGGTTTTAAAAAATGAATCGGACATCAAATCGGGCATGTATCGGTTTTTTATTTTTATGATCGGATCAATAGGACCGACCGGTCGAACGGGTGATGACGCCAGCAATTCATAACAACCAGAAAAGATCGAACCGTAGTACTGTTGGTTTGGTTTATATGGTTCAATCGGGTCAAACCGAGTTAGACCGATATATCATACAAATAAATATGAAAAATGTTACATCATATATTTTGAGGGTTTGTTTACTTTTATCCTTCCAAAAATTTTCAATAACACTTATACTCATATTTTTTATACAATTACATGTGTACCCTTATTTTTTTACAAAATACATAGTAGTGGCCTTTTGTTGGTACACTTGTCGTCCTATATTATGCCAACATAAGCATAATATTGTGAATTTTTTAAAAAAATATAGGAGCAAAAGTGAAATTACTTGAAAGTTAGGAAGGGCATAATAAGCATATTTCATAAAATTCTTATAATGCATATATGATGTAAAAAATTAATAATATTAAACTCTAATTAATGATAAGTGTTGTTAATTTATTGTATCTCATAGGACGACTATTACACCATCTTCTTCGTTTATTATTGTTACAAGTAGACAACCCCATCCCATACATAATGTGGGAATATGGAGGCAATGCTCATAGGACAAGAATGAACAGGAGATAATGAGTCGTTGGCCCATGCAAAGGAGAATAGATAAAGGGGTAATATACTATGGATTAATATGCGACTAAATTATGAATATTTTCGAAAAGTTTCTTTTTTTAATTTATTGAAAATTATTTTTGTCAAAAAAATGGATGGTTGAACCGGTGGTTTGATTCAATTGGTTCAACCGGTTTTGACGGTACAATCGAGTTTTGACTGGTTTTTATTTTCTGAATAAAAACTGGGTGGTTGAACTGTTTTTCCTTCAATTATTGTTTTAACCGGCTCAACCGGTCGGTTCGGTTCGGTTCGGTTCAATTTTTAAAACCTCGAGTGAAACAAGTCATTGATGGGTTGTGGATTGCTACTGGATGGCCTAGGTCATTTCAAACTCCAACGTGATTGATGTTCGTATTTTATGATTGATGTTCGTATTCTTGGAAGTTAACTTTAGACGGCATGTTTCGTGCATCCCATCTAAAGTTCTAACTTCAGGTTTTTGTATAATATTTCGATGTAAAAGCCAGGGCTTCATGCCCATCTATGTAATCTTTTTATTTTCGTTAAATAATACATTGAAAATCTTACGGACAAAAAAAACTAGTTTTATTTTAAATAAAGAAAATAATATGATGGAAATGACCATGAAGAGCTCACACATTCACCCTATCCTCCTTGAGTTTTGCTCTTAGCTAATCAGGATCTTATAATGTTAATATTGAACTATAACTAAATAAGTTCCCTTCGTAAAATAGCATAAAAAGGCACTATTACAGGGGATCCATATCTGGCCCCGTTTGCGTCGGGTCACATCTTTATTGGGCCTCTATTTTTTTTAATAGTAGGTCTGATAATTTTGGAGATCCGGAACATCCACTGAGATTCGAACTCGAACCGTTTAAAGTAGAGGTACACTGCTCTACCATCCGACCACTCTTTGGGTCTTTATTGGGCTTCTATTTAGATTGAGACAATTCTCACAAGTTGATCATCTTTTGCGATATCTCAAGCGTCACTAATCACCACCTGTACTGAATTGAGCATTTTTCATGTTCTATTCCCTTATTTTTTTTATAATGGAATTTTGATTTACCTGTGAAACAGGATATACTGCTGCTGCTAGAGCACATCGGAGAAAAGTTGGAAAAGCCTACTTAAGCAGCACATTAGGACAACAATCGACAATTCACCATGTGATGATTGGGTCTAAAACTGAAGCTTTATCGAGAAAAGCTGATCTTGATAATTTGTTGATTTGAGCTTAATCGAAATCATTGACAACGTCTATAATGTTTAAGTTGTCAAGAAATAACCCTACTACTAATGTATATTGAAACTCTGTTTGACGTGTTTTAACTGGGGATGAAAAGATATCTTATACGGATTGGATAATGCCTATTTCCATATCTATATTCGTTTCATCTTTATTGAATACGAATATGGATATGGATATGATTCGGATATGCATTAAGGAAATCATATCCCTATATTTATCGAATCCGAATATGGATCGAATAAAGAGCAAACCCGAATACGGATCGAATAAAGTGCTGATCCAAATATGGATCCAATAAATACGGAATACGAATACGGATCGACTAACAACCGCATACGAATACGAATTGAATTTTTTCCAAATTCATAATGATTTAAAAAAAATTACAATGAAATATAAATAAGTTGCATCATGACAAAAGAGAGTGTTGACGTGACATGTGTTCTTGACCGAAAGTAAAAAAAAAGATAAGATTTCGTAACTTTTGTTCGTGACCATCCTCAAACAAACAGAAGTTTATTAATATCATTGATATATTGTATTATACAGTATATAATACTAATATAATAACACGGGTTGTGTCTTATATTATATTAACTAATATATAAAATACTATTAAATGTTGTATTCAGAATTCAAGCCATTACTACATTGTATTCAGGAAATTTCTACAACCCATATCCATATTCAACTTGTATTCAATTAATATTTAGATACGGATATCCATTTTCGTCCCTGGTTTTAACCCAATACTGCTTATATTTGTAATATTCTATTTGTGATATTTCCATCACATATTCCTACCAATAGTCACAGTTTTATGCTACAAGTAGCATTTTCCTCTTATCTTTTTGCAAGGGTGGTTTCATTTTCATATGGTCATTTTCGTTAATTTAAAAGGAATCCACTCATACCACTTGCAACGTCACAAGCTTAAACTAGAGACGGTATAGAGGAAAATTAGCCTTAACAACTTGTTAAATTTGGACTTGATTGTTTTTTTTGGGAATATAGCAACTAATAAGAGTCGCTATATGTACCATTGCTAATGATATAGCGACAGACATGATATTCGTTGGTAATTTTAAGTATAAACAATTATTTTACAATGAATAATATCGTCATTATATATTTAACACTGGATGATTAATTGATGGATTTTGAAGAAAAATATCATTATAGACTAATTTTGTTGTGGTGTTGACTTATGAGCAACTAATAAAATGATTAAGCTCGAACATGTAGTTCATCTCACTCGTAATAACACACTCTCACACACTTTGTGAGTACTTAATGTTAGAGTGTTTCGAAAAAAATATCATGGATAGACAATTTCACCCGTCATATAGAATTCACACAGTAAGATAGCGTTCAAGTGAGAACTAACACAACATTTATAAGATACTAGGATGATACCCGCGCTTTGCTGCATTATAATATTCATCGTAAATGGGTGAGGAGATTCAAAGAGAAATATCCAAGCAAGTAAAAACAATATAATTTACAGTAATGATTTTTTATCTCTATTACTATATCATCCATGTTAAATATATAACAATTATATTATTCATTGCAATGTGATTTTTCATATTTAAAATTAATGATGAATATCATATCCATTGTTATATCATTATTGTCGGTCTATGTAATGTTGCTTAACCAGTTCAACTTTTCAAAATACTAAGTACTTTTTATTATACAACAGTGAAATGTTTCTCACAACAGTGAAATGTTTCTCATTATAAGCAACGTTAACTGCATATATTCATTACTTGTAAATAAATTTCAAAAAGATCCATCGGAATTTTCTTTATGGTATACTCTTTTATGTGTAAGTAATTATATTTATAATTTTGTTATGATTTTAAGACAAATATTAATTGTATGTGATATTCTATGTTTTAAAACAACAATATCTTAACTAAAAATAAATATATACATATATAGAGAACAGTTTCAGTCGCAACCTAATAAACATAGTAAGCTTTTGCAATATACGCACACAATATATATAATTTTAAATACTTTCATAGTATTATTTTTCCCTCCTTAAGATGGATGTGTTCTTAACTCTATATTTTTTCCACAAAATATAAGTTTTTTTTCGCAAAGTTGTATGTTCCTTTCAAAATGTCAAAATTTCAATCATTAAAGTATCATGATATTTTGTACATAGAAAAGGTAAAAAATAAATAGAAGTTGTATTTCATAAACTGAATACAAAAAAAGAGAAAAGAGAAAAAATGTCTCCTGCTGCCAAATTGATATGGCAACAAATTATTTGAATATTTGTTGCCATTTCTTGTGATCAATGTTTTATATATATGATAAATTAATATTATTCATTGTGAAAGAATATTTTGTTCAGAATACTAATCAGTAAGAAAAACTTTTATTTTTATTTTTATTGCATATATAATTGAAATACATTTAAATCAAGGTATTATCCATATTTTAGTGATTTTCTAGAATTAGTTACGATTTATAAGTTTTTGTGTATATTTGAATTTTAAAGATTTTATGTGATATTTTTAATTTCTTTTTATATGTTGTACTATATAATAAAATCTATGAAGTATATTTTCTGGAATTTTTAAGAAATATTCAGATTTTTATGAATTTTTAAAGTTAAAAGTGATTTTATGTATTAGTTTTTATTTATTAAAAATATTAAATATTTTTATTTTTTTCAAAACTAATTTAATATAGTATATCGTATATTATTAAGTATTTATATGTATTTTTATTTAATTTCATGCATTTTATTTATTGTAGAAGTAATAAGGATTATTTTTTGATACACTATATATGGGTAGATATGTAATATACTAAAATAAATTTGTGCACTTATATTTCTTCGAGCTTCATTGTGGCACCATAGGGAGTTGTTTAGCTTCCTCTTCATCTCGCATGAAGCGTGGAGGCAATGACCTCATTACTGAGATGCAACCGTTGCACTGGTGATCATATATCTCATTCAGGTAAACTTCCTTCCCCTCTCCTTTCTTCTTCTTCCTCCATTACTCTTCTTCTTCATCCACTCCTTTATTTCCTCTCTCTCTCCATTCCATCTTCTTCCTAAAAATGAATCATTGAAAGAATATTTTTCCAACTTAAAACCATCTCTCCTCGTCACAAATTCGATTTTTTTTATTTTTTCTAAATGACTTCTTAAACTGATCGAGTTGTTATTTGTGGGATGATACATGTACTATGCGAATCAAGATTGAGACTTTCAAGAGTTATAACCTACTCCAACGATTTTAACACCTCTATTAGTAAGCATAATCACATATAATCTAGCAACGCAATCTTCGATTGGTTTCCCAGAATATACCCTAAAAGTATAAATAGAATCACAAATCGTTCTCACATATTGTGAGTACATTTTTATCAGCATTCATATTCTACAAAAATTAGATATCCATATTTTGCTTCGAGATGGATATAATAACATACAAAGATATATACATATCTAATTGCATCGCTATAACAAATCATGGTCAGCTTACGAATATCTACCCATATTCAAATTAATATCCATAAGAAATTAATGTAGTTATATCCGTATACATCCTAAAACTTAGAACCAGTAGTCATATGTATATCTGTATCTAAAAAATGTAAATGTATATCCTTGTTCATATACATATTTGGAAAATACATAACTACATTTTATTTGAATATAAGCTTAATAGTAGACATATACAATATACTTGTATAGACATGTTGGTAGAGAGGACATATTAGAGGAAAATATATTTCGTATTTGCTCTTTATACCCAATAAATACATGTCTATTTATAGACATGGGCGGAAGTAATGGCATTTAACTTTGCAAATATCATTTTTACCCTTCGTGTCCACTTCGTCTTCAAATGAACACCGACTTCATGATCACAATACCATGGAGATGCAGTCATTCGCTTGGTAGGTGGAGGGGAGCTCCGGTTCTTTGAGGGTGGAGAAGCCTTGACCGACATTGGGGAGGACAAAGATGGCCTCGTGAAGCTTGTCACGTGGTGAGGGTGGAGGTAGAAGGGACAGGGGTGGGGGGTGGAATTGGGGGTTGGGGGAGGGGAAGAGGGGCCCGTACTTGACAACGATGAGGTGGTGAACTTCTTTGAGGATGTGGTAGTTGTCATCATCAGGATTCTATTGGGAGACAGTGACCAGATGCCAAAGACAGTGATGGAGGAGAGGAGGAGGGATATGGAGAGGATGATCTTTGGTAGAGGGAGAGAGAGATGTCATGAAGGAGAGAGAAAGGTGTAAGTAGCATAGAGAAGGTATGGAATGCAGTGTGGTGTGGAGGCAAGGGGAATGGAAATGTAACACTTAGCACGGAGAGAGAGAGAGAGAGTGGGACACAGAAGAGGATATAAAAGTATTTATCTTTATATTTTAGGGAGAAATTATGGTTGACCTAAAAAGCAAATAATATCTTTTATGTACGTAATTAATACAAATGATTCCTTAAGTATGAAATGTACTTCTTACGATTATTTGGAGTAAATGTGTAACACCGTAACATGAATGGACAAATATGAGATGAAAAAATTTCATATAAAGTGAACAAAAATTTTGTAACATTTGTTTGGATATACATGATAAAATTAACATGTGAACCTGAAAAGGAATAATAAATTTAATTAGAGATGGTATTATAAAATATAAATCATAAACTGACATATACACTGACACACAATCATATAGATAATTACAATAAACCTTGCCCACTATAAATAAAAAAGCCAAAAAAAGAGACAAAATCTATATTTAAAAGATACCGACAATACTTCCAAAATATTTGGTAATCAATTAACTCACATAGAACAAATTTCTATGAATAGGAAGATTCATCCGGATCATCTGATTTTTTATGATTAGATTATTCTCTAGTTCAGAACAATATTAGAATATAAATATCACAAAAAGTAAATTGAATTAATTTAAACAAGATCTATATACTTCATACTATTATCTGAAGTAATTTTGTAACATTATAATAATTTACCAAATCAACAATATATAACATATAGTCAAGGAAAAATCTTAAACATTTATTTTGAATATACATGATAAATTTAGAAAATGAAGCTGAACATGAATGATAAGCTTAATCAAAGATGATATTAAATAATAAATTGCAATCGACATGTACAACCATATAAATATTATAAACCATTCATACTATACTGATAATAAAGAGAGACAGATACTATAATTAAATACCACTGATAATAATTTCAAAAATATTATGATAACCAAATAACTCACATAGTACATATTTTTACCTATACATATATATTAATCTAGATCATCCATTTTTATAGCATTTAAACTAATGTGTACTTAAAAACAATAGTTAAATGCAACTATTACAAAGTATAATTCTCAATATAGGGCTCGAGAAGCTATTTAAGTAAAAAAATCATATTTTAAAAGCCTGGATTGGTTAGATCGGAACTGGTCTCGACCCGGTCGGTTCAGCTAGTTTCATGTAATAAATTCTAAAAAAGGAAGAAAAATAAAAAAATTAGACCCAACTGGTGTTTGAACTGGTTTAGTCCGGATTGACCTAACTTTGATGCGTTGGTAAATTTTCAAAATATAAAAGTTTAGATAATTAAATAATAGGATTTTTCTCACTTATGTCCTTCTTAAATTCTGCAGTATCAATTATGTCGCTCTCTTTTTTGGAATATGGCTTCTGCCCCTACCTTTTTAGAGTAGTTTTCTAGAAGTTACTATACATAAATGATACAATATTGTATTCATAAATAATGCTAGAACATAGGGTTAATTTTTGTAGAGTTTTACTCGAAATAGAACATTACAAGAAAAATGAGTTGTGGTCATAGAATGTGGATACAGAAACTTGTGGCCATGATAATTCCGTGGCCACTAGTTTCTCGTAGCTACAATCCGTGGCAAAAGTCTTCGTGCAAGAGTTGTGGCCGCGACAAGTTTTGTGGTCACTTGTAGTAGCCACGACATATTCGTGATTAGAGAACTTTTCCGATTAGACTTATAGGTACGACTACTGGTCACGACGTGTCGTGACCAGAGCCCAATTCTGTGGCCGCAAACCCCACATAAGTGGGCATAGTTCTGTAGCCACAACTTATTTTCCTTGTAGTGGAAAATCATGTTATTCTATTGAAAGATTTCACATTTTAAATGATTATTTCATTGATATATATATATACATACTTGAGTATACGTACTCAATTTTATCGATTGAAGAAACTAATTAAATCAATAAATTAAGTCTGGTTCGATTTTTCTGATTCAATAGGAATGATGATGTTATGTTGACATCATCTTCGGTTCAACTGGTTTGAACCGACGATACGATCTGATTGGACCAAATTGAAAACTAGTCGCTTCAATGTTCAGTTAGATTTAAAAAAAACAAAAATACAATCATATGAAAAGATAATGGATTTAAAAATATATAAATACATAACATAAAAAACTGTAAAATTTTGCTCTCCAAATTCCAACACTGTACATATACATGCACCAAAATAACATCAAAAGAAAAGAGAGACATGCGACCACCAATAAAAAGACTATAGCCGGAGGAAAAATATAACTTATACACGGACACGTGTCGATAAATGTGTAAAACACTCAGCTTTAAAATGAAAAAATATTAATCGTCAACCATACATATATAGCAACCTTCGAGAATCGAGGAGAGAATAGATAATATCTCGGATGAGAGAGAGAGAAAAGAAGGGAGAGAGAAACTCACTGAGAGAGAAATAAAAATGGAGAGAGATCTGGTAGAGAGAGAGAGAGGGAGGAAGAGTTGAATACTTCTCCCTTCGGGTGGAGTGAAACTTAGAGCAGTCTCACGTGTCCACCGGCACTTCCCTGAATCAGAACATGAATAAACCAGAGGAGCCCATCGCAATGGAGATGGAGGTGGTTGCATTGCATGCACTTCACATAGCAGCTGATCTCACGATAGGAGGAGTCCACTGTTCCCTTTTATTGGTTCCCGAATCTGTACTCTCCCAATGCTGCTTTCACATTTGGACGCCGAGTGAGAGTGAAGGAAAGGTGCTCTCATGCCGTAGCTCGTGCTCAACTATAGAGAGATGTCAGATGAGGACCTCAAAGAAGAAGATTGAGAAATGTTACATACCCATGAATGTCAAAGGGTCTCAAAAGTTCACATAGTCCGGCAGAGGCTGCTATCTAAATATATCCCATCATCACTCCACCGATGATAAATGAACTTATAATTATTTTTTTCCTTATCGTCTTAATAATGTTAAAAAGTACAATGGCCGGAGTTTTCCAATGTAAAACTGTTTATAATCCTTTGAACTTCACTACAACATTGTTATAATCATACAATAATAACGTTAGGAATAGAGTTATATTATGAGTAGGAATTCTAATGGAGTGAGACTCTTAATTAAATAATAGTTGAGTTATATTCTATTTATAATCTTATTGGGAATATAACTATGGGTTGTAACTAAGTTATATATAGAGGGAGGGCGGATGTATTGTCTCAATACCATCACAAGAACAATCTAACCCCTAGAGAGAGGAAGAGAGAGAGAGAGAGAGAGAGGAGAGGAAGAGAGCGAGGGAATGGAGAGCGTTGTACTCGTTCTTCTTTTAGTAATCGTTCTTCCTCGATGGTCGCGTGAGGTTACCGACTACTGTTATATCTGGTTGTTATGGTGGTGGGTGATTGCATATCCGTATCTGTATAAGGTGGTCTATATCCCTAACAACATGTATTTGAGTTAAAACAATACTGACACGTGTCCCATTAACTCGTATCAAAGCAAAGACGATACCAGGTTGTGCCCCATCAACTGGTATCAGAGCGAAGATGATACCCGGTTGTGTCCTATCAATAACAGGGTTTTTTACCATTATACTTCTCTTAGATTCTGTAATATCTTTTATGCCCCTCTTTTTTTTTGCTATATGTGCTCATACCTTCTTACACCATTATCACTTGTGCACTTATGTTAGTCTAGCCATCAAAGAGGCAAATCAAAACATGTTTATTCAAACCAATGTATGGTTAAGAAATAATTTATTACGAGCATATCCCTACATTTTTGACCTTATCAAATCAAGATCGGTTGTCAAAGTGCAGTGCATCTCTAACTCCAAGTGCCGCAAGTCTGTCAATGCCACCACAAGAAGGAGTAGAACATGCGATAGTTGATTGTCATCCATTTTGCCATGACGACCATCTCCTTTGACCAGAGGGAACGATTACCAGTTCGTCTCCTCTAGTGGTGTCCCATTAGATTGGAGGGGACAATGTCAATGAATGTCCCTTATTGGACACCGGAGGGGTCTCACATGTTTCTAAGATAGTATCGAGGGGACAAGCACGACTATCCACTATGATATGGCAAAGGGGATGTTCGCGCTAGTCCCAGGTAGTTCATTAGATCGTCCTTGATAGCCTCATTGGATGAATAAGAATGTCTATTAAGCGTAGAGGTGACAATCATTCCCATCCCTGTTGTTTTACTAGATCATCCCCTCTAAGGCACAACAACTATGGGGGACAATTTATATTATCATATGGAACAGTCAAGACCATCTCCTGTGATATTATTATTTTATAAAATAAATATACTCTTGTGATCATCCTTCTATACCGGTTAACATCTTAAAAAACAAACATAAGAAAAAAAACTATTCTATTCTAATAAGTAACTAAAAACATTCAAATCAAATACAACATCTTAAGAAATATTTTCAAACATATATAATGTTCAAAATTTTAAAGAAAAATACACTACCTAACATAGTCCAAACTAGTGAAACATTAATCTAAACTAATTTATGTTGCACTATTATAAACTAATCCCCGTCATCCTCATCTTCTTACTCTCCTTTGTCTCCTTCTCCTTCATCTTCTCATAGGGCTTCGACATGATCACTTTGTTATGTACATGAACCACCAGCCTAATGTGCTAGCATGAGTGTACTAACTATCGTCATTTGTCGGTGCAACTCCTTAATCACACCATTCATACATGCTAATTTACTCTCAAGCACCTTCTCCCTTTTCAACTTCTGAGAGTATGAAGAGTTACTTCCCCCTTCATACTTGTACGAAGGTAGGGCCATAACCAACACATCATACCCGTCCAGATGCTCAGTTCAAGTCGTGTGGAGAAAGGCATCATCAGGTATAAGCGATGCCTGGCTCTAGAGGTGCACATGGATCTGATTGGATAGGATTTACCTTAATCCATTAAATATTAAAATCCAAACCAATCTGATCCATCGGCTTGCGGATTGGATCGTATTTTTGATACTTATATACTCTCTCTCTCTCTCTCTCTCTCTCTCCCTTTTGATCAATCCTCATGTCAGTAGCAATTGACACTTGGATTACGTTTTTGATGCTGAATCGATGTAAAAAAGAGTGTTTATTGCAAATAGATTTAACCTAATTAATAATTCATATAGATACTTTATAAAATAAATATAGAAAATATTTTATTATGTACTTTTGATCGATAAAAATGTAAGCAAACGGTAACACCCAATTATGAAAGAACTCGATCTAGAAGGTAACAATACTAACATCTGGTATATGCTTTGTATTTTACAGCTAAAAAATGAGATGTTTAAGAGGATTGTATCCTACATCTCCAAATAGCAAATCAACTAGTGACGGTGTCCTTGGGGTTGGGATCAAAACATTCGTAATTGATCTAAGATGAAGTAAACTCCATTTGAGTAGGGGATACAATGTCCAAATGTGTATATGTCGAATTGCGAGGTTGACCTCTGAGAAGTATAATAAAATAGTTGGACTTTTTGTATTTTAAACTTAAATTTATCTTTTTTTGTATTCCTTGCATGGTGTTACATGTTAAATTAACATTAAAGGTTTTCTTGACTAAACAAATAAAGGTTTTCCTCATTTGTGCCTTATTATACCTCTATTTTTTTGGAATATCGATTGTGCCTCCACATTTTTTCAAAATCACACTTGTATCCTTTTGTAATATCAATTGCGACCCTACTTTACGTTAACGGAAGGACAAAACTGTGTTTTTAGTAAGAAGGTAGGGGCACAACTGATAAATCAAAAAAAATGAGTGGCATAACTGATATTACAGAAGTTAAGAAGTACAAGTGATAAAACTCAAATTAAAGTCATGTTTAATTATGGAGGATGTGGGTGGAATCTATAAAGCAAAATAACAAAGAAAGTTATGAATATTAATAGCTATCATGTATAATAATAATAGATTAACGGATTGGATTAGGTCGGATTTTAGTAACAATCCAATCCATAATTTTATGAATTTTCAAAATCTCAATCAGATGGAATACATGAGAATGGCTAAACCTCAATCCAATCCAATAACATCAAACTGAATTCAGTTGCAGATTTTATCCTATCCATGTGTACCCCTATTTGATTCATACCAGTACTATCTAAAAAGGTAATAATCGTAAGTTTGATCATCTCCTCGTGAAATGTTTCTCGAATACAATTTAGTTGTATATCCTATCAACCGTATCAAATCTCTGTCTTTTTTTTGTTGATTTTGTGATTCCTTCTTTCCATCGTAAAAAAGACTTGTAAATAAGAACCTTATGCTTTTTTTCCCTTACGAACCCCTGCCTTGGACTGTTTTTACGTACGTTACATCCCATTACAATATCATGTATTTCATAAAATGTATGAGCATGATCAATTGATCCAATAATCATGCCTACTTCAAGAATATGATAATTTATATCCTCTGAATTTGCAACAGATGATGCACCTTCAACTATAAATATCATGACCATGCATATTATTCGTGTTATGGATATGTAAAATAATACAATTAGAACAATAATTTATATGCTCTGAATTTGCAGCAGATGATGCACCTTCATCTATAAATATCATGACCTTGCATCTTTTTCGTGTTATGGATATGCATCGAATAATTTATAATTAGAACAACCTTAAATACAAATATTATACTCCAATTTGTAAAAGTAAATGCTTCTTCATTACAGTATTGTGGAAATGGATAAGAACTCATTAACTGTATATAATGGGATCGAACAAATAATATGTATGACTACATAGAGGGAAGTATGAAAAAAGTGACTAATAGCAAAAAAATATGTCAAAAATTATAAATTATATAATCTTTCAAGAGTATGAGAAATATTATAAAGGTTCGTACAAAAACCATCAATGTAAGGTTGCATGGATGTTATACATAGGATTAACGAACTATGTTATTTGCAATTATTGTAATTTTATTGTAAAAAGGAACGAACAAAGTAATATATATATATATATTGTAGGGATACATAGATGAATATACACGATGATATTTTCCAAAAAAATAAAAAACGTGGGAGAAATAGGCCCCGATGCATGTAAAATTACATGCTCCTTGGTGGAAGCTCCCCATCCTATATATATATATATATATAGATAGAGAGAGAGAAAGAGAGAGAAGGATCCTACAACCGGGGGTGTAGGAAACTACCTACACTCGGGTCATTTTTTCACGATTTTTTATTTTTTCTTGAAATGAAACTTTGGGGTAATTAAATCATTATATATCAACATGATGTCATTCCATTTTCAACTTAATTTGAGACTTTTATCATCTCCGTCAAGATCATCAAATTTTAACGGCCTGGAATTGCTGAAAATGACCCATTCTAGATGAACATGTTAGGAATGTTTGTTTTGCATGAAACTTGAAACACATATTCCCCTTAATATATTAAGTAAATCCCTCAAATATTTTTTTGAAAAACAAAAAAATAACGAGAAAAAAGGCCGGGTGCAGGGAGTTTACCTACACCCCCGAGTGCAGGCTCCCGGCTCCCATACATACATACATATACATATATATATATATATATATATATATATATGACAACAAAAAAATGTGAGAGCATGAGAGCATGCATTCTGGACCACATGATTCTGTTTTCTCTCTCCTAGCTCTCTCTTGGATGAATCATGTGGTCTAGAATCACCACTCTCATGCTTTCACAGCTTTTTGCTCTCATAATATCACTCCTCTCTCTCTCTCTATATATATATTTTCTCAATTTCTAGTTAATACTAGGTGTACCTGCAATGGTTAGTGACAATGTGGAAAAATTAATGGAATGATAACGTATAAATATGATTGCACATTATTTATGCGGTACTTGTTCATTGAATGAATGTGAAGTACAATGTAATAGTGAGAGAATTGTAAAATGTGCAAGCATATAGTAATGTATATAAATTTCAGGTAAAGTAGGGCAGAAATACGCATATCGTTTTCTTGATTTATCATGCACATAAAAGAAAACTTAATAAGATTGTTTAGTTGAATAACATGAACATAAATACTGATCAACACCATCATTTTATAAATCCACAAACCAATGTAAAAAACTGTATCATCATAAATAATGATCAAGATCATTCCTTTCCAATGAGCTCAACGCACATTCTTACAAGTATTTGCAATCATTTTGAGCAAAATATTTACAATTTTATAAATATCATATTCTTACTACTAATAGTCACTTTCACAAAAAATTACACCTTAAAATTAATATAAAATGATCGTATCTTTATTGTATTACGAATACCTGTTTGAATTTTAGAAATAATCATTATGTATTAATTTAAGGTTCATTTTTTTGTGAAAAAATACTTATCATTTATAGAATATGATATAACATTTGTAAAACAATAAATACATTGTTTAAAATGATTGACAATCCAAATGAGCTCCCATTTCATTAGAAATTTCACTATATATGTCAAGATAAATCAATACTTGTAATATCAAAATCAATTTCAACCAGCTTAGAGACCGTGGTTGCATGATCATGCATCATTCCATAACAAAACCACTAACAAATGGAAAATCGTCTAATAAGGAACTTAAAATTATTGTGCTTCATTTCCTTTATATTTCCTTTTGACAAGAGGAACAAAGGCCTTGACATCGAAATATTAACATGATATGTTACAAAAAAGGTACATATATATGCATTGAATTTCAACGCATTGACCCAATTTTAAAATATCGATCTTCTAGGGATGGTAAGTTTGTTTGATCATGATAATATCCTATTTTCACTTTTGATTGGGAAGTTTCCAAAGCAAATTTAGCAAAATTTTGTGATTTTTGTTTACAACTATTGATTAGTATCTAACCACTCATATTGGCAAGACCGACTTCATTTGAAATTTCCCAATTTCCCCTACACGCACATGCACAATCACATGCACACACAAATGCATAAGCATATACACGCAAACACATCCACACACATGTGTATTCTTCTTCTATGAGCTTAGAGCTCGTTAGGATTGTAATGCGTATGTTCATTCTTACAAGTTTTTGCAATCATTTTGAGAAAAAAATATTTACAAATTTATAATGCCATATTCTTACTATTAATATCATATTGTTGTTATTAACAATGATTAGTTCTTCATATGAAATATTGACTCTAGAGATATGATAATATGGAGATGACAAAATTGTTTGAAGCACAGACATAACCGAAAAGCGCTCCTTATTTCAAAGAGAGGAAGACATGTTATTTACATTTACTTTGATGGTCAGAGGCGAATTGAAATCTATGAAGTGTATAAGGATCCCCTAAGGAAACATAGAGATGTCTCCTATGTTACTCTAAGTGGAAGTGTCGACGTAATTTCATAGAGTTATTTTGTCTGAATGCTACATGAAAACATAAGCCAGATGACAGAATGATGAGACCTAGGGTAGAAGATCAAAACGTAAGCAATTCAATAGATTTGGATTCCTATATATACACTCATATGGTACTTCATCATATGATTTAAAAAAGATATATGTATAGATCATCATATACATTTAGAAAGCTATACGCTTTTGGAAGAAGCTTGTACAGTTTGGGAAGAGGTTTTTATTGATAAAAAAGAAGAATCCATTTCAATCGATATGCCCTTAGGGACAACTTAAAAAAGTGAACCTTAAATTAATACGAAATGATTGTATCTGTATTCATATTACAAATATCTTATTTCTAAATTTACAAATATTCATTTCATATTAATCTAAGATTTTTTGTGAAAGTGATTGTGATTATTATAACATTGACAAAATAATAAATACCTTGCTCAAAATGATTAGCAATCCAAAGGAACTCCGAGCTCATTGGAAATTTTACTATGTGTATTAAGAAAAATCAATACATGTAAAGTCAAAATTAATTCCAATTAGTTGAGAGACCATTGTTGCATGATCACCCATCATTTAGGGTTAGTTATAAAGCCGAACGAGCCGAGCTATGCCTCAGGCTAGATAAGCCTAGCTGCGCTAGGGCTCGTTCAGCCCAGCTGACTTGGCTCGGTCTCGGTGAGCGCGAGCTCCTCATCAAGCTCGGGCCGAGATCGAGCCAAGTCAGGTTGTTAAGGAAAATATGCATTTTTTGGTATAAAAAAGTGTGTTCCTTGGGCTTGAACTCATAACTTTTTCTTTGAAGAGCGTCTTCCTTACTAGTAGGTCATTATCTGAGTTGCATAAGAACAACTACATTACATTATATATTGTAACATTCCATTTACCATAAAAAATACCAATTTGCTAATTTAAGCCTAGAAAAAAATAGATAAAGTCTAGAAAGTCCAAGTCTATAACATAGTCTGTTCGACCTTGTCATTCCATAAACCGTATTACCATTCCATAAACAACATAGTCCACCCACCATTCATAAATGTTGCAAAACTACGACAAATAAAAATAAATATCATTATAGTTTCAAATGGGCCTAGTTTTTGTGTGTATTATATATATTATATTTTTTATCGAACCCCTTTACGAGTTATTGAACTGAGCAGGACTCTGCTCGGGCTCGACTCGTTAAGTTATCGAGCCTGAAATTATGGTTTGTACTCGACTCAATAGCTTAATGAGCCAGACTCACGAGCCCTTATTGAGCCAAGCTCAGGTCGTGACTCAATAGCCAACCATACCCATCATCCCATAACAAAACCATTAATACATGAAAAGTCCTTTAAATAGAGAACTTAAATTTATATTTGCTTTCATTTCCTTTATAATCAAATTGCTTAGATGTCGAAATTTTAATACGATATATTACAAAAAGAAATACTCATTTATGTATTGATTCTCAACTCAGGATCTCATTTTCGAAACTAACAAACATAGATCCAATCATATTATTTTTCTGACTCAAATGCAGTCCTATGTCGTAACCTTTGGTTAACCCAAACTCCTAGATCCAAAAGTTTAGGTTCTCATTGTTAAATTTCAATAATGAGGACTTTAACAGATAATCTAAACATAGATATGCAATTTTTTTTGTAATATAACCAATACAGCATTCCCTAATTAAGGGCCTAGATGCAAAAGAACCCCCGCAGAAAATAACGACCAGATGGTGGGGTGTAGAGCATTGGTGGCTTCCGTTTTCGCTGTCCGATGCGGGGAAACCGCTCGCTCGCAGGTGCCTCTGCACCATCCACTCCCTCTCCTCTATTTATAACCAACCCCCCATTTAGATCTCTAACACCAGAGAGCGAGCGAGAGAGAGAGAGACGCCACAGATCTGAGCAGCTGAGAGAGACGACAGCGAGGTGCTGCTCCAATGGCGAGTAGATTGGCGGAGGAGCTGGACATCGTGATACCGACGATCAGGAACCTGGATTTCCTGGAGATGTGGAGGCCCTTCTTCCAGGCGTACCACCTGATCATCGTGCAGGACGGGGATCCGACGAAGACGATAAGGGTCCCCGAGGGGTTCGACTACGAGCTGTACAACAGGAACGACATAAACAGGATCCTGGGGCCGAGGGCCTCCTGCATCTCCTTCAAGGACTCCGCCTGCAGGTGCTTCGGCTACATGGTCTCCAAGAAGAAGTACATCTTCACCATCGACGACGACTGCTTCGTAAGTCGTAACCCCTCCTCTTTCTGCTACATTTCATTCCCCTTCCTTTTCCCCCTTTTTTGGGATCGCGGGGGTTTTTTCAATAATAAATATCAGGCAATCTTAACTTAATTGATAGGCGTGAAGATCAAATGCTTTTATCTTAATGTTTATTTCCACGTCTTAGTATATGTATCAATATCAAAATATATTGACGTTGTTGCACATTGACACAAGTATAGAAATGTGAAGATAAATTTGCCATGCATAATATATTTTTACGATCTCGGTTACATATATGATATATTACTCATTTGTAAACAGACAATTGCATATTTAAATAACAATATATGTATTAAACTATGGATGCATTAGAAAGTTACATTCTGCAAAGTTCCACTTAAATCCTCCGAGAGTGGTGACCACTTACATGAGGTGACTATCCTGACCACGATCGCACTTGAAGTGATGATTTTCCGATTTATGTCTTTCATGTGGACAACCCATTTGGTTGAGCATGGTTAACTTGATTACCCCACCTGCGTGGCTGGGAGAAAGCAACTACATTCGGATCAGTCAGATCTCATATGAGCATTTTAGATTGAAAGGCCCGTTTAAATAAAGAAAACTAAGAAAACATTAGGATTGACCCGTAAATTATAAATGAAAAACATATAAATTGATAAATAAGTACCACATATTAATTTTCCTTTATTAAATAGAAGTTAGTGTCTTCTCTTAATTTTTTTGCTAACAATGCTTCTCGTAATTTCACAATTACATGACAATCTTTATAGAACTATTTATATTTACACTCATGACCCTAACATTAACACCAACAACTCAAAACTTTAGACATGGCGACTAAAGGACCAAAAAATTAAAAATATTTTGAAATCAAATATCTAAACTATTTTATATTACTTTTTGAATTTTCTTTTCATCTTTTTTTTATCTTCTTCATCCATTGCCATCTTCTTTTATCGTCTTCATCTACATCACGGATAGCTTCCTATGAAGAGTGCAATGACCCAAACCTCCTCATTCCCATATGTACTCTGCCCCCTCCTCCTCGAGCTTTGTCTCCTCGATGAGATTTTTTTTCTCCTACCCAACACAGTCTTCCTCTCCGACCTCTTCCATAGGCTCCGCATGCTCTTTGGCCTCCTTCCCAAGCCCCTCCTCTTTGCCTCTCGCCTCCCCGAGCTCCATGGTCTCCATGACTCCCTCCTCATCCTCTTCGATCCTTGCCTCATCGAGTTCCGTGTACTCTCTAACCTCACCAATCCCCTCCTCTCTCACCTTTGCCTTCCCAAGCTACACCTCTTCCCTGATCTCCTCAACTCTTGTCTCCTCGACCTCTGACTCATTCCTCACAAAGGAGGTACTTTAACCATTAGGAAAGGAGAAATGAAGAAGTGCTAAAAGAAGAAGAAGGAGAGCATGTTGCATTCGGTCGATGGAATTGGAAACCAAGGAGAATTCAAATTTCCTCGTTGAAATTCACGCGTTTTACCCCAAACCCTCAGGGTGCGTTTGGTTGGCGGGTTAAGGCGGGTTAAACTGGTAGAGGGTAACCCATTTTGGGATTTTGGTGTTTGGATAGAGGGTTAAACTGAGGGAGGGTTAGAAGTGGGTTTGGGGTGATATGATTGTATTGATGTTTGAAAAAAGTAAGTAGTTATTGTGATGTGATTGTATTGAAGTTTGAAAAAGTGAGTAGAAGTGGAGTAGTTTATAATTTTTATATGATACGATGGTATAATATATTATTTTTTGATAGGATTGATGATGTAAAATTGATTTATTTAATTTTTTAAAAAGGAATAAAGTGGGGCCACAGGAAGAGAGGGGGATGAGGGTTGAGGGATGTAAACCCGGTAGCTGAACGCTTCCCCTCGGGGCCCACTGGCCATATATCACTTGGTCTCCGTGGGACCCACCTGACAGACCTCATTTAGTATATCGAGTCCCCTATTTCTCTTTTTTCCATTTAAACAAAAAAATACTATGCCATCTTGTCATCTAATTACTAAATACTCAATATCTAATTATTTTTCCAAATATCTATCATATCCCTAAACAACAAAGCCTTCGTTCAAACACCAAAACATACAAATGGTACCTATGGGATAACCTTTTTTGGGAGCATTGCACTTATATAAGATAACCCTCCATCTAAACGCTACTTAAAATATTCTACTCTTCTGGGAACTATTTTCCTAGATATTTTGAGCACATGTTAGTACTATGACTATCATTTTTAATGGTTGAACTTGATAATGGCAATGATTATGGCACGAGCATCAATCTGAATGTTATGTAGGGATTGTGTAATATTGGAATAGGTGGAATCATAAATATTATTGACAGAGTATGTAAGGATAAAAATTTTAAAAATACATTCTGTTTTTGTAGATCTATTGTTAGTTCACTTTTGGGGTTTTTACGGTAAAAATAAAGTTTTGATTTTATTGGTTTGGGAACAGGTGGCGAAAGATCCGAGCGGGAAGGAGATCAACGCATTGGCGCAGCACATAGAGAACTTGCTGACGCCGTCGACACCCTTCTTCTTCAACACCCTGTACGACCCCTACCGCAAGGGCACCGACTTCGTGCGCGGTTATCCCTTCAGCCTCAGGGAAGGCGTGGCCACTGCCGTCTCCCACGGCCTATGGCTCAACATTCCGGACTACGACGCCCCTACGCAGCTCGTCAAGCCCCTCGAGCGCAACACCAGGTCTCTCTCTCTCACCACCCTTTTTCTTGCTTAATATCCCGCGCATTGGTTGGACAAAACATCTTAAATGCCTCCAACTTCCGTTATTTTTAGATTTAGACCCGTTCTTTCTTTCTCTCTACTGGTTGATAAGGCCTGTGGGTACACTGGCTAGATCAACCTTCGTAGGCAGTGGGTCCATGGGTGGTACTTTGGAGACCATGGTTTTGGTTGCCAGAGCTCAATTGAGGCAGCAACAGCAAGGAGGGTGCTATCTATACCTCGAAGTAGCCCTTAGGTAGTTTCGTGATGAAGAAAGTTTATATCTTACTCAGACGTGAGGTGGTGGATGTAGATGATGTGCATATGCCTTGTGGTTGTGGCCTGTTTTAGGACTTCAGATTGATACTATGTTTGGATGGAGAAGGAAAGGGAGAAAACTAAGTCCTATTGGTATTGGTTTCGAAGGAAAGGGAGAAAACTAAGTCCTTTTGGTATTGGTTTCATAGGAGAGGAGAAGTGCTGGGAGCAATCCGTTCCAAAAACACACCAAAAAGCAATCATTACGAGACAAATATTTTAGATAGAAAATTTATAAGGGGAACATCAAGGACAAGGATAGATGCATTTCTAACTATTACCGTGTAGTTACGTGAAGTGTATATATATAATTCTAGTAAAAGACGTTAGTCCAAACTCCTATTAGGATCATCCATCGATAATCTGCTTAAAAAAGTGCTTGATACTTGTCAATTATACCCATGTTTTTTTGTCTGTATATCAATTGACAAGTTTTCGAACTTTGCCCCTAGTTAGCTGATTTTCGCATTGTTGTGGATAAAAACCACTTGCATATGCACAATAAAAAACACCACCAAGGAAGCACATGAATAATAAGACAACTGATATGATAGTGGTCGGACACTTTTTGTGATCACCACCACCAACAACAACAAAGTCTTTTCTTACATTAAGTAGGGTCGGCTGCATGGATTCTTCGTCTTTATCCAGATCTATCTTGGGTCATGCTCGGGCTTAGATCCAAAAAACTAAGATCCATTCGGACAGTCTCATTCCAATACTTCTTGGACCTTCCTCGCCCTCTCTCAACTGGCTGAACATCCCAAAACTCGTATCTCATAATTGGTGCATCACCCGACCTCATTACAAATGGCCAAACCCCCTTAAGCGATTTTCTCGTATCTTATCCTCGATCATAGCTACACCAACTTTCCTTCCGATTGCATCATTCCAAATCCAATCTTTAAGTGTATGGCCACACATCCACCTTAGTATTTTCATTTCCGTTACTGCCATTCTCTGCACATGTCTATGGTTCACATGCCAACATTCAGATCCATAGAGCATAGCAGGTCTCACGACTGTTTTGTAAAACTTTTCTTTGATTTTCAAAGGAATTTTCTTATCACATAGAACATCAGAGGCCCATCTCTACTTTAGCCAATTTGCATTTATTCTATGAGTAACATCTCCATCAATCTCCCTTTTAGGGTTGAGCATGTGCCGGGTTTGGGCCGGGTTTGTCTTGGCCCATCCCAAACCCATTTTGGTATATGGGCTAACGGACCGGGCCCTATACCTGTTTATTTTTAAAAATATAGGCTCAATCCCGAACCTGCCCTGAAGATTATTGGGTCGGGCTCAGGCTGAGCCGACCCATTTAGATGCCCCGACTTTTATCTCAAATGCATCTAAAAATAGATGCAGATTTTGCATCTGAAATAGTAATATATGTATTTGATACAAGTTCGTAAAACCTATGTTAATGAAGCACGACATCCGATTTAACAGCGAATGCATACGAGAGTAGTTCCCGGATTATTTGGAAATAACATTAAGACGACGAATGTTCTCCTTAATCAAAACCTTGTGGCAAAGATCAACAATTATAACTTTCCAGTCTTAGCAGATGATATCATTACAAAGGTAACAAATAAATGCAATATGAAACTCGTATATTTGGTAATTTTAATTGGTATATAATTTATCTTTGTTAGAGTTACACGCTATCAATCTTAGTAACTATATGTAGGGTTCGGGCTATCGGGCTCTGTGGGTTTGGGCCCTATAGGGCCCGAGCCCAACTTGAAATTGCAATTGGGCCTAAAAAAAGGCCTGAGCCTGACCCATTTCAAGTGCGGGCTCGGGCTCGGGTCGGGCTAAGCGGGCCGAGTTTTGGGTCAGGTCGGGTTGGCCCGGCCCAATGCTCAACCCTACTCCCTATCATGTTGCAAAATATATCTCAAATATTTTAAAAAAACTTTCTTCCGAATATTATCATCACCAATCTTCACTTCGATTCCTTCACCATTGCTTCCATCAAAAGTACACTCAATATATTCAGTCTTAGCCCTACTTATACGAAATCCTTTAGTCTTCAATGCATATCTACAGGCCTCAAGCTTCTCATTTATTCCATCTCTAGTCTCATCAATCAACACAATATTATCACCGAATAACATGCACTAATATATCATATTCTGAATGCGACTAGTCTACTCGTCCATAATCAAAGGAATGGACTCAAAGCTAAACCTTGATGCAGACCAATGTTGATGTCAAAATAGTCAGTGTTCTTAGACTGGATCCTTACACAAGATGAATCCCTATCATGCATATCCTTTATGAGGATAATGTATACGACAAGTACTTGTCTCTTCTTCAAAACTCTCTTCAATATCTCACGTGTGACAGAGTTATAAGCCTTCTCCAAATCAATAAAAATCATATGGAGATTCTTCTTTTTAACTGTATAAATCTCCATTATTCTCCTAAGTAAATGGATGTCTTAACATGGCCTCAAATTTCAGCGAAATTCAATCGATTTTCTGTCGAATATCGATATCCTGTCGAAATTGAAATTCGACCGTAATGGTCGAAATGATTGAAATATGGGGGCCCTAGTATAAAAAATGACCGAAATGATCAAAATTTCTGGGGAAATTTGACTGAAATTCAACTGAAATTCTGTTTCAGTTAGTCACCGAAATGGTGACTGAAAGCGACATTTAGGGCCTTGGTCTTCAATAGTTGAGCGACCTGACATGAATCCTAATTGGTTTTCTTTTATTTTAGAAATTTATCTCAACCTTTTTTCAATCACACGTTCCCAAATTTTCATAGTATGACTCATCAGCTTGATACATTTGTACTTCACACAATTTTAAATCTCTTTTGTTCTTATAAAGAGGCACCACGATGCTTCTCCTCAAATTTTCAGGCATTTTCTTGCTTCGCCAAACAACATTGAGTAAATTTGTAAGCCAAATCAAGCCAAACAACATTGAGTAAATTTGTAAGCCAAATCAAACAACACTCACCTAGAATTATCCATATTTATGAATATCATCATATCCTACACCTTTCACAGGATATCCTACACCTTTCACAGGTTTCATAACCTTTAAAGCCTCATCTACTTCCTTTATTTGTATTCATCTATAGCTTGCATGATTCAAGTAACTTTCACCACTACTAGATCTCCCAAAGTGACCTCTTTATTTCCTTCCCCAATGAAAGCTTATGGAAATACTACTTCCATCTAGTCTCTATATCCTTCTGAGTAACAAGTACGTAACCTTCCTCGTCTTTAATGCATCTCACTTGAGAAAGATTGATGCAAATCGGATTTTGCGAGACAAAAATATTTTTTTGGTGGAACGTTCGGTAGAAGAAATTGGAGGGGTTGAGAAGAAGAAACTCGTGGGGAATACGAGGGGTTTGGAGAAGAAGAACACGTGCAGACCATGCGGGGGAGAAAGAGAGAGACGAAGACAGAGATAAAGATCTCAATTTTATAAATACTGAACTGTCTAAAAACAATGGACCCTCATCCCTTTATATAGGAGGGATGAGATTACAAAAATAGTAAAACAACTAATTATCCTAAATAGACTCTAACTAATTAACCGACTAACTACCTAATTCGAAATTCAAAAATAAAGCTAATTGAGATCACACGCGATCTCTTTATTTAAATTTAAAAACACGACGACAAAAAAATGCGACGACATAACTAATAAATGTAGCCCTATATTTTGATTCCACGCTGCATCAACTCTCCTCCGCTTTTAAAAATTCGTCTCCCGACGAATTGTTGGATCTTCGTTCCCTCATCAGAGAAGTCGATGTTGAAACCATACTTCCAAACTCCCCAATTGATCTTTTTCCATGTTACGTTTGTAATTTCTTTTCACTGAAGGACATGGCTGCAAATGCTCTACCCCTTCACTTAAAAGATTCCATAGCATGATATGTCTTCCAATTGGCCCCATTGATAAATAATTTTGGGAGGAGGGGGCTTCCTGTAAGTTTTCCAAAAGATGTCACCCCTCAATTTAGGGAATCCGATTGAGGAGGCATTCCTCATCGTTAGGGTCCCTTCTCCTTTTATAAGGCGGCAACGGCATGACGAGAAGGGAGGGCATAGGCGGTGGCAGGGGCTTGGACTAGATGGCCACAGACGATGGCGCCAAGTTCGTCTGTGGCCGTGGCAGGGGGCAGATACGAGGCCGCAAGGGAGGTGTGGGCGAGGTGACGAGGAGGGGTGTTGGCGGGAGGGGTAGTGGCGATGGGGAGGCGGGGTCGTGGCGAGTAGTGCGCGGGAAGGAGGGGAGCCTGGGATGGGGCGAGGCGAGGGAGGGAGGCGGAGTATGGGAAGATAGCGCGGTGGAGGCGCGCAGGGACTGCGGCCTGGGTAGGGAGAGCCGAGGAGAGAAGGGGGGTGGGGAAGATGGCTGGCGGCACGGGAAGGGGAAAGGCGGCGGAGAGGGGGGGTTAGGGTTAGGGGAAGGGGAACACAGCACGGGGAAAGGGGAGGGGTTGGTTGCGGAAACGAGAGGGCTTCGGGGATGCGGATTGGGGGTGTGGGGGTCGCGGGAGGGGAAGACTGTGGCGATGTTGGGTCTGCGACGGGTTTTGCGGGTGGCGGTGGCGACGTGGATGGGTCTGGGACGGGGGTTGTGGTCGAGGAGGAAGGCAGGGGAGGTACCTGGGGTAGTTTGGGCAGCGTCGGGACGGCCGGAGGGGGCGATGGAATCTATTCCGGTGGCGGAATCAGATCTGGGAGGTGCTGGACAGCGGGCGGGTCGTCACTTTTTCCTCCCGGAACGGGCTGGACAGCGCTCGAATCTTCCTCCTTAGCGAGGTTTTCTTCGTCAAAACTTGGGACAATGGCTTCGATGGTTGGAGGCTTTGATTGGGCAGTGCGTAGGGCCTCGAAGTTAGCCATAAGAGCTCGAAACTCGGAGTGGAATGTGGTTTGCAAATTACGTAACATGCGCATCGTCTCCTTGTTGTAGGTGTCGATGGCTCGTAGTTTTTGTTCAGATGAACGATGGTCCCTCGATGCATGTCGGTGCAAACGTTTAGACGGATCGTCAGATCGTGAGGACGATCTGTAGGCCATGCTCTGATACCAATTGATGCAAATCAGATTTTGCGAGACGAAAAATATTTTTTTTGGTGGAATGTTCGGTAGAAGAAATTGGAGGGGTTGAGAAGAAGAAACTCATCGGGAATACGAGGGGTTTGGAGAAGAACACGTGCAAACCACGTGGGGGAGAAAGAGAGAGACGGAGACATAGATAAAGATCTCAATTTTATAAATACTGAACTGTCTAAAAACAATGGGCCCTCATCCCTTTATATAGGAGGGATGAGATTACGAAAATAGTAAAACAACTAATTATCCTAAATAGACTCTAGCTAATCAACCGACTAACTACCTAATTCGAAATTCTAAAATAAAGCTAATTGAGATCACACGCAATCTCTTTATTTAAATTAAAAAACACGACGACAAAAAAATGCGACGACATAACTAATAAATGTAGCCCTATATTTTGATTCCACGCTGCATCAAAGATCTTTGGTCTTCCTTTCTCTTAATTTGGCCAACCTGAATATATCATTCTATCCCTCCTTAGAGTCGAGTTTTTTGTACAAAAATTCATAAGCTTTTGACTTGGATTCGCTTACAACTTTCTTTGCTTCCTTCTTCGCTATTTTTGTAGTTTGTGATATTTTCTCTGTTCTGTCCTTAGACATACCTTTTGTGATCACCAGAGAAGAAAAATCACTACGACGAAAAACAAGTAGAATTCTTTCTGTTTCCTCATGCTCTTTTCTCCTATAGTGTTAGTGGTAATGCCTCAATCTCCTTTGTATATAGCTAAGCACAAGATCTATAGTAAAATTGTGTAAAGGACTCTACAGATAATACAACAAATTCTTAATACTTCCTTTAGAATTCATAATTCTAATAGTGATCTTATGATATCCACGTCATCTTGAGTCTGTACTAGTCTATACCCGTCATTTGCAAGCTCCTCTCACAAGTTGTCACCGTCATTTGCAAGCTCCTCTCACAAGTTGTCACCGTCATTTGGTGCCCTTTACATGCCTCCTCTTGGACATGCATACACAATTTGACTAAACATTACGCCATCATCCTCTAGCTAAGTGAAATGCACTTGCTTCTCGTTTTTGTATGCTTTCATAGTAGAGATGCCAATAACTTGTCGGTCTTTTTTTGGTACCGCTTGCCTTGGGAATAATTGGAGCTCCATTACATGTCATGACCCTTCACTTGAGCTTATACACCTAGTTTGACATCCTCGTTCCTTACATAACTACACGTGCATCCTTATTCACTCTAAGAACTCCCCCTCCAATGATGACTCAAGTCCCTATGACTCGATCCATTCCCAATGAAATCTGTTATAAAATATGAAGAATGCGGAAGCAGAATGATAAATAGAGCTAAAGAACAAGAAAGATCAAGCATGGGAACACCATGATTTTACGTGGAACCCTACTCCGTGAGGAGCGGGATGAAACCACGGGAGAAGCCCTCAACGAGGCATATGCTTCATTGCTTTTTCTCAATGAGTACAGGAGGTCTGGGGCTCCTTATATAGCCTTCCCAGAGCCTCCAAGTCCCACCACTGGTCCATGTGGGACTAAACACTGGATGGGGGTAAATGGATCTTCTCCAGGATCCATTTACCCTGCTACAACACAATAGGCGCATACAACTTATACTCCAACACTCCCCCTCAAGCTGGAGCATGCAATGCTCAGCTTGGACAAACAGACAGAAACTCAACTCAACGCTACAAGACACTACGGACAATATCAACCCAACGCGCACATTGCTGCAGTCGAGGACGTTGCTTCTCATGCCGTGCAGGTGAGGAGGACGAACGGGCTGGAGTGTGAGTCAACTGAAGACTCGGAACCAGACCATCGAGTCTGAACTTGCGCCTGAAGTCTCCTCGTCGGAGAACTGAGTCTCTCCCATCTGGCTCAGAGAATGGTGCACTGCTCCGGTGTACCTATGATACCACATGTAAACCCTTGCCTTCAAGGGAATGGTCCTCTGCTGTAGAGTCCCTATGGCTCACATGAAAACTCTGGCTGAACAACAACAAGAATGATGGGGACCTCTGACGATGATGGCAACTTATGCACATCTGACAATGACCGCACACTTGTGCGTGTCTAAAACTGGAGACTCGGAAACAATGATCGTCGAGTCTGAACAACTGATCATCTGTAGAGTCTGGAAAATATGGCTGGTCTGGAGACTGGCATCTGAATCTGGAATCTGGATCATGAACAGACCTGTGACTCTACATATACTCCCCCTTTCTCCCATACTTGTCGGAAAATGAACATCGACAAAGTTGGGAGAAGACAAGATAATGGGGAAACCAAACATCACGTGCGGCTTTTCTTTTTTTTTAAGCCGTCTCCTTTTTTTTGCAATTTTTTTAAGCCGTTCATTTTTTTCTCGGCTTTTGCTTCGCACAAATTTTTTTTTTGAAAATGCGCACGGCTTTTTCCATGTACGCGCCTCTTTTTCTCTTTTTTTTAATATGTACTTCTCTCCCTTTTTTTTTAAACTCTCAGCCCCCCCCCCCCCCCCGTTTTTTTATCAGGCTCCCCTCTGTCTCTCATTTTTTACGGACTTACGGCCCTTTGGGCTTACATAGCAACATTCTTTTCCACCTGGGCTCTTAAGCAAATAGCCATTTTTTTTAACCAGGACCCCACGAGTCCTAGGGTTCCCATCGAGAAACCCCCATCGATTGGGGTTCCGCCGCCAATTGGAAATCGTGGGTGGCCAGGGCTTGAGGTCGCACACGAGGATCGTGCGCGTGAGGATCGTGCGCACAAGGAGCCTGGAGAGGAGGGGCTCTGCCAGATGCGACTGGAGATGAGCGCCTCCTGCGCAGGGGCGGGGAGGTGGGACTCGGAGGCTCCGCCTGGACTGGGGAGGCTCCGCCGCTAGGGATCTGGAGCCGCGCGAGGCGCCGCCGCCTGGGGAGAACGTCGCGCGCCCTCGCGCACTGCTGCTGCTGGGGAGAACGTCGCCGCCTTCGCTCGTCGGAGGAATCGAGGGAGCCGCCTGCTAGGTCTTCGCACGCCTGGGACTGATTGTGATGGATTTGCTAGGTCATGCGTCGCCGCCAAGGAGTTTCGTCGCGGCTAGGGCTTGCTGCCTGGTGATGGCGCAAGAGAAGATGCATGTTCTGGAGCATCGAGATGCGCCTCTTGCGCATTTGGGGAGGCCCGAAGAGATGAAGATTAGTCTTGCTCGATGGAGTCCTCCCTGGAGATCTGGCGGCGCGAGCCCTTGGAAGAAGGTGTTGTGCTCCCCCTTGCATATTTCTGTTGCGGCTTGTTTGGCTGGAGAAGATGGTGCAACATTAACGAACAGAACATTTGCATCTGAGAGAACTTTGCCAGGAGAACTACGGAACATGGGCAATCTGGAAACCCCTCTCCTGGAAACTGCGTCGATCTGGAGGTTCCTCCGTGAATAAGGGTTCCGCAGATTGAACCCTGAAACTGAACCTTAATACGGAATATTGATGACGATTTTGATCTTCGGATCTTCAGAAATACATGACCTTCTTGCAGAAATTAGGGTTTCAAACTAGAAACCCTAGAACTTTGATTTGAACAAATCACTCCATAAAAATAATCTTCAAGAATGAAAAAAACTGGATCTTCTCATCGAATCTCGACTAAAAAAACATGAACTCCTCGAGAATCGTACCTGCTCTGATACCATGTTATAAAATATGAAGAATGCGGAAGCAGAATGATAAATAGAGCTAAAGAACAAGAAAGATCAAGCATGGGAACACCATGATTTTACGTGGAACCCTACTCCGTGAGGAGCGGGATGAAACCACGGGAGAAGCCCTCAACGGGGCATATGCTTCATTGCTTTTTCTCAATGAGTACAGGAGGTCTGGGGCTCCTTATATAGCCTTCCCAGAGCCTCCAAGTCCCACCACTGGTCCATGTGGGACTAAACACTGGATGGGGGTAAATGGATCTTCTCCGGGATCCATTTACCCTGCTACAACACAATAGGCGCATACAACTTATACTCCAACAAAATCATATTCTTTTTGAGTGCAAGAACATAACCGACACCTCTCAGATTTTGTACAGGTCAATCAAATATGCAAAATTACACTAATCTAACTGCTTTTATGTAGTAAACCTCTCTACCTACCATCTTGGTTGTGACATCACATACTCGATATAAACTGAACTGCTCTCTGGATGAGCATACATGATCTGAATATGTTGAATATGGAAGTTATCCATAATCTAGCTAGCAAGTCTCCCTCACATATTGGTGGTATCTACTTAGTCTGAGTCTAAATCACATACCTTCTTCCCTTTATCCTTCTTACGTATCAAACATGAAATTATTTTGTGGCCCACCTTGTCACAACATAAGCATATGATTATACCTCGTGACTTAGATTGACATATGAACCTTAACTCTCTTGATCTAGAACATATGCTCTCAAATTTCATCATTTAAACTTCATCATTTATTGCCTTGATTGTCAACCTTCGTCTAGACTCATTCCTTAGTAATGAAGCGACCGTTTTGTCTAATGTGATAGTCCTCTTGCCATAGGAACACTATCACAATATAATCGTAGGAAGATGGAAGAGAACTCAAAGAGATCAATGCCTTATCCTCCTATTTGAAGAGAGACTCTCCTTTCTTGTTCTACTCCTCAACTGTGAGCATGTCTGTTAGAATCTTGTTGGATTCATCAAGTGCACCTTCAGCTTTATCTCGTCGATCATTTTAGACCATCGAACTTCTTCTTCATTAATAGCTTATTTATAAGAGATTTGGACTTGTATTTTCCTTCGAGTTCTAAACCTCAGTTGGATCTTATAAGCCGATGACTTCGCGAAGAGTGTTGTCTGTTAAGAGTAGTTGTATTCTATAATATGATAGATCTATTATTTCCTTCCACTTTTCCTTTGCCATCTTCTCTAGCTTCATCTCTACTATTTAGAGAGCTTTTACAAGCCCCTCTCTTGTGAGTATTCTTCACCCACTACTGCTATAAGATGAAGTTGTTCTTAGTTGAAGGCTTACACCAAGAGTGATGTATCCTTCAATATGGACTTAGTATTGGATTTGTACGATGTAGTGTGATTTTCATATACCGTCAATCACTCGCTACTTGGAGTACACTGGATCTCCATTGATTACATCGATAACAATGAAACTTGGACCACTTTACAAGATCTGAAAATTAAAGCAGAATCATCCCATATGTACCATCAAAATTGTCCGGAGCGTACAAAGCCTCTATATAGACTCCTGAATCTCCTCGATCAGACTCCTATGCTCCTGATCTCAATTACTCACCATAACATTGGGTTTTTATGATTTTTGATGAATGCACACCTATTACATTGTGTTCTCTCATCGGGTCGAACCTTGCTCTTATACCCATTGTTGATGATAAAGAACCAGATGCATAATCAACCACCATGGAAGCACACAAATAGTGAAATAACCGGTGACAATGGTTAGTCATCTCTTGCAACAACCAGGGAAGAAAAAAATATTATGAAGAAGAATGGGCAGAATTCTTCAGGTCTTCCACTCTATTCCTTTCTTCTCTCCCTTTCTCTCGCTCTCTTTGTTGTCTCCTGTTGTGGTACTGCATCCACTTCCACTATATATGGCCCAAGTTCTAGACCCATAGCCCTATGAAACCTTCCAGAAAGATAAGAAAAGAGATAATAGTAGTGGCGCTCAACTCCTCCTGAAGTCAAAGGCTAATTCAAATAGAGATGAACGCTCGGAGTCTTCTTCTTTTCTCAAGTAATCAAGAAGAGAGGTAGAGAGGGCAAAGGCTAGCGGGAGGTCAGTAAATGCGGTCTGATTGACTTATTGCGCTGGAAATGAAAAGTAGCTTCCCGCCTCACAACTCCCCCAGAAGCGCAGGTTGGCTTGGTACGCTCTTCGGGGTCCGTCCCGTCGATCCGAGCGAAGCGGGGGCCCTAGCTACTAGGTTGCCAAGCCGCCTATGAGGTGGGGGGCTTTTCCTCGTCCTGACGAAGCGAGCTAATGAGCCTACAACATCATTCATTATGCCAATTCTGCAACTCTGTCGAGAAGTGGAAAATGCTGACCTATGATGACCTCATTCTTGGGCTTCCTTTCTTTCCTGCCGAGTGATGCAGGAGGAGGCCCGAATACGACAGATGCGGAAGTGGGGAAGCCGGAACAACGAATCAATAGAGGAATTAAGTACTCACCTCAGCTAGCATCGATTTCGGAACCTATGTCGTACTCTTGATTAGGATGAGGCTAAGTACAACCGGACGATCTAAGGATTGCCTGTCTCCTGCCTGGGTGCTTACTAGGCTGATGTGGTGAGAGGATGACCTCGCACTGTCCCTTGTTCGAGCACTAGATATGTCGACCCTTCATGATTGCCTAAGCCGGTGAGCGGTCCAGGCTAGGGCACAACGACGTTCTCTCTAGAGCAGCATTTAATCCCGCCCGCCTTCCTTGTTATTATGAGGTGTGGCAACTCAGGGAAGATTTTGATGTAGTACAGGACTTTCCTGATGTCTTTCTAGGTCTACCTCCTCAGAGAGAGGAGGACTTCTCCTTGCACCTCCGGGGGCTGGTCTATCAGTAACCCGGCGGACTGGCGATTAGATTAGATATGATGGGCTACGGAAACAGTGGCCTCACACACCCCAGTAGAATTCCTTAGGGGTGTGCGAGATCGTCCTCTCACCACATCAGCCTAGTAAGCACCCAGGCAGGAGACAGGCAGTCCTTAGATCGTCCGGTTGTGCTCTTTCGGCATTTCCTACAGACCTGCCAAAGAGAAAGATAAGGTAGAATGATGGACTCTACATAGAATACAACTCAATTCTTGTTAGTATTAGAGTTTTACTTATTTTAGAATTCATAATTCTAATAGTTCTGCTAATCCTAACATGAACAAGCAAGTAATCTTATCCTTTCCAACTTTTATTGGGTAGATGCTCAAATCTCATATATTAACGATTTCCAGAAGTTTTCCTTGCAGAAAGCATCCACTTAATCAAGTGATGTATTTCCTTTGACCACTTTGACTAAGGAAAAAAGTAAAAATAGGCGCTTTACACCTCCAGTTGATTCTGATTTTGACAGATTGAGTACACAACATATGTTTCATGAAATATGTAGAGAGAAAATAACGAGTTGCTTAGTTAAGAGGCCCTAGGGTTCTCTTATATAGAGGAGAAACTTGTTGGGTAAATTACATAATATAGACAAAAAAGAAAAGAAAATACATAAAATGAATAAAATATAACTAGCATCTCAACACCCCCTCAAGTTGGAGCATATATATATCATGCTCAACTTGGAACAACATCTCTAGAATGGCCCTCTAGTTGGGGCCTTGGTGAACACGTCTGTTGTCTGTTTGCTTGAACTAACATGAGACATGAAGATGAATCATTCCGAGTCATGTCTCGAGTGTAGTGATAGTCTACCTCGATATGCTTGGTCATCTCATGGAAGGCTAGGTTGTTGGCAATGAAAATAGCAACATGGTTTTTACATTAGAGATGCATGGGAAGATATACCGCAATAACTAGGCCAGTGAACGGATTTGACCCATATCATTTCTATACTCCCCTATGCCATGGCTCTGTACTTTGATTTTACACTAGATCCGACGACCACCCTCTGCTTCTTGCTCTTCCATGAGTCCATACCTCCAAGGAGCTCCTTGTGAAAACTGCAAAATCAGTAGTAAATTTCATGTCTTTGAGACATCCTGCATAATCTGCATCTGTGCAAAACTATGACGGCAAGGAATGTGCATTTGCTAACTAAAAGAGAAGGAGAGGTCTTCAGGTACTTCAAAATCATATGGATTGCATCCATATGTGCAAGTCTAGACTGCTTTATGAACTGACTCACTCTGCTCACTAAGGAGGATATATCTGGCCTGATGATCATCACGTATAGGAGCTTCCCAACAAGCTCCATGTACCTCCTTTGTGTCATCATCATACAATTTCATGCCTAGATCCATGGGAGCAGTGGCAAGCATGCAAGGCACTATAAACTACATTTTCAAATAGTATCTCTCGTGATAGAATACAACTATATTTCTATGAATATATAATATCTGCAAAAATTTCAAGTGTTTTCTCTAGTCATATAATGTTCTACTTCTACGAGAACACATCTAATCACTCTGTGAAGAGGAATGACATAGATTTCTTTATTCCATAGGTTTAGAGGTCCTTATATAGGACAAAATCCTATAGAGTCCAAAAGAGGAGAAAATAAATAAGTGCCCCTAATGGGGTTACAATGAATAATAATTAAATGCCGTCGGACAAGGTTCAGAAAGTCGGTATGTGGTATTCATTTGGTCAGACGGTATGGAGTGAGTAAGCGGGTAGGCGGAAGTATATGCAGAAGTATATGCGGATTATTGTGGTTTCTACTATTTTAATTAAAAAATAACTAAACCTATAATAATAATTTCAAACATTAGATATTTATATTTGAAAAAATATAACATGGAAGAAATATGTAGTGAAGGTTTTCTTTGTACAATGTGATATCAACCAAAGCATTTCCAAAAGTCATCCATGTTTAAAAGATAAAGATGCTAAGTTAATGATGGAGAGAGTATTAGACTTCAAAAAAAATGATGGAGAGAGTAAAAAATATTGTAAATTGGTTGAAGATAGAAAAAACGGTAGATAAAGGTTCAGAAAGTCGGTATGCGGTATTCGTTCGGTTAGGCGGTCTCAAGCGAGTAAGCGGATATGCGGAAGTATATGCGGATTATGCGGTTTGTATTTTTTTAATTAAAAATATTAAAGAAATAAATTTAATTGTGATGTCAGAGGTAAAAAAACTGCATGTTTACTTTAAATTCCTATGAAAAAACGGTTAGACAGATAGTTGCAAACAATTATAGAAGCCAATAAGAATATAACATATCGTGAACTAAACTACTGAACTATATAATGAACTGAAATTTAGTGACCTGAACTGTATATTTCAATATAAATTTAGTGAATGGAACTATATAGTGAAGTTGAACTGAGATGAACTATAACATATAGTGAACTGCAATTGTTAAACAAAACAAAATGCACAGTAACAAATAGCGAACTCACTGAACAGAAATTTCATAACTTAACTACTATAGTGAATCAACCAATAACAAATCTAAGCATCCACTTTCCATCAATAGTAATAACATAAAGGTCGTGTCAATATACCCAAAAATTAGAACATTATGGAGTCAAAGTTCACAAAAAACTGAAAGAGCATGACGAGTGATCAAAAACTTCTTAGGGTTGATAAAATAAGAGTTGCAAATCTGTAACTTGAGACAAGAATTTCGAAATGAAGTAGGAGAAGCTCACAATATGATAAGAAGTTTCTTCGAAGGGCGAGGAAGCGAAGGCGGGGCCATGCGGTGGGGAAGAAGCTTCGCTAAAGAGGAGGCACTGCAAGGAGGCGCTGCAAGGAGGTTTGTCGAGGCGCGGGAGGTGCTGGAGGCAAAAGGCAGAGGTCATGGCATCGTTGCGCTGCGAAGAGAGGAGGTAGAGGCGATGGAGCAGTGAGGGTCGTCAGGTTGTGCGGTGGAGGAAAACTAGGGCAGAGGGTTTGGGAAATGAGGTTTTGGGATTTTGTCGAGGGGGCGAAGGGGCCAAGGGAGCAGAAGGTGTTCTTTTTATTTTCTATTTCGGATCCTAAAACGGATCCCGTAAGTGAGGGCCTGTGGACCGCATATTTGACCGAATAAACGGCCGCATATGCGGTTTATGCGGCCCGCATATGCATTTGGACTGCATATGGGCGCATATGGGAAATGCGGTTCGGTTAGCCTACTGCATACGCATATGCGGCCGCATATGCGGCCGCATGGACTGCATTTCTGAACATTGATCATTGTCCAAATTGGAAGGTAAACTTTTTGTGGAAGTGTAACCTGGTTAGTAACACAATCACGAACCTCCGTACTTTAGTAAATGGTGTATTTGTCTACTCAAAGTGAAATATTAAAAAAATAAACCATCTAAATTAAATATATGTTATTTGTTCTGTGCAGTTATAAAATTCCATGCAAATCCAACATCTATATTCATTTTATACCATAAAAGATCTTAGATAAACACATTACCTCTATTAATAAAGTTAAATATTAAAAAATCAACCATGTGGTAAATGGTGTTCGGTGAAGTTACCTTTATTACATATGCGGCCGCATATGCGGATTACTCGGCCGAGTATACCCCATAACCCGCATATTGAGCAAGTATAGCATACTCGATGCGGTAGGGGGACCGCCTCTGCATATGCGACCACCTAGGTTGACTTTCTGAACACTGCCGCCGGATACATTCCTAACACTCCCCCTCAAGTTGGTGCATATTTATCAGTCATGCCTAACTTGGAAACAACCGAGAGGCGCTTCTTGGGTAATGCCTTGGTGAATACATATGCAAGTTGTAGATCTGTGTTGATACGAGGAGTAGTAACTCTTCCAATCCTGACAGCATCGTGAATAAAATGGTCATCAATCTCTATATGCTTGGTCCTCTCATGGATGATGGAACACATGATTCGTGGCAATGTAGGTAGTAGATTGTTTGTCACAGACTCACAGTATAGTGTAGTAGTGACAACAATATTGAGCTCTTGCAGAAAAGTTAATAACCACGTAATCTCACAGGTAGCTTGAGCCATCGCCCTATACTCTGCTTCTGCACTGGATATGGACACAACAGTTTGTTTCTTTCTTCTCCAAGTAACAAGGTTTCCTCCAACCATCGTAGAATAACTCGTAGTAGAGCATCGATCCTCGGGTGAACTCGCATAATCAACATCAGCATATGCGATAACATCAGTGTGTCCATTTGCCCCATAAAAGAGGCCATGCCCTAATGATTCCTTTACTATATGGTTCGCTCCTGTTCTGAGGAGACATGTTTCCATTGCGGTTTGTCGATTCATCGACACAAGGAGTGCACCGTTTGTAAGTATGGTGTCCAAAGCATGCCTCCTCAGTGACAAGGAAGTACCGTTCAGATTGTACTTAGTCGAGTAGTTTCCATCACGTACTTTTCCTTTTTTTTGTGAGATATTCCAGTACTTAGTATATTATGGACATTACTATTTGTTCAACTGAATTATTCAAATAATTGAAAATTTTTATGTTTACTGGTTTATTGTCATGTTACTTGTGATTATTATTTTGGTAGCATTATTTGAGTGTGTTAGGAATGCATCCGATGGCTTTTAATTATTATTCATTGTAACCTCATTGGGGGCACTTATATATTTTCTCCTCTTTTGGACTCTTTAGGGTTTTGTCCTATATAAGAACCTCTAGACCTACGGAATAAAGCAAGCTATTTGATTCCTCTTCACATGGTATCAGAGTGGCGTTCCTAGACCGGTGTTCTGACCTAAACCCTTCTCCCCTTCCACCAACAAGCCTCCGCGTGTGCAACCCCTTCTTCAAGAGCTGTCCCTCCCTGTTCGCGCCCCCTCCTTGTCCTCGGCCTCCTCGCGTGCCACCTGCGAGTTTTTTGCCAATCTTGGGAGTACTCCTACCGCACATTGGAGGCTCGCTAGGGCTCTAAGCGCGAGACCTCGTACTGCTCTTCTCACGCGCCACCACGACCCTTTCGCCCTCGCCTTGCTCTCCTCCGCGTGTCGCCAAGGCCTCTCCCTTCTCTTCTTGTATGCCGCCTAGCTCCTCCTAGTATCGCTAGGCCCCTCAGTGTCACCAGGCTTGCGCGCCGCCAGGGCCTTGCCCTGCTCTTCTCGCGCGCCTCTACACCTCCCTAGTACTGCCAGGGCTTCCTGGTGCGGTGCCTTTTTCTCCGCACGCCTTGCTTTTCCACCAGGGCCTTGCCCTGCTTCTCCAGAAGCCGCCAAGGCTTCGTCCTACTTGTTGGGGCACAATATCTCTCTCTTGCATTGCCTATCTCTCCCACTAGTGTACCTGATACTCTTGGTCATTCTCTGTGATGACTGATCTCTATGATGATTAAGCATGATTAGGCAAACTTCCTTCGTCATTCTTTCTTGACTTGCGCAACCACCTTGGCATCTACTGAGCCCAAGCCCATGTACCTGACTTCTTCTATGATGGTGCAGGGCACGTCTATCAAACTAAAGGGCTCTGAGAACTATGTTCTATGGTCTAGATCATTCAAGACATTTAGTGATGGTCAGCGAACTATATCCTCACAAAAGATCTGCCAAAGGAGACGGACAATGACTATGATACGTGGTACGTGGACAACTGCAGGTGATCACGTGGATGACTAATAGCGTTGATCCTAATATTGCTTTGAACCTTCTCTACAAGGAAACAACAAAGCCAATGTAGAAGAGTCTTGAGAATACCTACTTCCAAAAGACGACCAAGTCAAGGCTCTCATATATCTACACAAATTTGATCTGCAAATCAAGGAGATACATCCTTGATCAAATACTATCCAATCCTCATAGGTCTGTTTGAGGAACTTCTTATTTTTCAGCATGACTCATGTGACAAACAGATAGGGGAACGCGCAAAGTGGCAAGTGTGTCGTTTCTTATCAGGTTTACATCCACGATACAAGCCGATGAAGGACCAATTTCTGACTGATGCGCCTCTACCCACTCTTGAGACCATTTTTGGTCGACTATAGGAACTTGAGTCCCCTTTACCCCTTATGTTCATTGAGACTGCCACCCACTTTGCTAGAAGACGATCCAACTACCAAGGTGGATGCGGACGTGACTTTGGCCGGGGATGTGGCTGTGAGTTTGGATGGGGACGTGACTCAGGAAGTGGATGTGGACGTGGTCCTACTACTGCCCGCTTTCCAGCATGGATACATTGTGGACGCCTGAATCATCCATTAGAACGTTACTGGACAAATTTTGGCATGCCTTTTAATGCCAACAGTGCCTATGAGACAACCTCCTTTGATAGCTACTACGATACCTAAGATAGCTCTCATGACCAGGCTTCCCGTGACAGTCAGCCTTCTTTTACTGCATCTGAGTATGCTCGTCTTCGACAACTGCTACAAAACTCTGCTAGTGACGCCACTGCTTCTGCTTCTACTACTAGTCCGGCAACTACATCAGGTACAATCGCCAGCACTACCTCTACGTCTAGTCCTGCGTGGATCATTGACTCGGGTGCCTCGACTCATCTGACGAGAGAAGGTAGTCTTCTCACCTCTTCTCAATTGTCTTCCGCTGTGAAAACTATTAGTGTTATCAATGGAGCCCATCCCCTCTTACTATTGTGGGCATTGTGGAGTTTTCCTCCAAACTCCAACTTACTGGAGTTCACACGCTCCGGACTTTCCTCTTAGTTTATTATCAGTTCACAAGATGTGCACTGAGCTTAATTGACGTGTTATATTTGACGAGTTTTGCTGTTATTTTTAGGACATCCGGGCGAGGCAAATTTTTGGTGGGGCATGAGAAGAATAGTCTTTATTATATTGACATTCCCTCTGATTCTGATTTTGCTGGTGCTTCGTCCATCTCCACTGATCCTCTTCTATGGCATTTTCGTCTCGGCCATCCATCTGCCAAAGCCCCCTTTTTGATGTTCCTTAAACTCTCTATGCTCAAGCTTTTGAGTGTGAGGCCTGTCAGTTCGGGAAACATCATTGATCATCGTTCCTTGCTCGTAATGAGCCTCGTAGTGAAGTTCCTTTCTCTATAGTCCATTGTGATATTTGGGGACCTTGTCTGGTCCGTACTCTGAGTGGACATAAGTATTTTGTTGTTTTTGTTGATGATTACGATAGGTCATCTTGGGTCTATCTTTTAAAGGAACGTTCAGAAATAATATTGTCCAAAATTTCTTTCAGTGTGCCAAGAATATTTTCTCCTCTGGTATACAAATTTTCTGTTCTGATAATGCTTTGAAATACACCCAACATGACCTAACAACCTTTTTTGCCTCTCAAGGTACCATATATCAAACCTCATGCCGCTATACGTCCCAACAAAATGGGATAGCAGAGAAAAAACTCATACATCTCCTAAATATTGACTGCTCACTCCTTACTCAGATGAAAGTTCCCAAAGCCTACTGGGTTGATGTTGTTCTGACTTCCGTCCATCTTATCAACAGAATTCCATCTCCAACCTTAAATGGATCCGCTCCCTTCTCTTTACTTTACCCCAATGAGTCACCCTTTCCTCTTCCTCTGTGAATTTTTGGTTGTGTCCTTTTTTCATAATTTTCACACTGCAGAAGAACTTTCTCCTCGCGCAATCAAATATGTATTTCTTGGTTCCTCTCGGACTCAAAAAGGTTACAGGTGTTACGATCCCACTGGACATTGCTATTATATCTCTGCTGATGTAAACTTTTTTGAGCAGACCAGTTTCTTCCATCATTCTGTCATAGATATTCTTCTGGATCTCCTACCTCCACCCATTGTATAAAAGTGCAGAAAAGTATTTTCACCACTAGGTGTTCCTTTACATGCTTCTTTGTTGCAGGATAATATGCCTTCTAAAGTGTCCCCTTCAAGGTTGTCTGGGATGATCCTCAAGAGCTTCCAATTGCTCTACGAGATCTAAGAGGCAATGTACTTCTCATCCCATGTCTCACTTCACTTCTACTGCTAGTTTATCTTCCACTGACAGACGATAAGAAGATGCTCTCATTATTATTTCCATTCCAAGAGACCACCATAATGCTTTGCAGGATTCAGGATGTCGACAGGCCATGAATGAAGAGATGGATGCTCTTATTTCCAGAGGGACATGGGATTTAGTGCAGTGTCCTAAGGGGGTTAGGCTTGTGGCATGCAGATGGGTCTTCACGACCAAGCAATCACCTAACGGGTCCATTGATAGATTGAAAGCTCGTCTTGTGACCAAAGGCTTTACACAAACATATGACATGGATTACTTTGAGACATTCTCACAGGTTGCACGTATGGAATCAATACAAACTATCCTTTCAATGGCAACAAATAAGGCATGGCCTATTTTCAGCTAGATGTGAAAAATGTCTTTCTATATGGAGATCTTGATGAGGAGGTATACATGATGCAACCTCCGGGTTATGAAGTCGAGGGGGAGTGTGTATGTTGACTTCACAAGGCCATATACGGTCTGAAGCAGAGCCTAAGGGCATGGTTTGACAGACTTGCTACTGAAATAAGCACTCTTGATTTTCAGAGAACAACATCTGACTACTTTGTATTTGTCAGAAGACGAACAACTGGTATTGTCATACTTGCAGTCTGTGGATGATATGGTTATCACAAGTGATGATTACGATAAGATAGTTGATACCAAGGCCCATGGGCATAGAAGTATTACACACTACAAAGGGCCTTCATCTCTCGCAGAAGAAATACTGTGTGCACATCCTTGCTGAAGCTGGATTACTTGGATGCAAGCCCTCTCGTATTCCTGTTGATCCAAAGAAACACTTCACTTCCTCTTATCTGCCTTTGAAGATGTCACTCGATACAAATGCCTGGTTGGCAAACTTCTTTACCTTATTGTCACCAGACCGGATATTTCTAATGCCGTGAGAAGAGCTAGTCAATAAATGGAACAACCTTGTTATGGTCACTGGCAGGATGTTCTTCAGTCCGTATAATGCAAGCACCGCGAGTCCGGAAAAACACACTGCTTTTCCCCTTGCTCAGGACAATGCCACCTTCGTTAGGATGTGAACCACCTACCTTTATCCCCTCCTTCCTATTCCATGTGGCCCGCTCGCCTTCATTCTCCTCCTTCTATTTCAGCTCTCTTGATAGATTTTTCTCCTCTCTGTCAGTTCTCTTTCCCCCTCTCTCTTGCATTGTGTCTTGCTTCATACCGTTGAAGGATCTGTACAAGGAAAAACGTATTCTGATAAATGGTACTCATATATATATATATATATTCATAGCTATGACCCATTTATAGATTTCACAAGATGAATAAGAAATCCCATAAACACATCACTTTAAGGCACTACTTCTTTACTCCATGGTGTGCCCTAGGCACCTTTAGCCAAATATACAATACATTGGACTTCACATATTATTAAGGTTGTAATCAGGAGAACTTTAAGCACCTTATCCCATGCTAATGATAATCCTCAATTGTGTCTGTTGCATTCCATCCTAGTCCACCCGCTTCAAAAGATTTTTTTTTTGAAAGAAAAAAGGGGCCCACTGTATTGGTGTGTGCCCAATTAATTCACCAAAAGATGTACATGATTATTACAAGTTGCAAGTCAAACAAAAATTAAAATGTTCCAGCTTTCAACTATTGCCTTTGCATGCGCAATTGTATTTTCACCATAAAATCTGTCATGACGAAATACCCCCTGTTTAGGGCTCTAACCATAAGGACCAAATCACGACCACACATCTTGATTTATCCTCCTCAGTGCCACACCAATCTGAACCAATGGACTCCCAGAAATTGGTCATCCCCTGGGTAACCACCGAAAATCTCCTAAAGACATCCCATACCTCTGAGGATCTTTCACATTTGAAGAAAAGATGGTCCATATCTTCGATAGCATCATGACAACAAGGACACAACATCGGTTACACGAAAGAACCACACAAATATGTTAGTAGTCAAAAGTTGTCTCCTCCAAAATAGCCACATAAAAACTTTCACCTGTGAGGGAATCTTCCATTTCCATATCTTTCTACAATCCACCATACACCTCCAGGGTCAAAAGTCATCGGACCCTTTAATACCATGTAAGCCTTACGGAAAATCTTTCATTTAACCAGGTTGAACAATCTCGATCCACAATAGGCTTTTCCATATTATTTAACTCCTTCACCATCTCCATAAGTTCACCCATTCGTTGATTGACTTGATTCGAGGTCTCCGATCTGAATTGTGAGAAGAAAGAATGCCCATCCAAAGGTTCACCACCGAACGATCAGAATCGGAAGCTAAAGCCATCAGATGCGAGAATCTCATGCCAAACACCCTGCACTCACTCCAATCATCATGCCAAAATCTTAATCCAGTGCCATTACCTACTACAAACCTCAGAAGGGGACAAACATCCTACAATTCCCTACAAATCCCTCTCCAAAAGCGTGAGTGGGTATGCTCGAGATCACTGGGGCTTGTCAGAGAAAAGCAAATCCCATAAATTTTACGGATCTAAGTGCAAATCAGACTGTCAATATCCCCCCAAAAATGAGTGTACCATTTATATAGTTGGCCTTTGTTTACATCCTCTAAGCTTCGTACCCCTAGGTCGCCATCATCTTTTGAGCAAGCCATCATTTTCCAGTCTACCAGAGCAATGTTATTCATTTTTTCGGGCGACGATCAGAAGAGCCGTCTCATAATTCTCTCAAGTCTTTTCTTTATCCCCACAGACATAATCCTCGAGGAAAGGAAGAAATTAGGGATCACCGATAACACCAAATTCATACGCGTCAATTTGCCACCTCTGGACAAGCAATAAGATTTCCACTCTGCGAGTCTTTTCTCCAACTTCTCAATCACTAGTAACCAATCAGCCAGACACATCCTCACAACTACCAACTTGACTCCGAGATAGCGCAAGAGCAATTTATTGCGTAGGTACCTCAACCAGCTTCTACATGAACTGATCTCCTCCTCCACAAAGCCGAAGGGCACAAATTCCACCTTTTCTCTGCTAAGCCTCACACCAGATACACCACCAAAAATGTCAAGAACCACAGAGAACCCCCTACAACTTTCTGGTATTCCATCCGTAAAAAGAATGGTGTCATCCACGTACTAAAGAACAGGCACAAAAACCTCCTCCCTTGAGTAGTCGCTATAAAAGCCACATGTCACCGCATAACCTACCATAATAGACATGGCATCAGCTACCAGAACAAGTAAGAGGGGCCCAAAGGACACCCTTGACGGGCCCCACATCGCGGTTGGATGTACCCACCCAGGATGTTTATTTCCATGGCATCACAAGAAGCATTCATGATGCACCTCTTCATCCACATAATTCCACATTTTAGGAAAACCTCTTCTATAGAACGACACCCACATGAATCCCCAATCCACACGATCATAGGCTTTTTAAAAATAACCTTCCATAGAACACCCCTTGTCTTCATTCGCCTCCAATCTGCTACGATTTCTGATGCCCAGGCAAAAAACACACTCTAGGTGAGAGAGATGATCCCGTTTACATGCATAGAAGACATGGTCCAAATCTTCCTCCTCAGAGACAAACATAAAACACATGTTATCACCCATAGACGAAGGATGACCTCCTGGCCTTAGTCAATGCCTACCCCAGTCTGTAGAGCCAAAGGAACACCTTGATCTTCATCGATAACCCCGAAGTCCAAATCAAATTGCAGTCCTTGTCCCTATCTCCCCTAACCCCCTCATCACCAGCCGTGAGATCCATGTATGCCTTTTTCATGGAAAAAAACCCATCCCGCCAAATCCAGTGGTCTAGCCCATCAGTTGGGCCTGGTGTAGATGGCAATGACATAACCTCCATCATTTCTAGAAAATTATCGAATTGTTGCTCTGAGAGCGAAGAGGAGAAACACAACATCCAATGTACATCCACCCAAGCATCTCTCATGCACATCTCCTGATCACTCGTCATGGTAAAAAGCCAAGGGAAGCGCTCCTTAAAAGGACCATCCCCACTCCAATCATCCTTCCAAAACCGAAAGGATTTACCATCATCAACCACCAGACGCAACAACACTGGGAGCTCATGCAAAACATGAGTAGATATCCTTTCAAAAATTTGAGTGGTACACTGAGGAAAACCCTCCACCCGCATCTGTGCGTGAATGTCGTGAATATCCTGGAGAAACCTACATGCGAGATCCTCACTACTTCCCCACAGCCTCACCACTCACTTCATGTCTTCTAGCCTGAGTATGCCCAACTTGCTCTTGCTCCTTCGATGAGGTTATTGTCTCCCAATTCACCAAGTGAAGCCCTTTCGATTGCCCATTGGACATACACCAAAGGAAACAACGCATACATGACTCCAAGCGGTTTTGAATCCCAACCAGTAGTATTCTTGACAAAATGAAATAGATTGGGATGCAACCAAAACCGCCTTAAGAAGCACCAATCTCCCCTACGTGAGACACATGAAGCCTTCCTCCCACCCAATTTCTGCTCCAACTTCTCACTCACCGGTAGCTAGTCAGACTGCTTCAAGGGCCCACAAGTTGAAGGTAAACCAAGGTAACAAATGGATGGAGACCCCCACAGAGTCGTCGAGATCCTCGAGCATTCAATCTCCAGATTAAAAAAGTCGAAAGACACAAAGGCATACTTCAATCTATTCACCACTAGCACAAACAATTCATCGAAGATGTCGATCATGATACCCATGGATATGGCCTCGTCACAGCCACCCTCTACGAAGAATATAGTATCATTAGCGTACTGAAGTAGTGGTATATAATCCAATCATTAGACTAGGTTAGAAACCTTTATTGATAGATCGCATTAGATGATTACATCGATTACTTTTACACCATTATCCTAGGGGTTTTAGGCAATTGATCTGCTTAATCATCCTAAATACAATAATCAATTACTCTTTGGTTTCCAAGACAGACTCAAATTTTGCGGTCAACCTTGGGTCATGATGGATCAACTTAAATCTCGCAATCGATCACTCTCATCCATATCCTATCCTTGATTTATCGTAAAATGATCGATTTGATTGATCAATCTTTCTCATAAGCAATGCTTGATCTATCAATCCAAGTAATTCTATTGATGACTTTCATCCAGAAATTGAGGTTGATCGCTCACAGTTCTAAAAGCACATCGATCACATAGAAGTAGAATCCCCATGCCAACTTTATTTGATGTACAACGTGAACTTCCCTTCTCTTGTACTCTTCTCCTAACAAAATAATACCACTCTTAAGGACTTGAATTAAACATGAACATCGGGAAAACATGTCAACACATAGGGGGAAGATAAAAATGGGCATAACCCAAAATATATGATCAATATATTAACAACAAGAGGCCATGGTAAGAAAAAAAATGAATAATCATCTCCAAATTGAGAATCGTGATGAATCTTAAGGGTATACGATATATGAAGAGGAGAGTTAACTGAGCTTACGGGAAAGCTTGCATGCACCTCTGACGTGGAGTCATGTTTCCGGACCTCCATACACTCAATTAACCTTATGTTGTGAGGAAATAGGGGTGAGGTGCATGTATTAGAAGGTATCAATGATAATGGATAACATTGTTATAAAAGTTGGTCGGTCTGACTAGTCGAGTTGAGGGGGGGATGGCTCGACTAGGCCTAGTCGGCCATTAGTTGGTCAACCCGACTAGTCGGCCGACTACTCAGTCGACTTTACATAGAGTTTTTATTTTTTTTATTTTTTTGCTTTTTTAAGAGCAAATTTATTCTAATATACTCATTGTTATATTTAAAGTTAATTACTTCTTTTATTTCATTATGATAGTATAGAAAATGTACAAGCCTATGCAAATATATAAGAATATATGTATAAAAATGATTTATGTATTTAGAATAAAAATTCAAAAATAACTAATGCCTGAGTAAATCCGACTAGTCGCTCGATTGTCGATTAATCTTTAGTCAGTGATCCAATCGATCGAGTACTGGCTATCGATTTCTACAACCTTGATGGATAATCAAGAACAAAAATCAAGATGGAGGGAACATATGGATCAAGAATATGGATACAAGTCATACAACTATACCTTCCCCTTGCAGATGTGCTCTTCTTCTCTTCATCATGATGCTTTGGAGTTTCACACACCATTAATAGAGACATGCTTAAGAAAGGAAGGAGAGTTAGGGTTTCCTTGAGGGAGAAGATGAATAGATACGAGTGGTGATTGGGGTCGATGGAAGGGTCTATAAAGGTTGATGAATGGTTTTCAGTGGTTAAGCACTCAAACCAAGCCACTTAGAGTGTGATTTATCCTACTCTCGTCACTCGATTTTCGTAAATATCCATAACCTTATTTTACTCAAATGCACAAAAGTTTCCGCATATAACTTCAATTTGGAAAGCTTTTGATGAGCTGATTCTTTTTAGTATAATATTAAATAAGTTCTGAGATTTTGGCATAAAAGGCGATATTTTAAGTCGTTGCAGTCGTGCCATCTCTTGAAGGTCTGGTCTCTTCCACTCTAACTCCAAGCATAGATGCTCCTCAATAGACGTTAAGCTAAAGATATCTCCCTGAAGCTCACAAGAGAACCTCAGGCCGTAGCTGCCGCTAGGTAGGAAAAGAACATGTGCTTGCATCCTCCCCAGAAACCCCACAAAGTGGACTGATCCAATCCACACCTTCCTAAATTCTCTTGCACACCTTACTTACCAGTCTCCTTCTCAGTAGCCAAGCATGAAAGCTGGCCTTCAGAGGCATCTAATAGGCCAACGCAAGTGACAATGCAGGCTGAAAACATAATCCAGGTCTCGAGGATGGTCTCTCGGAGCATTATATACATCCTTATGTAAACAATCATCGTCCCGCCACTCCCACGAATCCTGCAGCCTGATTCTCTGGATATTCCATAAGCAATGAGATCAAAGATAGAAACTCGTGTAAAAACTGACAGGTGGGCTAAAAACTGTAGTTGAATTGGTTGTGGAGCCATATAAGAAAAGCTTGCAATATAACGCCATTCTCATAAGAAAGTAAAAGTACAAGGTATAAGAAAGCTGTATTGCGAGCCTTACGGGGACACAAAGAAACTGCATTTGAATTTGAAATGACCCATGGAAACGACCTTATACTTATTTGTTAGAAGTTGATACGATATGTGAATGGAGGAAAATAATCCACTAAAGTCTAGATTTTGCTTTGGAGTATTATTAGCCTTTGATCTGAAACAAGGGTTTCCTTCACGTATTTTTTCCCTTTTATTGATCATTATCTTTCTGATTTTTTCATGACCGTTGAAATATCATAGATGTGACCTTGTTGCTATTTAGTTGATGGTGCATTTAGATTCGAAGGACATCTCTCATATTTATTAAAAGCTAATGGACATGGAAACATCCAGGATTTGTTTTCGAGGAAATGGAAATTTGTAAATGTTTGAACCCTGGTCTTTTGAAAATTAGGCACACTGCTAAGACGCCACTATTTAAATGGGTTATGCATCAATGCTTTGTCTGACGAAGCATCGCTTATTTAAACTTTGGTTTCTTTTCTATATAAACACATGCCAGAAGATCATTTGAACCAAGCGTCCTATAAACCATGTGGATGAACATATTGTTTTGTATTTGTTTAATAGCATTGTAATTTTTGGGGTCTTTGGATGGAAAATGAATGCTATACTGCCGCACTATTTCATATGGATTCTTAGCTAATGGGTATATTGGTATGTAACTTCTACAATTTGTGGTTCACTTCTTAGAAAATGTGGTACTTGTTACATATTCAAGATAGGCTATTTTGCCCAGAACAAATGGTGATCCTTACACGTATATAATCTAATGTCAACGATTGTTCAAATTTGTAAAACCGTGCTAAAGTGTTAACACGATTCTGAGTGTACACCAGAAGATACTTCTGACGTTTTCATTAACATAATTTGAACATAATTATGACTTGGTAAACTCTCAATATACTCTATGCTCGTGCAGGTTTGTAGATGCTGTTCTTACCATCCCCAAAGGGACCTTGTTCCCCATGTGTGGTATGAATTTAGCATTCAACAGGGAACTCATAGGTCCAGCCATGTACTTTGGGCTCATGGGTGATGGGCAGCCTATTGGGAGGTATGATGACATGTGGGCTGGATGGTGCTGCAAGGTATTGCTTCTTCTTTTATAGCTCTTCAAATTGTCTAGCATAACAAAAGCACATTATTTGATGAAAGTTAAACTTACCAAAATTTTATATATCCTAAGATTCTTAGGTTAAAAAAAGGTTGGACTTAGACCATAACATATGTGTCAGTGTATGTATTTCAACATTGCAATTCTTAAAAACTTCAACTCGCAGAATAAGATAATCTTGTGATGGCTATAAAGTTGTCGTACATGTAAGGTAATTCTTACCACTATTAGGTACAATTTTTGCTAAAATACGGTCGACATATAAGATATTTCTTAGGCAGGCTTCTTTTGTTATGCTAATTCTTTTGTTCTCATCTTTGTGAATAAAGGCTATGCCAGTATTGAACTTGTTAAACGTAAATGGCAAATATATATTTCAACTTCCAACAGCCCACATCAGTTTTAACATCATCCAGACAGTCATGAATTTGTAACAGAATTATGTGTACAAGTTGCATCTTTTGGAAATAGACTAACAAGAATGCCAATTCCACAACTGTTGTTCATAGGTGATATGCGATCACTTGGGTCTGGGTATAAAGACAGGGTTGCCGTACATATATCACAGCAAGGCCAGCAACCCCTTTGTTAACCTGAAGAAAGAGTACAAAGGCATCTTCTGGCAGGAGGAGATAATTCCCTTCTTTCAGTCAGTGTCACTCCCCAAGGATTGTACCACCGTTCAGAAATGCTACATCGAGCTCTCCAAGCTCGTAAGGGAGAAGCTTGGACCGATTGACCCTTACTTCGACAAGCTGGCTGATGCCATGGTCACTTGGATCGAGGCATGGGATGATCTCAACACTCCCAAGGATGCCCTTAAGAAGGCCCTCCTCGCTAATGGCAAGTAGTGGGTAGCACTGCCCCCCTTTCTCTTAGTTACGCCAGATTGGTGGGTTCAACTTAATAATGATCCTCTCTATGAGGAGGATCTTCTTTTTGTTATCATCTTCCTTCACCCTTTTGCAGGTGCCTTTGAATTCGTAGTCTGAAATATGGTGTTGCTTACCAGACATTGACGAACAAGAAGCCATTATTTTCCCATGTAGAATACAACTGTATTTTGAATCCATTCTGTTTGCTTTCCTAGAGTGTAAATGGGAAGATTCAAATAGACAGCTTGGTATAAAGATTATAATTTGTTGAACTTGTATTCCAGGTATTTACTTCTCAATATAACCTATGGCGTGCAGGGTATTAGTGAGTTTCAACCATTAGTTTGATCGGTCATGTTATGCCTGTATCGTGCACCTCCTGAACATGGACTGACATATCAACATAGTCTGGAATATCTATTTTTGAAATCTAAAGCAGTAACTTTTCTTTTAGTTGCTTTCAGAGTACTAAAAAATCAAATCAATCAACTGATTCTATAATTCATAAGTATGTTTACTGTCAGTTGAGATACTTCGAATCTCATAAATTTAATCATTGTGTTTATGCTAAAAATCTGTCAGGAAGAGCTGTAGTAGAGATTCTGTTGTAATTATGGGGTAATAATACCAATTGAGAAGCCAATTTGTTGATTGGAATTCTCAATATGAAGCAAGTGAGAGAGATGAGAAAGAAAGACAGTATGATATTGCATTGCTCTAATATTTTGTGGGGCTCTTATACGAGTTTTCCTCTAAGCTCTGGTAGCAAAAAGCAGAAGAGGATGTGGAGGGATTACATGATTACATTTTTTTGGATTCATAATTCTAGATTAATTCATAGAAATTTTATCGCTCGGAAGCTCAGGAATGTTAAGCACGCTCTGAAGCCTTGGGCCAGAGTTGAGGCGAACGCCCTGAATGAGGTGAAGGCCACGGAGGCTGCTTTGGCGGAGGTCAATGGCGCTCTTGCGGTCAATAAAATTTCATGCTATTATAATTGTATTGATATGGATAAAGCCTAGTTAATTTTATAGGGGTTATTGTTAGAACCATCAATCTTACAAAAGACGTCAAGAATGTATTTAAAATTATGTTATGAGGGTAGATATGTTGGAGATGCATGAAAAAATTAGTTGTCAAAATTTAAAGCATTTAGCAGCCATGTATGAAAATTTAGTTAACCACCATCGAAGTTTTCTTGCAATGGATTGCCTTATGGTGGATAAAAAATCTTCTGTCAGAAGTCAAAAGGATAAATCTGCATGAAATGAATGTGATCGTATATGTCATAGTTGTATTTTATTGGCTCAGTCCAACACATTATTTCATGTATACTGCTTATTCATGTAGACTGCAAATGGGTTATAAGAAAAACTTGACAAAAAAAGTATAATACTGAAGATCTCGATACATAAAAAATATTTTGTTGCAAAATCTTTTAAAAAATTTGGATAGACACGTTTTTGTTTTTCCTTCATGGATTGGTTGACGCTGACATGAAACTTCAAGAGAAGTTTACATTCACGTTGATCATTTGGTAAGTCATCGGAAACCTTCATATGACTCTAAAACATAGGATGGAAAAACCTGTTTGGATGGTTTGTTGGTTGCAATTGCCATTGATGAATTCACTAGGTAAAAAACTTCACTGTTCTTGCTGATGCTCATGTTCAGATCAATTTCATGACCTTAAAAGGCAATAAGAAAAAGAGAAAGAGCAGTAATACTAAAGATAACTAAATTCCAAAGGCAAGATCAGAAAAAAGAAAAACCATGCTAATACCGCAATCGGGTTGTGCACTAGAAGAATTGTCCTTTTCTAAAAGCTCAATAAAAAAATACAAATGAAAACCTACCAGTGAACTTGGTCACTAAGGGGATTTGATCAAGCAAAGGGTATGCCTAAGTAAAATATGAATTGTACCAAATTCACAATCCAAATGAGTGTTTTGTAGATATAGGAGTCAATTTTACATATAACACACACACACACACACATCTTTTCTTCTAACTAATCTTATAATAGCGGGATTGTGAATATGGAGAATGACTATGCGATCGGGACACTAGGTTATGGAAAAGTTGATTTGATGTTCTCTAGATGAGCATGGACTCTACGCAAAATGCTGCATGTCCCCAATACAAAGAAGAATGATTTATCTGGGTCGATGTCAGTTAGATTTGACTTTGAACTTAAGTTTGAATGTAATTAATTATTGGTTCTAAGACAGTGGATTTTTATTTAAAGGTATTTGGCAAATTTTACCTTTTTATTTAGAATTAAATGTGATGCATTAACTTTACCTCTGAATGTTTTGAATGTTGAGAGTTCTAATCTTGTTTCTATGTGATTAATGTTATTAATTCATGTAATTTATTACATGATTTTTTTTAAAATATAAATTTGAATATAATGAAAAGAATAATGAATTTAGAATTGATCCCTAAATAGACCATTGATAGAAATTGGAAATATGAGATATGCGTGTAAGACAAACAACCTTGCAAATTATTGCCTAGGAATAGTGAGATCTTAGATGCAATGCATGTTGATATCTTTGAATTAAATTATGTATTGGCCAGAGTTAATAAGAAAGGCTTTATCATCTTCATACATGATAGCAGTAGATAATATTATGTTTATCGAATGACAATCAAGAAAAAAAGTCCAAGATTTGGTTTTTTATATTTAAAAAATATGTTGAGACACCTACGGGAAAATTGCTTTCTTCGGTAAGATAGTGGAGGTGAATATACTGCCCGTCTTTGTTATGAACAATGCTTTCATGAAAATGCAACTCCATGTTCACCACGAGCTAATGGTATACTAGAATGGAAAAATATAACCTTAACTAACATGATCAATAAAATCTTATAAAGCTTTAGTTTTATAGCCTATATGTAAGTGAAACCTTGAATATAACTTCAAATAAGGTTACTCCAAGACATAAGGAATAATGTCCATTTGAGCAATGAAGTAGGAAATGAAGCTTGAATTATCTAAAAGTGTGCAATGTTTTACTAAAGTGTTAGTCCTAGATCACAAAAGAAAGAAAGTCTAAAATTATTGTTGTTGTCTTTTAGACGGTTTGGAAAATAGCTATGCATATGAATTCGTTGTACTTAGGTCTAAGAGCTATAATACTACTTTTGAAAGATGCATTTCCTCTGAATGATTGAAATTCCTTAAAATATGAATAATTATATAGTTATTTATTCTAGAAGAGGTGGAAAAGATATCATGTGTGGAGGTTGAAACCCACTATGAAATCAATGAATCTTTGGAAGAGACTAATCCTAGGAGTAAACAACCTAGGATTTCAAAAGATTTAGGAAGTGACTTTGTTGTTTATCAGATCTAAGGTGATCATGCCACAATAAGGAAGCCATGACTTAATCGAAATCAAAGAGTAGAGGGAAGCCTATAAATCTGAGAACAATTCCATCGTGGTTAATGGAAATTGGGAAATAATTGATTTATCCAAAGAGTACTCTATGAATGAATGCAAATAGGTATATAAGTGAAAGTTTAAGCCATACCGATTAATTGAGAAAAATAATGCCAGATCAGTTGCAAGAGATTGAGGAAAAATGAAGGTATTGATTATTATGATCATTCTATTTTCATCAGAATGACCACAATCCAAATCCTTATTGTGTTGGCATCATTATATGATCTCTCTATCCATAAGATTGTTTGATATATTCAGTCGACTCAATCTCAATTTCTGTCGACTAATTGACCTTTCTGTTAATTAAATCTCAATTATAATTGACTAATAGATTTTTTTAGTCTATTGCTTTTTTGCTCTGTTTAATGACTTGTACACTGCCCGTTAAAACAAGGTGTCTTAATTATTTTGGCATTTTCAATCAAATAACCCATTTGTCTAGTTGACTATTTTTTTCTAGCTTATTAGTATTAATGGTCAGTTGACTACTTTTTGGTGAAGGTGCTCATTTTGAAAGGATCCTTTTTCAATGATTGGATCCTTTCACCCTAAAATGGTTGTTAAGTTCTCCTCAAAACAACCATTTAGAGTGGTTTATAGATGGAAAGCTATTCCATTTGATTTTAACCCACTCTACACTCATTGTATTCACGTATTCAATTATTCTCAAGTGCATAATACACTTTAAATCATATTCTCCATTCCCAACATTGTAAAAAGCATTCATGAGATCTATTCTATTGGGCAATACTTTCAGCAATCATCTTACAAGCGTGTTTCTTGCTCTATAACTTCATTCACTATTTGCCTCACATTACATCACGTACATATTAATATTGAAGTTCAAATGAGTTTTAACTTATGTACCAACAGTTAGAGTTGTCTTTGTAAACAACTTATTATTAGTAGAGTTATTTGCGTAAACAACTTCGTGTAACAGTTAAAGTTCTCTATTTGTAAACAACTTATTATAATATGATTCGGCTTCCCATGTAAGCATTCTATATAGTAGAAAGGATCAAGTGATACAATCACGTTGAAAGTCTGGCTAAAGATTCATGTCATGATTTTTACCCAAGAAAGTATCCACATATTTTTTTGTGTTACTTGCGATTGCATGGGTCGCTATATCTTTTTGTGGTTGAATAATGGTGTGTAAAGATTTCGTTTATTTAAGAAATTGTGATTACAACGCTTGGAAGCATTCTTATCTAACCCCTTTGAATTCTCAAACTCAAATAAAGATACACTGTATGTGTGCACGGGAGGAATCACATAGGTATGTGTGTATGCATTGTGTTTCTTCTCTCTCTCTCTCTCTCTCTCTCTCTCTCTCCTTCACAAGATGTAATATGAGTGTGATACATGATTGCAATTGCAATGTTGTTGTGGCAAGCCTAAATTTTTAGATGAACCGAGTAACTAAATTTCAAAAATATAAGCATAAACATGTATTCATCTAAATAGACAATTACCTTTTACATGGAGTGGAATGTGCATGATGATAAATTTAAAGCATGAGGATAACATACACATAATGCATAAGTAAACTACAAATGCATTTGATGAAAATATAAACAATATTCACAACTCAAGGTTGGATATGTTCTCACATTAAGTTCAAACATGAGAAAATAACTAAGATAGCATTACTGCTTAAAAAATAAGCAACGGTAGTGAAAGGGTCTTCCTTGCAATGTGGATCGTGCCATATCCATGAAAAATCCCTCAACTATAAAGACATCTTTATATGTGCATGAAGGACCCATTGCACATGTGAGTTGAACAAAACATGGGGTTGCGTACCTGAAATAACGATTTTCTAGAGGGTCGTGTCAATCCACAAGGCGAATCATTAGTCGCTGAGTTGACCACTCAAGAAATTGGTTAAATTCAACAATTAACCCACCATATAAATCAAGCAATGAAAAATAAGATGTGGAGTTAAAATTTATTATAACTCTACATAAGTGTGTATAGGTGTAAGCACATGGAGCAAACTAGATAGATCATGAAAATGAAATCCAAAATTTGTGTTCTTCTTCTTGTCTAAATATTTTTGTGTGGGGTTTTAATTTTCATAATTTTTATGGATATAAATTTTATTTTTATATTTTTATTTTCTTTTTATATTTTCTAATTTTTAAATTTTTTCTTTTTTAAAATAGAATATAAGAATATATAAGGTTATATATACAAGATAGGATAATATATTTATAAATGCAACCAAAAATAATCAAAACTACAAAATAAATTATTTTGAGGATTTTATATAATTTTTTACTATTTTTCGTGATTTTTTGAATAATTTTTCTAATTTTTAAGTATTTTTAGGTAAAAAATATCCCAAAATATGGATTAATTAAATAGGTTGAATAGTTCCGGAAAATAAAAATAGAAAATAAAGCCAAAATTTTCCAAAAATATTTTTTATTAATAATATATAATAAATAAAAAATTACATAACCGAAACGAATGTTTTTGGATTTTTCGAGATTTTTTATATTTTTATAAAGTATTTTGTAACTTTTCAAAAGTTTTTAGATATTTTCTTTTTCTTTTTTGTGATTATTGGTCTGAAGTTTTAAAGTACTAAAATAGATAATATATATGGGAATTTTTCGAAATGATTTGATATTTTTTTGGTATTTTATAACCCAAGCAGGGATAAAAACATTCTCTTTTGATTTATAATAAATGGTTAAAATGCATACATTGGAAAAAATAAAAATACAGCATGAATGTAGATGCTAGCAGACACTTAATCCTATTTTTTGAGAATTTTTGGAGCACAGATAATAATTGTAATAAATAGAAAACATCAAAATAGTTGAACTGGTAGGGCATATATGTAATTAAAATTAAGCACAAGGTTGTTCTGCAAAACTCCCACAAGTTTTCAACTAATATTAAAAATTAAAGTACTAAGTGAAATACAAATACCCACAAGGGTATCTCCGCAAAATAGCCACCTCACGTAGGACCGTACATGAGGTGACCTAGAGTGGATCAAATAGCAATAATAAATAAACTCCATGATTCACATGCAATTTTCACTATAATTTTAAACTAATTAATAATTTACATGACCAAAGTGAAATGAACAAAAATCAGGGGCTAAGTATGCAATTTGCACCTTCATAACATTGGAATGGACGTCAAAAGATGGACCGCTTGACACGCGTCACGCCCGCAGCTCACGATGATGCTTCACAGCCGACAGTCTGGATTAGATCTCAAATCGAGATCCTATAGAGATGGGATCTCGAAATCCGATGGTAGTTGTATGTTCTGGGAGATGGCCTCGATCGGACGGTGGGAAGGATGCTCGGAAGAACTGGAAAGAACACCAGCTCCCCCGATCTTCGATCTAACGTAGCACCACCTCCAACTTCTTGTTGCTCTGTTGAGAGTCTCAAAAGCCTTGTATCTTCACTTCGCAGTCGGTCGATGCTTTAAAATGCCCCAGAACCTAGTGGTGGCTGATTAGGGGCTCAAGGAGGCGTACGAGCATCTGGATATTCCTTCGAGTCGATTTGGTATGTAGAAGGATCTTTCAGAACATGCAAATGGTCTAAAGAGAGTAGCAATGCAAAGGGCAAAGTTCTGGCCATTATTTGGTGGGAAGTCGGAGCGAAATGAGTGAGGGCAACGGAGGTCCAATGGCTATGGAGGGAAGGACCTCAATGGTCCAAATCAGTGATGATCTGGTTGAGTAAGGTGGACTTTAAGGTGAAGAAACATAGAGGTAAGGAGATGAGGTGGCAGTGGTGGTCGGAATGGGCGTTTCACGGTGATACAGAGGGTGGCGGAGCTCGAGAACTCCGGTGAGGTTAACCCTTAAACTAAGCTAATGCGACTAATTAAAACACACAGCAAAGAGTAGAAATGAAACCTAAAGCTGATGGCTATCTAAAGAGCTAAAGAAATACCTCATGTTGATGGAAAGACACAAGATGAACCTCGATGACGAGCTTCACCGGAGATGATGGGAACCACCTTCTCAATGACTCTCCATGCAGCAAGAAGGCCGAGCGAGGTTGCTGTCATCGAGCTCGATCCCTGGGGCACACTCTAGGATGAAAAAGTGAAGCTAAGGGGAACCAACATTCAAAAATGGAGGTGGTAGGGTATATGTAAATGATGGTGACAAGACGACTTCGCTTAGCTTTAACGAGTGGTTTGATGAAGCTCAGACCAAGGCAAGGAGTTAGCGTGATTCCTAGATGAACAGGGAAGACAAGTCAAGAAGGATGTATACCTCCTCGAGCGGTGTATCACGAGAGAAAAAATCGTGAAGTAAGGGGTCAAAGGTAGGACTGTTAGGGCTACGCCTAGGGAGAAGAGTTGATCGGAGTCAACTCTTGACTCCCCCTGGTTGGTCCACGCGAACCAACCAGAAAAAGGCAACTCGGTAATTATTTTAAATTCAATAATAGATACTAAATGAATTAATTAATTTAAGTTATAAAATGAAAAATTATTATTATTTTCTGCAGTATTTTAGTATGATTTTTATTTATTTTTACAATTTTTTAAATAGTAGGTCTAGTAATTTCGGGGGTCCGAAGCATCCCCACTGGGATTCGAATCCGGATCCTTTAAAGTGGAGGCACACTGCTCTACCACCAGACCACTCATTGGGTTCCACATTTTTACAAATTATTTTATTGCAAGTTATTCTTTAGGGTTATATATAGGTGCATTTACCTATGTTTTGTGTATTTTTTTTCTTTTTTATTTTTTTATTAATTTTTTCCTTAATTTATTTGTTTATAAGTCATTTAAATATAAATAAATATATTTTTGTTATATATTTTTTGATAGGGTTGTATGGGATTGCCTCCGCCCCATTTTTTATCAAATTATTTTATTTTATTTTGAAAAATATCGACATGTATATTCATCCCTATATCCCTCCTCCATGTCACTCGAATTTCATCAGAAACAGAGACACTTATGCCCTCCATCTAGAATAGGTATGATTACAACAGTTCTAAGACCGTTAAAATTACCTATTCTAGATGGAGGGCAAAGTAGTCTCTGTTTCTGACGAAATTCGAATGACATATAGGAGGGATATAGGGATGAATATACATGGTGATGATTTGAAAGGAAATAAAAAAAATTATGGAAAATGGTGTGGGGGCATATTGAATCAGATTTTGCGAGGGTCTAGAGTAATCCACACAAGGCAGGATCACCATGTCTCTGACGCGAACCACTCACGAAACCCGGATCAAACAACAATTAACCCACAATAGATGATCAAACAATGAAAAATAATATGTGAAGTTAAAATTTATTATAACTCTACAAAAGATGTGTACAGTGCAAGTAATGTAGAGGTCAGACACATGGAACAAGAAGGTAGATCGTGACAATGAATGCTCAAAAACGACTGTGAAGTATTTGCCTAGATGTGCTATTTTTTATGAGTTTTTAATTTAAATTTTAAATTTTAAATTTTATTTGATTTTTAATTTTCTGATTTTGTATTTTATTTTTATATTTTATAGTTTTATATTTTCTTTTTTTAATATATATAACTATATAAAGGATATATACAAGAGAGGTAAGAGAGAGATAAAAGTAGGTAAAAATACCCAAAATATAGGAAGTAAAATCGTTTTGTGTTTTTTTATATTTTTCTAATGTTTTTATGATTTTTCTATATTTTTTCCATTTTTTGGTATTTTTAAAGTAAAAAATACTCAAAACAGGGAATAGAATTAATACCCGAAATTAAATTGGAGATGAAAAAATCAAACAGTAACCAAAATTCTCCAAATTAATTTTAAAATAAAGATAACACGATAGAGAAAATTCAGCAATATAAATTATATTTTGCGATTTTTATGGATTTATATTTTTACGAAGGTTTTAGGAGTTTTTCTATTTTTAGAGTTTTCTTTATATTTTTTAGTGATTTTTGGTCAGTAGTTGTAAAACACGGAAATACATAAAATATATTTTTTGGTAATTTTTCAAAATGATTTTGTACTTTTTATGTATTTGATAATGCAAACAGGGACACAAATGCTTCTTTTTTGAATTTTTATAAATATTAAAATGCTTCATAATGCAAGTTAAAAATTATAACATTGAAATAGCAATGCAACAGGAACTTATGCCTATTTTTGGGTATTTTTCGTTTATTATAGACGCATGAAATAAATAAAAACAACAAAGAGAAACTACACTCCTTGTAGGGGTATATTTGCAAATAGATAAAAGTCCAGGGATGAAGTGTAAATTTCACAGAAATATTAAACATGATAAAAAAGTTATAGGATCATATATATATATATATACATGAAGCTCTGAGGGCTTTCCTGCAAAATCGCCAAAGTCACGCGCTTAAACATGTGCATCTAGCGGGGACCAAAATGGAATTTTCTATAAATCAAATGTCTTACTTGCAAAAAGTACAAAAAATATAACTACATAAAATAGTTTTTTGGACTAAACTTGAAATAGTAAATAGTCCCGGAGGCCCTCCATAAAATACCCACGCACCTCACGTGCACAGACACGTGAGGTGACGTGGCTGAGGACCTAAATGTGAATACGAAAAGTACATGGGTCCCTCTCTAAATATTACACAAATATTTAACGACAGATGAAAGTTTCTAGGCTATTAAATAAATACAAAAATTGCTCGGGTGAGGATGCAAATTACCCAAGCTAATGCACTGAATCGACGGTTGTCCTGCTCCCACTTGCCATGTGGCGACTTGTAGGGGCACGATAACACTTCGGATGCACGACCAGGATTAGATTGCTGATGAAGATCGGACGGCACAGAACACAGTTAATCCAACGGCTACTGTATGTGAGGAAGATCTGGCCTTGATCGAACGGTGGTGAAGGGCAGAGGAAGAACTGGGAAGCAGCCCCAGCGATGCAAGCTTTCCCAAGCTCGTTCTCCGTACTCAGGTGATCGGGAGAGCTCCAAAATGGCTAGGGGGCTCCTGCAGGTATCCTCTACAAGCTGGTGGCTCCAGAAAGGGACGGCGGCTACCGAAGTGTGCTGGCAGAGGAGCAAAACGCCCCCATATACCTCCGGCACCCGACAAAATGAGCCTCCTGCTATCTTTTGGTGCTTCAAACCTGCACATGAAAAATATGGGGTCGAGGGAAAAATGCCTCAACCATATTAGAAGGAACAGGGGCATGGTGATGCGGTATACGAGCTCACCGGAGCAAGCTCCGACGAGGTAGTGGTGAAGGTGATTGGTGGGATGACAGTCGAAAATGAAGGTGGGGATCGATTCCTAAGATTAAAAAAAAGCTAAGCAAGCAAAAAATGAAGAAAAGAAGGACCTCAAGCTGTAGGATGATGAGATTGGACCTCACGGCCATTGGCCGGAGATGGAGGTGGAGCCGCCCTTCAGCCGCCTCCACGATCAATCTAACGGCAAGACGAAGGAGCTATCACCTCCCTCAATCAATTGAGCGCGAGAGGAGGAGAGGAAAGTGGTCAAAGAGGGTTCAAAAGTGGAAGGAAGGATCGGGGGGTGTTTTGTACAATGAGGCTGGGGCGTCTTAAAGATTGAAGGCATGTGACCATTCATCGAGGAAGAAAAGTCGTAAAGACCACGACATCATACGGTGCAAGGGCATGCCTCGAAAAATCCGCAAAAATGTGACAAAAATAAGGTCTGACGAAATGGCAGACCTCGGTCAGAGAGTTCACTGAGGTCAAACAATAGGTGAATCTAGTTGGTCCATGTTGACTAACCAGAAAAATCGTTGGAAAAAAATAAAAAATCAATTAAAAATAATAAACGATTTTCTTAATTTTTGTTTACAGAATAAAATATTTATTATTTTCTGAATTATTTTATTATGATTTTTATTTAATTTTTTGAGGTTTAAAATTACAAGTTCCCTTTTAAGGGCTATTTATAGGTATATTCATCTATATTTTTATGTATTTTATTTTTATTTTTTATTTTTAATTTTATTAACTTTGTTTATTATTTATATATTTACAAATTAATTTTATATAGTTAAATATATTTTTATTTTATTTTTCTGAAGCAATTTATATAATTAAAAAAATAGATGTATAATCTATATAGGTATGATATAGACAATTCATCTATGTAATTTCTACAAGTATTTTATTTTTTGTTTTTATTCCCCTTTTAATATTCACCTATATTATAGATAATATTTACAAAATTATAAAAATATCAATTATAAAAATAATGAATAATAAATAAAATGAATATTTTAATCGGCATAAATATATAATATGTGTCCAAAACATAACTTTCAAACCATAACTCCAAAAAATATGAAACCACCTTCATTAAATAGCTTATTAAAAGTTATATACAATTAAAGTGATTTCTATAATTTTAAATTTTTATTTGAGAGTTATGGGTCTGGGAAGTTGGGATTTTGGAAACTTATTTTGAGTATATTTTGTACATTGTATACTATTTTTACATGAAATCGATTTTATATTTTCTATATTTAATTAATTATCTGCAACTTTTATGTACAAAAGTTTCTTTATTTGAAGTATAAACAGTAGAACTAAAAATAGGTTCGAAAAATGAATAAGAATGAATTAAATAAAAGATATTTTCACTGTATTTTGGCTCTTATCTCCCCCTACTTTATTCCTGGTCGACATAGTCATAAAGATACCAAGATCTCGAGGTTTGGGGTCATAAAATATTTGTAATATTTTATTCTTTTTCTTTTCTTTTCTTTTCTTTATTCTATAATTTTGACTATAAAACAATAATTTATAAACTATTTATACAACAATGCATGGATGATAAAATGCATGAATTAAGCCTATTTACACGCATTTACTAGAGTATTTAAGGCCAAAATGATAGAATAAAGATGATAAAATGGAAATTCATCAGGGCATCCACATTGTCTACCCTCAAGGGGTAACCCCATTTTTTTCCTTTTTGATATCATATGTACACTTAAATAAATAAGAGTATTAATTATATAGGTATAAGTATAATATATTCATCTATGTATTTATAAAGACTATTTTTTGTGTTTATTTTATGATTTTTTCTAAATATGTACAAATATTATAAATAATATTTATAAAATTTTTAATTATAACAATAAAAAAGAATAAATAATATGAATATTTTATTTAGGTGAATTATATAATAAGAGTCCAAAATCTAACTTTCACACTTAACTCCAAATTGGATGAAACCACCTTTATTAATCAAATTATTAAAAGTTATATTCAATTAAAAATAATTTTAATACATTTTTGAGTTCATATGGAGGAGATATGAGTCTAAGAAGTTTGGGTTTTGGCTTTTATTTCGAGTATAAAAAGTACATTGTATACTATTTTTGTATGAAATCAATTTTGTATTTTTCTATATATTTTTATCTACAACTTTCATGTATAAAATTTATTGATTTGAGGTATAAAGAATAAAAAATAAGTCTCAAAAATAAATTATTAATGAATAAAAGAATGGAATTTTTATGGGATTTTTGGCCTTTATCTCCCCTAATTTATTCCTTGTCGACCTAGTCATCAAGATGGCTAGATATCAGGTTTGGGGTCATAAAATACCTTTGGTATTTTATTTTTTTGTTTTATTTTCTTTCTTCTATAATTTTGGTAATAAATAGAATAAATAATAAATGTTAATTTGTACAAATAAATGCTATTTACATGCATTTAGCTAGGGATTTTAAAGGCAAAATGATAGAATAAAGGTGATACAATGGAGATTCACTACCCCCGTATACATGCCTTTGCTAATCCCTAGCAAAAACTTATGAAATAAGTACATAAAATAAAAAATAAAGAAAATAAAAAGAAACTTGGATTGATTTTAATTTTCAAACTTGTCTTCATAAAATCAAAGTTTGGAGCTTTAAGTCGGACCTTGAAATTTTAGGCGCAATCAGAAACTTATTGAGAAATAAATTTGAAGTGCAACAACCTTCGAGAATCACAAGACTCTGCTCAAGTCTCCTCAATAGCCAGATCGGAATAATTCAACTCATATGCAAACCCTTATGACTATGAATCTATCTTGAATAGTGCGTGATATGTAGCTCTCCTCGGCTAAGCGGTAAAAGTCAGTCTTCTCTAACATGGTGACCCTAATTCGCCAATCCAACAACTCTTTCCTCGAGAAGTGGGGCATTCCCTTCTAAGTTCAAGTACAATCAACTCAAGAAGAGGAGGTGGAGAGAAGAATGGATGGTAGCCAGTGTAGCTACCTATAATAGGATGCTCGACCAGTGTAGCCAAGTCATCAGGATGAAGGCTCACATACATATGAATTTGAAGCTCAAGCTTGCTTATTGACTATACAGATATGTACACTCTGGTAGGTATTTTATTTTCAATCAGGCATGTCCACTTTTTTGAAGTTTTTTATTTTTTTCATATTTTGGATACTATATACGGCATTTACAAAAGAATTTTTCTTCTTGAACCAGTAGATTATCCCTCTTTTGAAGCTTTATTGCAACCCACAACTTATGCCTTTAGACCTCGTCGCCATTGGATCATGTTGGGGTACAATGGCCACAAATACGTGACTTCCGATGTTTCCATTGGCTTGTTCTCATGCCGGCAAATCCATCCCTCTACCATTTCAACTGAGGTGAGAAAAGTGCAAGGTGCAGATGTGCAAGCTAGGTCATTATCAACAAGAGTCATGCGTGTGCTTCAAAATATTCTACTTAGGAAGTCAAGACGATATTGAGCTAAGTCTCACGACCTCAAAGAATTAAGTCATCTAGATATGAAGTACCTCAATCCCAATTCCCATAAGGTTCTTGTGATTAGGTATATTTGAAATCCAACCAAGCTCCAATCTTCAAGTTTTACTTAGACTTGTTCAATTATCAAAAGTTATATTATTAAATAAATTATTAAAAGTTATATTTAATTAAAAATAATTTTAATACATTTTGAGTTCATATGGAGGAGATATGAGTCTAAGAAGTTTGGGTTTTGGCTTTTTATTCCGAGTATAAAAAGTACATTGTATACTATTTTTGTGTGAAATCAATTTTGTATTTTTCTATATATTTTTATCTACAACTTTCATGTATAAAATTTATTGATTTGAGGTATAAAGAATAAAAAATAAGTCTCAAAAATAAATTATTAATGAATAAAAGAATGGAATTTTTATGGGATTTTTGGCCTTTATCTCCCCTAATTTATTCCTTGTCGACCTAGTCATCAAGATGGCTAGATATCAGGTTTGGGGTCATAAAATACCTTTGGTATTTTATTTTTTTGTTTTATTTTCTTTCTTCTATAATTTTGGTAATAAATAGAATAAATAATAAATGTTAATTTGTACAAATAAATGCTATTTACATGCATTTAGCTAGGGATTTTAAAGGCAAAATGATAGAATAAAGGTGATACAATGGAGATTCACTACCCCCGTATACATGCCTTTGCTAATCCCTAGCAAACACTTATGAAATAAGTACATAAAATAAAAAATAAAGAAAATAAAAAGAAACTTGGATTGATTTTAATTTTCAAACTTGTCTTCACAAAATCAAAGTTTGGAGCTTTAAGTCGGACCTTGAAATTTTAGGTGCAATCAGAAACTTATTGAGAAATAAATTTGAAGTGCAACAACCTTCGAGAATCACAAGACTCTGCTCAAGTCTCCTCAATAGCCAGATCGGAATAATTCAACTCATATGCAAACCCTTATGACTATGAATCTATCTTGAATAGTGCGTGATATGTAGCTCTCCTCGGCTAAGCGGTAAAAGTCAGTCTTCTCTAACATGGTGACCCTAATTCGCCAATCCAACAACTCTTTCCTCGAGAAGTGGGGCATTCCCTTCTAAGTTCAAGTACAATCAACTCAAGAAGAGGAGGTAGAGAGAAGAATGGATGGTAGCCAGTGTAGCTACTTATAATAGGATGCTCGACCAGTGTAGCCAAGTCATCTGGATGAAGGCTCACATACATATGAATTTGAAGCTCAAGCTTTCTTATTGACTATACAGATATGTACACTCCGGTAGGTATTTTATTTTCAATCAGGCATGTCCACTTTTTTGAAGTTTTTTATTTTTTCATATTTTGAATACTACATACGGCATTTACAAAAGGATTTTTCTTCTTGAACCAGTAGATTATCCCTCTTTTGAAGCTTTATTGCAACCCACAACTTATGCCTTAGACCTCGTCGCCATTGGATCATGTTGGGGTACAATGGCCACAAATACGTGACTTCCGATGTTTCCATTGGCTTGTGTCTCATGCCGGCAAATCCATCCCTCTACCATTTCAACTGAGGTGAGAAAAGTGCAAGGTGCAGATTTGCAAGCTAGGTCATTATCAACAAGAGTCATGCGTGTGCTTCAAAATATTCTACTTAGGAAGTCAAGACGATATTGAGCTAAGTCTCACGACCTCAAAGAATTAAGTCATCTAGATATGAAGTACCTCAATCCCAATTCCCATAAGGTTCTTGTGATTAGGTATATTTGAATTCCAACCAAGCTCCAATCTTCAGGTTTTACTTAGACTTGTTCAATTATCAAACTCAATCCGAAAAAATGCAAATGCTATGCACAATGCTGAAAATATTTTTATGCCGTAAATTTCAAAATTTGAACTTTTTATGGATTTTTAAAAAAGTTTTGCAAATTTTTATGCAATTTTCAAAAAAAGATTTCGCAAATATTTTCGGGATTTTTAATTTTGTAAAATTTTAGAGATTTTTCGAAAAAAAGATTTTGGAAAAGAAATGGGTACAGGTATTTACACGTGGATGCATCATATTTTACAAGAGTTGGGTTTTTAAGACTTTACAAGTTTATACAACTTTTAGAAAGGATTTTTATTATGTACCCAATTATCAAAAATAATTTGAAAAGATTTTTACAAAAATTTTGAAAACTTTATTTTGCAAACTAATTTCACAAATAATTTTTGTAATCATTTTACAAAATTTGAAAACCATTTTGCAAAGATTTTTCAAATAGTATATACAGATTTTTTAAATTATTTTTTGCAACCATTTTTCCAAATCGTTTGCAAAAATATTTTTCAAAAGTTTTTATTTTAAACAAAGAAAATAAATTTTTACAAATAAAACATTTTTACAAAGGTTGAAAATATTTAACAAAATATTTTCCTAATAGTTTTCAAAAGATTTTTAAAAAGGTTTTTCAAACTATTTTTCAAATATTTTACATAAAATATTTTTAACATGATTATTAATTATTATATACAAAGAATTGGGTATTTATATGTATTAATTTCCATTAGTTAGTCGTATTTAAAATACAAAAGTATGAGATTTGGCTAGGTATATACGAAGTATATACGACCACCCCATACTTAGCTTAGCTAGAGGAAAAATTGAAAAAGATGTCTACACCAAAAATTCCATAAAATATCGTACTTCTGGAAAGATCATGCTTCTTGGTGAAGACTCGGTTACACTGACTGAGCTTCACAAGGGAATGTGAATATACTGGTCCATTCCCACTTATTTTCCTATTTTTTCTAGCTTCTCCCGCATTTCGGTTGTGAAAACTATCATCATCTAACCTTAGAAGGGAATATCTAACTCCACGAGGATGAGTTGCCGGAGGAGGAGACTCCTTAATAGTTCAACGATTTGTTTGAGAAGAGCTAGTGAATTCACACACATGGTTCTATCATTGCAATGTTGCGAGAGTATGCGACTGAAAGGATTGTTCTGACCAGACTGTGGATTGAACTGAATGATAGGACTATGTAATCTAAGGTCTGTTGTGTTACACTTCCTAACCTAAGTGCAATTTTAAACAAACCAAGAGTCCAAATATTTTAACTAAGCTCTAAACTTTTATTTTAATAAGACAAGTTCAAGAATAAAAAAATATTTCAATTTCTTTCTTTTTCTTTTCTTTATTTTCTTTTTTTTCACTTATTGTAGAAGTGTTTGCTGGGGACTAGCAAAGGCAACTATGGGGGAAGGGGGGTGATGGATATCCATTTCATCATCTGTATTCTTTCATTTTGTCCTTAAATCCCTAGCTAAATGCATGAATATATCATCACTTTGTGAAAAATAAGACTCAATAATTGATCAACAAACACTGTACAAAATACTATATTTGATACCAAGACAAAAGAATAGAAGAAAGAAAAGAAGAAAATTGAAGTGTCAAAAATACTGAGTGACCCTAGACCCTGAGACCCAGTCATCATGATGACTTGATCGACAAAGAATAAAGTAGGGGGAGATAGGGAGATCAATTATATAGAAAATACAACTCAAAACCCTAATTTTATAGCCCAATAATTGCATTTTGGGATACATTTTATTCTTTTTTATTTATACCTCAAATCAAAACAAATTTGAACAAGAAACTTGTACATAAAAATATAAAGAAAAATAATTCAAAATTTATTTCATTCAAAAATAAGGCACAGTGTTACCGGAACATACATAATAAAAAGGCGTAAGGAAAACTTTACAGGACTATATTTTCTCCATACTAACTAAAATTCACAAACTCACCTTTATTGTTTATAAAATTAAATTATCTATTTAATAATGGTGGTTTCATTCAATTTGGAGATAAGATACAAAAGTTGGTTTTGGGTCCTCCTTGTGCCATATATTTGTATATTATATTCATTATATTCATTATTTATATTTTAGGTTTCTTATATTTGTATATATTTGTAAATATTATTCAAAATACATGTAAAAATAAAATCAGAATAAAACCATGAAAATGTATCAAAATAAATAAAGCTAATAAATATATAGGTAACGTACATATTATTAAAGTCAATAAATAACTTCAGAAAAATAACATAAAAATATGTACATATGTATTTAAATAAGCTATAAATATGTGAATTATGTGTATAAAATAATAAAATGTAAAATACAAAATAAAAATACATAAAATACAGGTATATATACCTATATACATACATGTAAATATTAGCATGATATAAATGATATTGTAATAATAAATAAAAATAGCTATAAAATACTACATTAAATAATAAAAAATTTATTTTTTAACCCAAAATTAATAAAATCATTTAATATTTAATATCAATTTTGTAAGAGATTCTCCCTATTTTTCTGATTGGTCCACGTGGACCAAGCAAAGCCTTATGACTGTTGACCATCAGGTCAATTGTCCTTCCCCAGTGCCTCTCTTGTTCGAAGTCGTGTGACTTCAGACTTTCCCCAATTTCTACCCTTCCTCCCATACCTACATGATCCTTGAGACCTTCACCATTCCGTAGCTCATCCTTCTTCTTCGCCCATACCAAAATCCCTACCTACGATCATCCTTCTTCCCGCCATTCTCTCCACCTTTTTGCCCCTCACCACCTCTGTAACTAAGGAAGGTTAGCTTACTTTCTGTTCTGATCCCCCTTGCGCTACTATAACCCCATTAGGAACCCATCGTTGAGCTCTTGGTGATAGCATGCACTACTCTGGCCCTTCTTGGTATTGATAAAGCGACGTAGGTGGTGATCCAGTTGCTATCGAAGTAGCTCCGATGACATCTCATTTGCTCCAAGCCTCAGTGATTGTCGAGCTTCTAGGTATGATTAGTATCATTGCATTTCATTACCTTAGTTTAAATTAGCATTTAATTTGACCAATTAGCATGCAGTTTAGAGTAATTTTAGAAATCAAAACCACCGGAGCCTTAAGCTCTGCCACCAAATCTGTCGTGATCTTCCACTATTTTGACCCCATTTCCCTCCATATCCTTTCCCTTGCACCGCCCCATCTTTCCCTCTTGTTGGCCCCTCGATCCTGCACGAATCGAGCAGTGCTGGAGCTTCATTCTCTGCCTTTGTCGGAGCTCCACCGACCTTCTACCCCCTTGCATTTCCACCTTCAGTAGAGGACCGAGGGGATAGCCCTTGTTTTCCTTAACGGTTTTTTGTAGGTCCGTGATCAAGATGACCCCCTGGAATAACACATAAAGGATTGAACAAGATCTCCATGTGGTCAACACTCCAAGGCCCCTCCGATGGGCACTAGACCTCTTTAAAGGACCTTGCAGGTGCGGAAGGCCGTCGGGAAGAGGAACGAGGGAGGAGGTCGAAAGAAGCGGTAGAGATCGGAAGTCAAAACTCATTGGAGCTTCGTTCTAGAAAAGTTCGTCGAAGGCTCTACAGAACCATCAGATTGAGTCTTTTACCCAAATCTAATCTGTATTTTTGAATCCAAAGCACATAGGCATCCCCTCTAGCTGTCTGATCAGACACGTGGAAGCACAAGAGCCCTTCGATCGTGTGCCACCGAAGGGGTAATTTATATAAGACACCCTCCACCTTTTGTAGTTATTGTAAGTCTCTATAAATACTTATTATGCTTTATATTTATGTAAAAATTGCAACTGAGACTCTGCATTTATTGTAAATCACCTACATGTCAAGTGTTAGGGGAACTCGCGTGGTCCCCCATGTGAGTTGGCCAAATTGTAAGGGACCCCTCTAGGTTCCTTTATTTCATTTTAAAGTTGTAATTATGTTTAAAATTCTAGGCATTTTGTACGAAGTCCCTCAGATATTATTTTTAATTTGGCATTTTTTTGTTCTTTTTATTTATTAAAAATCATGTAAGACCTATTTAGTCCATATTTGGATATAAAAATACAAAAAATAGGAAATTTTATTTGAAAAATCGTTAAAAATCATATATTATATATTACTATATAATATAACTCCAAACCAAAATCAGAAAAAAATAAAGAAGAAAACCTTAAAAATTGAAAAACCCTCCTAACTCTACAAAAATTTGTTAAAATTACACAAAATTCAAAAAAAATAGTTTTCTATTTTTAGTTATATTTATATAATATAGTATATATTAAAAATAGTGTTTAAAAAGTTTGTACTTAATATCTGTTTTAAAATCACAAAACAATTTGGCCTATTTATTAACTCCCCATTTTAGAGTATTTCAGAATTTAAAAATACATAAAAAATACCAAAAATTATCAAAAAATCAAAAAATAGAGAAAAATATAAAAAACACTTTATTTTTTTTATTTTTGAGCATTTGTAGCTATATTTATAAGAAACCTATATAAACTATATATACATACATATATATACACTTATATGCTTATTATAATTATTGATATTATAAATATCTTAAATATATTTTTAAACCTTTACAAAAATAAAAAGTATTGTTCTTAGTTGTATTTTCTAAATTTTTATATATTTATTATATATACCATATATAGTATTGATATGATGCATATTATATATATACTTATTATATCTTAAAAAGAAAAAGGAATTAAAAAATTAGAAAAATATAAAAATAAATTAAAATATATAAAATTAAAAACATTGAAATATGAAATATAAAATCCATAAAAATTAAATATAATAAAAACCATACAAAAATAAAAAAACCAAAAAGTAAAAATAGTTATTGTTTATTCTTTGTAGACAATAACTATTTGCCTATCCCCGTAGCTCTCAGTAGTTCGATACTTGCACTTGCTTGACTATACACATTTATTTGCATAGTATAATAAATTTTACCCTACATAATTTCATTGATTTATCATAATTATGAGTTGATTGTTGATTTATTTGAGTGGTTTGAGATCCTAGTACTGCGTGAGCGGTCGACACAACGATTGCTGGACCCGACTTGTCGGGCACCGCGGGTCCTCCAAGACTAGACGTTAGGATCGTCATTCCTCTCGGATTATCATGTATCGTCTTCACACATGGGAAAGCTCTAGAGATGCCTATTGAGCTACCATACACATGGTCACCACGAAGAACCAATGTGGCAGGTTTGGGTCTCTCCAAGGTAGTTTAATTTTGATTGAGTTTAAGAGGGTAGCGATGTGGTGTTGAGGTTTAGGTGATTTAAGAAGGTGATTGGTGATTTTATGAGGAAAAATAGGTGATTTTTGGGGTGGCGGTCGTATAGGATTTTAAGGTGATTTAAGATAGAAATAATCACTTAAGTCTAAAGGGAAGACCACTTAGATTTTAAAAATAGTTTTAGATATTTTTCAGGTTTTCCTTTTAGGTTAAGAAGGGTAGAGGAGAATGGGAAAAAAACAGAATGAGTGAATTTAGGACAATTTGGAAGCAAGAAGAGGAATCATAAGGGGATTTATGTTTGGAAGTGTGAAACACATTTTTTAGGCGGTTTTTGGTTATTTCAGGTTAGGAAGAAGGAAGGAATTTCTTGGTTAGCAAGAAAATGTTTGGATTGCTAGGAAAACATTAGTGTGGAAGAACAATACTAGGTTTAGAGGTAGAAAGAAAGGAAAATGTAGATAATAGCTTGAGTTTGGTATGGGTTTAAAAGGACTCAAGTTTGATGGGATTAGTGGATTGGATTTGAGTTTGGATTTTAACGAAATCATGTAGTGGATAATGGTTGAGATTGATTAGGTTTGGGATTAAGGTAAATAATATGAGTCTATGATGAAGGATGAGAGGATAATATTAGGATAGATAAGAGGCTAAGGCAGAGGGTTCATGTGGGTTTGCGTTTGAGTAAAATTCCAAGAAACTAGTTGAGAAATGTAGAATGTAAAACACCTAGTTACTCCTTAGTGTACCCATAGCTGATTTAGAAATTAACAAAAAATCGGGCAAAGATAACATAAAATGCATGATAAACTAAAAAAGAAACCACTTGACAAGAGTGATTTTCAAGAACAATGGCACAATGAATAACATATTTATTAGTTCTTTACGAGGAGAAGAGGTACAAAGCTCCTACACAACTCACTTATGCAAGCAACTTCCTACTTTTCTACCAATGAAATAAAAAGTCTCTCTTAGTTGTGAGAAGCATTTTGTGAACTTTATATGGCCTTTTGAGTCCAAATATGAACATTTTCATAGATTCTACTATCCAACTCAAAAAATGCCAAGGGAGACTTTGGACTTAATCTAGCATCATGTCTCTTAAGTGACAAATTTTCATGTACATTTTTTAGTCTGCTACTCTCCTATTCCTTTGGAGATAGTAAAGCGGTGAGATCCCTTAAAGGCAAAATAAGGGTTTTAGTCAGTGGATAGAAAGTCAAGATGATCTCTTTTGTGGGTCAACTTTAGCTTCTCAAAACTATAGTCAAATAGAGTTTTGATATACAAGGCATGGAGGACCGTTGTTTCCTATGGAGTGTTTACAAGAATTATGACAATGTGCACCGCCTTTCTCTTGGGTTTTGCATACATGAGATGGTTGGGACATGATCTATCTCGAATGGGGATTGTGGCTTCAATCACTAATCAAGACCAAAAAAGCAATGTTGATGGGTTGGGCATGAGGCATTCTTACAGAATAAGGATCCGTATTAACTTATTTTTTGCACCTTAAATACTCAATTAGGTGATTTATTTGGTAAAGCAAGAAATCCTCCTCCTCTTTGATGTTGGAGAACCATTTGGGGAACAAAGAGATTGTTAGAAGGGATACATTGGGTTTTGCTTGTCTTTCACTTCAGTTATTGACATGGTTAGGCGCCACACCCTAGTCGTGTCATGGAGTAAGGAAATATGGAATGGTAGAGTTGCACCCAAGCACACTTGTTGCATGTACATAATTGGTTGAACAAGATCACTACTTGAGAACACCATAACAAGATTAGAATATGCTCTGATACCCAATACCTACTATGTCAAGGAGGACAATAGTCTAGAAATCACATCCTTTTTTATTGTATGTTCTTGAAGAAAATGTGGGTGGATGCATGCTTCTTGCTTGCATCCCCTCTCCCCCATTCAATCGATACCACCCAACAATCTATCTTGGATTACTCTCCAGTCCCATTCAACCGATGTTGCGCAACAATCTATCTTGGATTAAGGACCTATAAGGGGCTTTTAATTTTGCGAGGAAGGACAAATAGACTTGCTTGGTGGCTATGGTGTGGAGAGTATATCAGGAATATATACCACTCATTGGTTGTAACTAGGGATCTCAATCTGGATTTCCCATTGGGTACCCGAATCAACCCATTTAAGGACCCGAAACCTTCCCCGTTTATTTTTGGACGGGTTTGGGTTTTGAATTGACTATCCATGCAGGTATGGATATGGGTTTAGGATTGCCTTCTGGGTACCCGAACCGCTCCAAACCCGAATAACAAATATATATAAAGATAGATGTGTGTGTTGCATTTTAATCAAACTAAACCCAGATCCATTTCATATCTAATATGTATCGATCTACATGTATAAATATCCAACTCAATTTTCTCCTCTCCATCCCTTTATTCATATTCAACTAACTTTTTATATCTTTAATAAATAAAAACTATCAACAGTTAAACATTTAACACATATAAACATTTAATATTATCTATATCTTGCACATTTTTATGAATTGCCATATTACATGATCTCACTCTATTTCATCTATCTGTGAAAATATTGTGTACATTTACTAAAAACTTAAGATTTACCATATCGAAGATATGGATACCCATTGGGTACACGGGTATCCGATGGGTATATGGGTACCCGCTATAAATTATCCGTTTGTTAAATGGGCGTGTATGGTTTTGAGAATAGTAGTACCCACCCCAAACCCGACCCGCTGACATCCCTAGTTGTAACATACAAATGTCACTATTATTGGCTGCTCTTCGCAAAAGGATGATGCGTGTGGTGGCATGTGATCTTGACCTCATCCTTTTTCCAAAGGCTCAAGACCATGATATAACAATTTTAAAAAATGAAAAGAAAAGACCGAAAAGATGACAACTACTAATGAAACTTAGAATGTAGTCATTCATGTTGCCTTAAAGTTCCGCATCCATTGTCACGTAAGAAAAAGTATTTAACTGTATGAGCCAAAGCATGGCATCATCTGATAGATGGGGTAGCTAAAAACTAATATTTTGATATTTGAACCCTTGTAATAAAAGAAAATTCCTAGAAAAGATGTGCATGTTGCCCTTAGAATTTTTACGAGACGAATATGTGTTTCTATTTCAAATAACAAAAAAAGTTGTTGTAGCTAACGGGCTGTTCTAACTCCATTTTTCCATATTTCTTATTTATATTTTCATCACTATATCCTCCTAATATAGCATTCAAATTTCGTTAGAAACAGAGATTCGTATGTCATCCATCCAGAACAGGTTGATTATAACAATTGTAAGACTGTTAAAATTGCATGTTATAGATAGATTGTGTAGGAGTCTCTGTTTCTGACGAAATTTGAATGACATATTAGGAGGATACAGGGATGAATATATATAAATTCCAAAAAATAAAAAAACTACAGGAAAAATGGGGCGAGAGCAGGCCGTGGGCTCCTCCCAGAAAACAACCCATTTTTCCTCACTCACACACACACACACACACACACACACAGAGAGAGAGAGAGAGAGAGAGAGAGCCTACACCCATGTGTAGGTAACTTTCCTACACCTGCTTCTTTTTTCTCAATTTTTTTGATTTTTTAAAATTGAATCGTTGGGGAATTTAGATCACAATATATCATCATCGCATTATTCAAAATTTTAACTTATTTCGAACTTCTAACTTATCAATCATGACGGTCAAATTTTAAGGGTCTCAGATTTGTTGAAATCGACCCTTTCCGATGGAGCTGTTAGGAATGCTTGTTTTAAATGAAATTTGAAACACATATTTCATTTAATATTCTAAGTAAATCTCCAAAGGATCCATTTCAAAAAAATCAAAAATAATGAGAGGAAAAGAGGTGGGTGTAAGAAAGTTACCTACACATGAGTGTAGACCAAGGCCTTAAATGTCGGATTTCGGTTTCGTTTCGGTGACTGACCGAAACGAAATTTCGGTCGAAATTCGACCGAAATTTCGGTCATTTTGGTCGGTTTTTCAACTAACGCTCCCAAATTTTGGCCGATATATGGCATTTCAGCTGGATTTCGGTTACCCACCGAAACCGAAATTCGGTCAAATTTCGGCGAAATTTGAGCCCATGGTGTAGACTCACCAATTCCATATATCAAAGCCCGTGGTAAAATAAAGTTGTCTTCTATATTTAAGGTGTAATGTCACATCTTCAGACATATGGATGGCACTTTTGAAAACAACCGGTAGTACATGGAGGGTTTGACGTGAGAGGTCAATTTGATCAAGCATTCCTGGAAGTTTCATGCAATTTGGTCAAGATGCCCGTTTGTTTTTTGTTTTCTCAGAAAAAAAAACCGGTCTCTCTCTTCAAGTGGTCTTATCCTTATATTCAATGAATGGTTTCTATGATAATGAATGGTTTCTGTAATACATGTACGAGAACACAACATCACGAAGATGACCATAGACACCATTTTTGGATGGTAGACTGAGTGAAGATACCATTTTTTTATTAGGTAAATACCGCTGTTCTTACCAGTAAAATAATAGTTGCAGTGGGTTCGAAGATCCCATAAAAGGATGATGCAAATTCTTTCTGTTAATTAAATAGTACAACTTGGCATTATACATTCAATATATATATCGAGATTATCATCATCTACCTTTGCCCTTTATGTTAATAAGACCAAACATGATCCATCGTAAGTTAAATAATTTCCCTTATTGTCCATCGGATAAGTGAGAGTTTAAAGAAGGCCAATGAACGTTACACTAGTATCTGCTCATGCTCCAATCAGATAAGAGTTAGAAACTTTATCTCGGAACTCTCACTTTAGAGATGTTTTGGTTGTGTGAGCATGCTAGTATCTTTAATGGTGTGATATTGAACCCGACAGTCTGGGCAAATCATCCTTTTACTTGAGAGCTAGCAGGAGCACAGTTGGGTGTCATGTGACTCACTTTGAGTGAGCGTAAAGTGCAAGATGGACACTTTTCAACAGCCTTAAGGGTTTTATGCTCTTCAGGAGTGGCTCCTTATAATGAAGATACCATGAAAGATTTAGAGCCTAAACATCTGTATAAGCCGCATCCTTCCTTGCCAGGTATCTTGGTTTCAGTGACTCCTCTCTTACAACTGATACAGATGTTATCTTACATTCTATCAAATCCTTTCCTAAAGGGATATCATGTGGCAGAGATGGTTTGAGAGCTCAACACCTTTTAGACGCCCTTTGTGGGGAAGGGTCTGCCATTGCCATTGATCTCTTACGGGCGATCGCCATGGTGGTTATCTTATGGCTATGCGGAGATGTCCTTTGAGTTTGGTTGAGTTTGTAGCCTCTGCACCTCTTACTCCAGTACTGAAATCTGACAATGGCATACGCCCTATTGTAGTGGGCACTATCTGGAGACGTCTAGTATCCAAGGTTGCTATGAAAGGGGTAGACAAAGAGATGTCTAAATATCTCAATGATTTTCAATTTGGAGTTGGTGTATCTGGAGGAGCAGAAGCCAATTTACACAGCATCAATCGATTTTGAGCAAGCTTCATGGTGATGGATCTATCTCTATCTTACTGTAGATTTCTCTAATGCTTTCAACATGATAGATAGATCTTCGATGCTCTTTGAAGTTCAAAGGTGATGTCCATCTATTTCTTCATGGGTGGAGTTTCTGTATGCTCAGGCTGCCAGACTATATATTGGAGACAATCATATTTGGTCGACCACCGGAGTGCAGCAATGTGATCCCCTCGGTCCACTTATATTTTCTCTTGCATTGCACCCACTTATTCATGATATCAGAGACAATTCTAAACTCCTTCTCTATGCATGGTATCTTGATGATGGGACTATCATCAGGGACACATTAGAGGTAGTCAAAGTGCTTGACATTATACAACGTAGAGGCCCTGAGTTGGGACTTGTTCTGAATATCAAGAAAACTGAGCTTTTTTGGACTTCATGTGATGGACAGAAGGTTCACAAAGGACTATTTCCTAATGATATTGGAAGGTCCGTGCTAGGAGTGAAACTGCTTGGAGGTACAGTGAGTATGGACAGAGGATTTGTTGAAGACTTGGCTACGAGGAGAGCCACCAAAGCTGTTGAATTAATGAAATTATTCCCCCAGTTGGATGACCCACAGAGTGAACTTCTTTTACCGTGATCTTGTATGGGTTCAGCTAAGCTCATGTTTGGCTTAAGGTCATGTCAATCCACATGCATGGAGCAAGCTGTTGTTTTTTATAGAGGGCTACGTGAAGCTATTGACGACATTGTGATTTATGGAGGTACTTTCTTTGGCGACCTTCAATGGCGGGTGGCATACCTACCAATCAAGCTCAGTGGCTTAGGACTGCACTCCTATATTGAGGCTTCTTCATATGCTTTTGTGGCCTCTAGAGCTCAATCTTGGGTGCTTCAAGACCACATTTTACGAGACAGTGGGGTATGTGATATTGATTCTGATTTTTTAGATGTCTTGGAGGGTTTATGTGTCAAACTCCCATCTTTAGATCTTACACATTTTGCTAACAAGGATACCGTCCCCTCTAAAATCCAGAATACTTTGGCGAGTTCCCTTTTTAGCAAAATTGTCAAAGAAATTGAGGTTGAATCTGACATGACGGCTAGACAAAAGGTAATTTTTCGATGCTTGCAATCTGACCATGCTCAAGATTTTCTTCTAGCTATTCCTATTGATGGTCTTGGAATGCATATGTCACCTATTGGATATCGTACTATTCTCAGATATCGCCTTATGATTCCTCTATTCCCAGTAGATGAGGCATGTCCAGTATGCCACAAATCTTGCCTATACTCCTTTGGGGAGCATGTCGTTCATTGTTGTGAACTCTTAGGTTTTAAATATAGACATGATCTTGTCAGAGATGTCCTATATGATGTTCTCAAGAAGGCTGGGGTTGCGTCAAAGAAAGAAGCACATGTGAATTTTTTATCTGATCCACACGAGGGGAGATCCACACTCAGACCAGCGGATGTTTTAATTTTTGGTTGGGCTGGAGGAAAACATGCATGTGTTGATTTAACTGGAGTGTCTCCATTAGTTGGTCTGATAAAAAGTAATTTTATTGCGGGTTACACTGCACAAAAAACTGCCTCAGCCAAAGTTGCTAAACATGAGAATACTTGTATTGACAATCAACATGTCTTCATCCCTTTCGGGTTTGATACCTTTGGGTTCTTGGCGTCTGAAGTTGGAGAGCTCCTTAAGAGGGTCTAAAAAATTATGCATAGTAATGTTATGGTTCCCAGGTCTGTGGATGTTGTATTCCGAAGAATTGGATTTGCCATCCGAAAGGGATTGACGGCACAGCTTGTTGCCTGTCTGGCAACAGTTTCTTTGTAATATGTCCTAATTTAAGAAGTGTGTTTTTACGTACTAATGATTGTTCGATCACCAATAAAATCGATAAGTTAATTTGGTCGAACTCTTATAGCCTTCATGTGTGAAGTTGGTGAATTAAAAGGGTTTGTATTGCATTTGCCTTTTGTGAGTTCGATCCTTCACAATTCAGGTGAAAAATCCCATTGATGCTTCGATTTACTTTTGTGGATCGAGATAATAACGCTCTATTGGATCAAGCCTCGGCTTAATGAATTTAAGCCTCGACCCGTGAAGAGCAACTAAAGCTGGGATAAGGGTCAAGCATGTCCAAGATAATCATCTAGGACAAGGTAAGCGTACTCCTATTCGAGAATGATCCTCTACTAGATGAGAGATAGAATCCAACGATTAACTTGACCGCCTCCGATCCGTTTGTGCGTAGATCTCGTGTCTTCTCACTCAAAAAAACACCCTTCCACAAAGTCCTTGGTGTGTCGTGGCAAAGCATCGACCTTCCACCATGGAAGGAAATATCACGATATAGTGGCGATATATCGTTGACATATCGATATCGAGATGAAACCGATATGGATACCGATATGGCGATATTTCCTTCTTTTCAAACACTTCCTTCACAAAAGAACGTCGATATAGATGATATTTCCGCGATATATCGCCAAAATATCGTATCGACACGATATCGAAATCGATATGTCCTTCCATGCCTTCCACTACGCTCCCTGCCAACCTATCAAGACAACCGGAGGTGCGTTACTTGGAATAGATTCCTTGTCTTTGATGAATGGAAATTGTTTTCAACTTCGATAACACGTTCCGCACGTGTTAATAACGTGACGCCATTCCTTCATCCTTAACGACCAGAAGTTGACGACGCCATTAATTTGGTCCGTTTGCTCTTGTCGTCTAAGTTAGCCTTTAACGACCAGAACTTGGGAGATACAGATTTCTGCACCGGTCGCACGTGACGGCTTTAACGATGAAGTACTTAGACCATTGCTAACCAGGGATGATTGCCAAAAGGAAAAAAAATCCTTACACAATTTTGTTTAATAAGAGCAAATTATCCATAATGTGTTTACCATCAGATATAGATATTATTTCTGGTCCTTATATAATTTCATTAAATTTTGATTTTAGCATTAATGAGTAGTTCATCGGAAATTCGAATCTATAAGGATCTATTTTTCGGTGAGTTATTTTACCTAAAAATCGATTCTATAAGATGCATTAGGACATGCACTATTTTAATCATAAGCTAAAAATCAGACCACATGTAATGGGCCCTGGGCAAATACACTTCAAAACTATGCTCAGGGACGGTCCTGTCTGGGGTGAACGTACGGACATGTACTATCGTATCTTTTTCCGTTTTCAAGTATGAATAGGGATGTTGATTCGGGTATTGACAGATATTAAAACTGTGTAATTACCAACTCCTTATAAAACTGATACATATGTAAAATGGATGATGTTTGCGTGCGAGTCATATAAGAAATGCTCTATAAATTAGCTTAAATGTGCATGTATTAGATGAAATATACATGATATAATTATATGGGGTTGATGGGGCTGCCCCACCCTATTTTGGGTAAATTTTTTTAATTTTTTTTTGAAAAATATCATCATGTATATTCATCCCTATATCCCTCCTATATGCCATTCGAATTTCGTCAGAACAGAGACTCCTACGGCCTCCATCCAGACATGGTCGATTTAAAAAATCCTGTGACCGTTAAAAAAATAACGTCTAGATGGATGCCGTAGGAGTCTTTATTTCTGACGAAATCGAATGACATGTAGGAGGGATATAGGGATGAATATACATGGTGATATTTTTCCAAAAAATAAAAAAATTGAGAAAAATGGAGTGGGAGCAGCCATATTTGCTACCCCTAGGGGCAGCTCCATTTCCCCTAATTATATTTATATCATAATAGTTATACTAAATATGGTAAAAGAAAGTATGGAATTATGTTAAAAATAATTAAAAATAAATCTACAATGCTATTTATATGTCTATGGCAGGTAACGGGAACACTGGATATTGTAAACATCATGTATAGATATAGATTGGTGGACATGGATGACATTCCTAATTAGCGAATTGCGTGACGTTCACGGCACCAACGTCTGGGTCTCTTCCTCCGCTTTCTTATGAAGACTTTGATCTGCTATTCCCGACTCAACTCTTGTTTGATTTAACAACCTCCTCTCAAACTTTATTTTTGGGTTAATTTCCGTAACCCCCCTCGTATGAACGCTATTACGCATCAGACCTCTTCATTCAATTAATAACTGTCGGAAAATCCCAAGTATCAATTCGATGCCATTAAGTCCTCAGTAAAATATGAGAATTCCAAGGAAAAAGCTATTAGTAGAAATTTTCAACGTAACAAAATTGATAATTTGACTATTATTTGTTTCCAAATAATCTTTTATCCTTATATTCAGCAAATAGAGGTCATATTCGTTGTTAAATGTTAGTTAGTATAATAACGATTTTCAGTATAATGAACGTTGTCAAATATTGATTTATTCATTGTCTTGCACTGATTTTACCGTTGTGTTCCGTGGTGAATAATGTTCGTCCGGAAGGAAAATGCCTAAAATATTTGCCGTTATAGTTAGGCACCGTTTGGTTGGAGAATAAGCTCTCGAATAAGGGATCAATTCTTCTCCCGACACGATTCACAGTGGTACGACTATTCCACATTATTCCATCTTATTTCACTCTTATTTATATCTTTATCCCACCTTACCTACATTGATTTCACCTTATTCTCCTTATTCCTATCCTCCAACCGAACAAAGAATAGACCCTTATTCTCCTTATTCCCGCTTATTCCCGAACCGAACGGGCCTTAGAAGTTGAGGGATATGGTTAAATCTCTTGAAAGAGAAGAGGAGGTAAGACAGAAGCAAAGAATGGTAAGCATGACAACGACTAATATTAATATTATCAAAGATGACGCATAAGAGACAAATAATTATACATGATAATTCAGAGGATATTTAGACAATTTTTCCTACCTGGAACCTCTATAGCTCCCCGTTCCCTCCCGTCTAATCACTGTTAGCAAATCCCATCTTTATATTATTCTCATCCTCCTGCAATAACATCTCTTGTGTGTTTCACACACGCACACGCACACGCACGTACACACGTAATCGACTAAAGCGATCATAGATGGAGAATCGCTTGCCATCTCTCTTCCAGTCCTCCTCCTCCTCCCAACAGCCTCTCCCACACGACCAAAACCCGACTCCAAACACAGCATGGAGCCTCATGGACAACCAAGAGCACAAATTACCCGGTCCGAGCAGCTCTGCGCATCAATCGGAAGCCGGCGGCTGCAGCGATCTGGCGGGCAGTTCTTCAGCGAAGAAGACGAAGAAGGCAAAGAGGGAGAAACTCGCGTTCCAAACGAGGAGTAAGGACGACATATTGGACGATGGATACCGATGGAGGAAGTACGGGCAGAAGTCCGTCAAGAACCAGAAGTTCCCGAGGTACTATGAACTACGTACTGTGCTCCTATTCGTATCTCTATATCCGTCTCCGCATCCGTATCTTGAAGGACACCACAAATTTTTATAATTTCATAAATAGTTATGCTTCTATGAATCATGGTGCATTTTATATATCAAATCAACTTCCTCAGTTGCCATAAAATGGAGTTTTTTTTCTTCTTCTGAAATTCGGGATTCGACTTAAAACGACTTAGTTCTAATTAAGAAGTTGGAGATGGGAGGCATATGATGTGTCCCGTTGATTATTGTATAAGCAAAAAAGCTTGTGAGTAACGCATGTATGATGAGGGCTCGATAATTTTCGACGAATAATATTTGACTAATATAATATTGATCAACATCTCATGTTAAATTCATTTATATTAAATCGGTTTTGTTGGAATTAAGTTATTTTAATTTATATACGTCATGTCTTAGTGGTAAAGTTATGAATACGAAAACGTGTTGAGCCATGAATTGTGTGCAGCAGCTGCATGAGGATTACGTATGAAAACCCATGATAGCATACCAACATGCAATTGATATATTAATTAATGATGCACACCGATTTCTAGAAGGAGCCACATTTTCCTTCGTCGATTCCAATCAGTCAAGGTATGGGAAGGTGTGAATCTAAGTTACGTTTCTTCCATTCCACGGTCAAATCATTCCAATATAATGAGCGATCAGAAAAATTATTTTACCTATCAATGAAAAGCATCGTTCGAATAAAGATAACGCTAGAAAAATTATCGACCAGAAAGAAAATACCACGGATGCTACAAATCGTAATAATCGTTCATATCAAGGTATTATTCAGAAGGCTACATATGATCAATCAGATCAATGCAAATGAACGATCATGGCAACAGTGATAGTACGATCAACTTGAAGTTTTAGATTTGATATGATTTTTGACTAGTAGCTTGATCTACAAGGTTCATCTTTAATTGGGCTACATCGCTGTGGTGGTGGTAGTGGATTTGTCTTTAACTTAATAGTGAGAATGGACTATAATGGCATGACGGTTAGAAGTTGGTACATGCTTAAATTGATTCCCTTTAAAATGACATCTTAATTTTTCAAATTGAACACGTATGCCATCATGTGTGTTTCGCTCCCCAAACATAGTCTCAAATATAGAACTCACAAAATATGAGAGCGGATTATAAAAGTGAGACAATAATACTCAACAACTTGTGACTAATCATTTTGGATAGGTTGATCGGATACAATAGAATTAGAACCAAATAAGTTATTAAGGCCATTTTTTCTCGAGAATGGTCTGGGAATCTAACCTTCAGACGTTACAAAATGGTATCAAAACATGTCCTCTCTGATAGTAGAAAATGCATCCGAAGAAATGTGTCCAGTCCTACCAAAGAGATAGGAGGAAAGACATCCTGAAACATGCAGCGACCTTTTTTAGTGATAAGAAGTGATGGGTCATATTGTAACGAAGATGATGTGAATATAAGCAGCAAAGACTGTTGCATCCTATACAGAGTCTCACATCTAAAATTTCTGAAAATGTGAGAGTAGGTCATAAGAGTTAGTAAATACCATTTAACAACTTGAATTTAAGGATTTTGTGCGGTTATCAATTTCTCAATTTGATCTCAAGGCCAAGTTGTTTGAACTAATTTTCTATGATAACGTCATGAGAACCTTAGCCGAGAAGTTTCAATGAACAGCACATCCACATTCTTCAACTAATTTATTTATAATACTCGTTATATGTGGTTTACTGAGAAGAGATGCCATTTGAAAGTTAGTTACAATGTACTCCATTTATGAATATTTTATTTGATAGTGAAATCCATCTCAATCATCTAATTGAAATGATTTTCTTGTTGTAGAATTTGATGTTTGACTCACTTTTCAAGTTTTATAAACATTTGGTTTTCGTTTAGTTATTGTAATTAGGGTTTTTATCACTTGTGCCCCTCTGAGAAACCGTAATTTCAATTATGCCCATATCTTTTTCATAATATCAAGTGTGCCCCTCACTTCTTTCTCTGTTATCACTTGTACCCTTCCATCAGATTGACCGTCAATGAGTTGACTTAACCATGATTTTTTCAAACTTTGATGCAGTTAATAGGGGTATTACTGTCCAAACTTCTTCTTCATCTTCTTCCTCCTCCATTTGTTCTTCCTTTCTCTTCATAATTTCTCTCTCTTAGTGGCACCTTCATGCATCCATCAAATCTCTAAAATTTTTGCATTTTCACAGATATATCACTCATTACGGATAAAACGATGAATTTTATTGAATTTTTTGATGATTTTTTATGAATCAATTAGTTAAAAATTTATCTTAATTTAACAAAAATTGAAAGCTATCAGGTTTCAACCAGACAAGCGGAGGAGGAGGGCGGAAGGGGGAGGCACGAGGAGGGGGAGGCGTAGGGGGCGGGGGCGACACGAGGCGTGGGCGGCGGGATGACCTGGGGGCGGGAACGGCGGAGCGACCTGGGGGCGGGGACGGTAGGGCGACCTGGAGGCGAGGGCGGTGGGGGTAGGGGGAGGGGGAGGTGCGAGACAAAGGGAGGGGGAGGTGCAGGGGGCGGGGGCGATGGGCCAGGGGAGGCGTAGGGGGCGAGGGCGACGGGGGGAGGGGGTGCAGGGGACGGAGGGGGGAGGTGTGGGGGGCGGTGCAAAGGGCGGTGCAAGGGACCAAGGGGGGTGCATGGGGTCAGAGGTGGGAGGTGCGGTGGGCGGAGGGAGGTGCTGGGAGCGGAAGGGAGGTGCGGGGGGGGGGGGGGGGGGGACATGGGGGTGGAGGGGAGGTGTAGGGGGCAGATGGGGGAGGTGCGGGGGGCGGAGGAGGAGGAGGACGGGGACGGAGGCGAGGCACGTGGGCGGAGTCGGAGGCTCGGGGGAGGCTGCATGAGAGCTAAAGGAGGAGGAGGGAGGAGCTGTGGAGGAGGAAGAGAAGGGAGGAAGAGGAGGAAGAGAAAGAAGATGGGAGAGGAGGAAGAGAAGAGAGGAAGAAGACGGGGGAGGAGGAGGACTTTTCAATCCTTTTTTTTAATTTAATTCCATTTGTGTCCTTGAAGTTAACCTCCTTTGTGTGGGTGATGGACAGTCACTAACCTGAAGGGCACAATTGATAGATTAGCAAGAAGTGAGGGGCACAACTGATATTACCAAAAAGATAAGGGCATAACTGAAATTACGATATCTCGGAGGGACACAAGTGATAAAAACCCTTGTAATTAAGTTTATTTGGAGCAATCATTGATAAAAGCAACACACTTAATATGATAAGAAACTAATAAAATAGATTCATTAGCATATCTGCCAATGTTAATTTTATAACACGAACACTGTTCAATATAAGGTTATTTCTGAGTCATATATTTTCCTACGAATGTTATATTCCTTGCTAATGATTCATATAACAACAATTATTCATAGATTTAATTTGTTAAAAATTGCATTAACCGTTACTAATTTGACAATGGTTAAAAGATTTTTGGAGAAAGCTAATGATTAATCATTATTAAAGGAGTCAGTTATCTCTAAACATATGGCAATCGATACCATACAACATTCAAAAAGAAAAAATAAGTTTGCATTGAATTATAATCATAGTTATTTATTTGTTATATACATATATGATAATGATTACTTAAATTATTCATTGGCAAGATCCCCAAACATTATTGAAACAAGAGGAAACATGGGTTCCGTACACAATATCTTGCTGTATATAATATGTACTGTACATAAAAACTGTGGTTGCATGCGATTTCTATTTGGGATTTTTACCTCACGAATTCTATGAATTTTGCCAATTATGTCCTCGATCGTTGAAATAATTTAATTTTCTTCTCAATCTCGTAAATTTGCTAACTTTTACCTATTCCATCCATTTAGCCGTTAAATTTAACCGAACTCAATTAAAATGAGGTACATATTAACCTCTTTGTTTAAAAAAATTACAAAAACTGCCATCCTCCTCCTTACATCCCATACCTCTCCCCTCCCCTTCCTACCCCTCCCCTTTCTCCTCTACCCATCGCCACCTCCCCGATCATTACTTCGACCTCCTCCTCTCCCCCCACCTCTCTCCCCTCTCCCTCTCGCTCCTCTATTTCACCCGCCGACGCCTCCTCAATACCCTCCTCCTCCTCTCTCCATGTTGGTTCCTCCTCCCTTGTTCCTCCGCCCATGGCCTCCATTGTCAGCTCCTCCTTCCTTGTTCCTCCGCCCCCGCCTCCACCGCCTCCTCTCTCCCCTTGTTCCTACGCCCCATCCACTCCACCGCCTCCTCCTTTCCTTGTTCCTCTGCCCCTGCCCCCTCCACCACCTCCACCTCCCCTTGTTCCTCCGCCCTCGTCTCTTCCACTGCCTCCTCCTCCTCCCCCTTGTTCCTCTGCCTCATTCCCTCTACCGCCTTCCTCGTGTCCTCTTGTTCCGATACCCCCACCAATCCCATCGCCTCCTTCACTTGTTCCTCTGCCACGCCCCCTCCACTACCTATCCCAACACCACATCCTGAGCTTCAATGTGTGGGGCGAACCTGTTGAGGTTGGGGAGGTAGGAGACCATGGCCACTATGCCCACATCGCCCACCTGCAAGCACTTGGCTATGGAGATCGACTCTAGAAGTGAGGAACACATCCCCAGAGCTTCAAGAGACTGGTTACCCATAAGTGAGCATGAGTCTATACGCAAAGTGGAGAGGTTCAAGTAGTTCTTGGCTATTGGGGACAAGACCATCATCGTCAATTTTGGGTGTGTTGGAGATGCCGAGCTTCTCCAAAGCAGACAACACTTGGCAATGGAGGCGAGGTCATTGTTGTCCACATTGAAGCAGTTTCACATAGCAAGAGATCGGATATTAGGGAATGAGTGAGACATTATTTTGAGCTCGAAGCCAGTTAGCCTGCGGCTGAGCTAAGGAGTGGGGGCCACCCCTTATTCCTCCGCCCTTGCCCTATCCACTGTCTTCTCCTCCCAATACAGAAAAATGAGTTGCGGTCACGAATATGACTACGGAAACTTGTGGCCACGATAACTCGTGACTACTAGTTTCTCGTAGCTACAATTGCGTGGCCAAAGTCTTCAGCACGACAAGTTCTGTTGTCACCTGTAGTGGTCACGACATATTTTGTGGTTAGAGAACTCTCGCGATGAGATTGTAGCTACGGCTACTACACACGATGTGTTGTGGCCAGAGCCCAATTCTGTGGCCACAAGCCCACATCTGTGAGCTTAGTTCTGTAGCCATAACTTGTTTTCCTTGTAGTATCCTCCCCTTGCTCCTCTACCCTACCCCTCCACCGCTTCATTTTCCTCTCCTTGTTCCTCTGCCTTTCTGATGGGGTTGCAATGTATTTATTTATCAGTAATAAATATTTGATTAATAGGTTCATGAATTCATCTCAACATTTTTTTTAAAAAATTATTTTTGTGATCGGAAGACATAATTTATCCGTGCAAATAGAAACAGAATTTGTGATTCGGTGGACGGATGGAAATTTGGTGAAGAGAGAGAAAATATAGAGAGGAGGGGAAGAAGAAGAATGGAAGAAGAAGATGATGAAAAGGAAGAAGGATATGAGGAGGTGGAAGATCCACCATTCATGCACCTATGTTTAGATTAACCCATGTTATTGACTCGAGTAAAATTAAAAGTAACAGTAGGGTATGCGGGGTAAGACATAACAAGTTTACAAGGTCATGGTGGAGATTAGGTTGTTTCAAAGGTCGATGAGGTAATTGACATATTTTATTATAGGGTTCGTAGGGTAAAAATTCCTTTTTATTTGGGATATCCCACATTTGTTTTTTATTTAGATTTTATCTTTAGGAGTGCCATGATAATTTAACAATGATTAGGTTTCATATAGCAGTTTTTTTTTTCGTTCAAATTTTAACTCTATGAAAGTTCGACTTTATTTCAACAAAAGGATATAAAAATAATTTACCCATTTTCGACATAAATCCAATATAAACTGATCATAAAATTACCATCACAAAAATTAAAAATTATGTGATTGTATTATTGATCTTCAAAGACAAGCTTCAAAAACAATCATTTTTTATTGATGGTTTCGATGAAAAATTTATTTGATTATGCTTATAATACAAATTAATTAGTATATGTTTTCATTAGTTTTTGTTATATGATCTTAACATTCTTTTAATAACTATGTTATGGAAACAAATCATCAGATACACTTACACATGTATTCATATCGTTGTATTCATATCGTTATCTATTTTTGAATATCAATACGCATGTATATACAAATGTCGATGGGTATTAGAAATGTATATTGTGATCTTAAAAATAGATACATATTGGATGCAAATAATAAACAAAAATATGTTATAAGTTTGCTTGACTATACATATATTTGGTTATATAAATATAAAGCAAATATATTAAATGGAAGTATTTCAATACAATTACATCAAATCTGATCACTAAATTTGCAATTTTAACTATGATGACCACAGGTATTTGTTGGTGAAATTGTTGCTTAAATCCATCTTATATTAGGTCATGGGTTTTGATTCATAGCTAGAAAGTTTTATATTTGTTTTTGAAAGTTAATGGAGTTACTGTTTTTCAGTACAAACTAATGGAAATATGTCATTTTCAAATATGTTCAAATTGTACGAATGAACGATTTTTTTCAAATATACCATTATCACCTTATATTATTTTTCATGGATACCTCTATAAACATTTATTTAAAATTGATCTTTTGGATCATTACATGATTGCCTTTTGGTTAAGATTTTTTATATGAATGTTTGTTTCTACAATATTGGATATTACATTTAAACAGATAGGATTAATCAAAAGAAAAAAAAGAAAAAAAAAGGACTTGCAAGTGTGGGCAGGAGGAGGGAAGACTTGCTGAAGTGGTGGTCGGGCAGGGGCTTGCATGCAGAGCCGGACGCGGTGGGTCGGCCTTCCACCAGGTCTGGAGGCGAAGCGCACTTGCATGCGAAGGGGACGTGCATGCAGAGGCGGGGGAGGGGGGGCTTGCTAGAAGCAGTGAGTTTGCATGCAGGGAGGGGCTTGCAGGCGGAGATGGACGCGGTGGGTTGTCTTTCACCGAGGCTAGAGGCGGAGCACGCTTACAGGCAGAGGCGGGGAAGGGGGAGGGGCTTGCAGGATGCAGTGGTGGGTCGGATTCGGGGCTTTCAGGCGGTGGTGCAAGCTTGCGGGTGGAGGGGATGGGGGGGGGGCTTGCCGATGGAAGGGGAGGAGTTGTTAGTGGAGGGACGATGGGAGGAGGGTTTCTAGGTGGCAGGAGGAGGGTACGGGGCTTGCTGGAAGCGGTGGATCGGTTCCACCCTGGGGGCGGAGGGAGGGGCTTGCAGGCAGTGCATAGGAATGGATGGGCCAGCCTTCGAAGTGGAGGCAGAGCATGTTTGCAGACGGTGCTAGAAGCGATGGGTCAACCTTCTGAGCAGAGGCGGAGCATGCTTGCAGGCGGAGGGGATGTGCAGTGGGGGGGGGGGGGGTTGAAGGCGGAAGGGAAGGACGAGGTGTCGATGAGTGGAGGAGGTGGTCGGGAGGAAGGGGAAGATGGCAGAGGATGTCGACAAGGGCACGAGGGGTTGCCTGGCTGGAGAAGGAGGTTGGAGGGGGCTGGTTGATTGGTTGGAGGCAAAAGGCACTACAAGAAAGACTAGAACAGGCGACGGTCAACATCCAGTCCCGCTAACGATAGTTACCGTCCCCTCTGATCAATGGGGACGGTCGGCAAACCGTCTCTAAAGGTCCCGTCGCATTTGGTATAAGCGACGGTATTGGTAACCGTCCCCAATACCCGCACATAGGGACGGTCAGGACCGTCCCTAAAAGTCAGACTCCTGACCGTCCCAAATGGTAAAGATTGAAGACGGTAAGTACGAAGGGGACGGTCACAATGACCGTCCCCTTTGTTAATCTGCTAACCAAAAAATTTCCATTGCCCCCTATTTGATCCTCATTTTCCCCTGTTAGAAAAAATCTGTATACATAAATAAATTACAATCACCATAACAAAAAAATGCAATCCACAATTCTAAAAAACTCATCCCAACACACATGCATTCAAAATACTACAATGTCCTACATTAATTGTTCAAAATAGTTATACAATATACTAAAGTATCATACAAACTACGTAATCTATCCTACTCGTCGTCCTCCTCAGCCTCGTCGTCGTCGTCCTCGTCGTCATCAGCATCTTCTCTTCTTCACCCTCATCGTCGTCAGCCTAGCCTCACAACGATATTATCAACTGTTGGGTGGCTAGTCGACGCTCCACCTTGATGTGCCTGCATGAATGCATTGAATATCGCCATTTGTTGGCGCAAATCCTGAATCTCCATATTCATGCTAGACACCTGACTCTCTAGTTCCCCTCTCCCTTGCGTCTTCTGAGAGGTCGAGGCCGGTTCCTACTCCATACCAATTCCGTATGGTGGCACCACGACCACCACAACGGATGCGTCCCTGATGCTCTGGACCAGTCGCCTGGATGAAAGCCGCATCAGGAGTCAGAGGTGGATGACTCGTTCCAGCAGGGTCTACAGAGCCAGTGGTAGTGAGCCTGACCATCTCCTCCTACAAATTTATTTAAGTTCAAATTAATTTAATTTGTATTAAAGATGCATATATATACATATTATGAATAACTTACATGAATTGGACCATAGCAGGATCCACCCAATGAACTTCCCCGCCCACATCGCGGCTCTTAGACCTCTCGAACACTTCCATTCGGCTGGGTATTCTCTCGTTCTCAACTTCCTAATGTGAAAAGATTAGTGAACTTAGGATACCATTTTAATAAATATATATAATAGTCTAGATTACTTACAAAGTCATCCTTCAGTTGATTCGTGTTTCTTCTCCCCATCCTATGTGTAGACTTGAAACCTTTTCTTCGAATTTCTGCATTTCTCCTTGAGATGCCCTATACGAAGATAGAATTTTAATAAAATTTGTATAGATGCACATTTTTAAATCACTCACCGTATGCTCTTCTCCCATCCAAATATAAACCATCGCCCTCCATTGGTCAGCCGGTACATTCGGAGGACAACTTGCCAAATTGGCTTCCAATGGTAGCTCGGGGTCGAAGTACTTTAAAATGTAAAGAAAATTAATTATATACCTACATGATAAAAAATGTTTATACTTAAATAAAAAGCAAAGTACTCACTCGGGCCTTCACACGACCTCGATATTTACGCAACATCTCCGCCCCATGGCCTAAAATCAGAGCATCAGTGGCCGGGTCACGGTCCAGGAAAAACTAGACTGCAAAGTAATCAAAACAATCATAAATAAGTTTGTATATATATTGAAGAAAAAATTTGTATTATCAAATGAAATATGTATAGAATACCTCCAAATCATGAAGAATGGCATCTTTTATTGACCGCTCCACTAAACGGAAGTCCGTAATGTGGAGAGGGACCCTGGCTCTGCAGACCTGTCCCAAGTAACTCTGGAAAACAGCCGAATTCTCCCCCACCGCATCGCCTCCAACGATCCGCACCCTGAGTGTCTCACCAGGACGCAGACGGTCCAACACTCTGCACTGAGATGGGCCTCTACGTCTGGTGCCCGAGCCACTCGATCCGTCAGGATCGGAGGTCCCACTCCCTTCGCTGTGCTGTAGGCGGTGCATCCGGATGCGTCTAGCACGTGGAGGCATATCTGCATATTAAAAAACATTCGAATTAGATATAACAACAATGATATAATTCGCATATTACATAAAAAAATGTAAATAAATGATGGTAAACTTACATTTTAGAAATCCGCATCTACAATTTCTGTTGGATTTTCCTGTATTTGAGCTTGATATGCCTCGTTTATATTTAGCAATTCATCATCATCGTTGACATCAAAAAATCTCTTGGCACTGTTCTCACGGTATGATCCATCCATCAGTTAAGTTGTCTGGAACATAAAAAACTTGTTTCTACCTGGCTGGCCAGTGTAAAGGGCTCATTTGTTTGCAATTTCCCAGATTGTTTCAATGAAATGATCCCATTTCTATCTCTTTGGTATCCTATCCCCTCGCGACCAACATCAAACCAATTGCACATAAACAGAACACATCGACATTCATGAGTAAAACTGATCTCTATTATGTCAAGTATTCCCCATAATAGCCGTCTAAACCTGAAGGCAAATCTGTTTTTACTATAACCCCCGACATTTGCGTCGATTTCATCTCCTCGGAAAAGCATGCAGTCATTAACACAAGCATCTATCTTCTCGTATTTTAGACCAAGCGATCGGAATCGTTGCTTCGCCTCTTTCCAATCCTTAGGGTAATTCTGAGGATTATTTAATAACTTTCGTATTAAACCCAACACATCTGTCATCATACCTGCAGTTGATCCGTTCCTTACTTTCATCTTAAACAGCTCTAACAAAAACTGCAAACGTGTCATTTCCACCCCAGGAGCCAATATATCTTCTGCATCTGGCCAACTGCTCGAGAACCTATCATCTGAACCAATGTCTTGTGCCTCAGGTCTTCTTAAATCGTCTATTAGTTCAAATAACTCGTGATCAACATTATTCAAGGTTTGGGTAGTCAATCCTGGATCAACGCCCATATCCTCATCCATTCGCACATCTAAACCCTCTCCATGTTCTGTCCAAATAGAGTAATGCAACCAAAATCCGTTGAGATGAGATGATTATACACTGCCTCTCTAACATCCCATTTAATGTTCTTGCATCTCACACATGGACAGTAAATCTTCAGACCACCAAATTTCTTATCAACTCTCTCTATTTGAAATGCCCAATCCAAGAACGCAATCACTCCTCTCTTATATTGTTGAAAATCATCGTATCTCTTATCCATCCATGATTTATCCATTTTACTGCACAATCAGAATAAAACCCAACATTGTGTTATCCAAAGCGGACTATAGGTACATGCAAATCAATATGAGTGTGTTGGACATTACCCTATGAGCTAGCAACTCCTATGGCTAAGGCATACACAAATCATTATGGGGATAACTATTGTATGATTTCACTATCATTTTTGGATATCTATTGTATAAACAAATCATTCATCTCTAGCCTCAAAAGTCCGGTCTTGGCTCACCCCTCCTCTGTGCTCAACACACTTGAGCTTAGGAGAAAGCGCTTTGCGAGGCTCGCTGTGGCACAAAGGCTAAGAGATAAATCTATGGTATACCCAAATCATAATACCTAACCTATTGTATACACAACTAGGACAACCTATTGTATACATAATCCCTAACCTATTGTATACATAATCCCTAACCTATTGTATACACAATCTAAGCATAATCCGTAAGCATAAATCCTATTGTATACATAATCCCTAAGCATTATCCCTATTGTATACATAATCCCTAAGCATTATCCCTAAGCATTATCCCTATTGTATACATAATCCCTAAGCATTATCCCTAAGCATAATCCCTAAACATTATCCCTAAGCATAATCCCTAAGCATAATATCCCTTAGCACATTATCAAAACAACTAAAACCAATGGAGAAAGACAACTCTAACAAGATTTTCAAGTAAAATACACAAGAATAAAAGCAAAGGAGTGTTTATACTTACCGGAAATGAAGATAAACGAGGTTGGAAAGGAAGGAGGAGCTGGAGGCGACCTTGGGGCGGAGAGGGCGATCTTGGGGCGGCGGGTGGAAATGAGAGAATGGGGATGAAAACGCAGGTCGAAAGGGTTTTTTCGATCTGACCAATGGGGACGGTCAAAATGACCGTCTCCATTGAAGACGATCGGCGACGGTTCACTAAAGACCGTCTCCTTTGAGAAGGAAAGGGGACGGTCAGTGAAAACCGTCCCCTCTGGACGACCACTTTGGTCCATCGTCAGAGGCGACGCCAACAGAGGAATAAAGGGGACGGTCAGGACCGTCCCCAATGCCCTTTTAGAAAGGCCGAAAATGTCCAGTGGCCTGCTCAAACCAGAGGCGACGGTCATCTGAGACCGTCCCCTCTGGTGACCTCTTTGGTCCAATCGCTGAGGCGACGCCAACAGAGGAGTAATGGGGACGGTCAAGACCGTCCCCAAAGCCCTTACAGGGAGGTCGATAACGTCCAGTAGCCTGGTCAAACCTGAAGGGACGGTCACTGACGACCGTCCCCTTTGGTTGGCCTCTATGGTGTATCGCTAGAGGCGACGCCAACAGAGGAATAATGGGGACGGTCATGACCGTCCCCACAGCCCTTACAGGAAGGTCGAAAACGTCCAGTAGCCTGGTCAAACCTGAAGGGACGGTCACCTACGACCGTCCCCTTTGGTAGGCCTCTATGGTCCAAGCGCTAGAGGCGACGCCAACAGAAGAATAATGGGGACGGTCATGACCGTCCCCAAAGCCCTTACAGGAAGGTCGAAAACATCCGGTGGCTTGACTCAAGGAAGAGGAGACGGTCTTTAGGGACCGTCCCCATTGAGTATGTTTATTGGGGACGGTTGTTAGATGACCGTCCCTAAAAATAGGCATTAGGGACGGTCGTTCATAAACCGTCGCTAGTTGTCGTCCCTAAATGGGGCAATTCCTGTAGTGAGGGGAGTAGCCATTTGTAAATAATGTGAAATAAAAGGGTATAAAATGTAAAATACTTGACAGATACCATCATAGTTAACGGGAAATGGGATGGAAGTTAACATGGGTTATGGTTGTAAGAGTTAAGTATTATTGGGGGTCCTGCATGTAATTCGTGGTTATAGAGAGTTTCTGGAGTAATTACGAAATTACTCAGGATTATAGGTGTATATATCCCTATTATTTGTGCATAATTACCCGCGCTTTTGGGTTAATTACTAGCTTACTTTAAGAGGAAACGAAAGCAACTACTTAAGATCCAAGAACTTGAGCTACTATCCATCGCCACAAGCTAAATATCTAACATTAGAGTTTGTTGCCATGATATATTTGTTGTAAAACGTGTACTTCTGGAAATGCAGGAGCTATTATCGGTGCACCCATGAAGGATGCGACGTGAAGAAGCAGGTGCAGAGGCACTCGACGGACGAAGGCGTCGTCGTCACGACCTACGAGGGAGTCCACAACCACTCCATCGAGAAGCCCACCGAGAGCTTCGAGGCCATCCTTAATCAACTCCAGATCTATAACAAACACCCCTAATCCCCTCTTCATTATTTCATTACACCATTTTACTTTCCTTTCCTTGCTACGTTATGATCATAATGGTTAATTTCTCATTCTTTGTACTTGTGTACTTTGAAGAAGAATGATTTATACAATTGGTTGTAGATAGATTCCCTGCTGATTAATTGACAAGTTGTTTATGCTTGTCAAATATACATGTACAAAATAAAACCAATGCATGATGTTCTCTTAATGATAGAAATGAAAATAGATATGGATATATCCGAATATCCGCTTATCGTATTCGGAAAAACTAGAGAACACGGATATTCATATCTGAATATTAATCAAATATGGATCGAATGTGGATATGGGTTGTAAAAATTTTCTGGATACGGATATGGTAATAGCTTAAATATATGAATACAATATTTAATATTAATTTATATATTAGTTAATATAATATAAACCATAACTTTGTGTCATTATATTAGTATTATATATTATATAATATAATATATTTAATGATATTAATAAATTTCTGTTTGTTTTACGATGGAAACGAACAAAACTTACGAAATCCTAACCATTTTTTTCTTCTGGTCAAGAATGTAGATCACCTCGACACTCCCTTTTGTCACGATGCAACTTATTTATATTTCATTGTCATTTTTAAAATCATTATGAGCTTTGATAAACTTCAATTCATATGTGGTATTTATTCGATTCATATTAAGATTCCATGTTTATTGGATCTCATATTTGGATTTCACTCATTATTCGATTCATATATGGATTAATTTTTTATTCGATCAGGTATTCAAGTCAGCTCTTTATTCGATCCGTATTTAGATTCGGTAAATATCCGATTCGGATTCATATCTGGGTTTTTCAGGATATGACTTCCTTAATGTATATATGAATCATATTCGTATACATATTCAATAGAAATGAAGCGAATATGGACATGGAAATATGCATATCCAATCCGTTAATTTTCATCCTTACTTAATAACGCGATGGTTGCTTTAAATTTGTTCTCATGCATTTTTAAAGGAGTTTTTACACCATGAACTCTAAAACTTGTAAATTACCTCCTCTATCATGTATTTTTTTACAAAATCTAAACCCCACAAACTTCTAACCTTTACACCACAACCCTTCGAGAGTCAACCATAGAGTCCGTCAAGATCCATAGTGTAAGAGTTAACAAATTTACAGGATTTAGGTGATGATTACGAAGAATACATGATCGAGAAGATGATTTAAAAAGTTTTCAGGGATTGTGGTGTAAAATTCCTATTTTTAAATTGTTCTATCAACAGCTATTATTCTTTTTAATTTTTTTACCTCACTTAGGTAGTGGATTAATATTCAATAATCAAACTTTAAGGTCAAGTTAAATTTGCACGCGCACACACATGTGTACATGATTGTGCACGTGTCTACAAACACAGATTATATACATACACACAACGCAACCATTCATCACATTTATGAGATTGGTACTTCTTTATAATAAGAATATTTTTCCTCTTTAAAATCGACTCGATAATGAAATAGTTAATTATACTGCAATAGTAATATTCTGATAAATCACATAATTGTACTTGTTGAATATATATTTTTTTTTGCTATTACATCGTCTTGTGTTCAACAATGAGAAGTATAACTCTGTGTGTAATGCTACTTCTTTGAATCCACTAAGTTATCATATTATGCAATAACGATGCAAAATTACAACTCTAAGTTCAACTTTTAGATAGAAATTAAAATTCTATGCAAAAAAAATTAGAACGTGCAGTATATTCAGTTACAAGTTGTAAATTTACCATACATAATAACGATATAAAACTACAAGCCTATATGTAACCACTGCAATAAAACGGGTTTATAACAACTTTTTTTCAAATCTGCCGCTACATGATAAGCCATTGTTAAATATATAATGATGATATTATTTTTTATGAAATAAATTTTTTCACGTGAATTTAGATATGCATATAATATTTGTTGCTATATCATTATCGACGATCCATATAGCAATGCTTATCCATTATTATTTTCAAAAAAACTAACTAATATATATATATATATATATATATGCATCATTGAATTTTTAAATAAAAATAATTTTGCAACGAATTGTATCATCATTATATATTTAACAATGGAGGATATAGTGATGATTCCTACAAAAAGCACCCTATATATCCATTTTGTTGAAGTAAATGCATATTGTATTTGTAAAAGAATATAATATTTTACACATGTTGTTGCAATTGTGATTAAATTTCTATGTACTTCACTAGGCTCCCTAATCCTCCTTATATAACAAGATGATTAGAGTTATGGTTTATAGAAGGGGGACACCAACTAGGACAAATAACTAAAATACCATTTACATATAACTTTATTCTCAACACTCTCCTTCAAGATGGAGCACATAAATCATACATGCTCAGCTTGTTACAACATTTCTCGAACTGGATCCGTGCTAGTGGCTTTGTAAATATATCTGTGGCTAGCTTTGTAGATAGAACGCCTTGTGTGTGTAATAGCCCTTTTTGTATGAGATCTTTTCTGTAATGACAATCGATTTCCACATGTTTTGTTCGTTCATGAAACATGGGATTATTTGCAATGTACATTGCTGCTTATTGTTGTCACAGTTCCATAATGTCCTTAGACCTGACATGGAGGCCAGTTAGTACAAACTTGACCCACATGAGTTCAGCTGCTGCTTGTGCCATGGCTCTATATTCGCTTTCAGCACTTAACCGTGACACCACTGCTTGCTTCTTGCTTTTCCATGTGATTAGGTTTCCTCCCAGATATGTGCAAAACCCTGTGGTAGATTTTCTATCTTGCAAGCATCCTCCGTAGTCTGCATCAGAATAGACCACAAGGTTGAGGTTGTCGTCCTTGTGAAATAATAGTCCTTTTCCAGGGGACTGCTTGATGAATTAAAGGATCGTCATGCAAGCCTCAAAGTGATTTAGAGCGGGAGAGTCCATAAACTGACTTAGTCTTCATACTGCCAGAGAAATATCTGGGCGAGTGATAGTGAGATAAAGCAGTTTGTCAACTAGGCATTTGTATCTGCCAATATCCTATGTTGCTCCTTCCTCGAAGATTCATCCTTTAGGATCCATAGGGATATCCGCTGGCTTACAGCCAAGCATCCATGTTTCTGCCAGCAAATTAGTGGCATATTTCCATTGAGGCATAACCATGCATTGATCTAGCTATCACAATCCCCAAGAAATATCACAATGGTCCCAAATCCTTAATCACAAACTGTTTTGCAAGATGCTTCTTTACTCTGGCAACCTCTTCATAATTATATCCTGTAAGGATGATGTCATCAACGTACACCAGCATTGCTATTGTGCCCTTCGAGCCCTTTTATGAACAAGGAGTGATCGGAACTATATGTTGATGCATTATAGGCAATGTAGGAGATTGCAGAATCTATTACCCACACTATATGTCGGAAGAGGATCCTCTGCTGTAGAGAAGATTGCAGCATAGGTGTTGTAATCCTCAATAATTTTTTTGTCGATTTAGATTTTAAAATCCAACCTTATAGATTGAATCTTAGATTAATGCTATATATATATTCCAAATATCGCTTAAATCCGAGATTATTTGCTATTTTATCTTAATGGTCAAACAATCGGTCAAGATTTAAGCAACTTAAACTCCATTTAAAAAATTCCGAATCTTCAAAATAGCAAATAATCTCGGATTTAAGTAATATTTAAAGGATATATAAAGCATTAGTCTAAGATTCAATCTAAAAGTTAGATTTTAAATCCAAATCACAAAAAAAAACATTGGGGATTACAACACCTCTGTTGCAATCCCCTCTGCAGAGGATCCTCTTCCGTATATGTAGATTTCCACCGCTTCATCTTAAAGCCAACATGTGACACAATACCTTCCTAATCATCCAATTCTATTATTGATCTCCTCCTCTTTCCACTTCATTATTGATCTCCTCCTCGTTCCACATCATATCTACAATGTCCAGCAATACAGCACGAGAACCATTGACAATGAGAATTAAATGAAGTGGATGAAGGGACAAACAAAAAGGAATAGACAATAGGCAAAAATCTGGAACAGATAATCGGAAGAAAAAAAAACAACGGAAGACACTGCAAATCATGTCTTGAGTTAAATTCTGAGATTTATTAACATATTTATTTATTTATTAACATTATTGAGCCATGACATTAATTCTGAAATTTGACATACATATCGATCTCTCCAATGCAGCGATGCTTTATCGAGATTATAAAAGGTAGCAACCCATTTAAATCTATGACAGAAACATGAAAGAATTCTTCCAAAATTTTCTTATGGTTCATTATTGGTCCATCTTGAAAGAAACATTGATTTATAAATATTCAAAATCACGCATTAATCACGTAAATTTTGGGTTGTTTTTCTGAACTAACATGGTGTAAACGTAAACTCTAACATATATTAAATTTATTGATAGACCAATTAGTGAATTCTATTCCGCAACTGATCGAACATTTCAGTTCAAAGTCATGCGTGAATAATGTGATAGACTGCATGATTTTGTGGAATAAAGGGTTGCAATATAAATCGTAACAATCATAATGTAAGATAATTATACAAAATAGTGTCAATTAATACGGAAAAAAGGCGGTGAATCACCCAAAAATAGAACAAATGTCACCTATAATATAGGAATTTAATGTTCATATTTTCTGTTAACAAACTAATGTGAATGATATTTAATACCTTACAAAATATTGTAATCAAATTCCATCAAAAACCAAACTAAATCAAACTGTTGACTTTGGTAATTGTGTTTATCTTGTCCAACCAAATCAAATCTTATGGTTGGTATGATTGTCCTTCCTTAATAAAAAAAACATCCCATCTCATTAAAAGGGTCTCACATTTACAAACACACACAAAGGAGCTTTTCAAATGAGGTTCTGTCTTTTGATGGTTAGGAAATTATATCATCTGGCTGTTAGATATCAATATAATGGTTTAATCAATTCTTTACATCATTTCATTTTTCATTTAATATTTTAAATTATTATTTTTAACTCATCTGATTTTGGCATGTTTTCGTTAATATATTGTAATTCTTTCATTAAAAAGACTATACGTTTTGAGCTCGGAGAAATGTCATGTGATGCACAATAAGAGCTTGTTTGTAAAATTCTAATTCCTTTTGTAAATGTTGTATGACGAATTAGAAAATAAAAAATCAATTAGTAATAGTTTGTTTATCGTTACATTTTCATCCAACATTTTTTTTTGGCAAAATCGTGCTTAGATCCCAACAATTTAAAGTAAAATGGGTATTATCTTTGTATGGGTATTATCAATGTGTTATGGAGTGTCGTATAAGTAGATGCTCATAGAAAATGTAGAGTACAGCGCAATAACAGCAAGAATTCCCAAGGAATCTCATTTCAGATATCATGTTCTTTAAATGGTTGTATTATATCATTGATCTCCATTTATATTCTTCAGATCTCGTCGACTTTTATTGCTTGTGCTTTCATTTAACTTTTTCGATATGAGACCTCAAACTTATTAAAAAAATATAATTTTACTCTTTTGTAATGCCAGTTATGTTCCTACTTTACATTAACGGAAAAATAGGACCGTGGATTTGTAAGAAGTAAATGTGCAATTGATATTAAAACAAGGAGAGATATAACTGATATTAAAAAGGACACAAGTGATATAAACCCCACATTAATCTCTGTCATCATTGATCGCTGCTCTATGATGTCAAATTTAACAAATCTTGACACCGGGAAAGACCTTACATCTTATTCTGACTTTTTTTTGACCTACCTAGCTCTTCTGAGCACCATCATATCAATCATTTTTTAATGGCACATTAATCGAACTACTTCAGTACTCCCTTCTCTTGTATTTAAACCAAGGTTTCAAAATCAGAATTAGTCAGTATTCAGTTTAGTCTAATCGGGTTGGATCGTCGGTCAAAGCTGACTGGACCGACGATGATGTCAGCACGATGTCATCAATCAAGTCAATTCGGAAAATTTTGGATCGGGCTTAGTTTCCTATCCGACCGGTCGAATCAATTTTTTGAACCGATACGTCTTCTTTTTTGAAAATCCACCAATACGTGCATCTTCACTTTGTCTAAAATTAAATTGATGTATTTTTTTCAAAATAATCATATGTGTATATTTGGTATACTTTGTGTATTTAATATAATTAAAAAATACATAACTAAATAAATCCAGAAGTCATGAAAAACAGTTTATTCTTTATTCAGTTACCTCCGACTGTATACCGATTTTTGCCACTGGATATTTATGTTGCTTTACATATGAAAACACGAATATTACTTTATCAATTATTTTCACGACTGCAATATTTAAACAAAATTTTAAAATAACTAATCAAATATGTAATATACGAATCAAAAGAGTGAAACAATAGCCAATTATGCAAAAACAGGTCTATGTGTTCGTTGCTGCTAGACCTGACCAACAAGTTAAGGGCCCATCCGTCCAATCCGTTCATAGGACAAATTTGAGATAGGAGATTTGGGAATAGGCCAGTTCGGCTCGACCCACAAAAAATAAAAAATTATAAATATAAGCTAGATAATACATGTATTAATATGATACCCTTCAAAATTTTCATGTGACACTAGTTTAAAATAAAAATTAATAGTTTACATGTCAAGTAACATGTGTCACACTATGAAAATTTGGGAACGTGTGATCGAAAGAAGGTTGAGGTAAATTTCTAATGTAAAAGAAAACCAATTTGGATTCATGCCAGGTCGCTCAACGATTGAAGCCATCCATTTGCTGAGGAAAACAATGGAGATTTATAGAGCTAAAAGGAAGAACCTCCACATGATTTTTATTGATTTGGAGAATACTTATGATTCTGTCCCACGAGAGATATTGTGGAGAGTGTTGGAGAAGAGACAAGTACATGTACTATACATTAACCTCATAAAGGACATGGATGATAGGGCTTTATTTTGTGTAAGGACCACGTCTGGGAAGATTGGATATTTTGACATCAACAATGGTTTACATCAACGTTCTGCTTTGAGTCCATTTCTTTTTACTTTGATTATGGACGAATTGACCAGTCACATTCAGGATGAGTTACCTTGGTGTATGTTATTTGCTGATGATATTGTGTTAATTGACGAGACTAGAGATGGAGTAAATGAAAAGCTTGAGGTCTGGAGACATGAGTTGGAGAATAAAGGATTTCGTATAAGTAGGGCTAAGATGGAATATATGGAGTGCACCTTTAATGGAAGCAATGGTGAAGGAATCGAGGTGAAGATTGGTGATGATAACATTCAGAAGAGAGATTCCTTTAGATATATGTGATCTATTCTGCAACATGTAGGAAAATTGACGAAGATGTTACTAATAGTATAAATGCATGCTGGCTAAAGTGGAGAGGAGCTTCTGCTGTTCTCTGTGATAAGGAAATTCCATTAAAGATTAAAGAAAAGTTTTACAAAGCAGCCGCAAGACCTGCTATGCTTTATTGATCTGAATGTTGGCATGTGAACCATAGACATGTGCAGAGAATGAATGTAGCGGAAATGAAAATGCTAAGGTGGATGTGTGGACACACACGTAAAGATCGGATTCGGAATGATGCAATCAGAAAGAAAGTTGATGTAGCTCCGATCGAGGATAGGATGCGAGAAAACTGCTTAAGATGGTTTGAACATTTGCAAAGAAGATCTGTTGATGCACCAGTTAGGAGATGCGAGTGTTGGGATGTTGAGCCGGCTAAGAGAGGACGAGGACGGCCCAAGAAGTGTTGGAAAGAGACCATAGGAAGGGATCTTAGTTTTGTGGATATAAGCCCAGGATTGGCCCAAGATAGATCTGAATGGAGGCGAAGAATCCATGTAGCTGACCCTACTTAATTGAGGGAAAAGGCTTTGTTGTTGTTGTTGTATGTCAAGTAACATGTAAACTACTTATAGTTATATAAAGTACAAATGGTATTAATAAAATCATATATACATATCAACTACAATTAAAATTCAATGGATAAAGATCGAAATCGGTCATGAGCGGCTATTGAGCAGACTTCGAATATAGGTTTTTGAACTTCGACCCATTCGGCCGGCTCATAGGCCAGCCCGACCTGCATATGCATTTCCTGAAAAAAAAAGTTCCGATATTTTTCCGTGGATTTGGACTTCAAACTTGAAAACAACTGAAAAATAATCTTTCCTAATATGTTCACAAGATGCTCCTCGACCGACTAGGGTTTCCAGATTTAACCTTCTCACTGAACTGGACTATTAAGGTTGAAGTAAGTGATGGGCAGGGCGAAACTAATATATATTATGGAGGGGTCATGACCCCTCCATGATTATTATACGTCATTTGTACATTGTATTAAATTTTTAATACGGTCTCTCAATTATATTATAATTAATGTTGTTAGAGAAAGATTAAAGAATCATCAAATGGTTAGGTGGTAAAGTGGCATGGCTATTATTTTGGAGACCAGGATTCGAATATTATCTCCATCAATTTTACTTTCTTTAATTATATGATTTATCCAATCACTTCCAAAGTATCAAATAATTTGATATAAAAATGTGTTCGAGTTTATTTATCTCTCACATTGTTTTTATTACTCCTCGTAAATAAAATAAATTTTATTATTTTCTTTTAACCACGAACTTTTTTGTTTCAAAATTTCACTTGATAATTTAGTCTTTTTGGGATGGATTTAGAGAGACTTAAATTATTTATTTATCTAATTTTAAAAAGAGCTAGTGAAAATACCAATCTATTTGAAATTCTAACACTAATAATATATTTAAATTCTATGTTTGTCAATATTGAAAAAGGTTTATTATAAAAATATGAATTCCATTTAAAATATCGTTGGAAAATACATAGACTTTACCCTCTCAATGAAATTCGATTCCGTTGATGGAGCCTTCCATTTTTTTTTTGAAAAAGAAAGTCCAGGAGTCACCAACCTCTCTTCATATTCAATCCATAACAAAAAAGAAATTGAATTTCCTGGTAGATACAGAACAACCCATCAACCTGAAGGTCAATCTTTCCATGGATGGATCCATCTCCAATCAGAATCTCGGCAAGAAAGCTGCACTGACATCCATGGTCACGCAGAATAGCAGAGAGGTGTACAGTCGGAAACGCGAGAAAAAAAAACAGAACACCTTATTCAGCAGAAACCAAAAGCAAGAAAGATCCACGATGCCAATCAGATCAAACAGAAATTCAAGTGGGAACGAGATGGGCATCACGAACTCCACGATCGTCGCCCTCGCACAATACCAACAACCAGAACAGCCCAATCACCACCGCCATCACGATCACCGCGGTACTAACAACGCACCTCACCGCCAGCCTCTTCTCCTCGCAACCACCGCCATCTTCCACAGTCACCGCCTCCTCCTCGTTGCCTTGCAGAAATGCCGACGACGAACACGTGCTGCACACTTCCTCCTCCGTTGCCGCCGCACAATCCAGCGCCTCCAGAAGGCTCCTGCCCTTGAGCCTCCCGCTCCCAAACACCACGCGCCGCTCGGTCGTGATGTCCCCTTCCGCCATGTCGCTGGCGCCCGACGGGGAATCGGCGAGCTGGAGGGAGGAGACGAGCTTCCTGGGGGAGCTCTCAAAGAGGGCGAGGATGTCGGGCGTCGTGGGTTGCGCGACGTAGCGGCGGCGGGAGACGGCGGTGCCTGTGGAGGAGCGAGCGGTGCCGATGGCGTCGAGATCACGCTTGAGGTCGTGGAATTGTTGGGCGAGTTGGTGGAGGGATGATGGCTGCTCCTTCATGGCTGCGGCACTCGGTGGAATCGGGACGATCGGGGTTATGTTTGAGCCTTCTGGAAAGGAGGGAATGGCGGAGGGAGAGAGAACGAGTAAATATGAGCATTTCAAATTTCAAAGTATCCTTTGCGTTTGCTCCGACGTTATGTTTACCCTCCTATGAAACGGCACATTGGATCACGCGCACTGCACGTCGGAGTCTAATCTCAGCGGACGTCAATTTGGGTATATCAAAGGATCCGAAATCCGTAGTATTTAATCTTGAACGAGTTTGGATTTTATATATATTACTCGAGTGAGTGAGTTTTTTCCCATAATGGGCATGAGACCCTCAAAATGCCCGTTCAGGGCATGTCAGCTGCGAAATTCCTAGTTTGGGCATTGATCGGCGAACGGTTCGCCGATCGGCAAATCGTTTGCCGATCAACGCACAAGCCGACACCGTTCAACGCCTCCTCCTCCGAGGCGCGCGTGCCTGCCATCCGCGCCCTCTCGAGGCGCACGTGCCCTGCCATCCGCGCCCTTCCGAGGCGCACGCGCGCCGGGATTCCCGAGCATGCCGGTGAGACCCAGTCGGCGAACCGATTGCTGATCGGGTTCCCTATAAATAGCGGGCTCTGCCCCCCTCATTCCCCCACGCCATTCTTCATTCCTCCTTCTTCTTTTGCTCCCCTCTAGCCTCCATTCTTCTCCCATCAAGCCTCCTCCTCCCTCCCACATTCCATTTAAGGTATGTTTTATTTATTTTATAAAATTTTAGTTGTGTAATTTCAATAAAATTAGTTTAATAATTTTTGAGGAAAAAATATATGGCCACATGTTAGCTTAGATTAAAGTAATTTCAGTTCCCCACATGTTAGATTTAATCAAAAAGTCTCCTTTCATTTGGTAGAATAGTAGTACCGCTATGATCTCCAACTTAGAAGATCAAATGTTTATGAATTCGGATCAATCATACAACCATGGTTCTTCCGGCGTATTATTAATATAATTTTAAATTAGTAATAGCCGATTATTTAGTAATGGTTATAAAATAAAATTATATAGTAATTATCACTTAGTAAATACTTAGCAATTATTATAAAGCACTTAGTAAGTAATAATTAGTGATAAATAAATTTAAATTAGTTGGTTTTTTATTAGTTTTAAGAAATTATTAGCTAATTTAGTACTTAATAACTATGACATAATTATTAGCTAATGTAGTACTTAGAAATTAGTATATAATTACTAATTAAGTAGTAATTAAATATTAAGTAATACTAGTTACCTATTACTTATTGGTAGTTAGTAAGTAATTATCATATATTATTGAATATTAAGTAATACTAGTTAATTATTATTAATTGGTAGTTAGTTCTTACCTATAGGTAATTAGTAAGTAAATATCAATCATTATTTAATTATTAATTATTAATTAATAATAGTTAATTAGTAATTACTTATTATTAAGTATTTATCGATCAATAATTAATTAGTAATTGTTAATTATCAATTACTAATTTTTAAGTATTAACTATTATTTTTTAACTATCAATTATTAATTTGTAAGTATCATTTATTAATTATTAATTATTTATTATTAATTAGAAAATTATTATCAAAATGTAATTATGAATTATACAATAATTATAAAATATTAATTACTTATTATTAAGTATTTATCAGTCACTAGTTAATTAGTCATTGTTAATTATCAATACTAATTTTTAAGTATTAATTATTAATTTTTAACTATCAATTATTAACTTGTAAGTATCAATTATCAATTATTAATTATTTATTATTAATTAGGAAATTATTATGAAAATGTAATTATTAATTTTACAATAATTATCAAATATTAATATTCGGTCCGTCGCTGACAGGCTTCACATACTGTCGACCAGTTATGAGCATAGTTGCTACACACCTGCATGACAAATTTAAAGGTCACTTGCTCGTAGCCACTTCTGTTGATGGGAACGGACACAAATTCCATGTTGCCTTTGCAGTAGTCGAAAAGGAAACATTGGATGCTTTGGAGTTTTTCCTACATAAATTATCCTTTCTAATTCAGCGAGAAGGAATCTGTTTTTTGAGCGATCGTTTCAGTGGTTTGAAGAATCTGCTGCCCAAATATTTTACAGCGGATCGTGGCCATCGTCATCGATTCTGTCTGAGTCACATGCAAGCGAACATGCAAAGGGCAGGTCATGATCGATGGGCGCAAGGAAAATTTTACAGTGCAGGGGCAGTAACCAATATGCACGCCCATGATCGAATTATGAGACGGATCCAAGTTAATGCTCCAGAGGCGTACGACTGCATTATCTGTCAGGAAAACGGTGATCGGAATTTCCGGGCATTGTCATACGACCAAGGACGTCGCTACGGGAACACTACGACCAATCTTTCAGAACGTTTCAACAGTGTCTTGAAAGGAATGGACAGCCTTCCGATACTGACGATGATTCTTGCGATATTTTATCGTTTAAATATCTACTTCGTCGCTCGCCGCAGGAAGGGTGCAGCTACCACCTCGGAGCTAATGCCGAGATACAACAAGATTATTGACGATAATGTTCAGTTAGCTCGCGCACATGATGTTGAGCAATTTTCTTAGACAGTGTTCGAAGTTAAATGTCGTTAATGCAACTATAGAGTTAGACTGAACGGGACTGAATCTGAATGCACATGTGGATTTATGCAGTGCTTTCATCTCACATGCTCGCATGTCATCGCGGTTTGTGGACACGTTAACGTTGGTATCGAGCATGTGAGGAACTGTTCCTATTACTACACTCCCACCGCATTTCGCCAAACGTACGCAGCCGAATTCTCACCGATACCTGATCGTCGGTACTGGCCCACAAATGTACATCGGGCCATCTTGATGCCACCAAATGTGCAACTAGGCCCCGTCCGACCACGATCTCGTAGAATCCACAATAATATGGATGAAATGGGGCGTGTGAACTGATGAATACCCATTCATCACTCTTTATTCTTATATTTTAGCTACAAAAACCTTTGCAAATGCATGTAGATATATATAAATATAAATAATTACCAAAAGCATGCATTGTGTAAAAACCTATAACTAGCATGTTTTTATGCAAAAATAAAAGAATAAAGATTAAAAAGAAAAAGAGGGAAATATTTATAAGAAATATTGAGCAACCTAACCCAAGGGAGGGCTCAACATGGGCCTGACCGCATAAAAGCCAAAGTAGAGGGAGATAGGGGCTCATGTGTAAATGTTTGTGTAAATAAATAAAACTATATTTTCCTCACCCAAAAATATGCTTGTAAATACTTGTATATATTTATAAAAGATAAAAACAAAATAAAAAGTTAAAAATCAAAAAGATCAAAAATACCCCTTTCATCATGTACATAAACCACACCTATATATATATATTTATTTAGCTTTGTAACTATACAAAAGTAATTTTTATAATTTTTGTAAATATTCTATGCTATATATTGTAAATAAATAAAATAAAAATAATTAAAATCAAAACAAAATAAAAATAGAAAAAACTAAAATACAAAAATACATTGTACATATACCATGTATATAGATGTACATAACTATTTATTTTACCTATGTAAATAAATAATAAAAATCAAATAAAAACATCCTTTTATTCTTTATTTTATTCTATAAATAAATAAATTATAAAATGGGAATAAAATTATACAAAAATAATAATTAAAAATCAAAAATCAAAAGCCTACATATTGTATATATACCTATATATAGCTATATAATGTAAATACCTTATTTTTATTTCCAAAAATTAATTAAAAATCACAAAAAATAGAAAAAAAATAAAATAAAAATATTTCATGTTTTAAGTTTTTGTAAATTCGGTCATTCTCTAGCCTAAAATAAAGAAATAAAAATTCAATATTTGGTGGCTCCTGATTGGTCCACGGGGGTTTGTTGACCCCGGTCAACTTCCCCCGCGGACCTTCTTCTTTCGCGGATCAGGCGACCGACCCGTTTTCTCGACTTTTTGCCCGCCTGACCCGACCGCCATTACCCCAAACCCCGGGCTCCGAATACTCTCTAATCATCCAGGACCCTCGCTCGGGGTAGGTTTAGAGGATCCAAGCTCCGCGCATCTCGCCCGACCCCTGTCTTCTCGGATCCTCCGCCATATATAAAGTCATCTCCGGCGACCTAATTCTTTCATCTTTGATCTTCCCCTCGGTGCCTGTGAGCTCCTCCAACGTCCCAGAGTGACAGCCGTGGCCCCTTGGAGTTGCAGCGAGGCCCGGGCAGCCGGGAGTCACTGATCCGGTGGTTCTTGCCGCCGTGCGCCGCCGCAAGCGCGCTGAGCCTCGGGGAACTCGACGGCCCCTTGAGGCAACGACCGGGAGCTTCATCGGCTCCAGCCCAGTCGAATGCGCCCATCAGGTAGCTCTGTTAGCCCGTAGATTAGCGTAGGTTTTGATTTGTCGCCTTCCGATAGTGTAGCTCCGCCGCCTTCGCTAGTCGTTTCCGTCTACCCATTTGACCATCCGACCACGCCACCACCTTCGCCTGGCCCCTCTCCACCTTCTCCGACCTTCCATTCCCCCTTGGCTCGCCCCGGAGCAGGGTTTCGGCTCTCCTCCCTCCGCCGCTCGCCGGAGAGCCTCCATCTCGCTACACCAGCCACTTTCCGCCCGCTCTAACGGGTCGAGGCAGTTTGCCCTCGACCCAGCTTCTTTCCTGTGCAGGTACTAAGGCTAATCGACCTCATCTGGAGGTCGACACTTCTGGGCACAGCAGCTCCAGTTCGATCACGTCGCCGGAGCTCTCTGGAGCTCCTCGCCTCCATCGGAGCAGTGCATCGGGTGCGGAGCTTCATGGCGAAGCTTTCTAGCATCTCCTGAGCACCGGACGAGGACTACCATACACGCAGAGGGCCGGCGAAGCTCGCCGGCCGCCAGTTCCTCCAGATCCTTCGTCCACCGTCAGATCGACCTCGACGCTCCAGTTTAGATCTCGTCCGTTCATCCACGGAGCAGCACTGACCATCGGATCTCCCTGGGGTCGATCTTCACCGTTGAGCAGCGAGGTTAAGCCACGACGCCTCTCAGCCATCCGATCAAGCACGTGGCTGCACCTCGTCCATCCGATCCGAGCCCGGACTTCTTCGAAGACCCACGTTGCAGCATCTTCGTCCGATCATCCACGTGGACACATACCAGCCGTCAGATCGACTCGAGGGGTTGCTCTTGTGTGCGGCGCACCATCCCATCCATCCAATCTGCCACGCGTCGTACATCCGTCCCTCGACATTAATAAACGGGGTAATTTACTCTTAGGCCCCCTTTCGTTTATGCATTTTGCTTTAGTCCTGTAAATATTTAAGTACGTTGTTTAGCTTTAGGTTTAAATTGCATAGAGGACCCTGAGCTTTAGATATTTGCATTTATACCCCTGCCTGTGTGAGCCACGTGCTTCGTCACGTGTTTTGTTGGTGTATTTGCATTGATGCCCTTGTAGTTCTTGATGTTTATGAATGAATGAAACTTTTTGATTAATTGCATTTATACCCCTGTGAATGGTTTAATTTCGCATGTGCGTTTATTTGTGGGTAATTTGCAACATAGCCCCCTGGACTTTTGGTACGAGTTACCAATAGGTCCTCGGGACTTGTTTTCCTTACATATAGGTCCCTGAGTGCCCCAGGCATGCGCTTGGCGCGTGTTTTGCTGGGTATTTTGCACCTGGACCCCCAGAACTTTGGGTATTTGCATTTCAGTCCCTGTGCACAGTGCCCTACCTTTGCTTTTGAATAAAATATCAAATCACTTCCAAATCCAACGAAAATTTGATACATGACTCCTGCCATGGTGTAGGATTTTTGTAGATTTTTGAGGACATTTCTGATTTTTTTTGCTATTTTTAAAAATTAAAAAACCTCTATTTTTGGCACTGTTTAGTTTGAAAAATCACAAAAAATATAAAAACTCCCCGAAAAATTCTATAAAAATTGTCTGCTGTTTATTTTAGTTTGCTTGATTTTCTAGCCAATTTTGGCTATTTTTCATTGCTTAAAAACACTAAAAACTTAAAAACACTTAAAAACCCATAAAAATTCTAATAAATGTATTAAAAACCCAAAAACAATAAACTTGGTACCTAAATTTTCCTTGTTTTACCTACTTTACAGGAAAATTACCTCCAGGCCATTTTGAGGCCCTTAGATATTTTATCTAGGGTTTCTTGGCTCGGTTGGACAGTACCCCTTGTTTTTACTACTGTTTGATTTTTAGAAAATAAAATAAATATCAGAAAATTATCAAAAATTCACCAAAAACATAAAAAATATAAAACAGATAAAAATATTTTTATATTGATTTTTGGTTGATTTTTGGTGCATAAAATAAGTTGTTGAATTGTGTTCTTCCTTGCTTTCCTCATTTTCTTAATAAACTTAAAAATCCAAAAAAATATAAAAATAATTAAAAACCACTAAAAATATTTTCCTCTTTTCTTGTAGTTGCTTTGACTACTTCGTAGGCCTCTCGGCCAATCCGTGCTCCTTGAGTTCGACCTTGGGTGCTATACCAAGTTAATCATATAGCAGGACCGCTTCGTGCTTGATTGATTTTATTTTCAGTAGTGGTTCATTTTTCTTGATTGACACATCTGAGTGACCGAGGTCGCAACGACCTGTTCTGTACCTTTACCTTAGTTGCTCGGATTTCGTGTTATCAGAATGGCGTCGTTGCCGGGAAGCACGGCTTAGTAGTCATATTTTAGCTTTTCCGCGGCTTTTTGATTTTCGCGGCTTTTTGTATAGATTTTTGTATATATATTTTTCTGATAGTTTCTGACAATAATTTGGACTGACCACTTGTCTCTTTTTCTTGCGAGGGCCCGAGGATTGAGGCGGCCGATTTCGAGAAGCCGACGCAACCGCGAGACTCGGAGGCGGCTCCCTTCTGCACGGAGCCGCAGGAGAGAGCGAGAGAGAGAGTTGAGTGGGTGAGGTTAGAATAGAATATTTGATTATTGTTGTAATAATACAGGGACTCAGACTTGGACCTTTGTGAACTTGCCGTAGCGGGTCTGTTTCGCCGAGCACCGGTTTGCTCGGGGGTCCCTTAGGACTTGCGCGGTTTTTCGTGGTTTTTCGCAGTTTTATTTTATTTTCTTTCTGCCTTTTCCAGTGTTTACGCGGTTTTTGCTCGATCCCGTAGACTTAGGAATTTCTGGTGATTGTGCCGTAGTTAGTAGGATCCACACACCTAACTGATTATCTGTTCCCATAGAACGTTAATTGGATCTACTAATAAATCAATAATAAAAATAACTTAGTCGCTTTCCTGAGAGCCTACGCACCGCGAGCCTGCCCCGTCAAGCGCTACTCCTGAACTCGACCTGTCGAGAAGAGGAGGGGTGGGTCTAGACCGGACTCTTTGGATCGAGGGCGAGTGACTAAGTTAGACGGTTCTTCGCTAGAAATTGCTCGTTTAGGACTCGGCTTTCCCGTTGCATCATTTAGGTAGTTTCCTTTCTGTCTTTACATTTATGCGCGGATCATATTGCATGTAGAGTGCTGGAGTCAGGTACGCCTTCCTTACTTTGCATGCATCATTGATTTCTCGCGCATCAGCTTTTTCGACTTCTCCCCCCTGTTTTCGAACTTAATAATCAGGAGAACCGAAAAATTCGTTAGGCCTTTTGTTTGATTTGAAAAATATTAAAAAGAAAAACAATAAAATCGGGACTGCTAATCATACTTGACCTAAAAGACACTTCACGAAAAATCTGTCTTGGGGAGAGTAACCCCCTCCTTGTCTGGTTTGGATGAGCGAGAGAGTGATCCGTACATTAGGATAGAGCCTCTGATCTATTCTTGACTGATTACCGGCTTTCAGTACGGGACACTCGGTTGAGAAAGATCTGGATACCTATTGACCTCGCGTAATCGCTCTGATAGACTGGATGATCACCTAAAATAAAACTGACAAGATAATTGACCGATCCCTTCGGTCTTCAGCTCCGTGTGCGTAGGTGAATTGGGGGTTTGCTTGTTCATCTTGTTTGATTGCCAGATCCCTTCGACCTTTCTCCTCCATCTATTTCCCTCCCTCACCTCCCTTCATTACTCTTTTCTTCTTCTCCCTTATCCCTGGATTGATGGATTCCCCTCACTTTGAGCCGACTCTTACGGCTTCTTCTCCATCCTCTGACCATCACTCCAGTCCACCTTCTAGGGAGGTCGGATCTCTGACCAACCTCCCGCTCCCTCCCTCCCTTTCATCTCATCACTCTGGGCATGTTGTGCTAGACGTCCAAGGATATCAGACAGAGCAGATGCGAGACCCGGACGATGTTGTTGCTGACTTGAGAGCGCACTCAGTTGGTGACCCGAGAGAGCAGTGGAGATCAGCAGATAGATCCCATTCCAGAGGGATGGAGGAGCAGATAGCACATGGAGCTCAGTCAGCTTCTACATTGGGCCCATTTGTCTTGGATTTGGATTACATTCAGCGACTGCCGACATTTTTAGGAGAGGCGCACGAGGAGCCTTATCTTCACCTGTCCGCTTTCGAGGAATTTTGTAGAGCACAAAGATATTCAGATGTCACTACAGAGGAGTTGATGATGAGGACCTTCCCCTTCACGCTTCACGATAGAGCCATGAGATGGCACCGACGATTGGGGAGGACATTTGAGACGTGGGGAGAGCTACGCCGAGAGTTTCTACAGAGATACTTTCCCCCACGTGGAGCAGATTTCATGCGGTCTTTGATCATGGACTTTTCAGTTGACCCCCAGGAGCCATTGCACGAGGCATGGCCGAGGTTTCTTGACCTCTTGAGGAGATTTCCAGACCATGGACTTCCACTTACCGACTTGATAGAGATCTCCATGCGGGGGATGACCGCAGAGCAGCTTGCACTGGTGATTACCACATGTGGCGGTTCACACCGCAGTTCCGACATTCACTTCCTGGGTACCATCTCGAGGCTACTTTCACAGAGTTCTTCTTCACGAGATGCTTCGGTCGGGACAACACATGACGATGATAAAGTACCAGTGCGGTGTGTCACTTCACATGGTAAGTCAGCTTCTACACTCCAGCCCGAGGATTCGGATGATGCAGCACCACTGACAGAGGAGATGACTGTGATAGCAGAGGTTCGGACCCAGAGTCTACTTGAGTTCCCGTTGGCCTTCCAGTTGGAGTTAGAGTCAGCCCCAGAGTTCTCTATTGACGAGTCTTGGATATCAGATCTTCTGATACTCCAGGAGCCGGAGGAGCCCCAGCTTTTGCAGCCATTGATTCAGACACTTCAGATTCCAGTCCCGGAGGAATCAGTTTCCTTCCTGCAGAGACACTTCTTGGATGCAGACAGGCACCAGGACTCAGCTCAGCACCCACAGCTTGATGAGGGACACCACTTTGAGAGTACAGACACAGAGAGTCCCGTCTTCGAGCCTTTTGTCCTCCACTTTGTTGAGACAGATATACTTCCTGAGGACCAGCTGATAGCCAGCATAGCCGCAGAGCGAGGATCAGCTACGGACACTTTGCCAGTTTCCGCGATGTTGACTAGTACCTTCTCCTGCTTCCAGATTGCTGAGACCTACACTTTTGATGATGATGCAGCCTGGTGTACTGAGTGGATACTTGATAGCAGCGCAGATGCCGATCTAGATCCTGATCCTCTTCTAGTCACTTCTGATATGGTATCTCTCCCCGAGGGTTATCTACGGGAGGATGCCGCACTCGATGAGTACCCGGTTTCACTTTCTGAGAGTGTTTCCGATCTGGCGGAACACGGAACCGAGTCTTTAGATCATTCTGATTCTGAGTCTTCTCACCTCGACGACCCTCGCGAGGATGAGCCCATTCTGGAGATATTCGATGATTTGCCTGATCTGATTCTATTTCATGCATCGGATATCATTCGGCTTAGAGAGTCTCTTGATCTTGATTGTCCACACCTGTTTGAGACACTGATTGACGTGGAGGATTCTATTACTGATCCATCCTTCTCCACGTTTGACTTCGTCGGCTCCATAATCTCACTCCAGTCCGACCCTGAGCTGATGATTTCTTTTGTGCTACCGGATCTGGATCATTTCTTCCCATATCTTTGGCCGGTAGCAGACACCCGCCTGATTGCATACCTGGGTGTCTTACTTTACACTGTTGAGTTCGTCGTTGTTCTCACACAAAGACTGCGACGACAGTATGGCATTCGACTTACCGATGCCGTCCTGAACCTTGATACTGCGTTGTCCTAGCCTTTGCGCCCAGCTAGGGGCGTAAAATCTAGCGCTTGTTGAGAGGCACCTCAACATTGTACTCTCTTGTATATACGTGTTTCGTCTTGTTTGATCTTTCTTTCTTCCGTTCTTGTTTTCACCCCAGGTCTCGCGTAAGATTATTTTTGCTATACTTAGGATATTGCTCATCCTAAGTATAGGGGGGTGGAAACACCGGGTTGTTCATTCGTCTGTTTCATCACTTCTGTTTTGTTGCCTATACTTAAGGTTCTTCACCTTAAGTATAGGGGGAGTGATGTCCTCCTTCTTGTATATATTCGTGATTTTCTTCGTGTCTTTCTGCCCCTGTTTTGCTACCTATACTTAGGGATATTTTACCCTAAGTATAGGGGGGAAGACTCTGTATCTTCTTCACTCGGATTTTCCTTCATGTAGAGCTTGCTATACTTAGGATTAGTTAATCCTAAGTATAGGGGGAAACCACCGAGTCCCTCTCATTCTATTCATTTATTCGTTTCTGTACTTAGCCATTCCTTTTCACTCCCCTTTTACTAAGCACGAGTTATGTCTTCTTCATCGCTCTCGATCACTCTGAGGACATCGTTCGAGCTAAGTATAGGGAGGGTGTGTATATATTTCATATATACTTTAGCCATAACTCGTACTTTGTGTGAGTGTGTTAATAAATAAAATGGCTAAAAATCACAAAAATTAAAAATTTTTCATGTACATAAACTTCTTTTATCTTGCACATACATAGCTAGTGTACAAAGTATTTTTGTAAAAATGATTTCAAAAATCTTTTGTGTAAAGCTTGTGTAAATATTTTTGTATCAAAATTATGTATATAGTACAAAATTTTTCCAAAATGTTTTGAAAATCAAAAGTTTGCAAAAATCTTGTGTAAATGTTTGTAAATATCTTTTTGCAAAACTTGCACCTCATGCATCATTCATCCATGATTTCAAAACATTTTTCAAAAATTTTGCATGATTGTAAAATATTTGTAAATAGCATCTTGTGTACATATATGTATATAGTTTTTCCTAGATGAGAGTGGACATTTAAACTAAGCCTGGAATTAAATTGAGAAATGGAGCTTGAATAAGATCTTAATCCACTTAACTCTAAGAGGAACCTTATAGGACTTAGGGTTAAGGCTTTTCAGGTCCATAAGGACTTAATTCTTTGAGTCCACTAGGCTATGAGCATATGTCATCTTGATGAGCCGAAGTAGAGCACTTAACAACACACGCATGACTCTTAGAGACAATGGCTTGACTTGCACCAGCACTTTACACATGGCTCTCCACGGATGAGGTGGTGAGGAGGCAGTTTCCTTTGGCTTGGGGTAGCATATGAGGGTAGTACTTCTAGGCGGAACCTCTCTTCTTCTTCTAGTGAAGGAAGTGCGTCTCAACTTGGTCTAGTGGTGATGAAGGCTAAAGACAGAAGCTGTGGGTTGCAATAAAGCTTCAAAAGAGGGATAGTCTACTGGCTCAAGAGGAAAATTTCTTGTATATATGATGCACCATGTAGATATGTTGTATAGAAGTCCTTGAAAAAAATGCAAAATGCAAAAAGAACTCCAAAAAAGTGGTGGTCGGATTGAAAATTTAATAACACCACCGGAGTGTATATAGTCAAATAAAGCAAAAGCTTATGGTATCCATGTTACATCTCATGAAGCTTGCAGCGGGAGACTTGGCTACACTGGCTGAGCTTCCAAAAGTCTATACTTCTTCCCCCTCTTCTTGAGCCGGTTGCACTTGAACTTAGAAGGGAATATCCCGCTTCTCGAGGAAAGAGTTGCTAGACCGAGGCATTAGAGTTACCAGGTTGAGGGAGGTTGTTTCTTTGTTACTTCTGAGGTGGGGAGCCACATATCACTTACACTGCATGGAAAGATTCATGGTCATTAGAGTTTGTGTATGTAGACTTGTTCTGATCTGGTTTATTGAGGAGTCTTGCCCATAGATTGGTGGAACTTAGAGGCTGTTGAGTTTTAAGCTTAAGTCCAAATAAGGTTCCGACACATTAATAATCCAAAGATCTGATCGAGCTCCATATCCCAATTTAATGAAGGCAAGTTTAATAATCAACCTTGATCCATGTACATCCTCTTTTTCTTTTTCTTTTTCTTTCTTTTTCACTTCTTTTTCAAATAAGTGTTTGCTAAGGGACTAGCAAAGTTAAGTATAGGGGGTGATGAATACCCATTCATCACTCTTTATTCTTATATTTTAGCTACAAAAACCTTTGCAAATGCATGTAGATATATGTAAATATAAATAATTACCAAAAGCATGCATTGTGTAAAAACCTATAATTAGCATGTTTTTATGCAAAAATAAAAGAATAAAGATTAAAAAGAAAAATAGGGAAATATTTATAAGAAATATTGAGCAACCTAACCCAAGGGAGGGCTCAGCATGGGCCTGACCGCATAAAAGCCAAAGTAGAGGGAGATAGGGGCTCATGTGTAAATATTTGTGTAAATAAATAAAACTATATTTTCCTCACCCAAAAATATGCTTGTAAATACTTGTATATATTTATAAAAGATAAAAACAAAATAAAAAGTTAAAAATCAAAAAGATCAAAAATACCCCTTTCATCATGTACATAAACCACACCTATATATATTTATTTAGCTTTGTAACTATACAAAAGTAATTTTTATAATTTTTTGTAAATATTCTATGCCATATATTGTAAATAAATAAAATAAAAATAATTAAAATCAAAACAAAATAAAAATAGAAAAAACTAAAATACAAAAAATACATTGTACATATACCATGTATATAGATGTACATAACTATTTATTTTACCTATGTAAATAAATAATAAAAATAAAAAAAACATCCTTTTATTCCTTATTTTATTCTATAAATAAATAAATTATAAAATGGGAATAAAATTATACAAAAATAATAATTAAAAATCAAAAATCAAAAGCCTACATATTGTATATATACCTATATATAGCTATATAATGTAAATACCTTATTTTTATTTCCAAAAATTAATTAAAAATCACAGAAAATAGAAAAAAAATAAAATAAAAATATTTCATGTTTTAAGTTTTTGTAAATTCGGTCATTCTCTAGCCTAAAATAAAGAAATAAAAATTCAATATTTGGTGGCTCCTGATTGGTCCACGGGGGTTTGTTGACCCCGGTCAACTTCCCCCGCGGACCTTCTTCTTTCGCGGATCAGGCGACCGACCCGTTTTCTCGACTTTTTGCCCGCCTGACCCGACCGCCATTACCCCAAACCCCGGGCTCCGAATACTCTCTAATCATCCAGGACCCTCGCTCGGGGTAGGTTTAGAGGATCCAAGCTCCGCGCATCTCGCCCGACCCCTGTCTTCTCGGATCCTCCGCCATATATAAAGTCATCTCCGGCGACCTAATTCTTTCATCTTTGATCTTCCCCTCGGTGCCTGTGAGCTCCTCCAACGTCCCAGAGTGACAGCCGTGGCCCCTTGGAGTTGCAGCGAGGCCCGGGCAGCCGGGAGTCACTGATCCGGTGGTTCTTGCCGCCGTGCGCCGCCGCAAGCGCGCTGAGCCTCGGGGAACTCGACGGCCCCTTGAGGCAACGACCGGGAGCTTCATCGGCTCCAGCCCAGTCGAATGCGCCCATCAGGTAGCTCTGTTAGCCCGTAGATTAGCGTAGGTTTTGATTTGTCGCCTTCCGATAGTGTAGCTCCGCCGCCTTCGCTAGCCGTTTCCGTTTACCCATTTGACCATCCGACCACGCCACCACCTTCGCCTGGCCCCTCTCCACCTTCTCCGACCTTCCATTCCCCCTTGGCTCGCCCCGGAGCAGGGTTTCGGCTCTCCTCCCTCCGCCGCTCGCCGGAGAGCCTCCATCTCGCTACACCAACCACTTTCCGCCCGCTCTAACGGGTCGAGGCAGTTTGCCCTCGACCCAGCTTCTTTCCTGTGCAGGTACTAAGGCTAATCGACCTCATCTGGAGGTCGACACTTCTGGGCACAGCAGCTCCAGTTCGATCACGTCGCCGGAGCACTCTGGAGCTCCTCGCCTCCATCGGAGCAGTGCATCGGGTGCGGAGCTTCATGGCGAAGCTTTCTAGCATCTCCTGAGCACCGGACGAGGACTACCGTACACGCAGAGGGCCGGCGAAGCTCGCCGACCGCCAGTTCCTCCAGATCCTTCGTCCACCGTCAGATCGACCTCGACGCTCCAGTTTAGATCTCGTCCGTTCATCCACGGAGCAGCACTGACCATCGGATCTCCCTGGGGTCGATCTTCACCGTTGAGCAGCGAGGTTAAGCCACGACGCCTCTCAGCCATCCGATCAAGCACGTGGTTGCACCTCGTCCATCCGATCCGAGCCCGGACTTCTTCGAAGACCCACGTTGCAGCATCTTCGTCCGATCATCTACGTGGACACATACCAGCCGTCGGATCGACTCGAGGGGTTGCTCTTGTGTGCGGCGCACCATCCCATCCATCCAACCTGCCACGCGTCGTACATCCGTCCCTCGACATTAATAAACGGGGTAATTTACTCTTAGTCCCCCTTTCGTTTATGCATTTTGCTTTAGTCCTGTAAATATTTAAGTACGTTGTTTAGCTTTAGGTTTAAATTGCATAGAGGACCCTGAGCTTTAGATATTTGCATTTATACCCCTGCCTGTGTGAGCCATGTGCTTCGTCACGTGTTTTGTTGGTGTATTTGCATTGATGCCCTTGTAGTTCTGGATGTTTATGAATGAATGAAACTTTTTGATTAATTGCAATTATACCCCTGTGAATGGTTTAATTTCGCATGTGCGTTTATTTGTGGGTAATTTGCAACATAGCCCCCTGGACTTTTGGTACGAGTTACCAATAGGTCCTCAGGACTTGTTTTCCTTACATATAGGTCCCTGAGTGCCCCAGGCACGCGCTTGGCACGTGTTTTGCTGGGTATTTTGCACCTGGACCCCCAGAACGTTGGGTATTTGCATTTCAGTCCCTGTGCACAGTGCCCTACCTTTGCTTTTGAATAAAATATCAAATCACCTCCAAATCCAACGAAAATTTGATACATGGCTCCTGCCATGGTGTAGGATTTTTGTAAATTTTTGAGGACATTTCTGATTTTGTTTGCTATTTTTAAAAATTAAAAAACCTCTATTTTTGGCACTGTTTAGTTTGAAAAATCACAAAAAAATATAAAAACTCCCCGAAAAATTCTATAAAAATTGACTGCTGTTTAGTTTAGTTTGCTTGATTTTCTAGCCAATTTTGGCTATTTTTCATTGCTTAAAAACACTAAAAACTTAAAAACACTTAAAAACCCATAAAAATTCTAATAAATGCATTAAAAACCCAAAGACAATAAACTTGGTACCTAAATTTTCCTTGTTTTACCTACTTTACAGGAAAATTACCTCCAGGCCATTTTGAGGCCCTTAGATATTTTATCTAGGGTTTCTTGGCTCGGTTGGACAGTACCCCTTGTTTTTGCTACTGTTTGATTTTTAAAAAATAAAATAAATATCAGAAAATTATCAAAAATTCACCAAAAACATAAAAAAATATAAAACAGATAAAAATATTTTTATATTAATTTTTGGTTGATTTTTGGTGCTTAAAATAAGTTGTTGAATTGTGTTCTTCCTTGCTTTCCTCATTTTCTTAATAAACTTAAAAATCCAAAAAAATATAAAAATAATTAAAAACCACTAAAAATATTTTCCTCTTTTCTTGTATTTGCTTTGACTACTTCGTAGGCCTCTCGGCCAATCCGTGCTCCTTGAGTTCGACCCTGGGTGCTATACCAGGTTAATCACATAGCAGGACCGCTTCGTGCTTGATTGATTTTATTTTCAGTAGTGGTTCATTTTTCTTGATTGACACATCTGAGTGACCGAGGTCGCAACGACCTGTTCTGTACCTTTACCTTAGTTGCTCGAATTTCGTGTTATCATGAACGTAAGGTGCGGTATATGTAAATAGAGTGGTCACACACGTACGACATGTCTCGGACGGTGAATGTAACGATAATGCATAACATGCACATTATTAATTTTGAATGTCTATGTTATCTTCCACAGTCAGTGATATATGTTTTTAATCGAAATTTTTATGAAACTTTTTATCCTTGATGCAAAATCTTTTTTGATATAGGAAGTGGATTCCACTCCCGGACCGCTTGATGCTTCAGTTCTGGTTCAGCAGAACCACCACATATCCGCATCACCGCTCAACGAGGATGCAACGCTATCATTGTACACAATTTACATTTCGATACCAAAACTTGTGGTAACATTGCACTGTGTGGTTATACAGAATTTCATATTCGTGGAGCACGGACGCGTCCTCAACAAGCTATTGGTTAAACCCCGGAGTGTAGAGTTCGATCAATTGCTGGGGACGACTGTCTTGCTCTGCGTAAGCAACATGAGGAGGGTGAACCTCGACCAGTCACTCCTAATGGCACTTTTGGAACGATGGAGATCGGAGACACATATTTCCATCTCCGATACGGTGAAGCGACAGTCACGTTGAAAGATGTCTCGATCCTTACAGGTCTTCGTGTCGATGGGGCTCCCGTGATAGGGTTTGAACACCTTGCACGATATAACTGGAGTGCTTACTGCGCGGAATGGCTTGACGCCAACCCCCTCCATGGAGTCGGAGATAATCTGTCGAGCGGACGCTTGAAGCTAACCTGGATTCATGACACCATTCTCTCGAATGCAAACCTCCAGGAGCAAGATCCGAATAGGTTGCAGAGAATCGTGCGGGCATTTTTTTATACTAGATTGGGGAGTCTTTCTTCCCGGACTCTACAGGTGATAAGGTACCTTTACGGTATCTCCGTCTGCTCGAAAATTTCCAGGAATGTGGTCAGGTGGCTTGGGGGGAAGCAGTACTTGCCCAATTATACCAGCAACTTGATGAATGCTCGTTGGGGAGATCCAAGAGATGTTACGGGGTTCTCACATTGCTTCAGACTTGGTCTTGGGAACACATACACATCGGGGTACCCCGACCGTATCGAATGTATCTCGAGCCTCTGAATCGAGGGCCATATGCTTCACGGTATGACACGCACAGTCACCATTCACATATTTTATATCTTAATAAGATATTAACATCCGAATGAACAGATGGACGTCAGGACGTAGGTCGTTTACTCAAAAAGTTCAGACAACAAACCTGATGTTTTATCGCAATGAGTTGGACACACAGGACGAGCATCAGGTACGGTCCATGACTATCCTAGATATACCGTATCCTTATTGAAAAATAACTAGCTTTGGACTGTTTATCAGATGCGTTGGTCTCCATATCAAATGGAGATCGTAAATCACCTTCCCGCAATCTGTCGAGAAGGACACGAAGTGTGGAGATCCCAGACAGTCCTAATTTGTTTTAACATAGCGGTCATGCACGTACCTGATCGTGTAATGAGGCAATTTGATCTGCGACCTCACATCCCAGATCAAATGCCCCTAATAGTTTTCCCGAATCGTCGCTCTCGTCAACGAGAGAATGAACCTATTGATTGGGCCGATCGACTCCGAGAACAGATCGTTCGATGGAATCAACGACGTGAAATCGTGGTGATGGAAAGACAATTGGCTGAATCGAACGAGCAGCGTCTAGAAGCATACATGACGTGGTATTGGAACATTACACGACGATGGATGCATACTTCAATACCGCCACCACACTTTACATACGAGCCTTACGCTCCAAGGTTCAGACCAGGGGTAAGTGCGTATATTGTCCATCTTTAATTCTCGTAAAACATCAACTAAATACGGGTCAAACATTCAGGTACAGAGTGTGTTTGAAGCTCATGAGATCCTGGAAGATTACAAACAAAGCTCAGAGTTGCGGAATGTAATTGGATTACTTGACTCCACCCTACAGAATTCTGGATTGGTGGATCAAATGAGTCAGTACACTCCGAGGTACTCATACCCCACTAAGCCTTCACCTACACTATTCCATGTCCCTGAGCCACCCTGACCGTCTGAGGTTGCTGCTCAAAGTTACGCTTTTCGTGTACATGAACCATATGCTGTCGGTAGAAACGATGACGACGCGGGACCATCACATGTCCAATTTATGCAACCTTCACAAGCTGGTGATTTCTGGGGTCTAAACCAGAGCATTCCCCACCAGACGCAGACATTCACGCAATTCCTAACCAGCGATTTCAATCCACATCAAATGCCTGGATTTGCCTACTATGCAGATTCCAGCCGTGTACCTCCCTTCCAGAATCTACCGCAACATCGTCCACCGCAACAAGATCAGCCACCATCAGAGCATCGTCAACGGCCTTCGCAGATCGATAGAGCTTCATCAGTTCAGGACCAAACACCTCAGCCACCGCGAGAAAGGAATGATGAGAGTGGAAGTGGTACTGGTGTTGCTAGTAGGGGTCGTAGGGCTAATCTATCGTCGATATTATGTAGGGCACGTAGATTTCTGAATCCGCAGTAATTTGTACGAACAATATCTTTTAAATTAGTAGATTAATGACATATCGATCGTTTTTGTTAACTTCACTGTAATCTCATGCTTCCTTCGTTATTAGAAATAAATGGCATAAAATGAGTAAAATGCAGATCCGTTAGTACAATCTCAAGTTGACGTATTGCAAATCCGTAAGTAAAATCTCATATTGTTATATTTTATTTCATTATTGGGAGAAATTCTTTAATGCCTTACGATATTTCTATTTTATTAATTTTTTGATATTGTTTTATTGTAGGAGATGGCGAAAACAAGATTCACGGCACGTAAGTCGGTACGTCCTCCGACCAATAGAGTCCTGGCGGTACGTACGCCGCTCAGGGTGACTCCACTTGCATCACATCAGACTCCGCCTGCTTCAGGTGGCCAGCCACAAGGAGGACCTTTTGTCGTCCCACGACAGCGTAGTCCACACAACTCAGAGATGGCTCGTGCTCCTCGCACCTTTCAGATGCTCCTACGGAGTATCCACTGCAGACTACTTCAGAGTATCCATTGCATGATACTTCGCTACCTCAGCCGCTTTATCCTATCGACTCTCCGCTTACTGACTACTCTCCACAATCCATGCCTCCATCGATGGATGTCAGTTCTCAGAGCAAGACCTCCCCGCTCACTGACGTCTACGACGAGGAGGAGGAGCTGTATGCTGACTTGGCAGATATACATTATACAATTGCACTTAAGTATGTGATGACCCGAAAAACTCACCAAGACACGGGTGAAATAAAATAGATCAAGAGTCGTTGCGACCCGGATCTCGGAAGTCAATCGGTCAATCAAGAAAAATAAAGCAGACCACCAAAATCAGATGAAATCAAATAAACACGATAGCGGTCCTGGCTATTTTATTAACCTGGTATAGCGACCAGGGTCGAACTCAAGGAGCACGGATTGGCCTTACGGCCTACGAAGTAGTCAATCATAAGAAAAGAGAAGGTATTTTTGGTGGTTTTTAAGGGTTTTTATATTTTTTTGGATTTTTAATCAATTAAGAAAATAAGAAAAGCATCTAAACAACAGACTTCAACAATTTATTAAATGCACTAAAAATCAATCAAAAATTCCAGAAAAAAATATTTTTGTGTGTTATATATTTTTTATGTTTTTGGTGAATTTTTGGGATTTTTCTGATTTTTATTTTATTTTCTAAAAATGAAATAAGGACTGAAACTGTAGGTACTGTCCAGCCGAGCTAAAGGGACCTAGATAAAATATCTAGAAGCCCCAAATTAGCCTGGAGGTATTTTTCCTGTATAGAGAAGAAAACAAGGAAAAATTGGGCACCTAATTTATTATTTTTGGGTTTTTAATTTATTTATTAGAATTTTTATGAGATTTTAAGTGTTTTTCAATTTTTAGGTGTTTTAGATAATGAAAAATAGCCAAAATTAGCTAGAAAATCAATCAAGCAAGGAAAACAGCAGCTAATTTTTTTGTAATTTTTAGATGAGTTTTAATATTTTTTTTGTGATTTTTAAAGTTGAATAGTAAAGAAAATTGATGTTTTTGAATTTTTAAAAATACCAAACAGTGTCTAAAATGTCTCCAAAATTTATAAAAACTTTTACATCATGGCAGGAGCCATGTTTCCAAATTTCATCAAATTTGGAGTTGATTTGCTATTTTATTAAAATCACACACAAGGGTACTGTACACAGTGACCTAAACGCAAATAGTGAAAGTTCTGGGGGGGTCTGGTGCAAAATTCCCAAGAAATCACGTGCGAAGCACGTGCCTGGGGCACTCAGGGACCTATTTGCAAAGAAAATAAGTTTCTGGGCTAAATAATAACTAGTATTAAAAGCCCAAGGAACTTAATGCAATTTACCCACAAAAATAACGCACATGCGCAAATAAACCATGCACAGGGGTATCAATGCAAATACCTAAAAATATTTCTTCATTTCATAATAACTCAGAACTACAGGATAAAACATGCAAATATCCCAAAAGTCACGTGTCGAAGCACGTGTCCACAACACACAGGGGCATACGTGCAAATAAAGTAAATCGTAGGTCCAAAGTGCAAATAACCCAACAGAAATAAAGGTTCCAAAATATTTACAGGACTAGAAAGTAAATAAGAAAACTAGAGGGGGCCTAAGTGATATTTACCCCTTATTTAAAATCGAGGGCTGAGATGGCGCCACGTGCGTGATCGGACGACTGTGGATCACTGACGCCTCTTCGAGGAAGCCCTGCTCAGATCGGACGGTTGAGGATCTGCCACGTATCAGATCTGACGGTGAAAGATGGTGGCTGAATCCTTCATCTGGATCAGCGGCGAGGAGGATGCCACGTGGAGTGATCGACGGCTGTGGAACGAGAGCTCCTCTTCGCTGGATGAGCGGTCCGGATCAAGTCCCCTAAAGATCAGACGGTGAAGGCTCCTCGCAGGTGGACGGCTCTGATCGAATCTGGGCGAGTGGGCAAGATCGGACGGTGCTGGAAGGTCGTGGAAGAACTGATGGCCGGCGACCTTCGCCGGCCTGCTGCGCGCGCTCCCGACCTTCTCGCGGGAACCTGATGATCGGAGATGAATAGCCGGGGCCTTCCGCGTCCAAGGGTGATCTCCGATGGCCCAACGGAGCTCCGAGGAGCTCAGGCGGAGCCGGCGGAGCTCAAGCTGCTGCTCCAAATGGTCCAAGCCCTCAGAGGGGCTCGGATGTTCCTGCAAAGCACATCAGCAGACTCGCGGGTCGAGGGCAAAGTGCCTCGACCCCGTTAAGAGGGGTGACGGTGGTCGGTGAGGCAGGGCGATCGAGCTCCGACGATGCGACGGTGGAGGAACTCGAAATCCCAGCTCCTGTACGAGATGGGTTGAATGGAGGGGCGTAGAATGTACGCGAGAAGAAGGCGAGCTTGATGGTACGGTCCGATGATCGAATGGAAGGTGGGGGTGGTCGGAATCGATGATGAACGGGAACGGCGAGATTTGGGGGAGATTGAAAATTAAAGAAATAGAGAGGGAGAAGGGGCTATCTACTGGTTGCTGTCGACTGTGGGTGAGCTTGCGAAGCTCTAGGTCGTCGCCTCACGGGTCGTCGAGGCCCGAGGCTCAAGCTCTACCTCTGGGCGGAGCACGACGGTGGAGACTCGCCGGATCGATGGTCCGATCACCTTCGCCTCTCTTCGACACCACCGGCGGAGAGCTGTCACCTCAGGAAAGGTGGTGGAGGTCACGGGACTGAGAGATGGGGAGCCAAAGATGAGAAAATAGGTGGCGGAGCTCGGCTTAAGTATGGGTGCGGGTCCGGCTAGGGTTGGTCGGGTAGGGTTGTGTGAAGCGCGGATCCCGAGGCGGGGGCTCCGGCGAGGGTGTCGGATATGCAAAGAAGGATTAGGACCCAGGGTTTAGGGTTTTAGTGATCGGATCAAGCGAGAATAAATGGGAGAATCGGGTTCTCGAACCAGATCCGCGAGAGGTGGTCCACAGGGGGGAGTTGACCGGGCGGTCAACAACCCCCGTGGACCAATGAACGTCAGCCACGTGTAAAAGAGTTCTAAAATCATTTAAAAATAGAAAATGGCTGATTTATTAAAAAGTCAAAACATGAAATGTTTTTGTTTTAATTTTTTCTATTTTTTAATGATTTTTAATTAATTTTTCAAAGTAAAAATAAGGTATTTACAATATATAGCTATACATAGGTATATATACAATATGTATTTTTAATTTTTTATTTTTAATTTGTTATTTTTGTGCATTTTTATTCCCATTTTGTATTTTATTTATTTATAGTATAATATTAGGAATAAAAGGGTATTTTTATTTTATTTTTACTATATATATACAGGGGTGAAATAAATATATATGTACATGTATATACATGGTATATTTACAATATATTTTTGTGTTTTTAATTTTGTTCTTTTTGTTTTGTTTTTGTTTTAATTGTTTTTATTTAATTTAATTACAACATAAAATATGGAATATTTACAAAATTTTTGGAAATTAATTTTATGTATTTATAGGGTAAAATAAATATAGGAGTGGCTATGTACATGATGAATATGCACAAGGTGAGGGTTTTTGTTTTGTTTTTACTTTTTATATTTTTATCTTGATTTTATATCTAGAAATATATACAATTATCTACAAACCTATTTGAGTCTATTTTTGTGAGGAAAATACTTTTATTTTATTTACATAACTATTTACACACATGAGCTCCTATCTCTCTCTACTTTGGTTTTTATGCGGTCAGGCCCATGCTGAGCCCTCCCTTAGGTTAGGTTGCTCAATATTTATTCTAAATATTTCCCTCTTTTTCTTTTTACTCTTTATTCTTTTATTTTTTGCACAAAAACATGCTAACTATTGAGCTTTATACAATGCATGCTTTTGATAATTATTTGTATTTACATGAATATACATGCATTTGCAAAGGTTTTTGTAGCTAAAATATAAGAATAAAGAGTGATGAATGGGTATTCATCACCCCCCTATACTTAACCTTTGCTAGTCCCTTAGCAAACACTTATTTGAAAAAGAAGTGAAAAAGAAAGAAAGAAAAAGAAAAAGAGGGGACTGTACATGGATCAATGTTAAATATTAAACTTTCCTTCATTAAATTGAATTATGGAACTCGATCAGATCTTTGGATTATTAATGTGTCGGAACCTTATTTAGACTTAAGCTTAAAACTCAACAGCCTCTTAGTTCCACCAATCTATGGACAAGACTCCTCAATAAACCAGATCAGAACAAGTCTACATACACAAACTCTAATGACCAAGAATCTTTCCATGCAGTGTAAGTGATATGTAGCTCCCCACCTCAGAAGTAACAAAGAAACAACCTCCCTCAACCTGGTAACTCTAATGCCTCGGTCTAGCAACTCTTTCCTCGAGAAGCGGGGTATTCCCTTCTAAGTTCAAGTGCAACCGGCTCAAGAAGAGGGGGAAGAAGTATAGACTTTTGGAAGCTCAGCCAGTGTAGCTAAGTCTCCCGCTGCAAGCTTCATGAGATGTAACATGGATACCATAAGCTTTTGCTTTATTTGACTATATACACTCCGGTGGGGTTATTAAATTTTCAATCCGACCCACCACTTTTTTTTGGAGTTCTTTTGCATTTTGCATTTTTTTTCAAAGCCTCTGTACAACATATCTACATGGTGCAGCATATATACAAGAAATTTTCTTCTTGAGCCAGTAGACTATCCCTCTTTTGAAGCTTTATTGCAACCCACGGCTTCTGTCTTTAGCCTTCATCACCACTAGACCAAGTTGAGACGCACTTCCTTCACTAGATGAAGAAGAAGAGAGGTTCCGCCTAGAAGTACTACCCTCATATGCTACCCCAAGCCAAAGGAAACTGCCTCCTCACCACCTCATCCGTGGAGAGCTATGTGTAAGGTGCTAGTGCAAGTCAAGCCATTATCTCTAAGAGTCATGCATGTGTTGTTAAGTGCTCTACTTAGGCTCATCAAGATGACATATGCTCATAGCCTAGCGGACTCAAAGAATTAAGTCCTTATGGACCTGAAAAGCCTTAACCCTAAGCCCTATAAGGTTCCTCTTAGAATTAGGTAGATTAAGATCTTAATCAAGCTCCATTTCTCAATTTAATTCCAGGCTAGTTTAAAAGTCAACTATCATCCAGGAAAAACTATATACATATATACACAAAGATGCTATTTACACATATTTACAATCGTGCAAAATTTTTGAAAAATGTTTTGAAATCATGAATGGATGGATGCATGCAGTGCATGTTTTGCAAAAGTATTTACAAGCATTTACACAAGATTTTTGCAAACTTTTGATATTCAAAACATTTTGGAAAAATTTTGTACTATATACATAATTTTGATAAGAAGATATTTACACAAACTTTACACAAAAGATTTTTTAAAACATTTTTACAAAAATAATTTTGTTCACTAGCTATGTATGTGCAAATAAAAGAATGATTATTTATAGATTTTTTTTTTAATTTTTGTGATTTTTTTGGGGTTTTTAGCCATTTTATTTATTAACACACTCACACAAAGTACGAGTTATGGCTAAAGTATATATGAAATATATACACACCCCCCCTATACTTAGCTCGAACGATGTCCTCAGAGTGATCAAGAGCGATGAAGAAGACATAACTCGTGCTTAGTAAAAGGGAAGTGAAAAGGAATGGCTAAGTATAGAAATAAATAAATGAATAGAATGAGAGGAACTCGGTGGTTTCCCCCTATACTTAGGATTAACTAATCCTAAGTATAGCAAGCTGTACATGAAGGGAAATCCGAGTGAAGAATGAACAGAGTCTTCCCCCCCTATACTTAGGGTAAAATATCCCTAAGTATAGGCTGCAAAACAGGGGCAGAACGAATGAAAAGAATACCCGCAGGTCCTACATCCCCCCTATACTTAGGGTAAAGTACACCCTAAGTATAGCATAATCATAAGATGAGAAAAGGGATGTTGGACTAAAGAATAGTGTGATATAGACAACTGGATCTATACAAGTCGGAAGAACAGCGATAATCAGGCGTGAGATGCAATAGATGTGAATCAAGAGACCACATCTCACGCAAAGTGAATAGGGGCAACATCAACGACCTGCGGCTCATGATCTAGAAATGGCTTGAGCCGCTGGCCGTTCACTCGAAAGGTACTCTCAGAAGACAACTCGGATATATCAATGCTACCGTTGTCGTGTACCTTTCTCACAAGATAAGGTCCCTTCCACTTGCTCTGTAGCTTCCCTGGAAATAGACGAAGCCTCGCATCAAACAACCATACTCTCTGTCCAGGTTCAAAATGCTTGTGGCTGATATGAGAATCATGCCACTCTTTCACTCTCTCCTTATACTGTAGGCTGTTTGAGAAGGTTGTATCTCTAATCTCCTCCAAGGCTGCTAACTCTGCCTTCCTCTGGTCTCCTACACTATCTGGATCTAAAAGAATATCCGTGACTGCCCAAAGTGACTTGTGCCTCAACTCAACAGGTAAATGGCATGGCTTGCCATAAACTAGGCGAAAGGGAGATGTGCCCAATGGTGTCTTGAAATACGTCATATATGCCCACAAGACCGAGTCCAAAAGCTGTGACCAATCCTTTCGGTCAGGGCGGACGACTTTCTGCAAAATAGTCTTGATCTCCTTGTTCGAGACCTCGGCTAGACCATTCGTCTGTGGATGGTATGGAGTGGCAACTCGATGGTCTATGCCGAACTCACTGGCAAGTGCCTTCACCTGGTCGTTGATGAAATGAGACCCCCCATCTGAAATCAATACTCGAGGTACCCCGAACCGCGTGATGATGTGCTTCCTCAAAAATCTGCAAACTGTCCTGGCATCAGCGGCTCGGGCGGGGATAGCCTCAACCCAACGACTAACGTAATCAACGGCCAACAGAATGTACTCAAATCCCTGACTCTTAGGGAATGGACCCATGAAATCGATGCCCCATGCGTCAAAAACCTCACAGAAGTGAATGGGCTGCATCGGCATCATATCACGTTGTCCACAAGTGCCCATCCTCTGACAGTCAGTACACCTCTTCACGTACTCATCGGAGTCCTTGAAGAGGGTAGGCCACCACAAGCCGGATTGGAGCACTTTCTGTGTCGTTCTCCTCCCAGAGTGATGTCCTCCTGCCTCAAGCTTGTGGCAGTAAGTGAGGACGCTATGGTGCTCATCCTGAGGGATGCACCTACGCCAGACACTATCCCCTCCTTCGTGGTAAAGGATGGGATCCTCCCAATGGTAAGACTTGGCCTTCGCGAGAAAGGTCTCAAGCCTCGGTCTGGACCAACCTTGTGGGACTTTCTTAGCAACAAGAAAGTTCACAATATCGGCATACCACGGGAGTGAGGCGATAGCAAGGATCGCCTCATCTGGGAAGGTCTCACAAATGGGATCAATCTGCTCAGACTCCTCAGGCTGCTCTAAACGGGAGAGATGATCCGCCACCACATTTTTGACTCCAAGCTTATCCTTAATCTCAATGTCGAACTCCTGGAGTAGAAGGATCCATCTAGTCAGTCTGGCCTTGGCATCCTTCTTTGCCATGAGGTATCGGACGTCGGTATGATCTGTGTACAAAGTCACTTTAGATCCAATGATGTACGATCTGAACTTATCTAGGGCGAACACTACTGCCAGCATCTCCTTCTCTGTGACTGTATAATTCTGCTGGGCGGAATCCAAGGTGCGGCTAGCATAGTGGATAGCAAATGGGACTCCGTCCCTCCTCTGTCCCAGCACAACCCCCACGGTAAAATCGGAGGCGTCCGTCATGATCTCAAATGGGAGAGACTAATCTGGTGGCTGGAGGACAAGAGCCTCAACAATACACTGCTTGAGAGTATCAAAGGACGAAAGACACTTGTCATCGACAAGGAACTCGGTGTCTTTCGTCAGCAGGTCAGTCAACGGTCGGGCAACTCTACTGAAATCACGGATGAACCACCGATAGAAACCGACGTGCCCCATGAAAGACCGTAACTGCCGCAAATTGGACGGTGGTGTGAGTTTTATAATGACATCAACCTTGGCCGGATCAACCTCCATGCCCCTGTTGGAGATGATGTGGCCAAGCACTTTCCCTTGAGTCATCATAAAGTGACTCTTCTCCCAAGAAAGAACCAAGCGGACCTCAATACATCGCTGGAGTACTCGGTCTAGGCAGTCAAGACAGGAGTCGAATCCGTCGCCGTAAACCGAGAAATCATCCATGAAGACCTCTAAGCACTCCCCTACCATGTCCGAAAAGATCGACAGCATGCATCTCTGAAAAGTCGCAGGGGCGTTGCATAGCCCAAATGGCATGCGTCAGAAGGCGTATGTGCCGAAGGGACAGGTAAAGGTGGTCTTCTCCTGATACTCAGGAGCGATGGCCACCTGGTTGTAGCCCGAGTACCCATCCAGAAAATAATAATGGCTCTTCCCTGCCAGTCTCTCAATAATCTGATCAATAAAGGGCAGGGGGAAATGATCCTTCTTGGTGGCCTGGTTGAGTCTCCTGTAGTCAACACAAACTCGCCAAGAAGTGGGTACTCGTGTAGCAATCTCCTCTCCAGACTCGCTAATCACTGTAGTGATGCCCGTCTTCTTGGGTACCACATGCAAAGGGCTGACCCACTTGGAGTCGAAGATGGGATAGATAAAATCGGCGCTCCACCATTTTGAAATTTCCTTCATGACAACCTCTCTCAGATTTGGGTTCAGCCGCCGCTGGAACTCACGCGACGGCTTCGCCTCATCCTCGAGATAGATATGGTGGGAGCACAGGGCCGGACTAATCCCATGGAGATCTGCTACACTCCATCCTATTGCCTTGCGGTTCTTTTCAAGAACCCCCATCAGACAGGATTCCTGCTCTCCAGTCAAATCGGATGAGATAATGACTGGGTACATCTCTAATCACCTGCAAGGAATCTATACTTCAGCGACGAAGGAAGCGGCTTCAGCTCTGGACAACTGGGTGCTGGCAAATCTGGCTTTGAAAGAAGACGCGTGTAAGCTGCCAAATCTGTCCGGGAGACTGAAAGTGTACTCTCGCAAACTGGATCTGGAGAAGGCTGCTCAACCGAACTGTCTCTGATCTGCTCGGCATCTACCTCCTCCTCAACTGTAGGCTCAGTGGAAATCAGGTCTGGCATGTAGTCATCACAATCTTCCCACTCAGACTCTGACTCCGAGGGATATGCATCAAACAAGGTGGCATCGGTACCACCGTCATCACCAAAATCTGTGTCGCGGTCGAGAACCGGCTCTGCTGCCTCTGTAGTATCCTGAACCAGGAATGTGCTCTCCAAGCTCTCCTCTGCTGTCATCTCTGCATCAGCGGTGTCTGAAAATGAGAGGATGGCATGTGCTGCTGGGTCTGCCCAAACTGCCTCATCATCTGTGATCACAAAATCACAGTCCTGGTGGATGTCTAGCCCGGCGTCTGTCAGCTGCTCTGTATCTGTGCTGGTCTCTGAGCATGCTCTCTCTGGCTCTGTAGTTCTCGACCGTCTCTATTTGTACACTTTTGCCCTCGACGCGAAAGTATACCTTCCCGCTATCATGATCAGTCACCGCCTTGGCTGTGGCCAAGAACGGGCGACCTAGAATGATGGGGGTATCGGTCACTGAATCAGGGATCTCCATGTCCAACACTACGAAGTCTACGGGAAATTGCAGACCCTGAATAGTGACGACAACGTCTCGCAACAACCCCATCGGCCTCTTGACAGATCTATCAGCAAACTGAAGGACTGTCCTGCTCTGTCGAAGAGTGCCCAACTCGAAGCGGTCGAGAAGGGCTGCCGGAAGGAGGTTGATAGACGATCCGCTATCCAATAGGGTACGGTCGAACCTCTGCTCTCTAATGTGACATCTGACATATGGGGCTCCTGAATCTGGCCTCTTGGCCGGCAGACGGTTCTGGATCGCGAAGCACGTGGCTTTCGTCAGCACATGAATCTCTGAATGATGGTTCCTCCTCCTCCTTCTGACTGTAGTCCTGTCTCTCAACGATCGCTGAAGAAGGGGGATGTGCTGCAAAGCCTCCTGAAGGGTCAGCTGTATGTGAAATCTGTCAATCATGCTCTGGCTGAACTCCTCCTGCTCTCTCTTTTTTAGATCTTTTTCTCTTTTCTTCCCCTTCCCCATCTGAAGGGCTCTAGGGAAGGGGATCACTGGGTCCTTCTCAGATGAAGGACTAGAAAAGGGTCTAGGAGGTTCGACGACCGGATCCACACATACATCATGCACCACAGTGGGACCAGAAGAAAATAAACCCTTTTCTTTATTCACAGAACTGTTCAGAGGTACATCAGTGGAAGGAAAAACAACAGATCTCTCTATATGAAGTCTGGTGGCATCAGTACCACCATCGGCTGGCTCAACGGGAAGACTCACGGCCTCAGTACCGCCCTCTGGCTCGGCAACTCGGGTGGCGTCAGTACCACCTCCTCGAACTGGTGAAGTGACGGCCTCAGCACCGCCTGGGGAATCAACATTCTTGGTGGCATCAGTACCACCATCATCAACATGTGCGGCCTCAGTACCGCTCTCCTCCTCCTCCTCTGGCGCTCTAGGTGTATCCTCATGCTGTCGCTCAGACGAGGCGCCGCCTGCTGGCATCCTACCGCTCCTAAGTGTGACAAAGTCAGTATCAAACAGATATCCAGTCATATCACTAAATGCATCACTAGGAGTGGTATACTCAGTACAAGCTACCTGCCAGATTTCCGCTTCAGGCTGTTGGGATTCGGCTCTATCTGGGCAGGAATGACGGTCTTCCCGCTCACGATGTCCCGCATCTCCTGGCGGAACTCATCCATCTCCCGTCTGAAAGTAGCCTGCTGGTCTGTGAGGAGGTGGGCTATGTCATCCAAGGCAGGGCTCTCGTATGGTGGGCCATGAGAGCCCGACGGGTAGCCTCTCTGGTAATGAGGCTGCTGCTGCTGCTGAGAGGGGTATGTAGGAGGGTGCTGCTACTGGTGTGGCTGGTGAGGCTGCTCTCGCCTCCAAGACTGTCCCTGCTGATAGGGACGAGGAACGAAGGAAGACTGCTGTTGTGACTGGTAAACTAGGGGCTGCTGCTGCTGGTGATCCCTCTGCTGGCTGTACTGGCCTCCCTGGCCAGATGGCTGCTGCTGGGGCTGGGTACCTCCACTCCCCCACCTGAATCCGGGATGGTCTCGTCGGATCCCAGGATGAGGACGGTCATACCAAATCCCGTTGACATCCATCAACGGCTCTGCATCGTACTGGGCTGGCGGGAGTACTGCCAGAGGCTGATCCGGCTGGTATACCACCATCTGCATGTTTGGAGATGGTGGTGACTGGTAGGAGGGTTGCTGCTGCTGGTACGGCTCCGCATGTATAAGGTGAACCTGTCTAGGCTGCTGGTGTGAGCTGGAGCACTGGAACGAGCTGCTGCTGCCGCCGGTATCGCCTCGCGACTGAAGACGGGGCTGTGAAGCCGTCTATGCCTCCTGGAGACACATGAGCTGGGTCTTCATGTTGCTCAGAGTCTGTGCCATCTGCTCCATCTGAGTGATGCCCTGGCACTGCTTCTTCTCGATCAGCTCCATCCGGTCCAACTTCTCACTGATGATACCCATATCCGCAGCGGATGACTCTGCCTGTGCTCCTGCTACTGCGGATGAACTGGAAGGACCGGCGTCGACCCGTGCTATCCTCTGGTACTGCACGGGTTCTGGCTGTTGGGGTCTGCCTTGAGTGTACAACCTGGTCTGGGACATCACCATGTAGTTCTCGGTCATCTCCTCGTAGATGGCCCAGACCTGGTCGTGATCCTTGGCGAAGTAAGACCCGCCACAAGAAGCATTCACCAAGCCCTGAAGCTCTGGTGTCAGCCCGCTGAAAAAGCTCTGAACAAGGTTCGGCTTCGAGATGTCGTGGTGTGGGCATCGATCAGTCAGCTCACGGAACCTCTCCCATGCCTCATGGAATTGCTCGTTGGGGAGCATGGAGAAGTTGCTGATGAGGGCTCTCGCTGCATTGGTCCGCCCGACTGGATAGTACTTGTTCAAGTACTCGGTGCGGAGCTGCTCCCAGGTCTAAACGAACTTCCCCAAGTGCTTCAGCCAGGTGGCTGCTCTGTCTGCCAAGGAAAAGGGGAAGGCAATCATCCTGATAGTATCCTGGTCCACCTGACGATCGTGGACAGTGCTGCATATCATCTCAAACTCCTGCAGGTGGAGATGAGGCTCCTCTGTGGCCAAACCGTGAAATCGGGGAAGAAGCTGCAAGGTGTTTGGGGGAACTTAAAGTCCCCCACGATCGCTGGAAGTACCACCCAGCGGTGTGTCAAGGTCGACCCGGGATTGTGGTTCTCCCGCATCGAACTAAGTGGTGGTGGTGCTCCTCCTGCTCCTGCTGCTGCGGCTGCTGCCGCAGCTGCCGCAGCTGCCGCATCGTTGGGTCCTCCTCCGCGGTTCTCGTAGTTGGCTCTCATCTGCTCGAGCTCTCTCCTCATGTCCATCATGAATGCTCCCTGATCCCTCAGCTGCTGCTGCACTGACTCGAGGGAGGCGATCAGGGTGGAGTTGATCGAACCCTGGTCCAGAACGAAATGCTGCTCTCCCTGTGGACCTCTGGTGTGATAATCAGAACTGCCGGCCATCGTCTCTGAAAAACCAAAACAACCGAACTCAGGTGCCGATAAATCATCTGTCTGTCTCTCCTCTGGCACTGGTATCTCTGAATCAGAAGAAGGGTGGTCGAGGGGGAACAGGGTGGAATCATACTCGGGTTCGGAGAGCGGGTCTGAGCTCCCACGAACCGACCTAGATGAATGGTCAGGAGTGCTGAAAAGCGGTGCAGCCAGAGGCTGCCTAAGAGACCTCCTGCCCATCATCGTGATCTGACGAGTAAGGCGGATGAGATCTGGAAAAACTATGATCAGCAACCAAACCCTCTGTTCACCACGCTACACGAGCTGAAGACCATAAAGGCTCGGTCAAATTATCTTGTCAAATTTTATTAGGTGAATAAACAATCTATCAGAGCGCTTACGTGACCTGTTGGGATTCCCGATGCTACCCCAACCGACTGGCCCGCACGGAAGAGTCGCTCTCTCGCTCAACCAGGAATAGCACCGGAGGGTTCTACCTAGTGAACGAGTCACTCTCTCGCTCAACCAAACCAAACAATGAGGGGGTTGCTCTCCCCAAGACAGTTTTTTAAGTGAAGTGTCTTTTAGGGTCGATAGTTTTAGCAGTCCCAATTTTATAGTTTTTCTTTTTTTAGATTTTTTTAATGCAAGCAAAAGGCCTAACGATTTTTTCGGTTCTCCTGGTTATTAAGTCCAAAACAGGGGGGAGAAGACGAAAAAGCCGATGCGCGATAAATCAATGATGCATGCAGAGATAGAAATGCGTAGCTGACTCCAGCAGTCTACATGCAAAATGATCCGCGCATAAATGTAAAGACTGAAAAGAAACTACCTATATAATGCAACGGTGAAAACCGAGTCCTAAACAAGCAATTTCTACTCGACAGAACCGTCTAGCTTAGCCACTCGCCCTCGATCCAAAGAGTTCGGTCTAGACCCACCCCTCCTCTTCTCGACAGGTCGAGTTCAGGAGTAGCGCTTGACGGGGCAGGCTCGCGGCGCGTAGGCTCTCAAGAAAGCGACTAAGCTATTTTATTAGTGAATTATTAGTAGGTCCAATTGTCGCTCTATAGGAACGGGCAATCAATTAAGTGTGGGGATCCTACTAATTACGACACAGTAAAGCAGAAAATCCTAAGTCTAGGGGCTCGAGAAAAACCGCTGAAAACCGTAAAAGGCAGTTAAAAAGCTAAAACCGCGAAAAACCGCGAAAAATCTAAACTAGTCTAAGGGGTCCCCCGAGCACACCGGTGCTCGGCGAAACAGACCCCGGAAGTTCAAGTCTCTGAGTGTACCTGTATTATTACAATAATTCAAATGTGCGGGAAATAAATCCTAAACTAGACTCCTCCCTCACTCAGCTCCTCTCTCGCTCTCTCCTGCGGCTCCGTGCAGAAAGGAGCTGCCTCCGAATCCTGCGGTTGCGTCGGCTCCTCGAAAGTCGCCTCCACGGTCCTCGGGCCCTCGCAAGAAAGAAAGCAAGTGTCACACACCAAATTATTTTAAGAATGTCAGAAAAATATATATATGCAGAAAGCTATACAAAAAGCCGCGAAAAGAAAAGCCGCAGAAAAACTCAACAATCGACTACTAAACCGTGCTCCCCGGCAACGACGCCATTCTGATGACCCGAAAAACTCACCAAGACACGGGTGAAATAAAATAGATCAAGAGTCGTTGCGACCCGGATCTCGGAAGTCAATCGGTCAATCAAGAAAAATAAAGCAGACCACCAAAATCAGATGAAATCAAATAAACACGATATTGGTCCTGGCTATTTTATTAACCTGGTATAGCGACCAGGGTCGAACTCAAGGAGCACGGATTGGCCTTACGGCCTACGAAGTAGTCAATCAGAAGAAAAGAGAAGGTATTTTTGGTGGTTTTTAAGGGTTTTTATATTTTTTTGGATTTTTAATCAATTAAGAAAATAAGAAAAGCAACTAAACAACAGACTTCAACAATTTATTAAATGCACTAAAAATCAATCAAAAATTCCAGAAAAAAATATTTTTGTGTGTTATATATTTTTTATGTTTTTGGTGAATTTTTGGGATTTTTCTGATTTTTATTTTATTTTCTAAAAATGAAACAAGGACTGAAACTGTAGGTACTGTCCAGCCGAGCTAAAGGGACCTAGATAAAATATCTAGAAGCCCCAAATTAGCCTGGAGGAATTTTTCCTGTATAGAGAAGAAAGCGAGGGAAAATTGGGCACCTAATTTATTATTTTTGGGTTTTAAATTTATTTATTAGAATTTTTATGAGATTTTAAGTGTTTTTCAATTTTTAGGTGTTTTAGATAATGAAAAATAGCCAAAATTGGCTAGAAAATCAAGCAAGGACAAACAACAGCCAATTTTTTTGTAATTTTTAGATGAGTTTTAATATTTTTTTGTGATTTTTAAAGTTGAACAGTAAAGAAAATTGATGTTTTTGAATCTTTAAAAATACCAAACAGTGTCTAAAATGTCTCCAAAATTTGTAGAAAATTTTACATCATGGCAGGAACCATGTTTCCAATTTTCATCAAATTTGGAGTTGATTTGCTGTTTTATTAAAATCACACACAAGGGTACTGTACACAGGGACCTAAACACAAATAGTGAAAGTTCTGGGGGGTCCGGTGCAAAATTACCAACAAATCACATGCGAAGCACGTGTTTGGGGCACTCAGGGACCTATTTGTAAAGAAAATAAGTTTCTGGGCTAAATAATAACTAGTATTAAAAGCCCAGGGAATTAATGCAATTTACCCACAAAAATAACGCACATGCGCAAATAAACCACGCACAGGGGTATCAATGCAAATACCTAAAAATATTTCTTCATTTCATAACAACTCAGAACTACAGGATAAAACATGCAAATATCCCAAAAGTCACGTGTCGAAGCACGTGTCCACAACACGCAGGGGCATAAGTGCAAATAAAGTAAATCTCAGGTCCAAAGTGCAAATAACCCAACAGAAATAAAAGTTCCAAAATATTTACAGGACTAGAAAGTAAATAAGAAAACTAGAAGGGGCCTAAGTGATATTTACCCTTTATTTAAAATCGAGGGCTGAGATGGCGCCACGTGCGTGATCGGACGGCTGTGGATCGCTGACGCCTCTTCGAGGAAGCCCTGCTCAGATCGGACGGTTGAGGATCTGCCACGTATAAGATCTGACGGTGAAAGATGGTGGTTGAATCCTTCATCTGGATTAGCGGCGAGAAGGATGCCACGTGGAGTGATCGACGGCTGTGGAACGAGAGCTCCTCTTCGCTGGATGAGCGGTCCGGATCAAGTCCCCTAAAGATCAGACGGTGAAGGCTCCTCGCGAGTGGACGGCTCTGATCGAATCTGGGCGAGTGGGCACGATCGGACGGTGCTGGAAGGTCGTGGAAGAACTGATGGCCGGCGACCTTCGCAGGCCCGCTGCGCGCGCTCCCGGCCTTCTCGCGGGAACCTGATGATCGGAGATGAATAGCCGGGGTCTTCCGCATCCAAGGTGATCTCGGATGGCCCAACGGAGCTCCAAGGAGCTCAGGCAGAGCCGGCGGAGCTCAAGCTGCTGCTCCAAATGGTCCAAGCCCTCAGAGGGGCTCAGATGTTCTAGCAAAGCACATCAGCAGACTCGCGGGTCGAGGGCAAAGTGCCTCAACCCCGTTAAGAGGGGTGACGGTGGTCGGTGAGGCGGGGCGATCGAGCTCCGGCGATGCGACGGCGGCGGAACTCGAAATCCCAGCTCCTGTGCGAGCTGGGTTGAATGGAGGGGCGTAGAACGTGCGCGAGAAGAAGGCGAGCTTGATGGTACGGTCCGATGATCGAATGGAAGGTGGGGGTGGTCGGAATCGATGATGAACGGGAACGGCGAGATTTGGGGGAGATCGAAAATTAAAGAAATAGAGAGGGAGAAGGGGCTACCTACTGGTTGCTGTCGACTGTGGGTGAGCTTGCGAAGCTCTAGGTCGTCGCCTCACGGGTCGTCGAGGCCCGAGGCTCAATCTCTACCTCTGGGCGGAGCACGGCGGTGGAGACTCGCCGGATCGATGGTCCGATCACCTTTGCCTCTCTTCGACACCACCGGCGGAGAGCTGTCACCTCAGGGAAGGTGGTGGAGGTCACAGGCTGAGAGATGGGGAGCCAAAGATGAGAAAATAGGTGGCGGAGCTCGGCTTAAGTATGGGTGCGGGTCCGGCTAGGGTTGGTCGGGTAGGGTTGTGTGAAGCGCGGATCCCGAGGCGGGGGCTCCGGCGAGGGTGTCGGATATGCAAAGAAGGATTAGGATCCGGGGTTTAGGGTTTTAGTGATCGGATCAAGCGGGAATAAATGGGAGAAATCGGGTTCTCGAACCAGATCCGCGAGAGGTGGTCCACAGGGGGAGTTGACCGGGCGGTCAACAACCCCCGTGGACCAATGAACGTCAGCCACGTGTAAAAGAGTTCTAAAATCATTTAAAAATAGAAAATGGTTGATTTATTAAAAAGTCAAATATGAAATGTTTTTGTTTTAATTTTTTCTATTTTTTAATGATTTTTAATTAATTTTTCAAAGTAAAAATAAGGTATTTACAATATATAGCTATACATAGGTATATATACAATATGTATTTTTAATTTTTGATTTTTAATTTGTTATTTTTGTGCATTTTTATTCCCATTTTGTATTTTATTTATTTATAGTATAATATTAGGAATAAAAGGGTATTTTTATTTTATTTTTACTATATATATATATATACAGGGGTGAAATAAATATATATGTACATGTATATACATGGTATATTTAAAATATATTTTTGTGTTTTTAATTTTGTTCTTTTTGTTTTGTTTTTGCTTTAATTATTTTTATTTAATTTATTTACAACATAAAAGATGGAATATTTACAAAATTTTTGGAAATTAATTTTATGTATTTATAGGGTAAAATAAATATGGGAGTGGCTATGTACATGATGAATATGCACAAGGTGAGGGTTTTTGTTATGTTTTTACTTTTTATATTTTTATCTTGATTTTATATCTATAAATATATACAATTATCTATAAACCAATTTGAGTCTATTTTTGTGAGGAAAATACTTTTATTTTATTTACATAACTATTTACACACATGAGCTCCTATCTCCCTCTACTTTGGTTTTTATGCGGTCAGGCCCATGCTGAGCCCTCCCTTAGGTTAGGTTGCTCAATATTTATTCTAAATATTTCCCTCTTTTTCTTTTTACTCTTTATTCTTTTATTTTTTGCACAAAAACATGCTAACTATTAAGCTTTATACAATGCATGCTTTTGATAATTATTTGTATTTACATGAATATACATGCATTTGAAAAGGTTTTTGTAGCTAAAATATAAGAATAAAGAGTGATGAATGGGTATTCATCAGTATGCGCGTCTGAGCATACTTCGAGGACATCGACATCGTTAGAGGACATTATTAGTAGTGTTTAGGACATGTTTGTCTAATGCAATGCTAGATGTTATCTTCCTATTTCGCGTTTGAAACAATGGATCCACACTTGTAATGTCAAGTGAGATGTTGAATGTGATGTTTATGTCAGTTATTTTAAGACCAAATTGGAGAGTGACAAGCATGTATACTTTGCTCTCATATTTTGCACATATACCATTATATTTTATATAATTTATGTATTCGTTATATACAATGGAACAATCAATAATAATGATATTATCCATTATTACTATAAAATATTTATACATTATAAATTTGAAATATAATTATATACCTCCTAAAAAATAATTAATATTATAAAATATTTATACATGACCGACTGGGAAGGTTTCAGGGAGTCGGGCGCGCTGCGGGGGGCGTTCTTGATCGGCGAACGGTTCACCGTTCTATGCCCTGACTCAGAAATTTGGCGCTGACATGCCCAGACCGGCCATTTCGAGGGGCCCCATGCCCATTCAGGGAAAAAACTCCGAGTGAGTATGAATTTGGGATTGGTTTGTGGTTACTCGGAACCATCTCAAATTCGTGTTTTAATCAAAGTAGTAAAATCTATTTCATATCTAATAGGTATTGATCTACATATATAAAATTCCAACATAATTTTCTCATTTCTATCCATCTATTCATGTTAACTACCTTTTTAAAGTATTCAATAAATAAAATTACCAATCCAAAAAAGTTGAACACCTAGTGTGTGCATGTGTGTGAAATGGAGATGCCTCCTTACGAGAGCTAACTTAACTTCACATCTTATTTTTTTCATTTTTTGGAAAATACTTTTGTGGAATTTCATCACAATATATCTATATCGTGTCATTCAAGTTTCGTGCAAAACAGAAACTCATACGGCGTCCATTCAGATAGTCATTTTGTAATGGTAACAGAATTGCTGAAATCAACTCCGTCTGGATGAAGGTTGTAGGAATATCTATTTCACATGAAATTTAAATGACATAATATATGGATATATTGACGAAAATCCGCGGAAGTAAATTTCAAAAAAAATGTGAAAATGGTGCAGGAGGAGCCAAGTTAGCTCCCTCTAGGAGACAACCCCATTTAACCTTATATATATAGAGGGGTGAAGAGCAAAAACTGTGAGAGCATGAGCGGAGTGATTTTGAATCACTAGTTTCAATCAGAATAGAGAAGACAAAATCTAGTGGTTCAGAATCACTCCTCTCATGCTCTCACAACTTTTTGCTCGCAGAGGATCACTCCTCGTAAGAAGAGAGGAGTGATCCTATGAGAGAAGGGGTATGTGAGAGCATGAGAGCACCATATCGTGATCATTAATCTTAAAAAAGAAGAATGGCTAAGATTAAAAGGCAAAAGCCCTCTTTTAATGCACTTGCCCTTTTCAACTCCCACATTACTTCCCCTTTCCTCTCTTTCTCTCTCACTAAGCAAGCAATTTGTCTCTACCGTTCTTTCCCACCATTGATCTATCTTCCACCTCTAGTGAAATCACGAGCCCATTTTTCTCAACAAAACAGAAAATATGGCGGATGGTAATGGTGTTCCTTAACAGGAAGTTCTCCACTACCAATGACAACTTCCTTTACAGCCGGTTAGCGAGTACACCTTCACTGTCATGAATGAGATCATCTTCGTTGTCCGTTCGAGGTCCATGCCATCAACACCAATGCCAACGTGGGTCTCCATAATCACGAACTTGAAAAGGGATTGGTAATATATATAAACGTATTTCAATTGGTTTATCCTTGAAAAACTCTGAAATGCATGTTGGTTGTATACAGAATCTGAATGGAAGCAACTGATATCAAGAACTCATGTTCTTGTCATCTTCACATGCGTGAACTCTTTCTGTGGGAAGGAACACTACGAACATCATTCTCAAAGGTGCAGTAGATGCTGCCATCAGCAGCTTCTGTTACCTTTTAGAGTATGCATTCGCCCTCGGCATATTGCCCAACATCTTGATCCGAAAACAATTCTTCGAGCTTGAGGAGATCATGCGTGCAGTTTTGTACAACTACCATTACTCGCATCCCCTACCAATAGACATTCGCAAATGTGGTTGCTGACAACACATCCCACTGGAGAACTCGCATCTATCATGGTAATTGAAATGTTTGTGAGGATACGTATAGAGATATTGTAATTGTTTGGCCAAGTTAATGTATTATTCTTCTGTACGTATATACAATAATTGTAACGTCCCGGGTTTATCTTTGGTCTGTTATCGAGGAAAATTGACCCTGACAACTTGTTGGGTTCGGGCCCAAATGGACCCGTTGACAACCACCCAAAATGCTTAAGCCCAAGTTGTCAAGTAGTAATCCCCACCACTTATATACCACACCCACACTTTGTGAGTTTAAGGTATGGCACTATGTTTGGGGTTGGGGTGTTACAACCTCCTCCACTTATATTCGCAACGTCCTCGTTGCGACATGTTCCATTCACTTATTCCCAGTGACAGTGGCGGTTGCATGCTCCCGGCTTAGTTCCCTTCGGGTAGCCCTTTCCACTATCAGAGGGAACCCGCTCTGATACCATTTGTAACGTCCCGGGCTTAGGTCCCTGGTCCGTTATCGAGGAAAACTGACCCTGACAACTTGTTGGGTTCGGGCCCAAACGGACCTGTTGACAACCACCCAAAATGCTTAAGCCCAAGTTATCAAGTAGTAATCCCCGCCACTTATATACCACACCCACACTTTGTGAGTTTAAGGTATGACACTATGTTTGGGGTTGGGGTGTTACAACAGTTGTAACACCCCAACCCAAACATAGTACCACATGAAAAACTCACAAAGTGTGGGTGTATGTGGATTACTACTTGTCAACTTGGGCTTAAGCATTTTGGGTGGTTGTCAACGGATCCAATTGAGTCCGAACCCAACAAGTTGTCAGGGTCAGTTTTCCTCGATAACGGACCGGGTATCTAAATCTGGGACGTTACAATAATGGAATCGTTCCAATGTATAATTAATGGAATTTGCAGTTGAGTCAATGGTTAGGACAACGCAATAAATCAAAGTTTAAGCTTCAACATAGGGCATCGTTTAACCTTCTTTTTATGATTGCCAAGAAGTTCAAATATTTTTCCACAGAGGATGTTCACAAGGCAAAGAACATAGGCGAACCAACAATGCATATATACTTGACGAAAAGGTGAAGAATATGTAATTGTGGAAACATTGTGTTCGCATGTGAGCATGATATTCAAGGTGTTCTTGTGGAGGTCGAGTTGACGTTGATGAAGACGACATGGATATCAGAGGTATTTTGTATGGAAATGGTACGTGGAGAACTTCCAGACGATTTTTTAAGGAACACCATTACCATCCGACGTATTTTTTATTTTGTTGAGAAAATGGGCTCATGGTTCCACTGGAGTTGGAAGATACATCAATGGTGGGAGAGAACGGTGGAGACAAATTGCTTGCTTGAGTGAGAGAGAAAGAGAGTAAAGGGGGAGATTCGAATCTCGAGCATCTGTTGTAATCTGCAGGATATACGAATAGCAGAGTTCAACTCCAGATCTGAAAATATTTTGGCCTCATGCATCTGATCTTCGAGTATTATCAACGTTGAGGCATATGAAGAGCATAGGCAACAATTCCTGGAGATCACAAAAACATCAAGAGCACCTGAGTTGAACCTTCAACCTGGAAGCACAAATAAGAATTTCAATTTCATATTATTCTATTTCACGTCGTCCGATTTGAATTCATTAGAAGATGTCTCTAATCTAATTGCAGGAATTTGTTACAGGTGATTTGATCTAACCCGAGGGAGGTACATGACGAATCTTCATTTTATCGCCTTTATTCTATCATTTTGATCTTAAAAACTCTAGTAAATGCATGTAATAGCCTTAGTTAGCATAAATTAACATTCATCCCTTGTGATATAAATAATGTATAAAATACTATTTTTAATGCCAAAATTATAGAATAAAGGAAAGAAGTAAAATAATAAAATATCAAAGATATTTTATGACCCTAAAATCCGAAACCTACACATCTCGATAACTAGGTCGACAAGGAATAAAGTGGGGGGAGATAAGGGCCAATAATTCATTAAAAATTCCATTTATCAGTTCATCAATAATGAATTTTGGGGACCTATTTTATTCTACCTTTTATATCTCAAATAAAGAAACTTTGCACATTAAAGTTTTAGACAATAAAATAAATAAAAATATAAAATGGTTTTCATACAAAAATAATATACAATGTAAAAGTTATGCTCTAAGAAAAATTTTAAAATCCTAACTTTCCAGATCCATTTATCTCAAATAAAAACTCAAAATATATTGAAATCATCTTTAATTTTATATAACTTTTAATAATCCATTTAAAGAAGGTGGTTTCATATTTGTTTAGAGTTAAGGTGTCAAAGTTATGTTTTGACCCCTATTGTATGATATACCCAATTAAAATATTAATTTTATTTATTCTTTATTATTTTTATATTTTATATTTTTATAATTTTGTAAATATTATTTATAATATGTGTACATATGAAAACTAGAATAAAACACTAAACAAAACATTAAAATAAAATATGTATATAAAATAGATGAAAATTCAATACAAATAATTATATGATATACACATCTATTTATTTAGATGTATATATTATATCAAAAAAATATAAGAAATATATGTTTAAGAATAAATAAAAAACATATAATAAAAATAAAATATTCTAAAATATAGATAAATATATCTACAATCAAATCCTAAAAACTAACTTGTAATTAATAACCTCAAAAAATAAATAAAAACATAATAAAATACTATGAAAAATAATAAATGTTTTTATTTTATAAATTAAAAATAATAAAATCATTTATTATTTATTTTAGAATTTACAAATCTTTTCTGGTTGGGTTTTTCTTGTTGGTCCATGCGGACCAACCAGGTGTCCCCGCCAGTTGACCTCGATCATCTCTATGATCGAGGCATTGGACCAGCCCCTCGTTTCCTCCTCATTTCACCCAATTTTGGGGGCTCGATCCTTGCATTATTTCTGGTAGACATCTTTATAACTTTATCCTCGTTCATTGCTCTTTCACCCAATCGATTCGAGGATTGTTCCATTGATACGTCCAATCTTCTTCAATCTTTGGAGCCAGTTGGTTACCATGTACAAAACCACTCCTCCCCTTTCTTCTCAGTCTGAATACCTTTGTCCCTTGGTTTGACCTCAAATTTCGTGTTCTGGATTGACGTTCGTGACAGGGATAACTTCAGCTGATCACAACGAGGCAAGCGAAGGCTAAGGCAGATCTCCACCCACCTCCGACGAAGTCGTCGTCAAGGTCCTGCTTCGTTGTCCCAGGCCACTGAGGTACCCTTCTTATTCCTTTTTCTGGCATAGATTAACCTTAGGTTTTGTTTGAGCTTTAGTTTTACAATATCATCATGTGTTTATCTATTAACATCCCCTTCGAAGTTTGTTGTAGCCAGCTCCGGCAAATCCATTCCATGTGCCACACTTGTACTCCGCCTCGCTAGATCTCCTCACTCCGCCTCCTTATCGCCTTCTCCATCTCTGTCCATCTCCAGAACACCTCAAATCCCTCTGGATCGAGACCTCAATGCTCCACCTCCGCCATCCGTGGGAGTTGCCTCTGCCCAAGCCACCCACACACCCACCTACACCAATAAGCCCTAGGATCCCTTTTTTGCTTATGTCCTCTTTCTGCAGGACCTGGAGGACAAAGGACCCCTTGGGGGGTCGATTTTGATTGAACATAGATACCTGGGCAGCCATCCTTCTTCGACCTCACGGCAGCATACCAGTGTTCGCCTCACCATTTTGAATTCGCCTACTATTAGAGGATCCTTCCATGTGGCTATTAGGCAATTTTGAAGCGGCAAAGCATGAAGGATGAGGCTGAATTAGGAGAGAGGAAGCTCACTTAGGGGAGGCCTCTTCCCAGTTAATCCACCGCCCACAGCCACCATTGGATCATGCCCCATTCTTCCTGTGCAACAGCCTTCGTTCGATCATGTCTGCATCTCCATCATCAGATCGTCGTTGAGGATCTAATCTTTGTCACTGATCACCGAACTGTCATCATCGCACGGGAGCACACCATATGTCAAGTGAATCAAGATCCTTCTTTTGTTCCCATTTTTTACTCCGAAAATCTAGCAATCTTATGTTCCACACAAGGCGGGAACACAGTCGTCGAGTTGACCACACAAAATCCGGATTAAAACAATAATTAACCTACAATTCGGAATCAAGCAATGAAAATAAATGCAGAGTTAAAATCTATTATAACTCTATAAAAGATGTTTATAGTGCAAGTATTGTAGAGTGCCGAACACAAGGAGCAAACAAGATAGATCACGGCAATGAATTACACAAAAATGTGAATGTGAAGTATTTGTCTACGAGTGTTATTTTTTGTGTGGGTTTTTTATTTTATATTTTTTATCTTATTTTTTATATTTAATTTTTATATTTTGATTTTTAATTTTTTCATATTGTACTTTCTTTTTTATATTTTTATATTTTATATTTTCTTTTTCTATTAAAAGAAGTATCAAGCTATATATAAGATATATATATACAATATAAGCTGGGGTTAATATAAAAACTAATAAAAATAAGCAAAATAGAGAAAATAAAATCTTTTTTATTTTTAGATTTTTTTACTATTTTTATGTTTTTTAGGAATTTTACTTATTTTTATAAATTTTTAAAGTCAAAATTACCCAAAATCATGGTTTCAAATAAATATCTGAAAATTAAAGTGGAGATAAAAATAGTAAATAATAGTCTAAAAATTAATTTTTATATATAATAATATAAAGAACATTTAGGGATAGAAAATATATTTTTGGGATTTTTTAAGGATTTTTTATTTTTATACAGGTTTTGAGGTTTTTTCAATTTTATGATTTTTTTATTTTTAGTGATTTTTACTCTGGAGTTGTAAAATAAGTAAATAAATATAAAATATGTTTTTTTCAAAAAGGTTTTGTATTTTTTATGTATTTTCTAGTGTAAACAGGGATGAAAATAGATGTTTTTAATTTTTTTAAATATTAAAAGGCTTCAAAATGCAAAATAAAAACACATACATGAAAGATAGTGGAAAATAAACTTAAATATATTTTTGGATTTTTATAGCAATACGGAATATGAAATAAATAGAGACAACAAAGAGAAACTACACTACTAGCGTAAATAGCAGAAACTCCAAGGGCCAAAGTACAATTTCGCCAAAATATTATAACGTAATATGAAAGTTATAGGACCAAGAAAAAATACGCAAAGCACCAAGGGCCTCCGTGCAAAATGCGCAACTCACATGTTTGAACACGTGAGCCATGCAAGTGGGGACCTAGATGTAATTAACAGAAACTTCGGGGGCTTTCTTGCAATTTCCATAAAAAGTTAACACTGAATCAAAAATTTTCTGGACTTGTTAGAAATACAAAGTACCCCAAGGGTCCTGTTGCTAAATCACCACCTTACGTGATGCATCACGTGAGGTGACGTGACGCAAACCAAAATGCGAATATTGAAAGTTTAGGGGACGAAATGTAAATATTACAAACTAATTTAACGACAAATGAAATTTTGATTACTATATAATAAATTACAAAAATTACAAAAATCGGAAGGGGAAATTTGCAAAATACCCAGCAAATGGCAGGCATAGACGGTTGGATTTAATTCATTTATGCCATGTATCGTGTCCTCGCGTGCCGATGCCGGTTTGTAGTGTGCGACTGAGATTAGGTGCCCGCGGATGATCTGATGGCTCTGGTATGTGGCATCCAAAGGTTCACAATTGATCTGGGGTGGCAACAGGATCCAACGACAGGCAGAGTCCCAAGAAGAACTCGCCATGAACTCGGTTGAGTCGAGCTTGGATTCGCTCTCTTGAGCGTCTCCTGTCACCTGAAATGCTAGGAGCACGAGGAAAATGGGGTGGTGGCCCCGCTGCATTAGATGAAGGCTTCAGAGGGCAACATGGAGCTCTGATGAAGCCTAGCGATATCGAGGAATGGAGGTAGCTCCGAGCTCTCTATCCTTGGTCAATATCGACCCATCAGAGGGTCCTTTGGCCCCTCCTACACCTGTAAGAAGATGAAGCACAACAAAAAGTGGTGTTGGGGCCTTATTAGCGAGGTGGACGGGTAGATGAGGCGTAGCGGCGGCAGTGGGAAGTGGTGACCGGAGCTTAAGGGCTCCGGCAAGGTGTTTGGGATTGAAATCGATGCTAATTACTTAATAAAACGATAGAGCAAAAGCATGAAACTAAAGTTAATACTTACAGCTAACAAAAGGGCAAAAATAAAATGGAAAATGCAACTTCAACTGGACAAAAAATCCAGGAGATGTACCTCACAGCTAATGGTCGGAGATGGAGTGTGGAGCCGCCCCAAGACTACGCGTGATACCTCCTCGATGGCTGGAGGAGATCCTGTCACCATCTCCAGTCCAGAGCACAAGAGAAGAAGGGCTTTGTTAGGTCGAAGAGGGCTCAAAATCGAATAGGAAGATCAGGGGGGATTATGTACAATGATTGGGCGGCTTCAAAATCGATGGAGATCGAACGTATCGTGACTCAAATCCCAGAAGCAAACCCTGGGTGTGTATGCTCGAGTATCGGGGAGAAAAAGTTGTGAAGAATACGACATCAAAAAATGCAAGATTCGTCGCAAGAAAAATGAGAAATGAGCAAAAGACGATGTTCTGACAAGGTGCAAACCTCAGTCAGAGAGTTCACCAAGGTCAACGAACGGGATGATCTAGTTGGTCCACGTGGACCACTTAGAAAAAATCCTAGAAAAAATTATTAGAATTCAATTAAAAATAATAAACAATTTTATTAATTTTAAGTTGTAAAGTTAAAAATATATATATTATTTTTTAAATTATTTTATTATGATTTTTATTTATTTTTTCGAGGTTTATAATTACAAGTTTCTTTTTTAGGGTTATATAGAGGTATATTTATCTATATATTTTAGTCTTTTATTTTATTTTTATTTTATATTTATAATTTTATTAATTTACTTTATATTTTATAAATTTATAATTATTTTTAGATACTTAATTATATTTTTATTTTATTCTTCTGGTATATTATATACACTTAAAAAATAGGTATATATTATCTATATATGTATACTTATAGGTATTTCACCTATGTATTTTATACAAGTATTTTATTTATTATTATTTAACATTTTATTCTTGTTTTAATATGCACATATATGATAAGTAATATTTAAAAATTATAAAATTATAAAATTATAAAAATAATGAATAATAAATAAATGAATATTTTAATCAGATAAAGTTCACAATAGGGGTTCAAAACCTGACTTTCACAACTTAACTCCAAAAAATATGAAACCACCTACGTTAAATAGTTTATTAAAAGTTATATGCAATTAAAGGTGATTTTGATATATTTTGAGTTTTTATTTAGAGATATCGGTCTGAGAAGTTGGGAATTTAGAAACTTATTCAGACCATAACTTTTTATCTGTAGATTATTTTTGTATGAAATCAATTTTGTAATTTTCTATATTTCATTATCTACAACTTTCATGTACAAGGTTCCTTTATTCGAGGTAAAAAAGTGGAACTAAAAATAAGTCCCAAAAATAAATAAAAATAATAAAATAAATATGTATTTTTATTGGATTTTAGCCCTTATCTCCCCCTACCTTATTCCTTGTTAACTAGTCATCGAGATGCATAGGTCTCGGGGTTTAGGATCATAAAATATCTTCAATATTTTATTTCATTTTTTTCTTTTCTTTTCTTAATTCTATAATTTTGGCAACAAAATCGCTTTTTATACACAATTTACACAATGATGCATGAATGTTAAAATTTTTAATTTAAGAGTATTTACATGCATTTACTGCGATTTTTAAAGCCAAAATGATAGAAAAAAGATGATGAAATAGTGATTTGTCACCTGCGCAAGCCGTGGGTATTTTGTAACTTTTACACGCTATATTTGTATTTATTATTTGGCATATAAACATTCATCTGTCGTTGTTTAAGTATTGTAATATTTGCATTCAACCCCCTGAACTTGTGTTAATTGCAAGTAGGTCCACACCAGCTCACCTTACGTGGTCGCCCACGTGAGGCAGGCAATTTGCAGGCGGTCCACCATAGCTTCATGTATTTCAATTTAGTCCATTAACTTTTCATTCTAGTTGAAACTTTTTTGAAAAATTGCTAGCTAGCCCTTGTGCTTTATTTTATTTACATAAATGCCCTCACAAAGCGTTGAATATTATGTATTTGCTTAATTTATTAAAAATAGTATTTATGCTCTAACAATTCCACAAAAATAACATTAAGTTCATGGATGCTTGTATTTTCACACCATATATTTATTTTTGCATTTTAGTACTTTTATCTATTTATTAAAAATTGGAAAATGCACTAAAAATCGATGTCTATAGTATAAAACCCATAAAAATATAAAATAGTTTTGAAAAAATCCAAAAAAATAGTTTTCGTATTTATTTACTTATTTTACAATGCCATACCAAAAACTACTAAAAATAGAATAATAAAACTCTTAAAAATTGAAAAATCCCAAAAACTTTTATAGAATTTATAAATTTCCTAAAAAATAAAAAAATAGTATTTTCTATTTATAATTTTATTTATATTTTTATCTATAAATTAAAATTGGTTTGGAAAATTTTGGACTTGAATTTCTATTTTTAATTTCCATTTTGATTTCGGATATTTACGTAATCCCCGTTTTGAGTTTTTTTTCAACTTTAAAAATATATAGAAATTAGCATAATTCCTAAAAAATCATAAAAGTAGCAAAAAAGTATTCAAAACACAAAAATATTTTATTTTCTTTTATTTTCTCTTTTTATTAATAGTTGTAATTATATTTGCTTACATAGTATATATACTCTATATATAACTTTTTTATATTTTTTTAAGAAAAAGAAATATAAAAATAAAATATAAAATATAAAAAAAATAAAATTAAAAATAGAATACAAAAATATAAAATAATATAATATAGAATTTAAAACCCACAAAAAATATATAGATAAAAACTTCACAATCACATTTTTGCACATCACTTGCACGAGCTATCCATTCTGCTCCCTAAGTTGACCTCTATACATAATTGCACCTATACACATCCGTATTGTAGAGTTATAATAAGTTTTAACTCAACATCATTTCTTGATTATTATTATTATTATTATTATTATTATTATTATTGTGGGTTAATTGTTGTCTGAAACGGGGTTTCGTCTAAGGTCGCTTTGACGATTGTTGATCCACCTTTCGGATAGATAAGACCTTGGCAAATTCTCATTCAACAGATTGCATTGTTGCTGGGGAGCAACTATGTTTAGATCGGCATTATTTTGATTGTGATTTGTTTGTCTATATTTTCCTCTATTTATTTTATCTTTTATTTGATATTATTGTTGAGTTATCTAACCATCTCTTTATTGACTTTGTTGCAAGGTACCGTGGATCGAGGGAGGCCCTCCTTGGAGTGTATGTGCACCCACGTAAAGCCAGCCTTGGTGTCTGACCTAGCACCAGATGAGACTTAGTTGTTTTTTTAAGACATAGCCTCCTTTTTCTTATTATATTCATTTGTAATTCAAGTGAGAGAGAGAGACTATTTTATTGTAATTATTCGGGACTCTCAGGACACACATCACAAGGTTCAGTACTCAAGGGATTGTTCCCTTGGGGGCCTCGAAAATTCTTCCCGCATTTTCATCGCCTTTTTTATTTTATTTCATGATTTTATTTTCTTTATTTTGTGTGATTGAGTCCTAGTTGTAGGAGTTGCTTGTTGATAGATTTAGGCCAAACACCTAATATATTTGCCTCCATCGAAAGTCTCGTTTGGACTTAGTCGAATCCTAATTGCTTCTCATTTAGACTTGGAACCGTGCGTCGAGAGAGTCCTCCATACAACGCTTGTAGGATCCATTGTGGTGGGCACCGAGGAGACTCCAAGACCAGACCCTTTGGTTCCATTCTAAGTGTGTAGCATACAGTTCCTCACGATAATAGAAATTTCTTACCTATGGAGATTTCATTGGCTTGTGTTTTCATATAGATAGGTTTCAATGCTTCTTAGCACCCTTTCATGTAGAGAGCTGGAGGCAAGGTGAGCATTTACGCTTTAGCATGCATCATTGATTTCGCCTCGTATTGCTTTTCTGACTCTCTCCCTCTGATTTCGATCACCTACGTGCTAAAAAAATTGACTCCTCATTAGATGCATGCATTCTTATTAAAAATCCAAAGAAATGATAACAAATAAAATTAGGAATGTTAGTATCAGTAAACCCTAAAATCAACAAAAAGAAATCTTTGTCTTGGAGCGAATAATCTCCTCATTGTCTTTGTTTTAACTTGCTCACGTATACACTAAGGTTGGTGCCCAAATCCCATATGTCAACTTAAGTGATTGTGCAATTTTGAAATTCTCACCTAACTTTAAAAACAGACAAGATAAAAAGACTGAACTTTCACGGTCTTCACTGAGTTGAGCAGGTGAATTGAGGGGTTTGTTTTGTGTGATTATTTTGTGTTTGCTTGTTTGCATACTAGATCCTTCTGTGCATTTGCACCTTTTTGTTCAACAAAAACCACACACTTTGAATGTTGTTGAATATTTTATACTTGACAAGTGTACCAAGGTCGAACATAGGGATACGTGCTACTTTATTTTATTTATTGAATTTTGATCAATTAAGAGCATGTGCAAATAATTCTCAATTCTAAGGTCTTCATGCAATTGATAATGCAGTCAAATGACACGTGCATTTTTTAGTTGATTTTCAGTGCATATATAGAAATGTGCATGAAAGTAATGCAAGGTTAAATGCAAGGGTGATGCATGCAACTGTCTATTACAAATATGACCTAAAGATATCACTTAAATTGAGCAACTGATTAAAATATGAATATGAATTCAGAGTCGGATTGAGCACACAAATATGAGCTGTCAACTATTCAGGGCAAAGCCATGTAGAGCAAGGAACTCATCTAATAATAAAAATTCACTTCATTAAAATGGTGTCGGATAATAAGATTAAATATGCCATGAGATAGATGGAGAAACAAGGATCAAAACGACACTAAAATCATGCAATTTGGACCTACGATGCTCAAGTTATGACGAAAACATTTCAAGGGCATAAATGTAAATAAAATGCAGGAAATAAAGTGATAAATAATTACAAAAGGTCCTTGAAGGAACCTATTTGCAATAAGCTAAAATTGGCTGGGCCCATATGTAATTTCTCCATGCATGCGGGGGCCTTTTTACAATTTTTATAAGTTTGAGGGCCTTCCTATAAAATACCTAAACACACACATAAGATACACGCGCCTGGGGACCAAAGCGCAAATATCAAAAGCACCGGGGACTTCTCTGTAATTTTCTCATGTCGTCACGTGCTTATGCTCGGGACTCGTCGCTGGCTCGGGACACGTGGCATGTGATAAAGGCTCGAGGTGAGGTTTGGTAGACCTGAGCATGGAAGATTGGCAGGATGCTCAAGCTAAGGTTCGGTAGACCCGAGCCTGGAGGATTGGCGGGAGGCTCGGGCTGGACACGTGTCTTTATAAGGGTCGTCCGATCGATTTGATCGGACAGTAACTGCTTGTCGTGCTCCGCCGTGAGACACCGGAGAAGGCGAGGCTCTGACGACCTGCTGGTGGCTCCTCTACGCTTCGTAAGATTGTCTGGAGGTTGAGGAAGCTCGATGGAGTGCTGGCAGAGATCCTGGAGTCATGACAGAGCTTCAACTTCGTATGGAGTAGCAAGGTGGAGGAGGGTCGTCGGAGTGGAAGCACGAGACCAATGAGGACATGATTTTTCTGGCCATTGAAGATTCGTGTACCTACAAGCATTAGAAGACTAGCCGAAACACGTGTAAAGTGCGAGCGAGGTGGAATGAGATGGGTGTCAGGCATACGATGAAGAAGGTGGGGGCTTAGGGGAGTCCTCCGCAGTGACGACGGAGGAGTTGGGTCAGATCACGAGGAGGTTCAAGAGGAAGGAAATGGATGTGCGTGGTTCAGTGGTAAAGGGTGAAAGTACGAATTGGGTTAGGCAGCAACGATGGTGTCATAGATGATGAGATAATTTGGAGAAGAAGGAAGGAGATTATGTAAAAATATCTGGTCGGAGATAGGAGATGGGCGGAGCGATGCTTGGCTTGGGTTGCGCATCGATTGCCGCTTCGGTCATCGCATGACGAATATAGCCGGGCTTCGATGCTCGGCGGGCCTAGACGTGTCGCAGCATTGGTCAGCAGACCATGGATCACACTAGGGATAGTGACCATTATCGCCTCGACAAGACTGCCCTCCGGTGTCACCGGAGGGCAGAGGAGGCAAGGGCGGAGCCCCATGAAGTGGTGGATAACTAGAGCTGGAAGCGGAGGTAAAGTTTTATAGGTGGAGGCATGGGCGATTTCTAGTGATGGAGTGGAGGTTTTGAATGAGTGAGTTAAAGTGCTAGGGGTATTGATTTGGGGCAATAATGAGTGTGCAAGGAAGAAGGGGGTAACGACTATGGAGGGCGGCCGTTAGGGGAAGGAGAGGTGACAGTAGGTGAGGACTAGAAATGGAAGGGAACGTGGTGGCTGTGAGTCGTAATGCCAGAGAGGGGGGTGCTCTGGAGGTCGACGAAGAGGTTTCAACCGTTGGATCATGCGATCCAACGGTTAGGAAGAGGGCACTGACGGAGGGATGGGATCAGATCAAAGGAGTGGATCAGGTGGCTGAGATGAGTGCGGAGGTGAGCGGTGCTGATGATAAGGCAGGTTTGATCGAACGGTGGAGAAGAATGGGGTGAGGTGGGGTGATGGTAGTCATAGGATCGGAAGGAAATCGAGTGGCTGATAGTCAGACACGATGGAGCGGTCGAGATGCAATCTGGAGATGATTAGACGACTGCGGACAGACCAAGGATGAACGGTTGTGATGGAGGTTGCTGGAGAAGGATCTGACGAGTGGAGAAGAGGGCAGGTGGCAAGAAAAGAGGCGGGCCGCGTGGGCAACCCAGAGGGTGCCACATGGCCCAATAAAAAATTCAGAAAATGAAAAAAGGAAGAGTACTATAAAAGAAATAGTTAGAGTAAAAATTAGGAAAAAGTCATGAAAGTTGTAGATCTCGATGAGATCTACAAGTTTCATGTTGGAGAAAAATCCAAAAGAGGACATTGATACAAAAAGTATTTGGGGGGGTATTTTTAAGGGGTTAAATACAATAATTTTGGGGTTTTGAATTGTTTTCATATTTTTTAGTTCTTTTAAGGGTTAGGAAATTATAGATAATTAATCAACCTGATTTTTAGGGGTTTTTATAATAAAACAATTACAAAATAAATAATAGTTATTATATATAATAATTATAGGTTAATTATACACAATATAATACACTATAACAATGAGGAATTATTGGTGAATTGTATTGGTTTAATTAAGCCAGAGGTTTAATTAGTAAATTTTAGCATGATGAATACGAGATTCATCACGCTTCTAGTTCTTAGCGATGCTTTGATGACATCTGCGAGATCTACACGATTGAGAACTTAGAGCGGAGAGCAGATGAGACTGATAAGGCCAAATTTGATTTGGTTGCTTTTGTTAATGAATCCGGACCTTTTGGTGAGAATGATGATCCAATTGAGACTTTAGAGGACAAACATGACTCGACTACTTCCACTGATGAGTTCGTTCCCTTTTGTTTTGACCTAGGAGAGACTCGCCAGGCTGGACTTGATTTTCCTTCTTCCGATGATGAGTTTGTCTCTTTCAACTTTAATGGTATCTGCGAGACATCCAAGGCTGGACCTAGCCACACTACTTCCAATGACTCGTCTGTTCCTTCTTACACCACAACCATTGAAGATCTTCACCAAGTCGACCCTGATCGGCTTCTGTCTACTGAGGACCTTGATATCGACCTGTACCTTGTCAGATCCATTCCTTAGTAGCCCCGCAAGAAGGTTCACTTTCGACATTCTTGATCCTTTGTACATCCATGTCTATTGTATATCCGTTTTCATCCATCTCTTGTTTCGCTCATCCACCCCATTTTCGTGTGTGCCTTGCTTAGGACGTACTTCTTCCAAAGTATAGAGGTATGGATGAGCTGAGTGTTCATTCTTTATTTCGTTTCATCACTCTGGTTGTTGCATATACTTTGGGCTCTTTTACCCTAAGTATAGGGGGAGTGATGTGTATACTCTCTTCGATCTTTTCTTCCGTCCATCTTTCTTTTCTTCTTTTCCTTTTCATTTTTCTTTTTCTACCGAAAGATGCTGCTCTTTTTGCCAGCCTTCTATAATTAGAATGTACTTTATCCGAAGTATAGGGGGTGTGCACCCTGATTTGTTCATTCTTTGATCCTCTCCACTATCTCCTCTTCTTGTCTATACTTAGGGATATCTTACCCTAAGTATATGGGGAGACAATATGAATATGATCTGTTCATTCCCACCCTTGACCATCCATGCTTTGTGTACAGTCAGATATACTTAGGATTATTTGATCCTAAATAGGGGGATGATCGACTTCCAATTCGTTCATTCATTCCTTCATTTTTTCCTTAGACTTTTCTATACTCAGTAAGAGTTATGCCTTCTCTTTTCTCTCTTATCTATGAGGACATAACTCAATCTAAGTATTGGAGTCGTATATACTTTAGCCATAACTTGTACTTGCGTATATTTAATAATAGGGGAAAATGGGGCTGCCCCCTAGGGGTAGCCAACATGGCTGCCCCCACCCCATTTTTTAGCATTTTTTTATTTTTTTGAAAAATAAAATCATGTATATTCATCCCTATATCCCTCCTATATGCCATTCGAATTTCGTCAGAAACAGAGACTCCTACGACCTCCATCCATATGTCATTTTTTTAATGGTCGCAAGATTTTTTAAATCGACTCTGTCTGGATGGAGGTCGTAGGAGTCTCTGTTTCTGATGAAATTCGAATGGCATATAGGAGGGATATAGGGATGAATAAACATGTCGATATTTTTCAAAAAAAATAAAAAAAAATTCCAAAAAATAGGGCGGGGCAGCCATGTTGGCTGCCCCCAGGGGGGCAGCCCCATCAACCCCTTAGTAATAAGAATGGCTAAAATACTATATGAAATACCATACATATACTATTAAATTAAAATCGCTTGATAAAATGATGCATATTATTCCTTGAATTCTCTTTGTATTTACTGATTAATAAATCAGGTAAAAATATTTTTTGTAAAATGTTTGAAAAATAGTTTAAAATATTTTTGAAAAATATTTTTGAAAAATCTTTTGAAAACTATTTGGAAAATATTTTGTTAAATATTATCAGCTTTTGTAAAAATATTTTGTTTGTAAAAAAATATTTTCTTTGTGTGAACTAAAAATGATTGAAAATCATTTGCAAATGTTTGAAAAATATTTGCAAAAATATTTTCAAAATATATATATATATATATTGTTTGAAAAAATCTTTACAAAATGATTTTCAAATGTGTGTAAAAATTATTTGTAAAAATTATTTTGGACTATAGTTTTCCAAAATTGTTTGTAAAATAATTTTCAAATAAGTTTAAGGAATATATACATCACACATATTTTTCTTTATTAAACTTTATATGCATATATATATGATCACTTATCCCTTGTGAATTCTTAAATCCTAACTTTTGTAAGGGATTTTCACCAGACAGGCCCTACAAAATTTGCCAATTACCTCCATGACTTTTGAAACAACCTAATTCTCCTCTCGGCCCCGTAAACTTGCCAACTCTTACCTTATGAACCCTCCGGGTAATCTGTTTGAAACCAATGAGGGTTCTTGGGGTAATTTACAAGGTCGATGGGGGTAATTACATTGTGTAAAAGGTCGTAAAGGTAATTTAAAAAGCTTATATGATCTGCCGGGTAAAAATCCCTTTTTGTAAATACAAAATGCATCCCCTTGTAAATATTAGTACCTATTTATATCATAAATCCTTTGTTTTGAAAAATCTCAAAAATATTTACAAAACCAAAAATACCAAAAATATTTGCAAAACCTTTTTGAAAAATACAAAAAATTGTATTTGTGTCATCTTTTTCAAAAACTCATAGAAAAGTTCAAAACTTTGAAAATTTCATCACAAAAATATTTGCTTCATTGTACATAGTATTTGCATAGCATTCACATTTTTCAGAGTAAGTTTGATAATTGAACTAGTCTAAGTAAAATATGAAAATTGAAGCTTGGTTGGACCTTAACTCTACCTAATCACGATAACCTTATAGGTTTGGAATTGAGGTACTTTAGGTCTAGTTGACTTAATTCTTTGAGAATCACAAGACTTGGTTCAATGGATTCTTGACTACCTAAGTAGAGTATGTTGGAGCACACACACGACTATTGTTGATAATGACCTAACTTGAACACCTGCACCTTTCACTTAGCTCAACTCAGTTGGAGTGGTGAGGGGATTGGATTTACCGGTATGAGACACATACAAGTGGAAACATTTGTCCCTGTCTAGAGAGGGAAGTGCACCCCAACCCATCCAGTAGCAGAGACGTCTAAAGACAGGAGAGTGTGGGTTGCAATAATGCTTCAAAAGAGGGATAGTCTAGTAGTTCAAGAGGAAAAACTCCTTATGTAAATGATGTTGTATATAATATTTCAAAAAAAACAAAATACAAAAACTCCAGAAAAATAGACATTCCTGACTGAAATAAAATGCCTGCAGGAGTGTATATATTTGTATAGTCAATAAGAAAGCTTGATCTTCAAAGTCAAATCATGTGAGACTCTAGCTGGATGACTTGAGTACACTGGTTTTGCATACTAGGATAGGTAGCTACACTAGCTATCGTCCATTCGTCTCTTCACCCCCTCCTCTTGAGCTGGCTGCCACTTGAACATAGAAGGGAATACCCGGCTCCTCAAAGAAAGAATTGTTGGATTGGGGAATCACTGAGTTGTCATGCTGAAGAAGCCAGTCTCTTTGTCATTTCAGTTGAGGAGATCCACTATCACATACATTTTATAAGTCAGATTCATTGTCATAAGCATTTGCATATGAGTTGAAATATTCTGACCTGGTTATAGAGGAGACTTGAGCAGAGTTTTGGGATTCTCGAAGGGTATATTTCAAATTCGATTCCCAATAAGGTTCTTCCTGCACTAAAATTTCGAAGGTCGGACTTAAGCTTCAAACTTTAATTTTGTGAAGACAAGTTTGATAATAAAAGTTAATCCACTTTCTTTTTTTTCTTTTCTTTGTTTTTTATTTTCTGCACTTATTACATAAGTGTTTGCCACAGACTAGCAAAGGGAAGTATAGGGGGTGATAAATCTCCATTTCATCACCTTTATTCTATCATTTTGGCCTTAAAACCCCAGTAAATGCATGCAAATAGCCTTAATTTGCATAAATTAACATTCATTCCTTGTTATGCACATATTGTATAAAATATTATTTTTAATGCCAAAATTATAGAATAAAAAGGAAAATAGAAAAATAATAAAATATCAAAGATATTTTATCACCCTAAACGCCGAGACCTAGGCATTTCGATGACTAGGTTGAAAAGGAATAAAGTAGGGGGAGATAAGTGCCAATAATTCATTAAAAAATCCATTTATCTATTCATCAATAATGCATTTTTAGAACCTATTTTATTTTCTACTTTTATAACTAGAATAAAAAACTTTGTACATGAAAGTTTATAATAATAAAATATAAAAAAATATAAAATTGATTTCATACAAAAATAATATATAGTGTAAAAGTTATGCTCTGAATAAAACTCCAAAAGCCCAACTTTCCAGACCCATATCTCTCAAATAAACACTCAAATTGTATTAAAATCACCTTGAATTGTATATAACTTTTAATAAGCTAAGTAAAGGTAGTTTCATATTTTTTGAAGTTAAGGTGTGAAAGTTGATTTTGGACCCCTATTATATGATATACTGGATTAAAATATTCATTTTATATATACTTTATTATTTGTATAATTTTATATTTTTATAATTTTGTAAACATTATTTATATTATATGTACATATTAAAATTGAAATAAAACACTAAATAAAACATTAAAATCAAATTATGTATATAAAATACATAGACAAAAATACAATACAAAAACCAATATAACATACACATCTATTTATTTAAGTGTATATATTATATCAAAAAAATATACTAAAAAATATTTAAATATATAAAAATATGTTATAGCTATATAAAATAAGAAAAAATAATAAATTCAAAAAACAAAATAAAAATAAAATACTCTAAAAGTAGATAAATATACGTATAATTAAACTCTAAAATTAACTTGTAGATAGTAACCTCTAAAAAATAAATAAAAATCATAATAAAATACTATGAAAAATAATAAAATATTTTATTTTATAATTTAAAAATAATAATATCATTCATTATTTTTTTAGAATTTACAAATATCTTCTGGTTGGGTTTTTTTGGTTGATCCACGTGGACCAATCAGGTGTCCGCGCCAGTTGATTTGGTTAACTCTCTGACCGAGACGCTAAGTTTGTTAGACTCTCGTTTCCTCCTCGTTTCGCTCTATTTTGGGGGTTGATCCTTGCATTCTTTCTAGTCGATGTCTTCAGAACTTTTTGTCCTCATTCATTGCTCTTTCATGCTCAATCGATACCTCGAGGATTGATCTAATGATATGTCTGCTATTCTTCGATCTTTGGATCCAGTTGGTCTCCCTGTACAAAACCACTCCACCCCTTCTTTCTCAGTTTCAATCCCTTTGGCTCTTGGTTTGACCTCCCATTTTGTGCTCCGGATGGACGTTCATGACAGGGATGCCTCCAGCCGATCGCGACAAGGTTAGGCGAAGGCTAAGGCAGATCTCCACCCATCTCGGCGAAGTCATCATCGAGGTCCTACTTCGTGGTCCCAGACCACTGAGGTACCCCTCTTCTTCCTTTTTTTGGCATAAATTAACCCTAGGTTTTGTTTTAGCTTTAGTTTTATAGTTTCATCGCGTGTATAGTTGTTGGCATCCCTTTCGAAGTTCACGGGAGCCCAACTCCGGCGAACTCCATTCCTTGTTCTCCACTTGCACTCCGCCTCGCTAGACCACCTCACTTCGCCTCCCTTTATCCTTCTCCATCTCTCTCCTCCTCAAGAACACCTCTACTCCCTCCCGATCGAGACCTCGACGCTCCACCTCCGCCATCCGTCGGAGTTGCCTCCGCCCGAGCCACCCACATGCCCACCTAGACTAATAAGCCATGGATCCCCCTTTTAGATGTGCCCTCTTCCTGCAGGACCTGGAGGCCAAAGGACCCCTTTGGGAGTCAATTTTGATTAAACATCGATACCTAGGAAGCCATCCTTCTTCGACCTCGCGGCGGCACATCGACATTCGCCTCACCATTTTGAAGTTGCCTGCCATTAGAGGATCCTTCTATGTGGCTATTAGGGCATTTTGGAGTGTAAAAGCACGATGGAGGAGGATGATTTGGTCAGAGGAAGCTCGCTCAAGGGAGGCCTCTACCTAATTCATCCACCGCCCTCCGCCACTGTTGGATCAGGCCCCGTTATTCCCGTGCACTAGCTTTCGTTCGATCAAGCCCGCATCTCCGCCGTTAGATCGTTGTTGAGGATCTGATCTTTTCCGCTGATCGTCGAACCGTCATTGTCACACGGGAGCACGCCACGTAGTAAATGAATTAAGATCCACCGTCCGTTCCCACGCAAGCTATGGCTATTTTGCAAATTTCACCCATGTTATTTTTGTATTTATTATTTGACATATAAACATTCATCTCCCATTGTTTAAGTATTGTAATATTTGCATTTAACCCCTGAACTTGCGTTAATGACAAGTAGGTCCATGCCAGCTCACCTCACGAGGCCGCCCACGTAAGGTGGACATTTTGCGAGAAGACCTCTGTAGCTTTATGTATTTCGATCTTGTCCATTAACTTTTTATTCCAGTTGAAACGTTTTTGGAAAAATTGCTAGAAGGCCCTCATACTTTAGTTTATATACATAAATGCCCTTATTAGGCCTTGCATTTTTATGACTTTGCTTGATTTATTAAAAGTAGTATTTATGCTCTAAAAATTCCATAAAAGAGCCTTAAGTTGTTGGATGCTTATATTTTCACGCCATATATTTATTTTTGTATTTGAAAACTTTAATCTATTTATTAAAAATCGAAAAGAGCAATAAAAATCCATGTCTACAGTATAAAATCCATAAAAAAATATATAATAGTTTTGAAAAATTCCTAAAAATGGTTTTCGTATTTATTTACTTATTTTACAACTCCATACCAAAGACCACTAAAACAGAAAAACTCTTAAAAATTAAAAATTTCAGAAGCCTTTATAAAATTATAAAATTCTAAAAAAATCCAAAAATATTATTTTCTATTTTATAATTTTAGTTATAATATTATCTATAAATTAAAAGATTTGGAAAATTTTGTACTTGAATTTCTATTTTTAGTTTCCATTTCATTTTCAGATATTTACTTAATCCCATTTTTGAGGCATTTTCAACTTTAAAAATATATAAAAATTAGAAAAGTTCTTAAAATATCACAAAAATGGTAAAAAAATTATTTAAAACCCAAAAATATTTTATTTTCTTTTTATTATAGCTATTATTATTTTTTCTTACATTGTATATATACTCTATATACATCTATTTATATTTTAAAAGAAAAAAATATAAAAATATAAAAAGAAAATACGAAAATATAAAATTATACATATAAACTAAAAATTTAAAATTAAAAATTAAAACCCATAAAAAGTATATAGACAAAGACTTGACAATCACATTTTTGCACTTCACTTGCACAATCTATCCATTCTGCTCCCTCAGTTCGACATCCACACATACTTGCTCCTATACACATCCTTGTTGTAGAGTTATAATAAATTTCAACTCCATACCATATTTTCATTTCTTGATTATTATTGTGGGTTAATTTTTGTCTGAATTAGGGTTTTGTCTAAGGTCACTTCACCGACTCTTGATGTGCCATGTGAATTGACAAGACCTTGGCAAAATCCCTTTAACATCCGTTCATCCCCGCTACATGAGTCGTCTTCTGGAGTAGTAAATCCGAGCACCTTTGTCATTCGAGTCTAGAGAACCATCGCAACCACCTGTAGTCACTCGATCTGAGCTGTTCATCGCCAGCTACCGAACTTCATCACCTGGAGCAGATCTGATCCAAAAGACGTAGCCTCGACGCACGCCGCTTGGAGAAGAAATACCATCGGCGAGCATCGTCGTCCAAGCCACCAACCGTTCATCGCTCATTTGAGAATCGCCATGGCTTGGATCAGATCTGTTCCCCGACACGCTGAGAAGATGGCCTTGAAGAATAGGGTCTATCCCAGGTTACCCAAGAGTCCTTCGATCTGATCTGATCTAAGGGACGCCAATCAGGCGACGCATCAGTATCAAAATCGTCCTACCGCCCCACTGCTTTGGACTTGAGCGATGCGTGTGCTTCGCACGTATGTGATAGATATCTTTGGGCATTTTGCAGTTTGAACCCCCGACGTTTTATTGCATTTTACATGCAGGTTCCCAGGAAAGCTCAAGCACATGAGAGGATATGTGATCTCTGCTGGACTTTTTACAGTGAAACCCTTGTTAATTCTGTTATTTTTTAACAGATTTAGGTGTCCAAAGTCATCGCGTGCCTAAGCATGTGATCTGTGAGATTTGTGTGCTCATGCACCCACATTTCTGTTATATTTTCATGTGGACCAAATTTTCCCGAAAATTACATCAACGCTCCTATAATTGTATATCATTCGTATACATACTCCATACGTATTAAATATAAGACAAAATATAAAATTATTATAAAAATAGGTATTAATACCATATATTTTACTATATAGTATCAAATCAATTTTGAAAAATAAAAATATTTTCTATTTTTTAATAAATCAATAAATCACCAAAATATAACAAAGTTTAAAAATCATAAAAATATTAATAAAAATTCTAGAAAAATTACCTACAGTATATTTACTGTATTTTACATAATAAATCAAAAATAAAATAAATTTTGAAAATTAAATTCAATAAAAAAATTTATATAAACTTTAAAAATTAATAACTAATTCAAGAAAATTTACAAAAATATGCACAATATATCGTTAAGGTATATTCACATACTTTTTAATAAACATAAAATAAAAATATTTTCATTCTGTTTCAATTTTCAAAATCAAAAATAAAAATATGTTTTCAAATAAAACTTTGTTTTTCACCTTAAAAATACTCAAAATCCATAAAAATATTAAAAACTCCAAAAATACATAAAAATAGTAAAACAAATTAAAAACGTAAAAATCGTAAGATAGAAAACAAATAAAAAATAAACAATGTATACCTATATTTTTACATATGTAAATGAAAACCATAAAAAACATTATAAAATTAATAAAAATCAAATAAAAAATTCAGTAAAATACCTAAAAATAAATAAAATTAGGAAACCAATAAAATCTAGGTTTTTATAATTTTACATTAGTTTCTAAAGAGTTTGCCTCTCTGAGTTCGGCACTCCCGTACTTTCACTATACATCTAAGTTTAGGAGTATAAATAACAAAAAAACTCTATAAAAATTATCATGATCGATACCATGACCCTTTTTATCCTTTAGATCATGTGTGTTTTTCAGGAACCACCGATCCTTCATCCAAAGCCTAAATTCAAGAAACTAAAGAGAAAAAGAGAGACGAGATGTAGTTATTCATTGCTCTAGTATGACATGATTCGATGCATTATTACATATCAAAATTCGTCTACGTCTTCCTGGTGATAAGTTTACCTTGAACTGTCTCTATTTTATAATAGTTTATGCCATTTTAGAAAGGGTTAACTTTGTGCAAGCCGCTCACAAGATATAACCTCTGATTATAGTGCTTATTTCGGGTTGCGGTCAACTTTGTAATTCTTCTACTCCACATTGAGGGGTTTCCACGTCAAAATTATTGTGATATGTGGTTGATTTTCCTATGAGTAGATATTTCCGTGGTTGTACTTTCCTTGGATTCGACTTCAATTTTGTGTTTTTTTCTATTCAAATTATACAAAAAAACCTATTTCCATCAAGTATCAAGTACCTCTAATTTTGTGATGACCACTTGTGCAGACGTTGGTCTCACAAATATTGTCCAATACAAGTCATCAACATGATAATTCTTCCCATAGTGATTTGTATATAACTCCATGGCTATATCTAGTGGCTCTTTCCCCACTCTCTTCCCCCCTTAGAGAGGTAGAGGGACAACATCTAAAAGATTCTACCAATGCAAATGGGTATGCATTAACGTCATTAGTGGAAATAATATTAAGTCGACTAAGGTAGTTGTTTGCCTCCTCTAAGTATGGGCAATGATATTCCTATCAAAAACTAATCACAAGCACAGAAATATGTTTTGCCATGCCCTAAGCAGAAAAGCATCACAACAATGCCTCCATGGGACTCCTTTTGCTTTGGACACGTGTGAGCACTCATAGGGTCCATTCGGTAGGGGAATAAGTAGAATAAGGGAGTAGGATAAGGTGAAATAAGACAATGTTTATGTACTGCTGAAAGGATATGAATAAGGAAGAATAAAGAGGAATAAGGGTAGTTAGGTGCTATTCTTTGTTCGGTTGCCACATGAGAGATAAGGAATAATGTTTGTAAGTTAGTTAAATATGTTTGTTGGCAAATAATCACGCCAAGTCCGATGTATTATTAATCGTATTGACATCAATAATCATTCCCCGATAGAAACACATTTCACATGTTTTATTGAAAATTCTTTCCTTCTTATTAGAATTTAAGACCACAAGTTCATACATATAAGAAATGTGACAGTACAAGGTGGAGTATGAATCTACATCACGACATGCTTATCACACACTGGTGTGTCAACAACGTCATGTGCCGATGTTGATCTACAGATCATGTGCACAATAAGTTAACACAATACCCATCCCTACCTATATCATTGCAATATCGAAATATGATGAAATTACCTAGCTAATTTGTAGGCACATACCCAAAAAAAACTATGATAGACATGAACTCAAATTGATTCCAACTTCAAAATGCATATATTTTTCTTTTTACCCTCTCTTGCGTAGCAGCATACCATGATGCTTTAATTTCAAGAGATGAGCACATTTGTGTATAGGGGTGCTAATCAAATCAAATACATTCGAATCCACTTAAATTTAGATTCAATTCATTATAAAATTTTCGAAACCAGATTCGAACCGAATATTAAACGAATTTCTAACCTAAATTCAAATTCAATTCATTTGGAGTTTCGAATATTCAAATTCGATTCATTTTATATCGAATTAGAATTTTATTTAATAATGTAATTAATAATAAAAAAACTATTAATAATATTTTAAGTTTCAAAGAATTGAGTAGACTTTGTGATATTAATTTATGAAAAAATAATTGAGATACATAAAAAACTTTTAACATAAATGGTAAAATTCAAATAGATAATATAAATTGCATTAAAGTACCTAATTTTTTTCATTCGTGTATGTCTCTTGCAATCATCATTTGCTCTTTTTGTACCTATGGTGAATTGAATATATAAAGAAAAAATAATTATTGACATCTTGATAAATCATTGATCTTTTCTTTTTGTACCTATGATGAAAATTCAATCAATGCATCTCCATCTTTCAGCGGGCACTCCACCAACTTTCTCATTCTCTTTGGTAAATGATTCATAAACCATTGATATTTTCTTTCTATCAATCTTATTAGTTATTTTAGGAATCAATTTTTATATTTCTTCACCCTCTGCTTCTACTTTTTCATTATAATATCATCATCATGTTCAATGACCCTCTCATGGATACTATCTTGAGAAGATGGTATGTTTGAATTAGACGTCTAAAAACAAAATGAAAACACATACTCGAAACTATATTTTAAATTCCATACCAATATAGAAAGAGAAGATATAGATTAATAGATATGCATGCCCAAAATAATAACCAGAAGATTGTGTTCCATGTTTCTCTAAAGAATCATCCATACCTTCCCTCCAATTGTGACTTATCTCCAAGATATATGAGAAAAAAAGAGTCACTAAATTTCATAGAACCATAAAAGGTCGATGTGAACTGACTTATGGAGTGGAATCCAGCATCTGAGGTATATAGAAACCGACTGACCGACTAAGAACTCAGTTGGTATGGCTTTGATCTTCAATTTTCTAATATGTAATATTTTTTCTACATCAAGCTTGAACAATTCATGCTTACCTCATTTCAATGCACTCTTATGGGGGCATAGTTGGGCTTATTAAAGAATATGATGAGATTTCCTTCTTGATAACCTAGTCCCCATGTAATCTTAATGAGAAATGGAATTTGGTTGTTTTGCGCATTTAGCCATTTAGGAAAAGCTCGAAATCCATGAAATCTATTCATACCTTAATTGTCTCTAAGATATTATTTGTATTCAAATGCTTGATTGTCCTTATCATAAGATATGGATATTATGATGGATGAGAGGATTAGGAGTGTGATTAAGGAAAAGATTGCTAGAAATATGAAATCTGTGACTTCGGGATGATTTTTAAAAATTTAGTATGTGTTTTGTTTGCAGATGTATTTTAGAATCACATAAATTATTTCGATAGAACCTAAATCTTAAATTTTAGGGTAAAAGGGGTGTGTGGTAATACTTGTAGTTGCGGGATGATGGAGAGATGCTGGCGACATTAGTGAGTCTAGAACTGATGTCATTGTCGACGGCGGGGGAGAGTGGGAGCTGGTGGTGGGGTTGGCTACTGGGAGGGTGGTGTTTTCAATGGTGGGAGCGAGCAGGAGCGGGAGACTAGAGCTGACGACGTTGGAGAGAGCAAGCAGGAGCGAGAGGCTAAAGCGACGACGTTGGAGAGAGCAAGCAGGAGCGGGAGGCTGGAGCCAACAATGTTGGAGAGAGCAAGCAAGAGCGAAAGGTTGGAGTTGGCAATGTTGGAGAGCAGAAGCAAAAGTTAGGATTTTTTCTCATGAGTGATGAGGGGAGAGAGAATTTGGGGAAGTAAAGAGCGCATATGGTGTTGTATGCAATGGGCATCCCAAAATTGGGATGTTCATAATAAGACGATGAAAAATTTTATTTATTATATTAACTTGTGTATCATGTGTGGGGATTTTACAAAATATATATTACATTTATTTACATATATATAATGCTTCATATCATATCATATATGTGTGTGTATCGAATCGAATTGTTATCAAACGAATCCAAGTTAATTCAGATTCGATTCATTTGGGAATCGAATTCAAAAGTTAAATTCAAATGCAGTTCATTTAATTTCGAATCAAACTTTTTTCGAATTTTTATCGAACGAATCCTAATCGAATTCGAATGATTCAATTCAGATAGCAGCCCTATTTGTGCATTCCCATGTCCATGCCTTCGAATCATTCCACCCACAGAATCCAACAACCAAGCAAGTCCCATCGGGTCCATCTTTTAGAAACCTTATCGTCCAGAACACCCGTAAAGTGGCGTATATAGCACTATGAACCCACACCGTACGATATTCTTTGCAAACCAAGGAATAAGACAGAATAAGCATTCTCTTCGTAAAACTCAGAAAAAGAGGTGGAATAAGGGAAGGGTTGAACAAGGGAAGGGGAATAAGGAAATGGATAAGGTGGAAGAATAAGGAAAGAGTGGAATAAGAACTTACTATGATCCATATTCCTCTGCCAAATAGGCCCACGGAGAGTTGTGCTTTTCACTTGGAATCTTGAACTCCAAGTAGTTTTAGCCAATAATTTCATGTCATACCTCATGTTCATCGCACCACGGGTAGACTAGATGAAAGAAATCCAATCTTTAGTAAGCATATGTATCCCTAAGACTATCCCAACAATCAGGGACGAAGCCAGAAATTTTCTCTTGGTTGGCCAAAATTATTTAGATATTATTTATCTAATTTATCTTTTCATATTAGTTATTAATATATAGGGAGTACATCCTCTGTTGTAACACTAGTTAGAACAGAGGTGTTATAATTTGTTTATTTCTTGTGAATTTGTTTCCAAAAATTCAAAATTATAGATTGAATCACCTATTCTGTTATACATATAACTGGGATTTAAGTTGCTTACATATTGATTGGACATATGACCACTAAGATAAAATTGTAAATAATATTAGATTTAAGTGAAACTTGGAGGATAAGTAGAACGTTAATCGAAAAATCAATTTATAAGATTGGATGTTTGGAAGTGAATTCAATCTAAAGGAAATATTTTAATAATTTTGTAATTGATGGGCACTAATATTTAACATATTTTTTACCATTTTATTTGGAAGTGATTCTGAAAAGCAATACACCACATGTAATAATACACCACATGTAATAGTGTGGCATATTTAGATAAAAGTCTAAATACATTGGTATATATATAGGGGTCAATTGGGATGCCCTATTTTTTGTCAAATTTTTTTATTTTTTTTGAAAAATATCGTGGTGTATATTCATCCCTATATCCCTCCTACATGTCATTCGAATTTTGTCAAAAATAGAGACTCATATACCCTCCATTTAGAACATGTACGATTACATCAGTTCTACGACCATTAAAATTACATGTGCTAGATGGAGGATACATGAGTCTCTCTTTCTGATGAAATTCGAATGACATGTAGAGGGATATAGGGATGAATATACATGGCAATATTTTTCAAAAAAAATAAAAAATTTACAGAAAATGGGCTAGGGGCATTCATGTTGGCTACCCCCAGGAGGCAGCCTCATTTTTCCATATATATTAATAAGATATACACATATAGATTCGATAATACAAATAACTATATCTGTATACACCAGAAAGATTCATGCCAGGTCGCTCAACGACTGAAGTCATACATTTGCTGCGGAGAACAATGGATTTTATAGAGATAAAAGGAAGAACCTCCACATGATCTTTATTGATTTGGAGAAGGCTTATGATTCTGTCCCACGAGAGATATTGTGGAGAGTGTACCTGTCCTATACATTAACCTCATAAAGGACATGTATGATAGGGCTTTATCTTGTGTAAGGACCCCGTCTGGGAAGACTTGATATTTTGACATCAACATTGGTTTACATCAAGGTTCTGCTTTGAGTCCATTTCTTTTTACTTTGATTATGGACGAGTTGACCAGTCACATTCAAGATGAGTTACCTTGGTGTATGCTATTTGCTGATGATATTGTGTTAATTGACAAGACTAGAGATGGAGTAAATGAGAAGTTTGAGGTCTGGAGACATGAGTTGGAGACTAAAGGATTTCGTATAAGTAGGGCTAAGACAGAATATATGGAGTGCACCTTTGATGGAAGCAATGGTGAAGGAATCGAGGTGAATATTGGTGACGATAACATTCAGAAGAGAGATTCCTTTAGATATCTGGGATCTATTCTGCAACAAGATGGGGAAATTGATGGAGATGTTACCCATAGAATAAATGCAGGCTGGCTAAAGTGGAGAGGAGCCTCTGCTGTTCTCTGTGATAAGAAAATTCCTTTAAAGATTAAAGGAAAGTTTTACAAAGCAGACGTGAGACCTGCTATGCTTTATGGTTCTGAATGTTGGCCTGTGAACCATAGACATGTGCAGAGAATGAATGTAGTAGAAATGAAAATGCTAAGGTGGATGTGTGGACACACACGTAAAGATCGGATTCGAAATGATGCAATTAGAAAGAAAGTTGGTGTAGCTCCGATCGAGGATAAGATGCGAGAAAATCGCTTAAGATGGTTTGAACATTTGCAAAGAAGATCAGCTGATGCACCGATTAGGAGATGCGAGTGTTGGGATGTTGAGCCGGCTAAGAGAGGGCGGGGACGGCCCAAGAAGTGTTGGAAAGAGACAATACGAAGGGATCTTAATTTTGTGGATATAAGCACGGGATTGGCCCAAGATAGATCTGAATGGAGGCGAAGAATCCATGTAGCCGACCCTACTTAATTATGGGAAAAGGCTTTGTTGTTGTTGTTGTTGTTGTATACACCAGAAAGATATGAATATTTATTTTCAAATAAAAAAGTGGAAGAAATATCCTCATTCGTTTATGTATCTGTAAAGGAAATAAAAGTAAACATCCTTATTTATGCTTATATACTAAATTAAAAATACATATCTTGTGACCGCTTAAAAATAGATACGATGATGGATATGTACGGATATATCACTATCCAATTATGTACAACATATAAATAATTTTAATCATTAGTTATTGTATATTGATCATATATTGATTTTTTTAGTTGAAATATGGGGGACAAGGATGAAAACGGAAATGGATATATCTGAATATCTGTTTACCGTATTCGAAAAATTATTGGATACTGATATATGTATCCAAATATTAATCGAATACTAATCAAATATGGATATGGACTGTAAAAATTTTCTATATATGGATACAGATATGGTAATGGCTTGAATACCTAATCAGGATTCACATATCCGAATACAACATTTAATATTCTTTTTTATATTAATTATTTTAATATAAACCATAACCCCGTGTTATCATGTCAATACTATACATTATATAATTCAATATATTATTGATATAAACTTCCGTTTATTTGGGGATGTGCACGAACAAAAGTTACAAAACATTATCCCTCTTTTTACTTTCCATCAAGAATGAAGATCACCTCAACGCTCACTTTTGTCATGATGCAACTTATTTATATTTCATTACCATTTTTAAAAATCATTATGATCTTTGATAAAAAAAAAAGTAATTCGTATTCGTACGTGATCTTTATTTGATCTGTATTTGGATTCCATGTTTATTGAATCCATATTTTGATTTTACTCTTTATTCAATTCGTATTCGATTCTGATCTTTATTCGATCCATATTCGGGTCCGATCTTTAGCTGATCTTCCTTCAATAAATATCCGATTAAGATCCGTATCCATAATTTTAAGGATATAATTTCCTTAATGCATATTTGAATCATATCCGTACCTGTATTCATATTCAATAAAGATGAAGCGAATATAGATGTGGAAATAGGCATATCCGATCCATTTTCATTCCTAAGGGGGCTATTAGATATAACATATATATTTTAATTACTAAATAATGTATTTACATTATATATGTACTATATTTATACACATATATACATGGTATCATTGAGAGCCGAGGGTAGGGTGGAGCATGGGTCCGGGTCGGCCTGACCCAGCCCGCTGCCCGGCCCGCATAAGCCCGACCCAAGCCCAAGCCCATTACCTAAATGGGCGGGCCTGGGATGATTTATTGGCCCATTTATAAAGTCGGGCCGGGCTCGGACTTGCAAGTGCCCAACCAATTAGCCCACGGGCCGACCTGACCTCATGCCCACATCCAGGCCCGGCCGCCCTGCACGCCCGAAGGCCCGCGGCCCGCCCCCTAATTCCCAACACAGGCGCCCCCTATCCCTAATTTCATTTCCCCCCTACACGCCACCACCCTCCCTCCCATCCCACCCGAGTCCCCAACCCCTCGTGACCGCCTCTCCCTCACCTCTCCACGGCTCCACCTCCTGCCCCGCTCGGCCGCTCCACCCTACGCCTCCCCTCCACCACCCCGCGAGCGGCTCCACTCCTCCAGTCCACCCTCCAGTCGCCTCTCCCTCCCATCTCCACATCCCCGCTTGGCCGCCCACCGCCCGCGCCAACTGCCCCTGCGCTGCGTCACCGCTTGCGCCAACCGTCCGCGTGCCTCCCCACTGCATCTCCCTCCCCTGAGTCCCCTCTCCACCTCCCAATGGCAGTGGGCCAGCAACCAGCTGCGGGCTGTGGTGCTCGACCCACCGCCCGTGCCGTGGGCCCGATTTTGTAAATGTGGGGTTCATGGGTCGGCCCGACCCATCATAAGTCGGGCTGGGCTCGGGCCCAACCCTTGATAAAATAGCGGGCCTGAGCCCAGCCCGTGGGCCCGATTTTGTAAATGGACCTGGGTCGGGCTAGGTTGGGCCTGACCCGAGCCCGGCCCATGCTCCACCCTACCGGGGGGGGCATGCCCCCCCCCCCCTCCGTCACTGCCAACAATGATGTGGGATGATGTTGTTGAGTAGCTAAGCATAGATCACCATGTTATCCTTCACCACATGACATATTTGTCGGTTTTCTCAGTAGGCTCGGACTCCAAAAGAAGGCGCTCCTTCTTACGATGTTTTCCTAAAATCATAAACATTTTTTCACTACTGAGCATAGTTAGTATCATGACTTCACTATCTGATAAATAAACAAGCATCAACTACCAAGCTCCTCGCATTGTCCTCTCCAACCATTTTCTTTGAGTTGAGCTTCCTCCAACAATCTGATCGATCATGAATTGGTGTGTGTGTGTGTGTGAAAAATATAACTTTAAAAAAAAGTAGACAATAGAATGAGCACCCCACTTGAGTGCAAAAAATAAGCCTCCCTGATCGAATTTTCAAGCCATATCACCAAAGATCAAATGCACAATCAGATCTGTTTTTTTCAGAAAAAAAATCTTCAAACAATTTCAAATCCAGAATAACAAATCTGGAGAAAATGGGAACCATCAAACTTACCATGGCCGACTAGAGAAGAAGATTTAACTACTGCCATGAAAATGGAAGTGCATGCGAGGACCCGTTAGTTGACCCTTCACTCACATGACGCATACCATGACAGTGAATATCAGCATTGCCAGCATGAGAGATCGTGATGGTATTTACTGGATTCCCATCAGTTTCAGGACAAGTGAATCCGGTATCTAACACCTTATTAGAGGCTTGACCCACATCGCAATGTTGTCGCGAGCCTTGAGGCAACGGCTGTGACATGGGAACATGGTTAGCTGACACTACACGGCCAAGGTTGATGCTTGAAATATGAGTCGATGATGACAGAAGAGAGAGAGCACAATCAGAGTCGAGAACTTGGGATAGCCCATCAGAGAATATCCTGCTGCTTCCGCCACTTCCTTCGGAGAAAGAGAAAGAATCAAGGAATGGGTGACGGACCGAGGATGTTCCCCCGATCATTGTTCCGCTACTGACTGTTGCACTGATGCCTTGTGAGAAAGGATTTGGTTTACCTTCTTTGAAGCTATTAGGATAGAATGGAGCAAACTGTTGCCTTCCATAGAATGGTGAAGCATGGCCACCATCCCAATTTTTCGTTTCACCTGCCCAACCAGGACGCAGGGCCGCAGTTGACTGTATCGCGGGAACTGATGGATACCTTGGATCTGGGAAATTAATGTTTAAATATTAGTCATTACATAGAAATTGATGGGAGACGGGCAATAAGCTGTACCGCCAATCCCTTTTGGATGGAAAATCCAATCCTTCGAAATACAATATTTAAGCCTGTAATTAAAATTGGGAGTTTCTGAAGGATCAAGGGGCACATGAGCAAAGAGAAGAATGATAAATTTTCGTAACAAAGAAAGGTCAACCTTGAAAATTGAGGAGAAATCTCGAAACTGTCAGTGGTTCAGGTTGAGGCTTCCTCCTCCTCCTATTGTGTCCATCAAGACGCTTCCGGCAGCTTCGCTTCACCTCATCGAACTCTCCTAATAAATGAAACCTGAAAGAGTAGCATAGAAAATAGTGGCTCTCATTAGGGAACTCTCGCAACAAAAGCTGATTTTCTCACAAGGAAACGGAGGAAAAGATGTTAAGAAATGAAACAGTAGGGCTCCTCAAAAGGGTCCAAAGTATTATGCATAGCAATGTTATGGTTCCCAGATCTATAGATGTTGTATTACGAAGAATTGGATTCGCCATCCAAAAGGAATTGGCGGCGCAGCTTGTTGCCTATCTCCCATCAATCTCTATGTATTTTTTTTGCATTTAATCTTACAGTGCGTTCTCCAATAAAAAAAGAAATGAAAGAAAAGTACTCATATGGGAACAGTGTGTTTGGGCGAACAATGCAGATATCTGCATTAGAGATAGACAGAAATGGAGTTTATTTTGAAATATATATCTAAAGTTAAAAAAGCCCCCAAGAAGTGGCATGTTCAACGTCAACAACCGCGCAGCCGTAGTGATCAGTACAAGAACTGTCTGTTCTTGCATTATTTTATTTACTGAACATATATATATATACACACACACAAAATGATGACTATAGATATCAATCATTTTTTCATGACAGCAGACTTACTTAACAGTTGCCAAAGGAAATCAGGTCTTGCCATGTAGGAAGAAGACAGATGAACCATGGTTTCAAGCGACAACAAAAGTTAAATGAAATTTATTGAACTTAACAAGAGAAGCCAATCACAAAATGCTAACATGATCAATAACAAATCCATCAGCATGCTAGAGAAAGACTTCAAGACAATATCAACAAAGAAAACATTACAGAGAAAAAAATATTTAACACCTGAGTTAGGACAACTGTTTGAAATTGTACCAACACAGGAGTCAGGACAACTGTTTCTCATCAGTTTCAACATATCTGTATTAGTTAATCAGCCATTTTTCCAATTTTGTTCAGATTAGAATTCAATTCCAAGGGGGGCATAAATTCTGAAATAGCTAAAGTTTTCAAAATAGTTAGAAAAATCATCGAGTGATTTATTCATCCGTATGATAATTTTGCATTACATGACTGTTGTATGTTAATATGGTATGTTAAAGCATTGATCAGTTGATGTCTTCTCCTTTCCATAAGATGAAGATTTCCACACATTTCTATAAAATGCAATGTTCTGATATGTCTATGCTGATTCACCTTCTTATGATTCTCTTCGAACCCTGGCGATTACCGTGCAACTTAGCAAATCATTATGCATGTTAATATGTTAACAGTGAAGTTTTGTCATTTTAAAACCATGTGCAGAAACGATAAAAGCAATGCACAACGATGATATTTTCATGTGAAGGGAATTTTCAGTCATTAGTTGGAGTATTTTTACCAAACAAAATCATGAAACAAACATAATTTTCTATTTCTAGTTCCTTAAAAGGTCTAATAAAGGAAATCAAATAATGGGATACTGCAAGAACAGAAGGTGAAACCTGAAAACAGGCGCAAACGGTCACCGTGAATGAATCACGTTCACCAGATGCAAACAAAACTACGTAGATCACTGTTTTCACCCACCTTAGGGGGCAAAGAATTGCATCCAATACACATTTACTGAACAAAAGGATCCGGTAATCAACCCAACAAAACTAAAGAACAGCAATGGTAAGTAAATACACCAAACCTTTCTAGCCATTCCTCGGAGCACCAGAATCCCAAGCAACTGGTACATAAACAATGTGGGACGTTGGAGGCAGACATTGAATGTGCCAGAATTTGAAGCAACATAATCAAATATCTGACGTGAGGAGTTGACATTGCCTATGATTTCAACTAATCAGACAACCTAATCCCAAAACAACCAACTAACACAACAGTCTACCACAGGAAGATGAACTGAAAACTCTGCCAACCTCACCAACTGCATCACAATCAACCACACATTTCCATCAAACTCAACCAATGCTGTAAAAACAATACACATGGGGCGTTGCATGACGTACCTACTGCATTGCTGGCAGAACCTCTGCTCCCGACCACCGACCATCACCACCGGGGTCTTGGAGTGGACCTCACAAACCTTATGCCTCCGGTGATACTCCTTACTGCTGCTGAGGTCCGCCGTGCATCCTTCCACCATGCACACCGCGCTCTGGCTCCCACCGCCAGGCGTGCGAGGCCGCTTCGACGTCCCCGGCACAGCAGCCACCCTCTGCTGCTCTCCCCTCACTTGGGAGCACCCAAACCCTCCGAGCTTGAGGTCCACCGAGCAATCAGAGCCACTCTTTGGGCCACTGCTGGGTGCCACCACTGATCCAATACCAACACTGGTGGGCTCGGCGCCTCCCTCCACCTCCTCCAAGCCCCAAGATGCCATGTCCCACTCCATGCACCACTCCTCCTGTTGCCACAGGATCCTTAAAGACAACCGGTGCTCACTAACTCCATTCCTCAGTGAAAGGTCAGAGGTCTAAAGTGGGAAAGATGAGGACGGAGGGGGATTTGTTCTGCAAAAAGAGAAAGGGGGCAAATCAAGCAAGCGAACAAAGGTGACGGGGAGGGGAAACTGCGAGTTGGGTACCAAGAAAAATCTAATGAGCTTGACAAAGATTCGGGGGGGTGGAACAGGGGAGGATGGTGTGGGTGTTGGGGAGTGGTTGGGGGAGAAAAGTCCAAACGAGAAAGGTGCGGGGAGAAGTAGACGGTACTTGGAGACAGACAGCTGCTGTTGTTGGAACAAGCAGCAGTGGCAGTGTGGACTGATTTGGATCTTTTCAACAACCCCATCCAGCAATGAATGTGACATGAACAGGGAGGGCAGCAGCTGCTGGTGGAGGCTTTTTGATGGATTAATATCCACTTATCCGTTTCAAGAGATGTCACATAGGGCACGTTCGGTAGGAGAATAAACAGAAATAAGAATGGAGAATAAGGGGAATAAGGGTCTATTCTCCGTTCGGCTGGAGGATAAGAATAAGGAGAATAAGGTGAAATAAAGGTAGGTAAGGTGGGATAAAGATAGGAATAAGAGTGAAATAAGATGAAATAATGGGGAATAGTCGTACCACGGGGAAGTGTGTTGGGGGCTTATTCCCCTTATTCCATTCCTCCTTATACCCCAAACGAACAGGGCCATAGTAGAGCTTATGCTACAAAACAAAGATGGTCATCTTTCAGGAAAAAAACACTTTTATTCAAATATTCTTGTGGTAGGAGCAAGGTTTTAAAAACTGAGTCAAATCAGATGGTTGAATCGGTTAAAGAAATAATGGGAGGAAAAACGTTCAATGACTCAGTTTTTATTCAGAAAATAAAAATCAATCGAAATCGATCAAAATCCGATTGAATCGCTTCAACCCGATTGGAATAATTGAACCAGATCATCAGTTCAACCATCCATTTTTTTACAAAAAAATAGTTTCTAATAAATTAACAAGATACAATCTCTTTTAGAAATATTGATAATCTAGTCTCATTTTAACCCATAGTACAATATCGCTTTATTTGTTCTCCTTTACATATGTCAATGACTCATCATCGCATGTCCCTTAATGTCATATGAGCATTACCTCTCTTTTCTCACACTGTGTGTAGCTTGTCCACTTATAACAATAAAAAATGAAGAAGATATTGTCATAATCATACTATGAGAAGCAATAAATCAACAATACTTATCATTAATTAGAGCTTAGATGATTTTAAAATTATTAATTTTTTACACCACATATATATATATATATATATATATATATATTATGAAACATGGTCAGTATGCCCTTTCAATTTTTTTAAAAACATTTATACCCCTAACTTCTAAGCAACTTCACTTGTGCTCTTATATTTTTTAAAATAATTCCATCCTTATGTTGGTATAAAATGGGAGCACAAGTGTACTAATTAAATGTTACTACTATTGATTTTGTAAAAATGTATGGAACATATGAAATCGTATAAAAATAGGGGTATAAGTGTTATTAGAAGAAATTGGAAGGACAGAGTAAACAAATCTTTGAAGATATGATCTAGCATTTTTTATTTATTTGTATGATATACCGGTCTAACTCAGTTGAGTCAGTTTGACCCAGTTGAACGGTACGAACCAAACCAACATTACAACGATTCTATCTTTTTCAGATTTTTTAAATTATTGATGTCATCACCGGTTTGACCAGTCAGTTTCATTGATCCGACCATAAAAATCAATAACTGATACATGCTCGATTTAATGCTCGGTTCGATTTTAAAACCTTGGGTGGGAGGAACCAATGGAAAAGAGCCTAGGTCATTAGGTTGGTTTTTTGCTACTTTTATCCCTATTTCTCTATGTAATCTTCTAAAATTACATGATAGTTCATGAAATCTTGGTGTTGATTGAATCATAACCATATGTTGGGATGGATGGTAGATATTCATGCTCCTACTCTTCAATCCTGAGAGGATGAGAACTATTGGATCGGATTGTTGGGATGTCTGAACCTCCTCCTGAATCTTAATTGGATGAGAGCTATTGGACCAGATTGTTGAGATATCCGATCCTCGTCCTAAATCATGATTGACTGAGAGTTGTTAGACCTGATTGTTGAGATGCATGATCTATCTCCTAAATCTTGATTGGTTGAGAACTCCTAGACTGGATTTGCTGAGATGCATGACCATCCTCCTAGATCATGATTGGCTGAGAGCTTTTGGGATGGGTTGTTGAGATGATTGATCATCCTCCTGAATCCTGATTGGTTGAGAGTTGTTGGGCCAGATTGTTGACATGCATGATCCGCTTCCTGAAACCTGATTGGATGAGACATGTTGGACTGGATTATCAATATGTTTGATACTCCTCCTTGATCATACACAATGAGATATATGAGATTTGATAAGGCAATGTGTCGAAAATTCTCTGCATGACAAGCGACATCTTTCATTGGGGGCAGAAATATGAGAGATCGATTAAGTTGCTTGAAACATTGATTTTCTGACCTCAACTCCACCACATCCACTACATCTTGTTCTACAAGATCCTAGAATTCTCAAAAAAATAATACTAGAAAACTGTTTGGATATGGAGATCCATTATCATTCATCTCAAAGGTTGTTGCACGAACCTCAGTTGGAGTAAACTCACGAACCAACCCAGCATTCTGGGCCTCAAACAGGTGAGGAATGTCCTCCCCAATCATCTTACACCCAAAAGTCTGAATCCTCCTACTCATCTCTCGAAAACGACCCACCACCATAGCCACAATGGCCTGCTCACACACTCAATATGGGTACATCCTACCTCAAAATATTTGATCAAATTATGTTGTCTTCTTCCACTAGCCACCGCATGAAAGAAACGAGTGTTTGTATCCCTTTTCTTTAGCCAAGTTTGTATGGATCTTTGTCCCCGCTTCACTGCATGTTTATGATCCTCCTCTGCAATTATATTCAAGTGAGCCTCTCTTTCAATTCTTTCATGTAATTCTAATTTGTGGGAGGCCTCAAGAGCATCCAACCTCACAATCTTAGATTGAGCATATACCCTCCTTTCTTCTCAATGAACATGGATCTCCCTACCAAACTTCATCAACATACTCCTTAGTGATCTAAGATGACATGACATGATAAGAAGCAGAAACCACTTGTCGGTACTTATCACCAACAAGTAGCATCCCGCTCAAGAAAACCCTCCTCTAAAAGCCGAACCCATTCAAAACAAAAGATACTCCGAGGATGATAACTGATGAATCCACATTTCATCATCTTTATTCTATCATTTTGGCATCAAAAACCTGACAAATGCGTGTAAATACCTTTAATTCCCGCATCTTAGCATTCATGCATGTGCATGTAAATAGTGTATAAAATATTGTATTTAAAGCTAAAATTATAGAATAAATAAAAGAAAAGAAAAAGAATAAAATATTGTAAATATTTTATGACCCGAAACCCCGAGACCTAGGCAACTTGATGACTAGGTTGACAAGGAATAAAGTAGGGGGAGATAAGGACCAAAATACAATAAAAATACCTTTTATTTTATTCATTCTTTATTCATTTTAGGACCTATTTTTGGTTCCACTTTTTATACCTCAAATAAAGAAACTTTGTACATGAAAGTTGTAGATAATTAAATATAGAAAAATATAAAATTGATTTCACACAAAAATGATTTACAGATAAAAAGATATGATCTAAATAAGATTCCATAATCCTAACTTCCCAGACCCGTATCTCACAAATAAAAACTTGAAATGTACCAAACTTACCTTTAATTGTATATAGTTTAAAATAAGCTATTTGATGAAGGTGGTTTCGTATTTTTCGGAGTTACGATTTAAAAGTTGAGTTTTGGACCCTACTTGTATACTTGTACAAATTAGAATGTTCAATTTATTATTTATTCATTATTTTCATAATTTTGTAAATATTACTTATAATATATTTGTACATTAAAATCAAAATAAAAACCTAAATAAAATACAAAATAAGATACATGTAGATACTACACCTAGGTATAATACCTATATACAGACATATATAATTGATACTTCTATTTTATTAAGTGTATACAACACATCAGAAAAATAAAAGACAAATATATTTAAGTGTATAAAAATATTCTATAAATTTATAAAATAATAAATAAAAATAAATTAAATACACAAAATAAAAATAAAAAAAATAAAATATATAAAAGAACACACCTATATAGGCCTAAAATAGTAACTTGTATTTTTATATCTCATAAAAATAATTAAAAATCATATTAAAATACCTTATAAAATAATAAATATTTTTTACTTTATAACCTAAGAATAATAAAATCGTTTACTATTTTTTTATGATTTAACTAATCATTTTCCAGGGATTTAACCTGGTTGGTCCACGTGGACCAACCAGGCGCCAGCCCACGTTGACCGGCGGGTCAACTGGTTGTCCCTCCTCTCTGCCATTGTGTCAGAGCTGCGTTTTGTCTCATTTTCGCGAATTTTTCGAGGTCAATCCTTGCACCATCTCGATCAAGTTTCTTCACGACTTTTGTGCCTCGTTCTTCGTTGATTCACGCCCCTAGCTTTCCTTGGGCGTTGGGTCGCTGAGCCGCCCCATGTGCCTCGTTCTTCCTAGCCAGTCCATCAACCCCATATAACGCACGCCCGACTTCGATTTGAATTTGAACCCCTCATTCTAGGTTTAGCTCCCATCTTTTGCGCCCCGGAGCTCCGGGAAGGTGACAGCTTCCTTTGGAGGCCGTCAGGCTGGTCGAGCGAAGCCCGAGGAGGCTCCACCACCTCCGGCGAAGTCCTTTACCATTGAGGTCCAACCTCTGGTCCCGGCCATTGAGGTGCATATCCTTTCGCCCTCATTTCTACCCCATTCTCTCCCCAACAATCTTAAGTATCGTTCCACACCCTTAGTCTCGCATCCTGTCCACTCGATCGCACTCACGAATCCCCTCGCCGGAGCGCACCTCCGGCCACACCATTTTCGTCGTTCGCCACCATTCCACCCCCGCGAGGTCGAGGCAACTTGCCCTCGACCCTCTCACTTTGTTTTGCAGGTTCTCGCGCACTTGAAGGATCATCTGGAGGAGATTTTGATTCTCACCGGAGCTCCTCGGAGCCCCTCCTCGACTTCGACGAGAGCTCTAGGGGTCGTCGGCGACTTTTGAAGCCACCAATCATCATAGAAGACCCGCAGGAACCTCGTCGGCCCATTTTGGAGCTTCAGACGCCACGGAGGAGGAGGAGCAAGGCCGGGGAAGTTCGTCGTCAAGGGCCTTCTTCCCCGTTCTTCGTCTTCACCTTTCAGCCGTCAGATCAAGGGGGCCCGCCCAAGCGAGCAGTAGCCGTCGGATCGCCTCCGCTACCAACCATCAGATCATCCACGGATCTTTTAATCTCAGCCGTAGGGAGCCAAACCGTCATCACACGATCCCGAGCCGACACGTGTATAAGTGAACTCATCGCCGTCGTTGGATCGCGCCCCTTCGTGGGTATTTTGCATACTTCACCCGCAAATTTTTGTATTTATTAAGTAGAACTTAAACTTTCATCTACAGTTAAATAACTTTTGTAATATTTAGGAACCAACCCCCGAACTTCCTCTTATTGCATTTGGGTCCCTCGCCACGTCACCTCACGTGTCGGTGCACGTGAGGTGAAGGGCATTTTACAGTGGGAACCATGTGGGTTCGTTTATTTACGTTTTAGTCCAGCAAGTTATTTACTGCGTTATATATTTTCTAGAAATTTCGCAATCAGCCCCCTAGATGTTTTTTTTATTTGCATCGGTACCTCTACCAGGCGCGCGTGCATATGCAAGTGAGTTTGGTGTTTTTGCAAGGGTACCCCCGCGGGTTTTGATATTTGTATTTAGTCCATTAACTGTAATATTTAGTTAGATATTTTGCGTGAAAATTGCACTATAGCCCTTGGATGTTTGTCTATTTACATATTTGCCCTTGTCAGTAGTGTAGTTTCTTGATGTTGTATCTATTTATTTCATGCATTGATAAAATCCTAAAAAATCCACAAAAATTAGTTTAAGCTCTTGTTTGCTTGCTCAATCACGCCATATTTTTATATTGCATATTTTTTGCATTTTCATAATTATTAAAAATAAAAACATGCATTTTCAGCACTGTTTGCATTAGAAAATCCATAAAAATTAGTAAAAGTTTTTGAAAAATTCTAAAAAAAATATATTTTGCGTGTCTTATCATATTTTAGTGCCAATCCAAAAACCACTAAAAAATGCAAAGTAAAACTCCTAAAAAATAGAAAACCCCTATAAACTTCATAAAAATCTAAAAACTTCTAAAAAATCCTAAAAATACCAATTCAGTTTCGGTATTTTCCTTATTTTATTGCCTTTATTTTAAATTTAATTGGAAGAATTTTTGATATTGTTTGTTTTATAATTTTTATCCTCATTCTAATTTCGACCAGTAGGTTAGTTCAATGTTTACTTGTATTTTCACTTATAAAAATACTAAAACATTGATAAAAATCTATAAAAATCACAAAAAACATCATAAAATTATAAAAATACCAAAAACACTTATTTTCCTAATTTTTGAGTATTATTACCTATTTTTACCTCATCCCTCTCTTCCTTACTTTGTATATATATTCAATTATTGAAAAAGAAAATATAAAATATAAAAAGAAAATATAAAATCAGAAATTTAAAATAAAAATACAAAATTAAAAATTAAAAATTAAATAAAAAATCTAAAAATTAAAAACCCACAAAAAATTGCATACTTGTCTACACTTAATCACATTCACAATTTTGCACTTGAATTGCTTGATTTATCCTGCTTGCTCCCTGAGTTCGACACTCTACACATACTTGCACACTATACACATATTTGTAGAGTTATAATAAATTTTAACTCCACTTGCTTCTCATTGATTGATTTGATTGTGGGTTAATTGTTGACTAAGTCCAAATTTCTGAGTGGTCAACACATCGACTGTGTTCCCGCCTTGTGTGGAATACATGACCGCTCGATTTTTGGGTTTATCAATAACCCTCTCCAAAATCCTAGCAAATGGGAGTGTGGTCTGAATGAGATCGTGGCATCGAAGCCATTAAAGCTAGTGGGAAGGTCTCCAAAAGTTCCAACGATCCAAGAAAGCGATAGAGAGGTGAACATGATGAACAATTCCTCCAAGTGTACTTAGAGTTCGATGCATCAAGAATCTCTAGGGACGAGTTGCTCACAAACTCTATAAAAGGAAGCGAACCAAGGTCTAATCCATCTCACTTCCACGGTCGGTATGCTGCTAGTAGAGTGACACTAAAGTTGCCCCAACAAGCCATGGAAGATCAGAAAATCTGGATTTCGCCTGAAGTAACTCATTCCAACGAGGCAAGCCCCTGCCCCCACCAGATGGTCCATATACCGATGATGCGAAGACATGGACATCATTCAACCTACAATGGAGCACAGCAGACAATGAATGTCTTGCCTCTATCATGTCAACCATCTCCAGTAGGTCTTCATTCCAACCAACAAGAATACCACTAGATGCCCTAAGCGAATGCATTGCTCTAGACTTAGAGAGCTTGCTCCTTGAAATTAATTTCTAGAGGAAGGTGTCCCACACCTCCAACTTCGTTTCTTGTAAGCATACCATTCCAGCTTGACACGCACCAAGGAGTGCTCCTAGAGTTCTTCGCTTCTCTAGCTGTCCAACCCCCCACGCATCCATGTAGGAACGAAATTAGTATTATCGACGGAAGGGGGGCAAAAAGAAAAGAGATTTTTTTTGAATATATACAGAGATTTTTTACTTAAGATGCAAATTTTGTTTTGACTTCATATCATACCATCTTCAAAAATACTAAAGAATTATTTTAAAATATATTTAATATTTTTTAAAAATATGAAACTAAAGACTTGATTAATAAAATTATCAACAAATTTACTACATCAAAAGTATGACTTCTGTACCAATAGTTTTTCATAAAAAAATTATAATTGTAAGCCATAGTTCCTCTTCTTTGTAATTAGAGTTGTTCCTAAAAGAAAATTTTAACTGTGTTATAATTTTTCATAATAGAAAAACAAAAGAGATCAGACATATCTTTATTTTAAGCTATTTAAAATGCACTCCCATTGACTTTGAATAACACTCTCTATAATTGCTTCCGTTGAAATATTTTCTACAACTTCTTTCTCGATGTATGTCAATAAATAATTTTTGAGAAAATCATCTTTCATCTTATTAGGAAGTCAACATTTAATAATATTCATTGTCGAAAATGCTCTTTCAGATGTTGTGGTAGAGAGCAGAAGAGTCAAAACAATTCGAATCAATCGATCAACCATATAATATATACTTGACTTACCCATTTGCACTAATTTATGATAAAGGACAACAAGCTCAGAAGAATTTTTAGAATTGGATGAGCATCAAAAATCTGATTTATAATGCAATAGTTATTTTTCTAACAAAAATCTCTCTTGTTTTGAGAAATCCGTTGGATAGAACATCCCTACTGATTTACAAATATCAACAATATTGAATGATTTGTCATTATCTCCTAGATCTAAATCCACACTAAGTGTAAAAAGTTTGGTGATATTTTTATTGAAGCGACTATTAAGTTTTGATAATTGAGAATCTATTGTAGATGTGGGTGTTTGTATGTACCTATATATCCACTAGATAATAATGAAGAAGGGTAACTTTAGCTACTTCACCACGATACCAGATTCGGCTTGTAGAATAGAATGAATTCTAGTCTGGAACTTCAATACTTCTTCTTTGAGAAAATGCAACAGTTTTAGAAAATAATGCATCCCAACCATCTTCTCTTAACTTTTGAAGGTGTTCTTCGGTGAATGAGACAAGCCGTAAAGCATTTAAAATATCTAAATTTTTCCGTTGTAGACCTTGACATAAATCTTCTATTATCCCCAAAATTGCTTCCATAGTATGCATGACAAGAATAACCTCAAAAGAAGTTACATCTTCATATGCTTCATCTACTTCTACACAATGTTGATAATTATCTCCTCCACCAATGATGGTTAAGAGTACCTTGAAAATTGCAATGTACATTTTGATAAAACTGCAAAGAGATTTATAATGAGAGCTATATCGAGTTTCCTTAGACATTGTGGTATCTGATTATATCCCATACGAAATTTAGTAGATAATAAATAAGCAATATCATCCGCATGAGCAGCTTGTAATTCATCATATCGCTTAGATGATGCATTGACAATATTGATAATAACACTCAACTTGTTAAAAAGCTTATGAATGGGAATCACCTCCCTTGAAGTAATTATAAGAGCTAGTTGAAGATGATGGGCCAAACAATAAATATAATAAATATATCGATTTTCATTCATGATCAATGCTTGTAGTCCATTCCATTCTCCACGTATATTACTGGATTCATGCATAATCAAGATTATTTTGCAAAAGAATTTCAAATAATCTACTTTTAATGTATATTACAATAAAAAAATAATAAGCCCCGTCATAAAAAATAACAAGCTAATATGATCAAGTTTTTCATATACATATACGAATAGATTAATTTGCATCTATCACTAGATCAATTGAAAAAGAAAACAAATTAAAAATTATTCGATGATTTTGATACCTACATGCACTTCTTGCGAGCAACAAAGGAAGGAAGGTTGACCTAGCTACGTTGGAGTTATGACACACGAAATTGTGGAATTTTATTTATTCATGTTGTTGATATCGGGAAATGGAAGATGTCAAGATGGTAAAGATGCTATTATGGAGTTAAGAAATTGGAAATAAAAAGAGGGAGCAAAAAACTTTCGAAATTGAAAATTGAAATTCATATATATCAATTAATTGCAATAGGGGCAATGGGATGATGGGGGCGCAATCTTATATTAAAAATGGATGAGGGAAGGTGATCTCATTCCATGAAATTAGGGAGTTAAATGCATGAGGGAGGTAGGCACTTTGCACTATTGCAGAGGGCCAATGAGAGATAACGTGGGAGTGGTAGGCAGTTTGCACAATTGCATGGGGGACTAAGGTTTTAAAATCCGGATCGGACATTGAACCGGTTAGTCTTCGGTTTGGTCCTACCGGGTCGGACCAGTGATGATATCAGCATGACCTCATCATTCATATCGACTCAGAAAAAATCGGACAGGTCTTAATTTACTGGTCCGACCGGTCGAACCGATTTTTTGAACTGATAAAACCGGATATATATATATATATGTAAATATGTATTTACATATCAATGAAATAATCATTTAAAATATCAAATCTTTCAACATAAAAATATGATTGTCTATTTCAAATAAAACTCTACAAAAGGTAGTCACATTTTCTAGCATTATATATGAATATAATATTTTAATAATTTATTTATAGTTGCTTTAGAAAATTACCCCAAGAAAGTAGTGGCACAAGTTATATTCCAAAAAAGAGAGGGACGTAACTAAAATTGTAGAATTTAAGAAGGGTACAAGTGATAAAAACCCTATTATTTCATTATTTAAACCTTTATTTTTAAAAATATACTAAACCATCAAATTTGGGTCAATCCGGGTCAACCCGATCCAACCGTCCAGGTCAACCCGGTCCGACCACCAGTTTGACCCGATTTTTTATTTTCTTTTTTTAGCAGTGGACAAACTGCAGATGATGATCACAACTATCATAATACCATATTTAGTTTTATGGTAATGCAGGTTATGTAATTATATCTATAGTTGTGACAAATCGATAGAGTAATAGCAGTATTTGAATCTGATCATTCGCAAATCTCTGCCACCTTCTACATGATCACATCTATACTCCTCGCAAGCATATATAAGTTAGCAATATGTATATAAAGCATTACAATGAAATTAAAATGAGTTATATTGCTAATATATGTAACTAAATCATATAAGTTCTTACGTAGAACATGACATATATTATTGTGTGTGAGTAACAAATCGATTGCAGTCACGTATTTTGCAAGGTATTAGAATAACACCAGGAATAGCATATTTCTTTCGACATGCTTTAAAAAACGAACATAAGCAGGATTTATTCTCGGAATTTTTCATGGTTGTCATTACAAATATTTGACTTTATTTAAATATATGATTAATACGTATATTGCATATTTATCTATTTTAAGAATACTTATTTGCATGCCTGTTTAAACTAAATCTTCGATGTAGGTTGGATGTTTTGCAATGTTGAACCATTTACAACTTTATTATGGTGAGCTTATAATTTAAAATTGGTCAAATACTTTTTACCACGGAGTTTTTTTAAGGAAAAAGGGTGTCACGTCGTTGAGATGTACCAAACAAAAATTGCATTCACATGTTTAGAACAAAATTATAAGACGAAGAATCATGAATGAATTTTGTCTGGTATGGATCAAAATATTTTCTACATAGAGTTTCTACCCTTTGAACACTACACCATTTCTAGCAAGGCATAGAATTCAAAGGATAGAAACCACACGAATCTTATTATCCATACTCACATTTTCAGAAGGCCCTAGCGATAGGATGAAAACGGATATGAATATTTCCGAATATCTGCTTATTGTATTCGAAAAGTTACTGGATAGGATATCCATATATGAATATTAATCGAATACGGATAGAATATAGATATGGGTTGTAAAAATTGTCTGGATACAGATATAGATTTGGTAATGGCTTGAATATCCAAATACAATATTTAATATTGTTTTATATACTAGTTAATATAATATTAGCCACAATCCTGTATTATTATAATATATTAACGATATTAATAAACTTATGTTTGTTTGGGGATGGACATCAACAAAAGTTACGAAATCCAATCCCTTTTTTGTTTCCACGTGGCTCCTCGACATTTCATTTTGTCATGATACAACTTATTTATATTTCATTGTCATTTTTTTAAAATCAGTATGGCTTTGATAAAAATTTAAATTTGTATTTGTATGTGATTTTTATTCGATCATTACTCGGGTTCCATGTTTATTGATCCATATTTGGATCCACTCTTTATTCGATTCATATCTGGATTGGCTCTTTATTCGATCCGTATTTAGATCCGCTCTTTATTTGATCCGTATTCGGATTCGATAAATATCCCATTCGAATTCGTATCCATATTTTTAAGGATATAATTTCCTTAATGCTTATACGAATCATATCCATATTTGTATCCATATTCGACGAAGATGAAGCGAATATGAATGTAGAAATAAGTATATACAATCCATTTTCATCCATACCTAATGATGTCCAGAATTGCCAGTAGGGATGCAAACGGATAGGGATATATCCGTATCCGATCCGTCAACGTATCCGTTTTATACAGATTTTGACATACGTATCAGTATCCGTCTTAAAATGGATACCGATATGGATATCGTTTTGATATCCGCAAACATCCGTATCCGTATATCCGTTTTCGTATATAAATATAGTCATACATTTATTTTAACCATATATAACATAATTCTCTACCTTTTTTCACCATATATATAATTTTTATTGATACAAACACATTTAGTAAATTAATATCATGTGTTTTCCATCTAATTCTTATATATTTAAGTCGATTCTATAGAGTATTTCTAACATTACTCGTATGCGGTCAGTATCCGTTTTACATCCGTATCTGTTTTTTAAAGATATGGTAAGATAGTTTTAATATCTGTCAATATCCATATCTGTATCCGTATTCGTATTATAAAACGGATAAGGATATGGTAATACATATATCCGTATCGGTATCCGACCGTTTGCATCCCTAATTACCCGCATACACAGTGGTGACATTCGGAATCACTACCTCAACCCAAAACTCCATCAATTGGTGGGACAGAAGAAAAAAATGGTAATTCAAACTCTCAAAAGTTACTAAGAAAAGAGAGAGGAGAAGATAAAACTTAGGACACCTGAAACTTTCCCGAAACACCACCACATTTGAAGCTTCCCAAGATATGCTTTCCTGTATATCACCAAATAGGACCACACAATAAAATTCAAAAAAAAAAACCACCACACTCCCGTTGTGTTCCAAATCAAGGAAGATTTTTAGCGAAATCGAAAAGGATTCCCTTCTTCATGTCTAAGGCTTTAACCCTTTTTTTCACCCGCATAAAATTACAATTTTGTTAGGAGCAGTCCTTTTCGTTTGCTCCCCGTCTTGGAACCATATGTATCTTTATTATTTTAAAGAAAATGTATATGGGAAATTCGTCGCACGTGATGTACGAGATAGACAAGGAGATGGTCTTTGGTGATGTAATTTTAGTTAAGAAGATATTATACTTAGGCCCTGTTCGTTTGGGGTATAAGAGGAATGGAATAAGGGGAATAAGCCCCCAACACGCTTCCCCGTGGTACGACTATTCCCCATTATTTCATCTTATTTCACTCTTATTCCTATCTTTATCCCACCTTACCTATCTTTATTTCACCTTATTCTCCTTATTCTTATCCTCCACCCGAACGGAGAATAGACCTTATTCCCCTTATTCCCCATCCTTATTCCTGCTTATTCTCCTACCGAACGGGCCCTTAAGGTTTTTGAAATCGAACCAGACACCGAATCGGAAATCTTGCTGAAATGATCGGATCGGATCGAACCATGTAATCAAACCGGTTCACCCGGATGATGACGTCATCATTATTTAAAACTGGATTAAATCGGACAGGTGAAAAAAAGTGGTTGAACCGGCTAATAAAACCGAAATGAAATAATATATGTATAATATACACTTAATATACTTGAAATATATATAAAATACATAGATAATGTATATATTTCACACTATACATAAAGTATATTCTTATACACCATCAAATATCATACATATATATATATATATGAGATAGGGAGTATGCACCCAGGTGCATGTAATTCTACATGCACCCGGGCCTATAACTCCCACATTTTTTTACTTTTCCGAAAAATACCGCCATGTATATTCATCTATATATCCCTCCTCTATGTCATTCCAATTTCATCAAAAACAGAGACCCCTACGTCTAGAACACATTATTTTAACGATCTTAGAATTGTTGTAATCGACCTGTTCTGGATGGAGGACGTAGGGGTCTCTGTTTCTGACGAAATTGGAATGACATAGAGGAGGGATATATAGATGAATATACATGGCGGTATTTTTCGGAAAAGTAAAAAATGTGGGAGTTATAGACCCGGGTGCATGTAATTCTGGGTGCATACTCCCTATCCTCATATATATATATATATATATATATATATATATATATATATATATATATATATATATATATAGGAAAGGGAGGCTGTTATGGGTTGCAGCCAAGTTAGCTGTTGCTTTCATCCGGACCGTCCATCACGGACTAGAGCAGCCGTCAGATGGGATTGGGAAAAACCCTTCTCCCAACATCCCTAGACAACGCCCGCCCTCTCCTCCCCATGCCCGGCCACAGGAACGCAGGACCGTGCCCTTCCCTTGCTCGGCCTGCATCGCCCTTCTTGCCGCCCCTGCAGTGATAAATGGAGCCCTCCAGCAATACATGGGGACCTCCAGCACCGTGCCCTCCCCTTGCTCGGCCTGCAACGCCGCTTCTTCCCCGTGCTCGGCTTGCAGCGCCGCGTCTTCCCAGTGCTTCCTTTCCAGCACCGCTCCCAACATCGCTTCCTCCCTGTGCACGCCTCCGGCATCACCTCCTTCATGTGCAAGCCTTTCCCCTCCTCGAGCATTGCCGACCTCGCCATCCATGTGTGCGACCATTGTTGGCTCATCGCAGGTTTGCATCATCGACGTTCTATTCCTTTATTCGGTCAGTGTTGTCTGGAACATAGTGATAAATCGTATGCCATCTGCAAGAAGTCTAGATGCACAAGTAATTTAGATGTTGCACTTGAATGTGTACATGGTTTTATAGATACACGCGGATTTTTTTTCTGGATGCACAAGTATTTTAGATTTTCACTTATCTATATTTTATCTTTCTTAGAAATGTAAGTTTATTCATTACTTGCAGCCACAAGTTTCATTCATTGTGGATGGAGTGGATGATAATATGAATCCTTACTCGCATTATGATGAACATGCTTCTGAGGCTATCTCTACTAATGAAAATACACATTTGAGTAATGATTTTGATACCATTGAGAAGTCATTCGTTGGAATGCAATTTGTTTCGGAAGATGAAGCTTGCAAATTTTACAATCTGTATGCAAGAAACATTGGTTTTTCTACACGGATGTCGGCAATACGAAAATGATGCAACTGGAGAACATGATTTCATCGATATTCGCGACCCTCATCACGTAAAAGCTAAAGGGCGTCCCAAGAAGGCTGAGCGAATTAAATTTGGGATTGAAGCATCTTCTTCTCAACCCGAGGTCAAGCAAAGGACTTGCCATCGATGCGGAGAGAAAGGTCATTATCAAACAACATGTAAAGCAGAGGTTAGTAAGTTACTACCTTATACTGAGAATATGTGTCAAGTTTTTATTACGCTCATACTTAACTTTGTCAATTTTAAAATTGTAGCTACCAATTACTCAGTAAGACATGGGGACATGCCTGCTGATTTATCTCTTACGACCACTTTTGCTGATCTACCTGTTGTCAATCTATCTGTTAACAACTGCTGCCGGAAATATTTGGCTGCTGAAAATATTTGGCTGCTGAAAAAAAGATTTATAAAATTTCAATATATGAACTAACAAACATGCACTCTTACTGAGCTCATACCTTCCATCGTGGGCAATGAATAAATCGTCTACCCCTGCTCCATTCTCTCTTTGATACATGCATTACGGCCTTCAAGCCACAATAACATGAGTCCATCGTTTGCTTCGAAGGATCCGAGGAAAATGATTCACTCATCACATACTGCGTATAATACATAAAGTATGTGAGTTAAATTGCACATGTTTTCGCTTACAAATGTAGAAGGATAGGTCCATCTGCATACATATTTCATCTACTCAATAACCAACACTCAGTAACTCAGTATACTATCAACTACAGACTGAGTAAAATTGGACAGTAAGTATCAATTACTCCTTACTACCAACTTACCGGTTTTCTGCTTTTTAGACCTTTATCCATGGTGAAAGATCTGAGTTTTCCGTAAGAAAATCTCTACCTAACTCAAGCCCCTTGTATTCTTAATGGCACTTTGGTTCTAGCCTTCTAGGACGGTCTTGACTTAGGGTGAGGACATCATGGTAGGATGAGTTCACTGTTTGATTTAGAACTGTATGAATTTGGGTTTTGATCCAGATGCAGAGAGGCAAAATACCTTTCCTGGTATATCACGAGTAAAAAAAGAAACATGATTGTGCATGATTAACATTTCGTTGGATCCACAAGGGAAAGAAAAATATCACAATATTCATGCAAAGCATATGTTGAGCCTTCTCTGCCGAAACATTCTTGTTTTGACATCACTTACCGAGGAACGACCCGAAGGCGATGGATGACTCCCACGGAGAAGAGGCGACGCGGGAATGGAAGTGAGGGCCGTCGTGGGACAGGGCTTCCAGGACGTGATGGAGGTGAGGGTCGTCGAGGAAGAGGGCTTCCACGGAGAAGGGTGCCGTTGCGTCGCTCGCGAATGGAAGAGCGAAATTAGGGCATGAGATGGGGAGGAGAGGGCGGGTGTTGTCTACGGATGTTGGGGAGAAGGGTTTTTCCCAATCCAATCTGACGGCTGCTGTAGTCCGTGATGGACGGTCCGGATGAAAGCAACAGCTAACTTGGCTGCAACCCATAACAGCCTCCCTTTCCTCATATATATATATATATATATATATATATATATAGGATTTCTTTCAAATAGGACGCAGTCCTTCCTAAGCTAAGGAAGGCCAGCCCCTTTTTTGTATAAAACAGGATGACTTTAGTAGAATACATATACAGTTTTGTATTATAATGTGCAGTTTTAATGTTTGTATTATAATGCGCAGTTTTGTATACGTCTTTGTATTTATAACATGCACCTATAATACAAACTATATACGTATTCTACTAAAGTGCCCTATTTTATACAAAAAAGGGGCGGCCTTCCTTAACTCAGGAAAGACTGCGTCCTATTTGAAAGGCTCCCTATATATATATATATATATATATATATATATATATATATATATATATATATATATATTGGGTCATATGTGGCTGCCCCCTAGGGGCAGCCAATATGGCTGCCCCCGCCTTATTTGGGCAAATTTTTTTATTTTTTTTGAAAAATAACACGATGTACATTCATCCCTATATCCCTCCTATATACCATTCGAATTTCGTCAGAAACAGAGACTCCTACGGCCTCGATCCGGACAGTAATTTTTTAACGGTAACAGGATTTTTTTAAATAGATACCATCGAGATGGAGGCCGTAGCAGTCTCTGTTTCTGACGAAATTCGAATGGCATATAGGAGGGATATATGGATGAATATACATGGTTTTATTTTTCAAAAAAAATAAAAAAACGCCGAAAAATGGGGTGGGGGCAGCCATGTTGGCTGCCCTCAGGGGGCAGCCCCATTTTTTCCTATATATATATATATATATATATATATATATATATATATGGGAAAAGGGAGTATGCTCCCTAGTTGTAGCTAACTTAGCTACTCCACAACTATTTTTCCCTCATTTTTTAATTTCTTTGGAAAATAAAAATTTGTAAATTCATCATTATATCCCTCTCACATTCTATTAAAATTTCATCAGAAACAGAGACTCCTACGACCTCCATCCAAACAGGGTCGATTTAAAAAATCCTGCGACCGTTAAAAAAATGACGTATGGATGGAGGGCTTAGGAATCGCTGTTTCTGACGAAATTTTAAAAGAATGTTAGAGGGATATAGTGATGAATATACCAATTTTTATTTTCCAAAGAAATAAAAAAATGAGTGAAAAATATGGGTGGGAGTAGCCAATTGGCTAGAACCTGGGTGTAGCCTCATTTAACCCTATATATATATATATATATATATATATATATATTATTTGGATTAGATGCTCTATAACATGATAATAGTTTAATTATAGTTAAAATCCAATACCCTTAAAAAGTTGTGTTAGTGTGGTTGGTTAGTAGTATGAAATAGGTAACCAAAGGTCATCGGTTCAACTCCCATTATCAACAAAATTTAAAATAATTTAAAATTAAATGCGATTCAACTTCGGTTGAACCTGGTTAAATCGGGTCAAAAAATAAGTTGAACCGGACGGGTTAATCAAAATTTAAATAATTGAACCGAATCGGCATAAACCGGTTAACCGGACGGTCCAGCCTGGTTCACCTGTCGAATCGGTGAAACCGGCTGGTCCGGTCCGATTTCAAAACACTGATTATACTTTCTGAAATAATTTCTTCCAACATGATTTCTCCCATGGCGATGGTGGATTCAAATGCTTTCTAGGAGTCCAGTGATAAGATGGGTCACGCAACTGAACCTGCCTTTGGTAAAGTAGATCGTCTGTTGTAGGGTCTGCTGCAGCAGACCTGTGGGCCGCTTGATCGTGATCGAACGGTTCACATGAATTCATCCTTTTTGTGGCTCCGTATCTAATGAATGAATTTGTGTAAACTGCTCGATCACAATCGAACGACCCACAAGGGATCCATTTCCCTGTCTTGTTGTTATTCTCTAGTCCCTGGGATTGACAGCTTGTCGTTTTACCGATGAAAAGAGCTTATGTGGAGAATGTACATGAGCATGCTAAGAATCTTCATAATTCTTGACTTATGTGACAATATAGCAAATTTGTGAATATATATAAATTTTGTGGATGGGCATCTCCTCGACATAACACCCGTTTTCCTCCCAAAGAAATTTTAAATGATTTTCCCATAAATTTCCTGCAGTATTATTATATTTTATGTATTCTCCTCAATTGGCTATCTCATCATACGTTTCTGCCATCTTACAATTGGTATTCCACTAATGACGTTAAATCAAACAGGTTTTTTAAAAAAATTGATACACATGTAGAAGGAAAGGAATATGTTTACATGAACAGATGAGCGTACACAACTTCATATGCCCACGAAATTACAATGCTAAAGTTTTAATATAGTCAATATCAAGACATAATAAACAAACACATGTAAGACAAGTCTTGCATCACTTGAAGGATGGTTTATAGATAAACTGCACACCGTATGAGATGTCGCTTTGCTATATACACACACACGGACACGCACACACGCACGTGCACGCAGACACACACACATATAGAGAAGCCTTCCATTGAGGTGCAACTTAACCTAAGATGTAGCTTTGCTATATACATGCATACAGACACGCGCACATGCACACAGACACGCATCCAGGACCCTTCCATTGAGGTGCAACTTTCCTTGGTCAATGAAAAACTCAACACGAGGTCCATTAGATTTCAATCTGACGGTTATTTATTCAAAAGGGTATTTTATTCATTTGATTTTCTCTTTGAATTTGATATTCATTTAATCCTTTTATTTCCTTTTCGATTTGATATTTTTTATTGCTAATTATTCAATGAGGTTTCATTAACGAGGTAACATTTTCACGCTATGTAGAAAGGCAAACCTTGTTGCAAAATTCACATCTACATTATAAATTTACATCATGCATTGTAAAATAAGATCACAATTAATATTACAATTACTATTGTAATTGCAAATTTGATGGTGTCTTTGTAAAAAGCAGTCTCAGATTTGTACGAAACGACATGATATTTGTAAAATATGATCTAAGAATGTAAAAACCGATTTGAGATTTTTTCAAAACAATATGAAATTATTAGAAATGATACAAGAGATGATACGTGAAAAAAATGATATTGTAAACGTATTTTGAGATTTGTAAAAACACGAACTCATATTGTAAAAAATACATGAAAATGAAAAAAAAATAAATGCGAAAAACAATCTGAGATTGCAAAAAATATAATATGATTTGTAGCAAAAAAATAGTATTTTAAAAAAAGAATTGAGATTGTAAAAATCAAATGTAACATTAGCGAATGGATTAGAAAAATTAATGAGTCAGTTTATAAAAACCAACCCATCAACTGTAAAATTAGATCATTTATTTGTAAAATCAAATAATCAATTTGTAGAATAAGTGAAATGATTAAATAATTAATTAATCAAAATAAAAATAAAAAAATAATGCATGTTGGCATCAACCCAGGAGGATTGATGCCACACCTTCTTTCAAGGTGCACATCCTCCCCGTGCGCAACCTCAAGTGCCAAGACCTTCCTCCTCCCCGTGCATTATAGCCCTCCCCTACCCGTTGCACCGTCATCCTCTCCTTAACCGTGCGTACCCTCAAACATTGTACCCTCGAGCATTGTTGCCGCCATCGCCCTCCCCCTCCCCGTGCACGGCCTCGAGTGTTGTCACCTTCCCCTCCCCATGTGCAGCCTCGGGAGTCGTCACCCTCCTCTCCCATGTGTAGCCTCGAGAGTCGTCACCCTCCTCCTGACCATGTATCGCGCCCTCGAGCATTGCCATCACCATCGTCGCTAGTTTTGGGAGGAGAAAACTCTAACAATGATTCTCCCAAAGAAGAATCTGAAAATAAAATGTGGGTTGTCACCTTCTATTTTTTTGAATGAGATAAAATGACTAAAATTGTTTTTCAACAATTGAAAAATTAAGATAAAAAGACATTAATCAGATTTAGTGGATTAATTACATATGGATGAAATGGTGGGCTTTCCGTACATCTAAAAAAGGTGCACCTTATTGGAAGTAAACTATACATATATAGGGAATTTATCCAATAGGTCATGTGCCCATTTGTGTCATGGTGAGCACCCAATAGCAGTCGTCCATCCACAATATTCAATCTCTAAAAAATAGGAACCTAATTGTAATGGAAATAAAACGAATTCGGAATTGAAATTATTTCTAAAAATAGATCTACGTTCTTGAAGTGGAAGGTTGTATTCAATTAAATAAGCCTATGGCTTCATTCCAACGCAAGACAATGATTTCGTTCCAATGCAAGTTGGAGGTATGCTATTTGTTTTCATGATTTAATCGTTTATTTCTATCATGATTTTGTTGTTTTAATTTTTTTCATGTGTATCAACAGTGTTTAGGGATAAAAAGATTGAGGCAATGTGTTTAGTAATATTTATTTCATGAATGCTGCATATTTTCTATCATAAGCAATTTTTATTCGAGAAATTTTATAGAAATATGATAAAGGTAAGTTTATAATATTGATTTTTTTTGTTTTGATCCACGATCTCAAGATCTAGTTGAGTTTTTTTATCAAATGCATTTTGATTTTATGTAATAGAAAGTTACAATAAACACAACTGTTACTTTTCATGCATCATTTTAAAAAATATACCGAGTTACTAACGTACTTATTTATTTTACTTATAAGATATTTTATGTTTTATTACTTTTTATGTGTTATTTTGAAAATATATTGAGTTACTAATGTATTTACTTATTTCACTTATAAGATATTTTATGCTACAATCGCTAACACAATTATATCACAAAGTGATATACAGTGAGCAATATTCAGGACTTGATATTGTTAGTGATAGTAACATATTGCTATCAACCTCCCTCCTCCCCCGATAATCTTATATTGTTAGCTATCGTAATATGTTACTATCACTCTCTCCTCCCCTGACGATTTCCCTCGACGCACACCCGTCTCATCAACCTCCCTCCTCCCCCGATGACTTCCTCCTCGGCATGCATCCATCTCGCTGACCTCTCTCGGGATCCTCGACCCCGTAGAAAATGTCCTCTACCAAATCTTCGCAAGCAACAGTCCAATCTCTCCCCTCCCCTCCATGGCTTCGACTTCTTCACTCACATGCCTCTCCACCCTCTATCTCAACCACAGTTCCAGAACAACCACCAAATCCGAAGAATCCACTCCTTCCACCTCCAAAGATCAAACCAGTCAAAACCCATTTCTTTCACATAGATCACATCTTCGATCGCAAACCAACTTACCCAATTTGTTATAATCAGTTCCTACCACAGAAGGAATGAGATCTCGACGTCAGTTCAACGTCATGTCAGCAACGACCGACCATAGATTTACATAGATCTAGTAGAACATTTGCTCCTCGTTCATGTCTTTCCTAAAGTAATTGCCCCTCTTTTTATGTCTTAGACTTTACTCGTTCGATTGACAAATAGAAATCTTTCAGCTCCAGAACATCTTCAATCCATTGAACTTCTCAAACCTAATCTTGGACTCTTCTAATATATGTGTATAGCTTGATATCCAATCATAAATTAATTAAGAAAAACACATCAGACACAAGGATACATAGTGGTTCATCAATTTAATTACTACATTTCTCACAACATGCCTCCACTATCTTCCTTCATGGTAAATATCACGGGAATACAATAAGATACTAATCTAATCTCTCCAATATCCAACTACACAACACTCAAATTTAGTCCCATATTGCCTAATGGTGGGGATTTGGTGTGTTTGTTGGTTATAAAAAAATCTCCACATCTCTTGTATCTTTTGACAAACTTAATAGAGTACACAACCCTTTTGAAATAGAGTTCCATGTAAATCTGAATTTTCATGCTTGTTACTAGGCACTGCTATTTTATTTTTTCACAATTACCTATATTGATTTTGTATATCAAAAGATGGATTGGCAAAGTTGACCTCTCATGTAGAATCAATCTTCACAAGATAAACCACAGAGGTACCGTCTATTCGTATGTTGGCATCCATCTCAATGATCTCACAATTTTCACTCTGATGCAGATACGGAACTCATTGCAATGTCTCAGTCTCTCTTAGACTAGTTCATTGAACTGGATCTCCTACAGTGCCACAAATGGCTAAAAATGCAGCCAAATTATTTTACATTTTTCCATCTGTACATTTGAGCCTAGTCATTACTTGTCACGAAAAGAGGAGAAATCAGCATCTAAATGACAATGATTAGCACAGTTGCACAGCTTTAACACACATACAACAATCCAACAGACCAAAGAAAAACAAACAAGAAATGCCAAGATCACAAGTGGAAACATACCCACAACAGTTGACAGAGAATCCCGATAAAATTGCCGCAATCTCGGCGAGGAGCTTGCCACTGGAATATAGACTCAATAACACTGAGAACTAAGTTATATCTGGTCATTATTTAGGTTTGGATTGGGAGCACTGGGAAAAGTCCATATATTGGAGGTGTTGTTAAAAAAATAGGCAGGGAGGTTGTGGGAGTGTTTGAAAATATCCAAGGGATTTCAGCTATGTTGACAACCTTTTTAAAATTCCAGCCCTAGGGATCAGTATACCAACCTCATGTATGACAGGAGACTAATCTTCAAAAGCGAAACGGAGAATCATAGATACATTAATAATGTGGAAGAACCACCAAAACTTGAACATGATCATCATAATTTTGAACAGATTCTAAATGGTTTGCTAAGAAAAAGGAAGCAAACACTAGTATATTTCAGAAATAAACCGAAGCAAAATTCTATGCAGGAACAGTTGATACAGCTTAAGCTCCAGTGTTACAGCCATAGATCTTGGTTCCACTTAAAATGTATCCTCCAAATGCACTCATTTGCATATGAGGATGTGTTCGGGATGGAAGAACCTGCAGCATCAATACAGAAGGTTGCAATGAGAAAAAATAGCGGCAGAAATCATGGGGAGATTGCTGCAATCAACGGTCGCTCATCAAGAGTACAAAGTTCCAAACAAGGAAAATTTTAAAAATGTATTCATAAATGAGAAAAAGTACATCTGCCGTGAAAAATAAAGTACATCGAAAAATGTATGCATTTAGGTATTTGTAAAAAAATTACAAATAGCCTGGAAAATTAGAGATATCCATATGAATTTAGGTTACCATAGCCAAATGCCCTTACAAAAGTTATTTGAATAAATAATCCTACCAAAGTGGTTAATTTGCAGCATATACATATCCATTAGTGTTAATAATTACCTTTCTTTACAATTGATATTTGCAAAAACATCTATTTCCTAAGGGCCTGTTTGGTAGGAGAATAGGCCCTGGAATAAGGGGCCGATTCTCCTCTTGACACGGTTCCCAGTGGTACGACTATTCCCCATTATTCCATCTTATTTCACTCTTATTCTTATCTTTATCCCACCTTACCTACCTTTATTTCACCTTATTCTCCTTATTCCTATCCTCCGGCCGAACGGAGAATAGACCCTTATTTCCCTTATTCTCCATCCTTATTCCTGTTTATTCTCCTACCGAAAGTGAATTGCATTTTAAACAAAATTACAACTTTTTCACATCCAAAAAAATATATGATGCATGGAAAAGACAACGTGAAGCATAATGGGAAAAAATCAACTTTCAGGCATCAGGAAAGAGTGGTAAATATAGACTGGATTTATTGATGAAACACTTTATTCAATAAAATTTTTGCTTATAATTCTAAAATGGGATTTTTACACCTTGCCAATTACCTTCCCGACTGTTAACATCGTAATTATCACAAGAACCTTGCAAACTTGTTAACTCTTACGCTATAAACCATGTGATTAACTCGCATCTATTTAGCCATTTACGTAAACAAATGAGTCATATTTACGATTCTTATTTACCAAATTTCCAAAATTATGCCCTTCTCCTTCCCCATCCTCCCCTTCTTCCTCCTTTTCATCTTCCCTCCACGGTCGAAGCTCCCCTCCCACTTCGATGCCATCAAATCTCGTCTCCACCACCATCAAAGTTTCTTGTCACTCAAAGCTTCCCTCTCCATCCCTCATCCCTGCCTCGCTAGTCGCTACATCGCCCCGTCGTTGAAGCTCCACCACTACAGCTCCATCAATCTTTCTTGGACCTCCACCAATAGAGCACCTCGTCTGCAGCAGCACCCATATGGAGTTCAGCCATCTTGCTTTTTAGCACGGAGATGCTCTGCCAAGAAGGTCCTCTATCTCTTGATCGTGGTAATATTGAAGAGCAAGGGAGTCGACCATCAACGCAACATCTGAGGGCTGGGAACCTCTCCGGCATCTCGAACACTGCACCATTTCCGCCGCGCTCAGTGCTTCACCGCCTTTACCTAATCTCCTGCAGCAGGAGCTTCTCATCAGATGTAACAGAAGTTCCGCATCCCCTCAGCCGTAGCAAACAACGAGAGCAGACTTACACTGACTGATTCTGAGTTCTGGAGCTCCTGACAACTTCATCGGGTACATGCAAGAGAAGATGGAAAGTGTTCTGATGTAGACTTACTCTGCACATTCTTTACATTTAATCATGGGGTTTCATCGACTTCTCTCTCAACCTTTCTGATGTAGAGAACTTAAAACACTAATAGATGAATTTATGTTTTGTCTCAGTCGGAATTAGTTATGTTCTAGAATGCTGTTTAAGAATCAAGTTAATCGAGTTCTTGCAATCTAAAGTAGATGGAGGGTTCCAAAATAGAGAAAAGACAAGAAAGCACTCCGGTGATTTTTCCTCAGGCTCTTTTTGCCAGTACAACACTATATTGCCAAATCTGCCTCTGGGAGTTTCGCCCAGATTTAGATGGGGCAGCAACAGAGGAAGGATGGGGTGGTTGAAAAGCGAGGAGAAAAGGCCGAGACCGTTCCAATGATACCAAGTGTTAATGTGTGTAACCCCCGAAGATTTCTACTATATGGGTTCCTCTCATGCTGGATGAGGTGTCCGGCAGGAGGCCGGTGGTTGTGGTTCTTTGGATGGGTTCCACGTATGGCTATTGGTTATAGTTCAATTCCCTTGGCTGCCACCGGTGATGTGATAGTCGTGTGAATTGCAGTGCACCTGGATGATCCCAGACCACCGGTATGACGTGGAGGTGAGGGTGGGTATGCGAATGATTAGAGGCTGGAGTGTTCCCAAGGTTTGTTGGCGATGGATGGGTTTACTGGAATGGATTGGTTGGAAGGGGCAAGAAGAGGAAGAAGAGGAAAAGGGTGAGAGGACAAGTAGAGGGGAGGATTTTCGTCCGTCGGATTTGTCATGGTTTGATTAACTCAGCTTTAACTCAAGTGAATTAACTCAAGAAGAGCCAAATTAATGGTAGCGACTATGGTGTTAAACGGAGCAAGTTTGCAAGGTTCATGCGATAATTAGAATGTTTACGGTATCGAGAATGTAATTGACAATATTTTTAGGGTTCATGGTATTAAAAATCCCTTCTAAAATCATATTCATGAAGAAAAGATCTTTAATTATAAGGTTTTTTTCTTTACTCCAATACTTGTCCATTCATTCTTCTTTGAGAATCAAGAGGACATTGTGTGCATTGCAAACACAGAAAAGTAAAAATTCCCTCTTTCGTCATTAGATACTCAATAGTGTTAAGATCAACAATAATTCTTGTGCCCAAAATTTATACTGGAAGGATTCTTATGACACCTTTAAAATGTCAGAACGTTCTACTTGGACTTCAAGGGAACTTATTTATTTTCTAGATTGCATATTGAGCACAGTAAATCTTTCTCAACATAAAAAAAATGTGTATTTTTAATATTATGCACAAGCAATTGTTCAGTGGGTTCCCTTTTATGTGAGATTTAGATCCTTGATTAATCATAATTGCCATTAAAATCATCACTTGATCGATGAGCAATTGCCATCATGGAATAGGAGTGCACTAATCCCATGAGTTAGTAACTTAGTAGGATTTCATGCACTCCACGTAATTTCATGGACATGCATTTATAAGGAATCATTGGCTTTCATATAAAGCATCCACTTAGAAATAAAAGAGAGAAAAAGCACAAGAAATGAAGCGGTTACTCATTTCTCCAATATTTTCCGAATACGGCAAATAAGCAATTATGGAAGCTCGTCCAAATACCCAAAATTAAGGACATTTACAACTTCAAGGTGTCACCTGTCGGCAAGGTGCCACCTGTCGGTGATCCCGCTTTAAGTTTACCTCAAACTATCTCTTTTGTCCATTGAATTTATGCCACTATAGATAGGGTTGGGCATTGCATAAGCCACTCACGGGATACATATTTCATATTATAATGTTTTTAATGGAAAAAAGCCTTGTGATTTTTACCCTCATAAAGGAAGGTTGCCACGTTCAAATTTCTCCGTGCACCTATGTTGATTTTTCCTATGGTTGGATTTTTGTGTGATGGTAGTTGCCTGAGATTTGTAGGCATTTATCCACTTGTTGATGAGAGAAATGGAGATTTATAGAGCTAAAAAGAACCTCCATATGAATTTTCATTGATTTGGAGAATGCTTGTTGTTGGGAGAAATATTTTTCATATCACATAAGAGACCCTAGGGCTCTCTTATATAGGAGAAAAGCCCTGGGTTAATTACACAAGAGATACATAAATAAAACAGAAATAGAAAACTAAAGGGATATTTACACCCATAACCCTGAGTAATTTCGTAATTACCCCGGAAACCCTCTATAATCATGAATCACATCCAGAACCCCGAATAATGCTTAACCTTTACATGGCATAACCTTGGATTAAGTTCCGTCTTAATTCTCCGTTAACTGTGACGGAAAAAATTATATATTGTCTGTTTTACCCTTCAAAACACATCATATTTATAAAATTGATGCCATTTTGTAGATCAAACAAAATTTACCCCATCCTGCTCGGCAAGTCCCAGGAACTCCTGCAGCCCGCTCGCCCCAGCTGCCCCCTCCTCCCCGCTCCCCCGCATGCGAGCTCCAGCCCTCCCGTGCCTCCGCCACCTCGTATGCGAGCTCCAGCCCTCCCCCCTCGCCGCGCCTCCGCCCCCCACCTCCGCTTAGCCGTTGTCAAGCTCTTCCGCCGCTTCTTCCACTACTTCTCATCCTACTGCTACTTCGAGCTGCAAGTCCCTCTATAGGCGGACTTCCCCACAGCAATCGAATCCCCTCCCCCGTCTCGCAAGAGCCCCCGCCTCTCGAAGGCCACCTCGTCCCTCTTGAAGCCCAGCACCCCCACCCACCCATCCCAAGGTGAACCTGCTCACGCCTCGACTGCAAATCCCTCTCGAAGTACGCACCCTGCCTCCTCCGACGGGAGTCGATGCCCCACCCCCCGGCCTGCAAGTCCCTCTCTAAGTCCCCCCCCCCCCCCGCGCGCTGAGCCCCCTGCCAACGACAACAATCCACACACCCTTCCAATTTTGTCAATTTCTTCTTTCGATTTCTGCTACCTCTCCTCTGTAAATCCCTCAAATCGAATAAAAAAACCAAAATCCCATTCGTACACCAGTATCCACCAAGCGATCATCTTCACGTCACCTTGAATCTCCTACGCTTCTATGCTATCTCTCCACAATCTGCCATCAATTTAGCTCGGACTCCATCATCCGGCAACAAAGCCCCAGCATCATCCCCTCACCTTTGCTCAGGATCAAGGCCTGAAGCTTTGAGGCTCCAAGGTCCCCGCCATTACCGGAAGTAGTTAACCCCCTTTTCTTTCCTAATCACCCTCTAGGGTCGAGCTTCAAACCCTCGAGTCCAAGCTTCTACTTGCATGTCTTCAGCATTGGTTGGGCTTCAAGAGACGGCGACTTCGACGTAGGGGGAAGGAGGTTGACCTTCACAACCAGCCACTCCCTCAGACCATGACTCAGTTCCTCACCACTCCATGTATCCGCCAACCGCCGTCTCTCAGAACAGAGGGTCGAGAGGCCCCTACCTCTGACAGCAATCGAAGCCCTCCCCTGCCCTGCAAGAGCCCCCGCCTCTCGAAGCCCACCATGTCCCTCTCGAAGCCCAGCCCCCGGCGTCGCCCCCGACTGCAATGTTCCTGCCCATGCCTCGCCTGCAAATCCCTCTGGAAACCTCCCCCACCCCGGCACGGCTGCTTGCAAGGCCCCCTTCGCCTGGAACCTCAGACCATGACTCATTTTTCTTGCTTCTTTTTGCTTCCGATTAATTGTAGCCGTTAGATTGTGCACTGGTTAGATTAACTCATTCATATGGTTGAGTCAATGAACTAAACTAACGGAAGGTTCCGAGTGTAAAACGGAGTATTTATTCAGGGGGTTGAGTGCAATTCGTGATTATAGAGGATTTCTGGGGTAATTATGGAATTACTCAGGATTATGGGTGTAAATATCCCAAAACTAAATAGTCATGAATCATAATTATCTCAACACTCCCCCTCAAGCTGGAGCATATATATCTATCATGCTCAGCTTGGTGCAACACTTCTGCAACGGACCTCTAGTAAGTGCCTTGGTGAAGATATCAGTTGTTTGATCTCCAGTAGAAACATGAGAGGTGGATATGAGACCCTTCTGAATCATGCCTCTAGCGTAATGGCAATCCACCTCTATATGTTTAGTTCGTTCATGGAAAGCAGGATTATTGGCAATAAACAGAGCTGCTTGATTATCACATAACAACTGCATAGTAAGAGGAACCTCAACAGCAAGGTCAGTCAACACGGATCTAACCGACATCATCTCTGCACTTCCCTGTGCCATGGCCCTGTATTCAGATTCTGCACTGGATCTTGCAACCACTGTCTGCTTCTTGCTTTTCCATGAAACAAGGGAGTTGCCCATAAAAACAGCAAAGCCAGAAGTAGACTTCCTGTCTTTGGGGCACCCTGCATAATCTGCATCTGCACAGGCAGTTACCTCAAGAGATGTATTCCTGTTGAAGATAAGACCAGTACCAGGTGATTTCTTCAGGTACCTCAAAATCATCTGAACAGCATCCATATGCACCTTCCTGGGTTGATCCATGAACTGGCTAACTTTGCATACTGCAAAGCAAATATGTGGTCTGGTGATAGTGGCATATAAGAGCTTCCCAACAAGCTCTCTGTATCCCCTGTTGTCAACCACTTCAATGTCATCATCATACAATCTCACACTTGGATCCATAGGAGTAGTAGCAGGTTTGCATTCTGTCATACCTGTCTCAGAAAGCAGATCCATCACAAACTTTCTCTGGGTCATCACAAGACCACGCTGGTTCCTGGCAAACTCCAGTCCAAGAAAGCATCGAAGAGTGCCAAGATCCTTGGTCACAAACTGCTTACCAAGGAATTCCTTGGCAGTCTGAATGCCCTTCTCATCATTCCCTGTGACAATGATATCAACTACATAGACAAGAATAGCAATGGTACCTCTCTGTGTCTTCTGGACAAAAAGTGAATGATCTGCAGTAGATCGTAAACCCCTGTCGCTCTATTAGCTATGATAGCTTCTGGTACCAAGCTCTAGGGCTCTGCGTAAGGCCATAAATCGCCTTATGGAGCCTGCAAACCCTCTGGGACTCCCCCTCATAGTGGTTGCTACATATAAACTTCCTCCTGTATAGGAATGCATTCTTCACATCAAGCTGATAAAGAGGCCAATCCTTGAAAACTGCAACTGCTAGAAGGATACGAAGCGTTGAGTGTCTGGCTACTGGGGAGAAAGTATCCTGGTAGTCGACCCCATAGGTTTGGGTGAACCCACATGCCACAAGTCTCGCCTTGTAGCGATCCAAACTGCCATCTGCTTTGTGCTTGACTGTAAATATCCATTTGCAGCTGACTACGGAGGCACCCAAAGGAGCAGGCGCAATACTCCATGTACCCCGCGACTGCAAGGCTGCCATCTCCTCTTCCATGGCCAGACTCCACCTACTGTCCTGTAACGCCTCCTGATATGTTCTTGGGATAGTAACTGCATATAGTCCCACAACAAAGCGCATGTACTCTTCGGAAAGATGATCCAAACTAACATGTGCAGCAGGAGGGTAAGTAGCACACTGACGACGAGGCTTCCTCAAAGTAATAGGAACCTCCAGGTCATCATCCACACTGTTCTGTACAATCATCTCAGCTTGTGTACCATCCAAAAGACCAGCACCATCAGATGAAACAATATGCTCATGACATACCTGAGGCGTGCTGGATGATGTAGAGGGCATATGAGCAGCGGGGTGAGTAGAAGACCTACGAGTGTAAACACGTGGCAAGAATTGAGGTGGAGGTGGAGGTGGAGAGTTTTGTGGTAGAGTAGGCATAGTTGGAGGAGAAGGAGGTGGTGGAGGAACAACCACATCCTCATCAGAACTACCATTGGACAATCTGTCACCTGTAGGAGAAAAATACATAATAGACTCAAAAAATGTGACATCAACACTCACATAATATTTCCGTCCTACAGGATCAAAACAACGATACCCCTTTGGGGTACGAGAATATCCAACAAAAACACATTTGACCGCTCTGGGTGAGAGCTTGTCACAACCAAGAGCAAAATTGTGGACAAAGGCCACACAACAAAAACTCTGGGAGTGAGAGAAAATAGGTTATTCTCGGGAAACGCAATCAAGAAGGGGACCTTTTCTCCTAGCATGGTGGAAGATATCATGTTGACTAAGTAACAAGCTGTAAGAACGGCATCTCCCCAGAAAGAATGAGGGGCTCGACTCTGAATCAAAAGCGTGCGGGTAACGTCCAGAAGATGACGGTGTTTGCATTCAGCTACACCATTCTGCTGTGACGTATAAGCACAAGAGGTCTGATGAATAACACCAATAGATCTGAGAAATTCAGATAATTGTAGGGTAGAGAATTCCAAAGCATTATCCGTACGAATAAATTTCACATTAGCGGAGAAAATGTTTTTGACCTCAATAAGAAAAGATTTGATTAGAGCACCAGCTTCAGACTTATGTTTTAACAAAAACACCCAAGATAGTCTAGAGTAATCATCAACAACAACAATATAAAACCGATGTCCCTGATGATCAGGAACACGACTAGGACCCCAAATATCAAAATGAAATAACTCAAACAACTGACTATTGTCACGACTCTGATGAGACGGAAAAGAAGAGCGATGGTGCTTCCCAAGCTGACAAGCGTCACAATCCAAGGTAGTACGAGTAGATAACTATGGTAGAACATGACACATCTTCTGAAGAGGAAGATGTCCAAAGCGTAGATGCCACATGAACGGTGAAACAGATCCAGAAGGAATAGTAGCGATCCCAGCATGAGATGGTATGGTAAGCTTGTACAATCCACGCTGCTCACGACCACATCCAATCACCCTGCCCGTTAGTATGTCCTCAAACACAAGGGAAGATGGATCAAATATGGCACAACAATGTAAATCTTCGTAAATTGACTAATGGATAAAAGATTCATCTGAAAGGCTGGAGCATGTAAAACGTTCTGCAAATGAAAAGAAGGAGCTACAACAATCTCCCCCTGACCAACAATAGGTAGACGAACTCCATTAGCAATCACCACGAATCAACCAGAAGCAATCGGTCTGTAGGAAGTAAACTGTGCTCGATCTCCACACATGATGTGATGCTCTCGAATCCACAATCCAATCAGACAAATCAGAGCTGCTACAACTGGTAAGAGCATAAGTAGTACCTGAGGAGCTAGACGAAGCTCGGGCAGTAGCTGCAGCATCAGAAGAAGTCGCAGCCGGAATAATAGGAGCGGACATCATCTCTTGAAGTTTAGAAACAATATCATCCAGGCGAGCATCCTGGGATGGAGCTAAAGTAGGTTCGGTCTGTTCAGCAACCCTTGCAGATGCTGGATATCCATGCTTCTGAAAGCATGTCTCCTCAGAGTGACCAGGACGATGGCAATAAGAACATAGGCCACGCTGACGGCTTCCTCCACGACCACGAGGACCACGTCCTCGAAACTGGGAAGACCCTCCCCTTCCGCGTGAGACGGCCATAGCGGAAAGAGTCGGAGCGACAGTAGAGGAAGTAGTAGTAATCCGACCGAGTCGCTTGTACACTTCTTCCATAGGAGGTATCGTCTCTCCAATTAGAAGTTGTGTATGTGCTGCATCATATTCGGAATCAAGAGAGGATAGGAAAACTCCTGTCATAGTGGCATTCCGATACTGTTGTTGCTGCTCGGTGCTGGCAGTGATAGGCATGAAGCTGTGTAGGCGTTCAAACATGCCTCAAAGATGTGAAAAATGCACATGGAGTGGGCGATCGTTCTGTTTGGTCGAGAAAATGTCAAACTGTAACTGAAGAATCTTGCTCTCGTTCTTGGCTTGCCCATATATGGCTGCTAAGATATCCCACATAGCCTTTACGGTGGGTTGGTTGACAATATCGTTGGCAATCTCCGTGGTGAGCGTCCTGGAGAGCCAAATACGAGCATAAGCATCATCCTGCTTCCACGAAGCATTGGCCCCAATTTTGTCCGCCGGTTCGGATTTGGTGAGAATGTGTTCTTTGTTGTGGCACTGCATAAGAGTGCGAAACTGCATGGACCATAGTTCATAGTTGGTCCCATCCATCTTGACCATTGGTTCCGGTCCTTTGAATGCACAAGAAGAAGAGAACACGTCACTTTTAATTTCGAACATTGTATCAACGAAATGAACCACGGACAACTGAGGAGTAGATCAATCGGAAAAGGTCTACACAAGCATGAAGAGGAGTGGTTGTATGTGTAGACTTATACAACCATCCTTAATGAATTTTATTGTGGTCTAGTGGCGTTAGATGGAATATGGAAGACAAAAAAAACACTACCGACGGCCAAAATCAGACCAATAGTTTTTTTTACTCCAAAAAAAAGGGGGAGACACTCAGCGGTGTTCACCCCAATCTATTAAAAAGAAACGTAAAGAAAAGACTACAAAAACAAGGCGGGAAACAACACTCAGGCTCCCACGTGTTAGCGCACAGCTAACACCCCAGATACAAAGCAAGAGAACCAGACAACACCTAGCTAATACACCAATCTGCCAGAAGACGCGTAGCAATGATAATAATATTTTCTCTGTAAAAGCGTTGGCCCATGAAGACGGCCTCATTTCTCCCCAGCAAAATGCCCCACAATCTCGCAATCGGGGCCAACAGAGCCTTTCTATCCCTGCCCCTAAAGCTCATCAAGCTAGTGCAAAAACCGACCAAGCTGTCAGAGTTAACCCAATCGAGATCGTCCCAGAGATCACGAACCAATCTGCAGTCGAAGAATAAATGGTCGATGGTTTCTCGCTCCGCGTCACAAAGCCCGCAATTAGTACCCACGTTCGGAATAAAACCCAATAGTTTGCATAACAGGGGCTGAAATACCAGTTTCAGACCACGGAAAATCAACCGGAGCGCACTAGGGAATTGCTGGACACCCCAACGAAGCACAGCGGGGCGTAGGGCCCTTGGCGGCAGCCGAGATGAATCAGATGCGCCATGGCCGCAGCGCAGGAGGGCTGGGGAGCGCCCAGGCGGCGGCGCGAGGAGGCCTGGGCTGCCCCCGACCCCCTTGTAGCCGCGCGAGAGGGCTACCGTGGGGCAGCGGCAGTAGGCCTGGGGGCCCAAGGTGGGATGCTGGTGGCGCTGAGAGGAGGAGGGGGCGTCGGGGGCACCAGGAGGAGGCGGGAGGGGGGGAAGGGTAGGGTTAGGGTTTTGGGTGGATATGGGAACCCCGGTCTAGGACCGTTGCTCTGATACCATGTTGGGAGAAACGTTTTTCATATCATCGAAGAGACCCTAGGGCTCTCTTATATAGGAGAAAAGCCCTAGGTTAATTACATAAGAGATACATAAATAAAATAGAAATAGAAAACTAAATAGTCATGAATCATAATTATCTCAACACTTGCAATTCAGTCCCAAGGGAGATATTGGAGAGTTTTGGAGAAGAGACTGGTATTGGTCCAATGCATTAGCCTTATAAAGGATATGTATGATGGGGCTTTATCTTGTGTAAGGATCCAGACAGGGAAGACTGACTATTTAACATCAGTATCAGTCAGCATCAAGGTTTAGCTTTGAGTCCATTCTTTTTTACTTTGATTATGGACACGAGTTGACAAGTCACTTTCAGGATGAGATACCTTGGTGTATTTTGTTCATTGGTGATATTGTGTTGATTAATGAGACAAGAGATTGAGTAAATGAGAAGTTGGAGGTTTCGAGACATGCCTTAGAGACTAAAGGATTTAGTATTCGTAGGGCAATGACTACATATATGGAGTGCACATCTAATGGATACAACGATGGACTCGTGGTGAATATTGGAGACGATAACAATCGAAAGAAAGATTATTTTAGATACTTGAAATCTATTTCGCAATAAGAGGGGGAAATTGATGGAGATGTTACTCGTAGGATAAATGCAGGTTGGTTAAAGTATAGAGGAGTTTCTACTATTTTTTGTGATAAGAAAATACTTTTGAAAGTCAAAAGAAAGTACTACAAAGCTACTGTGAGACATGTTATGCTTCTATGAAACAAAATGTTGGCATGTGAATCATAGACATGTGCAGAAAATGACAGTAGCAGAGACGAAAAAATCAGATTCGGAGTGATGTGATCAAAAGAAAGATTGGTGTAGCTCCGATAGAGGATAAGATGAGAGAAAACCTTTAAGATGGTTTGATCATGTGCAAGGGAGTCAGTTAATGCACCAGTTAGAAGATGTGAATTTTGAGATTTTTAAGAGGGTTAAGAGAGGGCGAGGATGTCTCAAGAAGTGTTGAAATGAGACTATCTGAAAGGATCTTAGTTATTTGGATTCAAACCCGAGAATGACCCAAAATAGATCTGAATGAAGGCAGAAAATCCATGTATGATGTGGGAAAAGGCCTTGTTATTGTAAAAAAGATCGCAAAATTCAAGAACTATTGTACGTGTTAACTATGATACTTGTTAAATATGTCTCGAATTATATGGCTCAAAGTACGATCGCTAAACAATGAGTTCTGTTAGTATAATGAGTTGAATATCATAAAGTTATCAATCCTATGTGTTAGAAAATAGAGAATGCGGAAGCGGATGACAAATAGAGCATAAGAATAAGAAAAAGATAAACTTGAAGAACACCAAAATTTTTACGTGGAACCCTACTCCCTAAGGAGCGGGATGAAACCACGGGAAAATGCCTCAGAGGGATTATGTGTTCATTGCACTTTCTCAATAGATACAGGAGGTCTGGGGCTCCTTATATAGCCTCCACAGAGCCTCCAAGTCCCACCACTGGTAGATGCGGGACTAAACTCATGGATGTGGTAAATGGATCCTGGAGGTATTTATTTACCCATCTACAACATAATAGGCGCACAATCAAATACTCCAACACTAAGAAGGGCCCCAAAAATAAACTTAAAATATTTTTACTGTATAAACTTGTTAAGTACAACTTAGGATTACCCTATCTTTTGCAATTACCAGGCACCATCATGGTGCCATTTTGTTGTTAACATGTTTGTGATGCATAAAAATGCCAACTTCAACCCTAATCCTTCTCCACGGTATATCTAATGTTCCTCCTATTGTTATAGGACAAAGGAACCTCGTCTACCCAAATGAACGTCTACCCAAATGAAAGAACGAGAGAGGGTTGGAGGAGAGGTGGAAAATAAGGAGAAGAAAGGAAGAAAGCGAAAGGAGTTAGGGAAAATAAGAGAGGTATAAGATGAGAACGAAATGGAACAAGGGAAAGAAATATGACGAAAGGAAATAGATATGGAAAATGGAGAAGATGGAGAAAAGCAAGAGAGAGGACAAGAGCAATTAGAATAATGAAAAACAGAAGCAAAAGGAAAGATAGGAAATTGAGGTTGAGAGTGAATGAAGAGTTTAACAATAAAATTAAAGGAAAAGAAACATATTAAATATGAAAGAAAGCAAAGATGTGATAATCGAAGAGAGGGCTGGTAAAGGAGTGAGGATGGATGGACAAAACGAAAACAAATACACAAGAGGGAGACTGAGTGCAAGTCAAGATCAACCATAGGTTGTAAGATACATGCACCATTAAGGAAGATTTTCTCATAAGAATTACAACCAAATCAAAACCGAAGATCAAGTACATGGTATCTAGCCCCCACACAAGTTTAATTGGTCACGGCAGGCTTAAGATCACCTTAAATTCGTCCCTTCCCAACACCTCTCTGGCTATTCATAACTCTTAAATCTCAAATCCAACTTCTCACATATTAAGACCAGAATTGTATTGAGACATCTCTACAGATATCCAAATAAAGTTAATCGTGTCTCGCTCATTTTATCATTTATCGATGTTGCACCAACTTATGTTATAGTTACCATTGTTGACTAGAGATGTGATTCATACTTCTATTAGAGCCCCTTTCAAGATTTCATTCTATCCAGCTTGCAATAGTTGCCAGACTAAGCCAACTAGTCAGTCCACCTATAGAATCTGATGGGGCTATTGAATAGAATTACTCTATCAGGTCAAAAACATGAATTTTAAGATGATATTATTATGTATTTTAGAATTTCCTAAAAGCAGATTTTAAATAAGATGCCTAATGCTTGTATGAAATTTAATTAATATTCAAATTCTGTCAACTACTAGCCATATCTAAGCCTCCTACTGATGAACAGGAATATTGGAGGCTGACAAGTTGTTCCAAAAAAGGAGGATCTTTGGGAATAGAAGGTGGTGCTTATTTACCTGCAGAAGGATGTAAAACGGATTGGAAGTTGCATACTGGAACTGGAAAAAGCTTGTCTAAAAGTTGAAAATGTACATATTACACTGGTATCCACAACGAGATTATCAAGAATGTCATAGCTGTAACTCTGAAGGGACTATGACAAGCCAATTGCTTCTTCAATAAAAAGTTCTTGGGAAAATCTGGGTCAAATAATATAATCTGCTGGAGGACACTCATAATTTGGACACAGCCAATAAGAAGATTCTGGTTGCAAAAGACAGTGTACAAAAACATCTATTTCTTATCGAGTCTTAATCACTTAAGCCCTTCTTAACTTTCGCAATATCAGTTATGTTCCTTTTTCTAACACTGGTTGTACCCCTAGCTTGTAAAATTAACAGTTCTGCCCTTCCGTTAAGGTAAAGTAGGGGCATAACTGATATTACAAAAAGGCAGAACTGTGCTTTTTGAAAGATGTCAGGGGCACAACTGGTATTATAAAAAAGAAAGGGGCATGACCAATATTGCAAAAGTTAAGGGCACAACTGATAAAAACCCTTTCTTACTTTCACTTTGCTTATACACATATACCTCCTGAAGGGCACGATATGCGGCTTTTCAAGCTTTTTTCTGAAATAAAAGGGTTACCAAGCCCTCTCATATCAACCTTATAGGTTAAAAAAGACTAAACAGATATATATATATATATATAAATATATATGTATTAAAATGAATTTAAAAAATATAAAAAACATATAATCAAGTAGTTTCGATCAGTCTTGCAAATAGCATTTATTCCTTATCTAATTGAATACTGAAGACCAACTTTAGCAACACTGCATTCCACGGTATAGGATCCTTTTCTATAAAGCACTCAAAATTGTAGAAAATTACACAAAAATGTAGCAACCCCGTGAATGAAGACAAAAAGACTACAAACTAATCATGTGTTGATTTGTAGTATTCAAACCTAGACAACTAGAAACATCTGGTTTGTGATTCCATTTATGGTACAAATATAAAAGCAGCTTTGATGTTGGTGAACCTTCGATTTGCAAAGGAAATATATGTCATCAAAAAATGCACAAAAAGAGGTGTACGAAGCAAACCTGATATTCACGTAACCATGGTTCCGATATTTGTAACCCAATGGCAGTCTTTGCGACCTGCAATTTGTGCATGCAGCTTGCAAGGGGCTGCACGTTATCAACAAAAAAAGAAGCCAAGAAAATTGATCATGAAGAATCAAATGTACAGAAATCAGAATTATTTTGCACAAGTTCTTTCAAAAAAGAGCAGAAGAAGGATGCTTTTCTTAAAGAAAGAAAAGAAGAATGTTTTTACATGATGAAGGAATGTTTTTCGATACTTGTAAGAATAAGTATCTGATGTACATTACAGCAGCTTATAAATTACTTTGAACACTTAACAAGAGCATGTCGACTTTTCCCATGTTAACACTGGATTTGACTAAGCATGCCCAAACTCTTCAGCGCATTGTTGAGAGAATTGAATAGATCCTCATTCTGGGATTCTTGTATAGTCCCTTGTTGGTCATAGTTTAGACTTGGTTGTATTGGTATGACAATATAAGGAACCCCACGACTCACATATTCCTTGAGAAAGTTAGTATAAATATCCAGCCATTCATGATTTTTCTCTCCAAGGACTCTTTTTTACTCAAAAGAGTGGGAAACACGCGAAGGTGTCCTCCCCAATATATAAGAAAACTAAAAATTCAGTACAGAAGCCAAGACTCGAGAAGAGTCCTTGCATGATGAATAACATTTTTAACATAGAACCGCTGTGCCAGGAAAATTACACTGTTTTTGCCAATCTTAAACCCCAAAGACCCGCAATCGGTTTTATTCTCTCCTCATTCGGACGAAATCAAGAGTTGGTCTCAACTACCGAAAAATCACCCTCTTTTCAAATCTAGTGATCTCTACCAACCGATAGGCCCTCAATAGTGCTCGTGAGTTCCATCATCGCCTAACAGAAAAGCCAGCGTTGAAGGAGGGGAGCCAGACCCCATCGACCCAAGTGTCAGACACGTGGGAACGCTTTTCTTCCACCAAAGACAAGAGGCAAGGAAAGCGAGATGCCAGCGAGCCACAAGTCAACCAAGCAGTCCAACAACAAAAACAACAACAAAGCCGTTTCCCAGAATTAAGTAGGGTCGGCTACATGGATTCTTCGCCTCCATTCAGATCTATCGTAGATCAATCCCAGGCTTATATCCATAAAACAAAGATCTCTTCGTATAGTCTCTTTCCAACACTTCTTGCGACGTCCTCGCCCTCTCTTAGCCGGCTCAACATCCCAACACTCGCAACTCCTAACTGGTGCATCAGCTGATCTTCTTTGCAAATGACCAAACCATCTTAAGCGATTTTCTCGCATGTTATCCTCGATCGAAGCTACACCAACTTCCTTTCTGATTGCATCATTCTGAATCCGATCTTTACGTGTGTGTGTGTGTGTGTCCACACATCCACCTTAACATTTTCATTTCTGTTACAACCATTCTCTGCACATGTCTATGGTTCACAGACCAACATTCAGATCCATAGAGCATAGCAGGCCTCACGGCTGCTTCACAAAACCTTCCTTTTTTAAAAGGAATATTCTTATCACAGAGGACAGCAGAGGCTCCTCTCCACTTTAGCCAGCATGTATTTATTCTATTAGTAACATCTCCATCAATTTCCACGTCATGTTGCGAAATAGATCCCAGATATCTAAAAGAATCTCTCTTCTGAATGTTATCATCACCAATATTCACCTCGATTCCTTCACCATTGCTTCCATCAAAGGTGCACTCCATATATTCCGTATTAGCCCTACTTATACGAAATTCTTTAGTCTGCAACTCATATCTCTAGACCTCAAGCTTCTCATTTACTCCATCTCTAGTCTCGTCAATTAGCACAATATCATCAGCAAATAACATACACCAAGGTAACTCATCATGAATGCGACTTGTCAACTCGTCCATAATCAAAGTAAAAAGAAATGGACTCAAAGCTGAACCTTGATGTAAACCAATGTTGATGTCAAAATAGCCAGTCTTCCCAGACGGGGTCCTTACACAAGATAAAGCCCTATCATACATGTCCTTTATGAGGTTAATGTATAGGACAGGTACCTATCTCTTCTCCAAAACTCTCCACAATATCTCTCGTGGGACAGAATCATAAGCCTTCTCCAAATCAATAAAGATCATATGGAGATTCTTCCTTTTAGCTCTATGAATCTCCATTGTTCTCCTCAGCAAATGTATGGCTTCAATAATTCAGCGACCTGGCATGAATCCGAATTGGTTTTCTTTTACGTTGGAAACTTGCCTCAACCTTCTTTCCATCACATATTCCCAATTTTTCATAGTGTGACTCATCAGCTTGATACCTCTGTAATTTGAACAATTTTGAATGTCTCCTTTATTCTTATGAAGAGGCACCACGATACTCCTTCAATTTTCAGACATTTTCTTGCTTCACCAAATAACATTGAATAGATTCGTAAGACAAGTCAAACCATGCTCACCTAAAACTCTTCATACTTCTACAGGGATGTTATACGGTCCTATACCTTTCCCATGTCTCATAACCTTCAAATCCTTTTCTACTTCATTTCTTTGTACCCGTCTATAGCTTGCACGATACAAGTAACTTTCGCTACTAGCTAGAACACCCAAAGTGATCTCTCTATTTCCTTCCCCATTGAAAAGCTTATGGAAGTACTGCTCCTATCTAATCTCTATATCCTTACGAGTAACAAGCATGTGACTATACTATTCCTTAATGCATCTCACTAGAGAAAGGTGTTTGGTCTTTATTTCTCTTTCTTTGGCCAACATGAATATATCCTTCGGACCCTTCTTAGAGTCAAGATTTTTATACAAAACTTCATAAGATTTTGACTTAGCTTCGCTTATAGCCTTCTTTGCTTCATTCTTCGCTATTTTGTAGTTTGTGACAGTTTCCTATATTATATCCTTAGACATAGCTTTAAAGCATGCTCTTTTAAGTTTTAGCTTCTCTTGCACCCCTTTACTCCACCACCAAGCCTCCTTTTGACCCAGAGCTCCTCCCTTTGACTTGTCTAGCATCTCGTTGGCTACCTTTCGGATACAAGATGTCACTGCCTCCCACATCTCGTCTGCACTTCCGCTACAATACCAAGATAAGTCATCTAAAACCTTCTCCTTGAAGCTTGATTGCTTCAATGGAAGATTCCACCATCTAGTTCTAGTGATCTTAGGAACCCTCCTTTTCTTGACCAACCCTTTTATTTAATCCAAGACTAACAAGCGATGTTGGGTTGTCAAACTCTCTCCTGGGATTACTTTGCAGTCTTTACAACACAACCGATCTCTTCTCCTCAACGCAAAGTAATTTATTTGTGTTCTAGTTGGCTCATTCTTATATATAACTAAATGCTCTTCCCTTTTCTTGAAGAGAGTGTTTGCTATGAAAAGAACATATGCCATTACAAAATCCAGAAGTGACTTTTCCATCTTCATTTCCCAAGCAATCAGTTCAAAAGAGAAAATTGTTTCCATCTCCCAAGCACAGATGCAAGAAAGAAGGAAAATCCGGAAGTACTGCACGAATACCCTTCCAAAACTCTGCCTCATACCATAAAAGGTGCACACCCACCATCACATGGGCATCGACACCGTATATAGCCCGGATAAGCCAAATGCAAACATCCTCGTTGCCACCGCATATTCTTGTGGCCATTTCAACAGTAAGGCATGGTTCATCGCCTCCAAACTTGGAATGCCAAAACCAACCAGTGGATTCATCACATTCATAGGGAGTGAAATTCTGTACAAATTCATGTTTTATTCCTCTTGTTCTTGATTATGTGCTCGTATCTTGTATTTCTATGTGCTAGTATCTTGTATTTCTACCTTGTATGAGAGCAAGTCAGACATAGAAATCTATACAGTTCAAATTAATTTCACTTATATTATGTGGCATGCGCAAAGAAAAATGGTGTTTGTGAAAATTGGAGCACTAGAGGAGCAACTTGGTGAAGGTACAAAGGCTTTGTATGGCAACATAGGAGGCATCGGTGTGTTGTTGACGTAGGTGGTGTACATCTTTTGTGAGATTGACTATCGAGTCCACATAAGGTGACTACATCCCCAACCTAAAACATATCCACTTCAAATCACTACACCTGATGGAAGTATTGAAAATTTGAAATGTTCCACACCACTACTTTGCACACAAGTTTGTTCATCGATCACCAAGCCCGACACCTCAACCGTATGAACGTGGTTCCAATACCTGCTACTACTTGACATTGTCATTGTTAAAGCCCTCTGCTTTCATCAGTATCAATTCTCCATTCCCTTATTCTTCATTCATCACTTTCTATTATGTTGATCAAAGCGGAGTCTCATCAATCAAAAAAAGTTTAGAGTCTCCCACCACTACCTACTAGGTGGTCCATCTTCTCATCTACAATAAGTTATCAATCATCAGCATAAAAGACTTGAGCATCTTCCTCATGTCCGCTAACTTAGAGAAAAGCATGTATGTTGTCATCCTCTTATTGACACAATTGGGCAAGCAATCAACCACCAAAACATGAAACCATGATTTAGAAAGCTAATTAATCCCATATCCATCTTCTTTACTCTTTTATTTTGGTGAAATTCTAAGGTAGAATACATGTAAATATGCATTAATTTCAAATTCTTAACAAAATGTATCATATGAATAAAAATATGATTGTAACACATTATTTCATCTAAAATAAGAGAATAAAGAAAATAAGAAAAAAAGAAAGGATGGTTGTAATATGTAAATATGTACACACTGACCTAACCTCAGATATTGAGGCAATACTAACTCGGTCAACTAAATTAAAATAGAGAGATGGGGCCAAAATCAAGAAAATCGCAAAAAGATTGAATTATTATACTAAAAATACGATTTAGAACAATATTTATATACAATACAAACTTCCCATATTTTTTTGAGAAAATGGTGGGATGGACCTCCCTTAGAGATCCATCCAAACAAAAAGTATCTAAAATTTAATAAATATATTTACAACCGCCAAGATTCATAAAGGGCCTTGGCATGACCAAGTACATTTTCATAGTAAAACCTCCCTCCTAAAAAATGACGTCCTTCCTAGTCAACCACAGAGACCAAATGACCGCACAAGCCTTCATTCTCCCTTCCTCTGAGCCCGACCAAGTTCTGCCGATTGAATTCCAGAACGATACCTTCTCAGTCCAAAGCAAACATGGACAGTCCGCATTTTACCACACCTCAACAAAACCAGGACAAGTGAAAAACAGATGATCTATGTCTTCCGTGGATGATCCACACCGTCTTCAATCCATCTCAGCTCCTAGAAAAAAACTGGCTCTCCTAGTTGTTGTTAAGATTCGCTCTTGCCTAAGAAGCCAGAGAAAAATCTTCATCCTAGCGGGGATCCTCAATTTCCAAATTTTTGCACAGTCCTCGTTTAGTTCCACATCTAAACCTGGTTGTTGTCCCGCCAGCACCTTATATGCTTTTCTGATCGAGAAGAAGCCATCCCTCTAGCACCAAGAGTCCATCCATTTGGCCTTGGCATGACCAAGTACATTTTCATAGTAAAACCTCCCTCCTAAAAAAATGACGTCCTTCCTAGTCAACCACAGAGACCAAATGACCGCACAAGCCTTCATTCTCCCTTCCTCTGAGCCCGACCAAGTTCTGCCGATTGAATTCCAGAACGATACCTTCTCAGTCCAAAGCAAACATGGACAGTCCGCATTTTACCACACCTCAACAAAACCAGGACAAGTGAAAAACAGATGATCTATGTCTTCCGTGGATGATCCACACCATCTTCAATCCATCTCAGCTCCTAGAAAAAAACTAGCTCTCCTAGTTGTTGTTAAGATTCGCTCTTGCCTAAGAAGCCAGAGAAAAATCTTCATCCTAGCGGGGATCCTCAATTTCCAAATTTTTGCACAGTCCTCGTTTAGTTCCACATCTAAACCTGGTTGTTGTCCCGCCAGCACCTTATATGCTTTTCTGATCGAGAAGAAGCCATCCCTCTAGCACCAAGAGTCTCTCCCTTCTGTTGGTACTTCAGCTCTACCCAATCTGGGAGAAAGGCATAAGAACTCAACTACACTTTGCTCAGACAAAACTTCACGAAAGGTTTGCGTCCACGAACCATCCGACCACACCTCCGCGACAGAAGCCTCCTTGTTCGAAGCCACAGCAAAAAGCCTTGAATACAAATTGCACATCGCTCAGAACTCCGACCAGTCATCCGTCCAGGACAAAAAAACCAGACCATTTCCCACAATCAGCAGAAGAAAACCCACCAGATCAGGCATGACTGAGCAAATTCCTCTCCCCAAAGTCGTAGGAGAAGAGGCACAATCCGCTCGAACCATCAGGCTTGACGAAACACCATAAATAGAACTAAGCAAGTTGGACATAAGGTCGCTCCCAGGACCCCATATCTTCATTGCTCACTTCGCCAGCAAGGCCCTGTTCATATCTGCAAGCTGCAGCACTCCAAGCCCACCCTCTTTGACGGGAGTGGTCACCGTAGACCAATCAACCAAAGTAAGACCATTGTCATGCACAGATGACAAGTAAAAGAAACAATGCATCAAGGTCTCAAGCCTCTCCCACACTCCAACAAGCAAAACCCAGGTTGAGATGAAAAAAACGGGAATGTCAGAAAAAACAGCCTTGACCAAAACCAACTCCCCCCTCCCCCCGATAGGAATGTTGTTTTCCAACCCACCAATTTCCTCTCCATTTTCCCTAATAATGGAAACCAATCTGATTGTCCCAATCTTCCATTCAACAATGGCAAGCCCAAATAATTTATAGGTAAAGTCTTCTGCTCTGTCTCCAAGATCTCCACACATCTCTCCGAGACCTTCGAAAGCAGGTTAAAAGGCGCAAAAGCAAACTTTGTGTCGTTTACCTGTAAACCTGACAGGTCCCCAAAAATATCAAGCATCGCCTTCACCATCCTGCACTCCTCAACCTTTCCCTCTACAAAGAACAAAGTGCCATTCACGTATTGCAGCACTGGTGCCGAGTATTGACCTCTAGTGTATCCTTTAAAAAAACATTCCTTTGCCAGGCCCGACATCACAGCCGACCCGTTAGTTACCAAGACAAAAAGAAGAGGAGCCAAAGAGCAACCCTGTCTCAGCCCCCACTGTGGCAGGAAATAACCCCCTTCCTATTTACCATTTACCAAAGCCGATAAAGAGGCCGTTGTGATGCACCTCTTCATCCAATCTACCCATAACTCCGGGAAACCCCTCTTTATTATTGAAACCCAAAGAAACCTCCAACTCAGACAATCATAGGCCTTAGAGAAGTCAACCTTCCACAAAAAATCGGAGGAGCCCCTTCGCTTCCAATCTGCAACTATTTCTAAGGCAATTACCACACCCTCCGTTAGTTGCCTTCCTAGAATAAAAGCCATCTACGACAGCAAAATGAGCTCATCCATCACTCCATGCAACCAGTTGGCTAGCACCTTTGCGACAATGAGATAAATAGCATTCGACAACGCAATTCGTTAGAATTCATCTACACACACAGCACCATCCTTCTTAGGGATTAAGAACAATAATGATTTGTTAAGCTTCTCCATACCCATACTACCTTCTCTAAATTCAACCAACAGATTCATAACATCCTGCTCTACCACCTCCCAAAATTCCCTGAAGAACTCCACTGGGAACCCATCCGGTCCTGGACAACCATCCACATTGAGCTCAAAAACAGCTTCTTGGACCCCCTCTCTGGTGAAAGCCAAAATAAGCCTCTTATGCCTACCATCCTCCAGTCTTTTGAGACCCCTCCCCAACCACCTTGCACCAGAGCTAGGTTGTCATCTGCCGAAACTGCGAAAATGCTCTACAAGTGCCCTCCCGATCTCCTTATCCCCAATATGGTAACATCCGCCACATTAAGCTCAAAAAATTTGTTTCGCTTCCTACCATTGGCTATTGCATGGAAAATTTTGGTGTTTGCATCTCCTTCCTTCACCCATTTCTGCCTTAACCTTTGCCACCACTCCACCTCCCTTCGCCTATCATCTTCCGCAACCACTTGCTCTTGCGCTATCCTAGCACTCAGTACTTCATTGCTCAAAGGCCGTAGATCTTCGATATCATCTGATCTCACAATCTCCGCTACCGCTTTCTCTCGTTTTTCAGTCTACTTCGAAAAACCAGCTTTTTATGCTCCATCAACATGCACCGCGACAACTTGAGTTTCTGTGCCAGCCTTTGCGTCGCCGAACCCTCTACTTGCAACGAGCACCAGAAGCCACACATTATCTCTCTAAAACCGTCATCCAGAAGCCAAGACTTTTCAAACTTGAACATTGAGATTTATAATAGTCCATCACTCGAATCTCAAATGATGGGCGTGTGATCCGACAGCGACCTCAGAAGAGCTCGACTCATAAACAAAGGGAACATCTCCATCAATTCTACAGAGACCAGAAACTGATCAAGACGGGATCTTGAAGCAGCGTTACGCCAGGTGTACTTCCTGTTACCAACATCCATGACCTCCTGCTCCATTTCACCCATAAACTCCTGGAAATCACGAGAACATGAATCCCTCGTATCTCGATCGTTAGGACGATCCGCCGCATATAGTATCACATTGAAGTCACCCCCAACCAGCAACGGGATGCCCGAAAACAAACCTCTGACAGCCTTCAACTCCTCCCACAGAATCATATCATGGACCCCATCAGCCTCTCCATACACTGATGTGAACAACCTTTTACCTTTCCCCTGTTTGCAATCTAGCAACACTGAAACAGTTTTAGTCGCCACTTTATCAGCAACGAAGTCAAAAAGATCAGCTTCCCATGCCAAAACCAGGCCCCCAGAACTTCATTTTGCAAGGACAACTCTGAAATCTGTAACCTTGAGCAGCCGAACGAGCTCCAAAGCGTAGAGCTCCAAGTTTCAATCTTCGATTCCTGCAAAAGTACAACATCCGCTTGCCAGGATCCAAGCAGACTCCCCACCATCCTTCTCTTCTCCCGATCCCCCAAACCCCTCACGTTCCAAGAAGCAATCTTCATTTGGATCCACTCTAAGGGTTTGAGGAGGGGATGATCATCCCTAGACATTCCGCAACCCGTACGTGAATGTCCTCCACATCTTCATTCAAGAGACCCACCTGCCCAACCTCAAGTGGTTGATCAGCCCCAACCACCGTCAAGGTGCCCCCACTCCCTCCCAAACAACTTTCATTGTCTTCCAGTTCTCTTTTCAACCACGACCGTGCCTCCAATTTTCTTCATTTACGAGAGAAGGAGAGGAGCGGGTCTAACTTCAACTTCCGCTCCCCCTCACCAATCGCCAATCTGCGATCCCTCTATGCTCTTTCTGCCGCCACAATACATCTGGCCATTTTCCAGCTTCAGGCCAATGATGCAACCCTCGAAACCAAATTGTCAACCTCAACATCAAAAAGAACAAGAGCTGGCAGCAGACTCCCTCTCTCCACATCGTCAACACGTGCCACCTCTGGACCTCTAGCAGCAGCAACCGCCTGCAAATTACCCTTGGCCGTAGACCCAAGAAAGATCGCCATAGTACCTCCACCACCTGATATCTTCCCCTGGCAGGAAGAACGGGCAGGTTTAAGTTCCCCAGAGAAGACTCCCTTTCCAAAACCGGCGAAGCGGACCCATTTCCCACCATCGTAGACTCGAGAGGACCGCCCAAAATGGGTTCCACCTCACCGATGGCGGCGCAAACCACCGGTGATCAAGCTCCAGAGACCGCTATATGCTCCACCAAGGATCGAGAACCAAAAGCGCCGAGTTTTGACCTGAGAATCGAGTCTGGATCACCCTTCACATGCCCAAGATCCGACGAGACACCAATCAACCCAAACTCCTAGCAGAACTGTATTTGAATACTCCATTCAGGTCAAATCCTGGGATGGGACTCCCAAATCCGCCACCGTCTGACATGGCACCATGAACAAATACGGAAGCCCTATGCGCTACAGCTGACAGTCGACTCTTCGAGGATACCTCTCCCGAAAACGCTTGAGCAACACCCCAAGAAAATAGGTGATCATTCGCCGCCCTCCACGAATCTCTCCCACCGTTTCGCCTTCCCCTGGAAACATCGGGACCGTTCAAACCCTTCGGCTGAGCCACACGACACGAGCCTCAAACCGACGGAGATGGAACTCGACGATAGGGGGACACCTCCCCCAGCCCCACTGATGCGAGAGGATCGCCAGGTGTCAATCCATAGGCAAGCCACGCTGCTCCAATTCCTCCACCCTTCTCAAGCGCAAAAGGAAGGCCGCCTTGCCGACCTTGAACAAAAGCTCCAGAGGAATTGTTAGAAAATAGGAAGCGGAAGCAGAATCGAAAATAAAGATAAAGAACTTAAAGAACAAGAAGATTTAACGTGGAACCCTACTTCATGAGGAGCGGGATGAAACCACGGGAGAAGCCCTCAAAGGGGCATATTATGCATTACACTTTCTCAATGGATACATGAGGTCTGGGACTCCTTATATAGCCTTTCCAGAGCCTCCAAGTCCCACCACTGGACAATGTGGGACTAAACAACTGAATGGGTTAAATGGATCTTCTCCAGTATCCATTTACCCTCAACAACTCAATAGGCGCACATAACAAATACTCCAACACTCCCCCTCAAGCTGGAGCATGCAATGCTCAGCTTGGACAAACAGAAAGAAATTCAACTCAACGCTATATGACACTACGGACAATATCAACCAAACGCACACAATTGTTGTTGTCGATGACGTTGCTTCTCATGTCGTGCAGGTGAGGAGGACGAAGGCTGGAGTGCGAGTCTGCTGAATCTCCTCGTCGGAGAGAATGTGCTCTGAACTGCGCCTGTCAGAGTCACTGCAACTGAAAAATGAGTCTCCTCGTCGGAGTACTTTGGCCCGCCACAATAATGTGGACAACTGCTCCATCTCTGAAAGGGGTCGAACTGAAAAGGGTCGTGGTTGTGCAATCCTCGTCGGAGTCCACGGTCGTTGGAGAATGGAGTCTGAAAGAAGTCTCCTCATCGGAGAACTGGGTCTCTCCCATTTGGCATAGAGAATGGTACACTACTCTGTTGTCTCTATGATACCACATGAAAACCCTTGCCAACATGGCATAGGGAATGGTCCTCTACTCTGGAGTCCCTATGGCTCACATGAAAACTCTGGCCGACAAAACAAGAAAGGATGGGGACCTATGAACTGATGGCAAACATGTGCACATCTGAAAATGACCGCATACGTGTACGTGTCTGAAAATGAGTCTCTCTCTGGAGAACTCGAAAATGGGCCTCAACATGGAGTGCCTCGAACTTGGACTCTGACCAATCTGAATGTTGAGTCTTAATCTGTGCATCATACTATGGACTTGGAATCTGAACATCGAGTCTGAAATGACGCATGGAAAATCTTCATCTGAAAACTGTAGAGTCTGAACAACTGCTTGGCCTGGAATCTGAATCTGAATCATGGAACAAACATGTGACTCTACATATACTCCCCCTTTCTCCCATACTTGTCGGAAAATGAACATCGACAAAGTTGAAAGAAGACAATGACTTGGGGAAAACAACATGAACATTCTCAAAAAATTTCTCCTCCCGTTTTTTCTTCGGCTATTTCCTTCTCTTTATAATAGCCATCACCCACACATTTTTTTAAATCATTTTTTTAAAATGCGTACGACTTTTCAAACGTACACGCCTTTTTCAAATTTTTTCTTTTTCTTCCTTTTTTTACGACGCACGGGCCCAAAGGCCCAAAAGAACTGCTCCCCACCTTTTTTTATAAACAAACCAACCTCCCTCTTTTTTATATAGCCTTCAGCCCACTGGGTCCTTTCACCCTTCCATTTTTTATATAAGTGACGCTGGGCACTAGGGTTCCCAATCGTGGGAACCCCTTTTCATTCTCTTTATGCCTGCCGCCTTCATTTTTTTAACGTGATCGGGGGTAAACCCCTTGAACGTGCGCCCCTCCTGGTTAGGGTTCCCTCTTGGAACCTTTCATTTCGAAGAAACATGCCGCCGCCCGATGAGGCCCTAGGCACCGCTACGAAAGAGGAGGCACTGCTGTGACCTCTCGCAACCGATGTGCGCGATCTGGAGTAGAGGGTGGTGCGACGCGATCTGGATGATTGATGGCGCTGCTGAGGAATCATCGGCGTAAGATCGGAAGAGGGAAGATGCTCTGCACGCTAGGGTTGTGGCCTGGAGCGGACGCCAGCGCCGCCGTGTGGGCGCGCAATGGCTTGGAGAGGGTGCCGCCTGCATACGCCTGCGGGTTCACCTCTTAAAAGATAGAGCATGCGCGAGGGTCTTGCTGGAGGAGGAAGGCACCGTAGACTGGAGTGCGCATCCTAGATGTGTGCTTAAGAATCGTGCCACTGTGATGCAGGAGCTTGTATGGTTAGGATTCCGCCTGGAGATGCTTCTGAAGGGGATACGACCGCCAGTGATGCGGCCTGGAGGGAGATGGCTTCGGCATTAGGGTCTAGAAGCACCCAATGAAACTTGAACGAGCAAGAGGCGAGTGCTCGGTCTAGATCTTGATGTTGTGCCGCTTGTTGTTGCGGAGATCTTTGGATGACCAAACAAACCAAGGTTCTCCATATGAGAAAGTTCAATGCATATGAGGTCTGATACTCCTGTTGGAGTATTTGGTGGTGCGTCATGAGTTGGGGAAAACAACATGAACATTCTCAAAAAATTTCTCCATTTTTTTATTACGCACGGGCATAAAGGCCTAAAAGAATAGCTCCCTACCTTTTTTATAAACAAACCAACCTCCCTCTTTTTCTTATAGCCTTCAGCCCATTGGGTCCTTTCACCCTTCCATTTTTTTATAAGTGACGATGGGCACTAGGGTTCCGAATCGTGGCAACCCTTTTTCATTCTCTTTATGCTCGCCGCCTTCTTTTTTTAACGTGATCGGGGGTAAACCCCTTGAACGTGTGTCCCCTCCTGATTAGGGTTCCCTCTTGGAACCCTTCATTTCGAAGAAACATGCCGCCGCCCGATGAGGCCCTAGGCGCCGCTACGAAAGAGGAGGCACTGTTGTGACCTTTCGCAGCCGATGTGCGCGATCTGGAGTAGAGGCTGGTGTGGCGCGATCTGGACGATTGGAAAAAATGGCATGAGAGGACCTCATATGCATTGCACGATTGGGGCCCATATGTTGGAGATGGCAGCACGGCTGCCGCCTGGAGCTCGTATGATCTACCCTCACGCCGCCTGCGCGAGAATTGAGACGTGACGATAGAGTTTGCGGGCACCAGGAGGCTGGAGAAGAGAGGCGTGCCATCTGCTTGGGGCTCGCCACTGGATCTTGCGCCACCTGATGAGGGAGCTCGCGATAGGCACCAGAAGGGCGATAGGCACGGCCTGTAGTCGATTCTGGAGAGGGAGCCCATGCCGCCAACGCGAGGGCTTTTGCCTGGAGCCTTCCTGTTAAAAAAAATCTCCACTCACAAGTAGACATAATATATAACATAGATCATTTCAACTCAACACACAAATCTCTAGTAGCTGATGAGAACAAAGATGCATCTATGATCGTGTTGGTGAGCATGATAAACTACGAAAATGGAGTCTGAAGAAACGATTTGCTAGGCAACTTGGATAGAAATATGGAATGCATAGCTATGCATATGCATCAATCAGAGCCAGTGGCATCGCAAAGAGACATGGAAAGATCTCTAGTAACAATGTGTCTCCTCAATAGAAAAAGATTACATCTCTCTCCAAGCCGAGAAATTGGTGGGAATACTCGTACTAAGATCTGGTGGAAATAGTCGTACTAAGATCTCGAAAAATAACCTCTCATAAGGACCATAGATTAGGCCTTTCCTATATGAAAATGTGGAATGAGTCTCATATGACGACCTTCATAAGAAGGTTCTTTCTCTCTTTGGAGATTTTAAAGAATGGTAGAGTCTAAAAACTCAACTAATAATCTTGCTTATAAGAATAATCGGCGAAGTTGGAAAGAGAAACGAGTGGGGGCCAAAAACACTTTTCATCTATATCTCTTCATTTTTAAGTCATTCACTCTCTACATCTTATTTCTTTCTCTTCATTTTTTACTAGCCCAATCTTCCCCCTTTTTGATTGATTTGCTATTAGTTTGCTTACTTCACCTCTTTTTTTAAGAAAACTTTTGTGTCAGAGAATCAACCATGTCAAAGCACCTTATTCTTTAAAAGCCAGCCTTCTATGCTCCAAGAGCTTTAAGCTTTTCCTGGTCATCTTCAAGCAAAGCCTCCAGTCAGTTCAGGCAGGGAGTGCAAAGGTGTTTGTTATTAAGGTATGCCCCTATATATTTCCAAAATCATAATTTTTTAAGGATCCCGGCATGCTCTATTACATTTTCAAAATAAAATCTCTCCGGATGAAAAATCACCCCATCCCAAGCCAGCAAAATCTCCTAAACAATGGCCATGACCCAAGTCCTATCATTCTCAGAGTGACACAAATTGGCGCCAACCAAGTTGCAAAACCATGCAGCACTTTTCGTACTCAACCCTTATATGGAAACTATCAAATAAACCTGCTATTACGTTACAAAAACGAAGAAAATGTGATCAATGACTTCAAGATCGCAAGAGTAGCAGTAAAAAAACACCATCTACTCCTTGAAAGATAATTACCCTTTTATCAAGACCATCTACTCCTTGATTAATCTCTATAGAACGTCCCTCTATAGAGATAAATCATCTAAACACGTCCACAAATTCCAACACATTGACCCAGAATACTGGCAAGAAACAAGGGGACCAAGCATCCACGACACAAATGTCCTAATCTACATCCCCAGCAAAAATTTAAGGAAATCATTAATAAAGTGCCCCACCTTGGTCCAGTCATCCTATCAGAAACAAACCCGATGCCATCACCCATCACTAGATGTAATGGTGCGTGTGATTTTAAGGAAGACCGCACAGATTACTTACCAGAATGTAATTGACGAATTATACATGCCAGGCGACCCAACCAAACTATTGGTGACCTCGTAGATATTCTGCACCAGCCAATTAATTATTTCCTTCAAACTAAGAACCCTACACCACTATCATCAACAATGTCATCGTCATTCTCTAATCCACCAAAGGTATGCCCGATGCCTCTCACAAGGTGGACCCAAAGAACATCTTCATCAAATATTCAAGGGGATTTCTGATCCCAATCACCATGTGAGAAAAGAGGAAGAAAAATGCAATAGTAGATAACCCTGATATGAAAAGCACAAGACGTCACCCCTACACAAGTAAGGCCTTCCAACCAGCAAGTATCTTCTCCACCTTCTCCACCAATAGCAGCCAATCTGTTTAATGAAGCATGTCACAGACCACGAGAAGGCCCAAGTAGGTAGCAGTAAACTGACCCTCTAGATCCACGGAGCAATCTCGCAAGCAGTCATATCCATAGTTGACATACTGAAAGCCACAAAGGCATATATCCCTTGAAACGTCACAAAATGATCCAGAACTACAAAAATATCTCCGGTAGCAAGCAATCCTCCCTCCACACACAGAGATTGTATCAGGTATATATTGAAGGATCGGGATGGAAACTTCCTCCCAAAAAATCCCGTAGAGACCATACTCAGAACAGCCTGCTCCACCATTATTGATAATATATCGGCAACAACCATGAAAAAGAGGGGAATAAGTGGGCATTCCTATCAAACCCCGTGTTGGGGCTCATAAAAACCACCCTCTGGATAATCATTCACCAAAATCAAGCAAGAATATGTGTCAATACACATACCTACCCATGCAATCCAAATAATCGAAAAATCGCAGTGAGAACGGTGTCATCCATATGAATCTCCAATCTTCCCCTTGACCTTACGCCTCTTCCAATTTGCTATGATCTTCGGAACCACAACCACACTGTTCGTCAAATGTCGACCCAAAAAAAAAGTCGATTGAGGTGGAGAAATTATCGGCCCAAGATCCCATGAACCTAGTTTGCTTGCAACTTCATCATAATGAGATAGCATTCGATAAAGGAATCGAGTATAAATCATCAATCCTTGAGTTCACCTCTCTTTTAGGCAACAGAAAGACAAGGTTTGAAATATCAATATCGATGTCATATCAGTGGGTCTTGATATCGATATATCAAGGATATATCATAGATATCGGTGGAAATTTTAAAAATGATGTAGAGGGGTAATTTTTCGTGAACTAAAATCAGCTTAATTCTTATAACAATAAATAACAAACTATTACACCTTTATAAACATGAAGGTGTATTTAACACATTAGCAACACGTTACACCACATATTGTGTATAAAAAAACCACGAGTGATATCCAAAACCAAACAAATGGAGTATAATATCTTATTCGATCACAGAATACATCGTTCATAATAATTACAAATTTGAAAGAAAAAAGATCTAATATAGATTGAAAACTATAATTTCTACATGAACTAAAGGTAATCAATACCAACTCGAACCTGACTTGGATGCATATCGATGATTAGTAAGACCCACAAACCATAAATTTGGTTATCTATTCGTATCGAAATTATTTTGGAATGTGTTAATATAGAGAGTGGCAAGAAAGACCTCGGCAAATCAACCGTTAAAGCTTAAATATAAAAAATTACATTTCAAGCTTCTTTGCTCGTAAAAAAGCAACAAAGTCAACTAAAATGGTTGATATCGATGACAGAGCATCGATATCGACATGATATAGAGGATATCCCTCAAAGTAATGCAAAGTTTGCACGGAATACTTAAATTTCAACGATATTGATGATATGAGATGACATATCGTTGATATATCTCTTGATATCGGTCGATATCGAGGAAAGGATATCCAGGGTAATATCGGTTTCAATGATTTGACAATATGGAAATATATTCGATATATCGAGGATATATTGGGATATTTCAATCTATAAAGAAAGATGAGGGAATGATTCCCCGGCTAACATGCCTAAACTCCTTCATCAATGCCATGACATCATCTTGAACCACATTCCAAAATTCCTGAAAGAAAAAGACTGGAAAACCATTAGGATCGGGGAAACTATTTGCATTTGACCAAAAAAAATCAATGTGCAAACCTCCTACATGCTGAAATCATGCACCAACCACTTCGTCTGCTCCTGAGGCAATCTACGTACGTATCTTTCAAGCCTTCATTTTAGCCAACATGACGAATAATGGCAAGAAAATAATCCGCTACAAAAACAACCACCCACTTCCCAATGAAAGTCTCCCCAAAACCCCTGTGATTGGAGAGAAAAATAATATTCTAAATGTGCCTCTTACTAGCCACTACATGGAAAATGGTGTTTGCATTACACATTCCTTAAATCGTGTATGTCTCATCTATTGCTTCCCCTGGACCTCGTTATCCTCTTCCAGGATAATCTTCTATTGAATACCTCTAACAAGGTTGTCCTTGGTGCTCAACTCCCATACATCTTCCAAACCATCCAATCTAACAACCTCGGACCAAGACGAGGTCATGTGCTCGTCCTACTTCGCTTGAACATCCCTCTGAAAAAGAATCAACATCTTACTAAGTGCGTCGAACCTTAAGGGCATCCTCTTCATCAATGAATCCAATGCCCACTAACTACCCAGAAATCATCAACCAATGCCTTACTTCACCTCGTTTTTCTCCTATCTTTTTATTAGATTGAATGGAACATACATATCAAGGCCCTTTTATTAACCTCAACATAGTAAAAGTTGAAGGAAACTACAAGCGAGCAAAATGCCCATTTTTTAAGCCAGCAAAACACCCATTTAAATAGAAGAAAAATGGCTTGAAAAGGGTATTTGTCCCTATACGAAACTTTACGTCAGGGCTCAAGGAGCCCACATCACTTCTTCCTTCTCATAAGATCCTTGAGCCCACATCACTTCTTCCTTCTCATAAGATAGCCACACGTAACGCCTTGTGCAGCCACCATCATCACGAAAGATGAAGCTTATTATGCCACTACCTCGCATCATGTGCTTCATTGTTCGTTAGCGCCACCAAATGTTACTCACTTTTTCCACATCGTCAATTTCTACTTCATTTTTGTGATGCAAGTAGAGATCAATATCGTAATTTGCACGTGATTTCCACTCAAGGAATTAAAAAATGCGATCGAGGCAGCTTTTTATTAATGACGCGAGCCACATAAGCCAAGTCGAGACGTAAGCCTCAATTTATAAATATACACAAAAACTATTATCAGACATAACTATACTATCATAAACTCCTAAACTTCAAATATTCACAAACTGTATTATCATAAGTACTAAATTTATGTATATTCCTACATTGAAAACTGTTAGAAAATCGGAAGCGGAAGCAAAACATGGAATAAAGATAAATAACGAAAAGAACAAGCGGGATTTTACGTGGAACCCTACTCCGTGAGGAGCGGGATGAAACCACGGGAAAAGCCCTCAAAGGGGCGGATATTCTATTCCTTTTTATCAATGAGTATAGGAGGTCTGGGGCTCCTTATATAGCCTCTCCAGAGCCTCTAAGTCCCACCACTAGGCGGTATGGGACTAAACACAGGGATGGGGTAAATGGATCTTCTCCAGGATCCATTTACCCTGCTACAACTCAATGTGACGCACACACGAATACTCCAACACTCCCCCTCAAGCTGGAGCATGCAATGCTCAGCTTGGACAAACAGAAAGAAACTCAACTCACGCTACAGGACACTACGGACAATATCAACCCAACGCGCACATGCTGCAGTCGAGGATGTTGCTTCTCATGCCGTGCAGGAGAGGAGGACGAATGGGCTGGAGTGTGAGCCAACTGAAGACTCAGAATCTGACCATCAAGTCTGAAACTGCACCTGAAGTCTCCTCGTCGGAGAACTGGGTCTCTCCCATCTGGCTCAGAGAATGGTGCACTGCTCTGATGTACCTATGATACCACATGAAAACCCTTGCCTTCAAGGGAATGGTCCTCTGCTCTGGAATCCCTATGGCTCATATGAAAACTCTGGCCTGACAACAAGAAGAATGATGGGGACCGCGAAACAAATGATGGCAACTTATGCTCATCTGACAATGACCGCATACTCGTGTGTGTCTGAAAACTGGGCTCGGAACCAATCGTCGAGTCTGAAATTGCGCATTACACCTGTGGACTCGGAATCTGAACGTCGAGTCTGAATCTTGCGCATCTGAAAAACCTGTAGAGTCCGAAAATCGTCTGGTCTGGAGAATCTGCAATCTGGAATATCTGAATAAACATGTGACTCTACACCATACTTCCCCTTTCTCCCATACTGGTCGGAAAATATGACATCGACCAAGTTGGGAGAAGACAAATTTGATGGGGATAAAACAAAAACCACTTAGCCGATTACACATTTGTCGGCTTTCAAAACATTCATTTTTTTTCGAAACATTTTTAAGCCGTTTTTTCGGCTTTTCATCAACATTTTTTTTTAATTTTGCAATTTTTTTTAAGCCTCCATTTTTTTTCTTTGCGTACGGCTTTTTTTTCGGTGTACGCGCCTTCTTTTTCCTTTTTTCTCTCTTTTTTTACAAACCTCGTCCCCTCTTTTCCTTTTCATTCTCTCTTTTTTTTTCATATATATATATATATATTAGCCCACCTGGGCTTACAAACAAATAACCCTTTTTTATAAAAGCCAACGGCCCACATAGGGCCTCGAATATTGCCAGCCCTGCTTAGGGTTTTCGTCTGGACCCCGTCGATGGGGGTTTCTCTTCGTCTGCCGCCGCGGAGAACAAGGATCGCCAGGGCGTCGCGTGGCGATCTACGCCTGATGTCGCATGAACGGCATCGCCTGGGTTTAGATATGGCCCGTGGTACCTGCACGCGGGGCTGCTAGAGGCGGGCCTGGGCTACTGGCACGATTGGATCGCCGGAGGGCTCGCGGCAGGAGAGAACCGCTTGAAGCCTGGAAGAATCGCATAGGAAGCGCACAGGCTTCGGTCTGGAGGACATCGAATACACCACGCCGCGCCAGAGATGCGCCGCCTGCGCGTGAGATGGGCTCGCCGGGGAAGGAGCGCCGTCGCCTGGAGGGCCTGATCGTCGAAGAGGAGCGCCGCCTGCGCTTGGGGTTTGAGGGGAGCGCCGCTTGGAGTTCAACGCGGGAGAACGTGGGTTCATGTCCCACTGTGCTCGCTTGGAAGAATGGGTGCAACGGCTGGAGAAGGCACCGCCAGTGCTGCCTTCGGTCAGAAGATGCGGCAAGGGAGGGCTGCTGCCTGGAGCACGACGCAGGGGCTATAAGCCTCCGTTGATCGGAGCTGTGGCTCTGAGAGCCTGGGGCTCGATTAGAGATGCGCCAGCATGCAGGAAAGATGGCGGCGGCTAGGGTTCCAAGGTCCACATACTTGGACGATGGACATCTTGCAATATTCGGAAACCCTAGATCTTCTCAAGCTTGAACCGATCATGAACGATACAGAACAATCTTCAAACAGAAATCTTCGAAAAAGACTCCTTCATCGAATCTCGAATAAACTTAAGAACATAAAAATCCCGAGAACCGAACCCGCTCTGATACCATGTTAGAAAATCGGAAGCGGAAGCGAAACATGGAATAAAGATAAATAACGAAAAGAACAAGCGGGATTTTACGTGGAACCCTACTCCGTGAGGAGCGGGATGAAACCACGGGAGAAGCCCTCAAAGGGGCGGATATTCTATTCCTTTTTCTCAATGAGTATAGGAGGTCTGGGGCTCCTTATATAGCCTCTCCAGAGCCTCCAAGTCCCACCACTAGGCGGTATGGGACTAAACACATGGATGGGGTAAATGGATCTTCTCCAGGATCCATTTACCCTGCTACAACTCATGTGACGCATACACGAATACTCCAACAAAAACATACGCACATTTTACACTATTAACCATATATGTTAGTTTATGACATTGTACCTTTTTTACCTAAAAATACTTACGAATTTATGATTGTATAATGTTCATATTTGTGAACATATGAATCTTTTTTCGGAAAAAAGGGTAGATATCGAGAAAACGCCTATACATGTTAAATTGTGAATATGTTATGTTCTTTAAAAAATATACAATTGAACATACACCATATTCATTGTATGATATAAGCAATAAAATATCATTAGTTAACATGAAATGTTCATACTAACTAAAAACAATCACTATATATAATTATATATACAAGATTTTTTTGATACAATTATTATGCATTAATGAAATAATGTGTTACAGGTCTATTGGATATTCCAAGGTCTCAAGGTTACAAATCATGGTCATTTAAGCAATATTACCTTTAATATTACTTTAAAAGTATATGTTAAAATGGTTTTATTTAATTTTTTTCCAAAAAATACATAGTTGAACCGAGGCACCACCTCGATACCACCTTAGGCACATCGATACTTCCTCAAGAAAGCAAGGCTTACACCTAAGGCATGGCCTCAGATTTCAACGAAATTCCATCGAAATTCTCCAAAATTTCCATTTCTTTAGGACACCAAAATCGAAACGCTCCCTTGTTTCTTTTTCCGGGATTTCAACAAAATAATACCGAAATGTCAACGAAATTTCATCGAAATTAAATGTCGCTTCGATGAAACAACAAAAATAAGGGAAGCTACCCTTCACTTTCATCGAAGTTTGTATATATTAATGAATTCTCACTTATTTACTCGCTAATATGTTAGTTGTTATAGTGGTTTACATTGTTTAAAGAAGTTTCTTGTGTTAGTTTCTATATTTTTATCTAAATCCAAACCAAATCAGTTAGACGCAAGATTAAAGAGTTAAATTAAAGTTTTTACTGAAGATATTTTTTCTATTTTGATATATATGTTTTAATTAGTAGTTATCATATTAGTCACCTCATTCTTATTGAAGAGGTGCACACATGTCACCATTCTCTTCGAGTTCAAGAGGAGAAACCAGTGGCTTCTAATTACGATTCCAAATCCGGTTGTGGTTCTGTGCAGCATACTACTTTTTTAACTATCGGGATGATTAGATGGAAATTTAATGTAACATATCATATTAATATCTTACTATTAACAAAAAACTATCTTTCTATCTCATTTATTGAGTTAAAGAGTATTAGAAATCTTTATATTTAAAAAATGAGTTTCCAAGTAATTTCCCCAATTTCCAGCCATTTCACCAAAATTCCATTAAATCCATCGAATTTCTCTTTCCATGCTTACCGAAATGAAATCGAAATCCGACAATTAAGGTCGTGACCCAAGGTACGATGACTGAGGCTATAGCCTCGAGATGATACTTATAGGGAAATGCCTCGAGTATTTATGAAAAAAAGCCTTGACGCCTATGCCACGATGCCCCGAGGTGTGATTTTAGAAACCATGCCTCTGTTGACGTGGTCATGAAAAAGATAAAATATAGCAACATCACCATGTTTGATCCTGCACCAAATTAACGATCTAATTCGCATGGTCATCATTATCAAGTCGATCGCACAAACATATATTTCCAAGTTAAGCTTCACGTATTCCAGCAATCATCACCACCTCTCAAAGATCGTGGTTAATGCATTATCGCAATATCAATAAATTAAATCGAATAAATGTATGAAGTCAAGAAAAATCAAAGAAAAAATCACTGCGCAGTCTTTGAGAGATAACGATGAATTTTGAAAATACAACAACAACAAAGCCTTTTCCCACAATTAAGTAGGGTCGGCTACATGGATTCTTCGCCTTCATTCAGATCAATCTTGGATCAATCCCAGGCTTATATCCACTAAACAAAGATCCCTTTGTATAGTCTCTTTCCAAGACTTCATGGGTCCTCCTCGCCCTCTCTTAGCCGGCTCAACATCCCAACACTCGCATCTCCTAACTGGTACATCAGATGATCTTCTTTACAAACGACCAAACCATCTTAAGCGGTTTTCTTGCATCTTATCCTCGATCGGAGCTACACCAACTTTCTTTCCGATTGCATCATTCCGAATCCGATTTTTACATGTGGGTCCACACATCTACCATAGCAATTTCATTTCTGATACAGCCATTTTATTCACAGGACAACATTTATATCCATAGAGCACAGCAGGTCTCACAGCTGCTTTGTAAAACTTTCATTTAATTTTTAAAGGAATTTTATTATCACAGAGGATAGCAGGGGCTCCTCTCCACTTTAGTCAGCCTGCATTTATTCTATTAGTAACATCTCCATCAATTTCCCCGTCATGTTGCAAAATAGATCCCAGATATCTAAAAGAATCTCTCTTCCGAATGTTATCGTCACAAATTTTCACCTCGATCCCTTCACTATTGCTTCCATCAAAGGTACACTCCATATATTCCGTCTTAGCCCTACTTATACGAAATACTTTAGTCTCCAACTCATGTCTCCAGACCTTAAGCTTCTCATTTATTCCATCTCTAGTCTCGTCAATCAACACAATATAATCAGCAAATAACATACACCAAGGTAACTCATCATGAATGTGACTTGTCAACTCGTCCATAATCAAAGTAAAAAGAAATGAACTTAAAGCTGAACCTTGATGCAAACCAATGTTGATGTCAAAATAGTCAGTCTTCCCATACGGAGTCCGTACACAAGATAAAGCTCTATCATACATGTCCTTTATGAGGTTAATGTATAGGACAGGTACTTGTCTCTTCTCCAAAACTCTCCACAATATCTAGCGTGGGACAGAACCATAAGCCTTCTGTGAATCAATAAAGATCATAAGGACGTTCTTCCTTGTAGCTCTATAAATCTCCATTGTTCTTCTCAGCAAATGGATGGCTTCAATAGTTGAGCGGTCTGGCATGAATCCGAATTGGTTTTCTTTTACGTTGGAAACTTGCCTCAACCTTCTTTGGATTACATGTTCCTAAATTTTCATAGTGTGACTCATCAGCTTGATACCTCTATAATTTGAACAATTTTGAATGCCTCCTTTATTCTTATAAAGAGGCACCACGATACTCCTCCAATCTTCAGGCATTTTCTTGCTTCGCCAAATAACATTGAATAGATTCGTAAGCCAAGTCAAATCATATCGCCTAAAACTCTCCATACTTATACGGGGATGTCATCCGATCCTACACCTTTGCCATGTCTCATAACCTTCAAAATCTCCTCTACTTCCTTTCTCTGTATCCGACTATAGCTTGCACGATTTAAATAACTTTCACTACTAGCTATATCACCCAAAGTGATCTCTCTATTTCTTCCCCATTGAAAAGTTTAAGGAAGTACTGCTCCCATCTAGTCTCTATATTATTCTGAGTAACAAGCGTGTGACCTTCCTCGTCCTTAATGCATCTCACTTGAGAAAGGTCCTTGATCTTTCTTTATCTTTCTTTGGCCAACCTGAATATATCTTTGTGTCCCTCCTTAAAGTCTAGGATAAAATATATGCAGCAAAACATAAAAAAAAGAAAAAAATATGAACCTCAATAATGGTTAACAACACCTCCCCTCGATACCATGTGGAAATATAAAATATATGCAGCAAAACATGAAGAAAAAACATGATTTGCATGATTCGTGATGGTCGTGAGGGATCGTCCAACTCCATGGGAGTAGGGATCATCTAGGTCATAACTTCAATATATACTTCTCAAGGATTATAAAAGGTATGGAGCTCTTTATAGCCTTACTACATCATCAAGTCCCGCCACTAGATGATGTAGGACTAAACAAAAATCGACATAAGCCAACTAATCAGATTTTGACAAGATCTAATCACCCCAACTCTTCATCCACAAATAATAAACACCAAATCCCATTTCCATAACATTTGAGCAAATTCATCCAAGCCATTCAGAGGAAGCCCTTTTGTTCCTAATGACAAATCATAATAATGAACAAAACCTGAAACATTCCATTAACTTTTTGTCTTGAAAAAGGCTATCAAAATGACGTAAATAAAATAGATTCGTCATGAAGAATAAACTTCAGGGTACCTCTCCTCAGACACATACTTCAAAGATCGACACATGGGTTTCTTTCTATTCTCTCAACATATTTGTTAAAATGAAACCATCCATTCTCACCGAAATTTTGGATAAAGATAAAAATAAGTTCAATATAAAAAAGGTCTCCCAAGCCTAAGTGTAGTAAGAACCTTCTAGCAATTACTCATGTCCTCACCTAACATGAAAAGTCTTCATGTCTAGTGGCTAACCCCTAGTCCCAAGACTTACCCAAAGTTACCAAGGAGAGCGCATGAAAAGAAACTATCTTTGAGACCTTAGATGAAAGATTGTGCCATCCATATTTGTAGAAGAAGATGATTGAATGAATGACTTGTCTCATTTCATGGGTCTAGGATTTCTTATATAGCGTGAAGCCCCAGAGTGCTAAAAAGAGGAATTACATAAAAGGCACAGAAGGGTTACATGACTCAATAAATAAAATAAAAGATAGTCTAATAACAAGATAACTCTAACACTCCCCCTTAAGTTTGAGCACATCTATCGAGCATGCCTGACTGGGAAATCATCCACGAGAGGCATTTCTTCGGTAGCGCCTTCGTGAATATATTTGTAAGCTCCCTCCTCGTACTACATCACAAATGAACTGACAGTCAACCTCAATGTGCTTAGTACGCTCGTGAAATACTGGATTGGTGGTGATGTATGTTGCAGACTTGTTGTCACAATATAAAGATACAGGAGTAGTAGCCAAAGCCTTAAATGTCGGATTTTGATTTCATTTCCATAAGCCAGGAAAGAGAAATTCAATGAAATTTCGGTGGAATTTCGGTGAAATGGTCATAAATTGGGGAAATTAATTGAAAAAATATTTTTTTCAAGAATTAAGATTTCTAACATTCTTTAACTCAAAAAATGAGATAGAAATATACGTTTTTTGCTAATAATAAAATATTGACATATATGTTAAATTAAATTTCCATCCAATCGCTCAATAAATAAAAAAGTAGTTTGTTGCTCCGAACCACATTTGAAACTGAAACTAGAGGTTCGTTTGGTTGCAGGGTTGGACAGGGTTGGGTTGGGTTGGGGTACTATTCACAGGGGTACCCCCTCCTCACAGTTTACTATTCACCCAGCCCAACCCAACCCAACCCTGCCCAACCCTGCAACCAAACGAACCAGAAGCCATTAGTTTCATCTCTTGAATATGAAGAGAATGAGGACACATGCAATAATAACATAGATAAACATAAGCCAACAAAGAGTACTAGCAAAATGATATCTTATGCAAGACATTGAAGATCGTAATGATAGCTTAGAACTTGTATCTAACCAAAATACTTTGAACTTATAAAAGTATCTAATTTTAAAAATAAAATAAGACACAAACATAAACGCACAAAAATGTATCTTCATGTATGTCTGATAGAAGCATTGCATAGTTCAAAATCATAAAAGATGTTATACAAGACACAAACAATACATTGCATTCACAAGCACAATTTATATCCAACCTGATAGTGGGAAAATACTTATAGTCACACGACTTGGGAAGATTGCTAACAATCTAGCACTTGCACAGTCGTACGTACTCCTTGTAGTCGAGCAAGGTTGCAAGAAGTCAAGGCCTTAAATTTTGCATTTCGGTTTCATTTCGCCAAATCCGAAAAGAGAAAATTCAGTAAAAATCATCAGAATTTTGAAAATGACTCTAAACTTGACTTTTAACAAAAAAATTAAGGAATTTAATATTCCCCGGTCAATGAATAAAATAGAAATGCACACTTATTTGTAGAATGGAATTGTAAATATAAGTTTTGAAGTAGTATTGTCATCATAGTCATCATGCATATTGATATGTAGAGCAACGTGTTGCCTAAAGTCAAAACTATATGCTAAATTGCAAGCAAAAGCCATGATAATCACCACTTTAATAAGAATAAGGTGAAACATATAATAAGTATTAATCAAAACATATATTTCAAAATAAAGAAAGAACAAAAAAATAAAAGCTCTTCACTTAAAACTTGAATTTAACTCTAGCATCTTACGTCTAACTTATTTGGTTTGGATTTAAATCTAAAATCTAGAAACTAACTAAAGAAACTTCTCCAAACCACGTAGAACACTCTAACAACTCAACGCATGGATGAATAAGTAAGTGAAAATTCATTAATATATGCAAATTCGGATGAGAGCAAAGAATAGATTCGTTTATTTTTATTAGTTCGGCGAAATGACATGTAATTTCGTTGACAATTCGTTGATATTTCGTTGAAATACTTGAAAAAAACAAGGTAGCGTTTCAATTTTGGTAACCTAGAGAAATAGAAATTTCAAAGAAATTCGATGAAATTTCGTTGAAATTTGAGGTCATGGTAGTAGCAGGAAGTCCAAGTTCCTGCAGAAATGAAATAACCCAAGCAGTCTTACAGGTGGCTTGGGTCATTGCCCATATTATGTTTCTGCACTCGAACTAGAGAAAATTGGTTTCTTCTTACTCCGTCAAGTAACAATGTTACCATCAACGAGCATAGCATAGCTCGTAGTGGATCAATGGTCCTCAGGTGAAATGGCGTGGTCTACATCAGCATAAGCTATGACATTGGTCTGACCACTGACCTCATAAAAGAGTCCATGCCCTGGGGATTCATTCAAGTATTAAAGGATAAGAAGAACATCATGTCAATGACTACAACAGGTCTCTCCAAGTGTCGGTTGGCTCTGCTCACATCATACAATATATATGGCCTAGTAACAGTGAGATAGAGTAGTTTTCCCACTAGGCTTCTATATCATGTAGAATCCTCAAACTCAAGATAAATATAAGTAGAATGCATCCTCAACACTGCAAGGATGTCATATGGCTTGCATCCAAGTAGTCCAACCTTGGTAAGAATATCTAGAAAATACTTCCCTTGTGAGAGATATAATCCCTTTGTAGTATGTATCACCACAATGCCAAGAAAGCAGCGGAGTTGTCCAAGATCCATCGTGACAAAAACCTTTTAAAGGAAGGTCTTGGTTTCTGAAATGCATGCTTTGTCATCCCTAGTGACAATCATATCATCAACATAAACTGCAAGTATAAAAGTGCCAATAGATCGTCGTCTGGTAAAGACAGAGTAGTCAGGTGTCGTCCTCTGGAAGCCAAGAGAGCTAATCTCAGTAGTATGTCTGCCAAACCATGTTCGAGTACTTTGCTTTAGACCATAGAAGGGCTAACGAAGTCGGTACACACAAATTATTTTAGTGAGGACAACTTAGGAGCAAACTTCGTTGCAATTAGTAGTGTCAAGCAAGGTAAAGGCAAAACGTAGAGGGGACGAGGAGTAGTGATAGCATAGAAGATGTCAAAAACCCAAAGCCCAAGCATAGGGGGGCGAGCTGTACTTTAGAATAGGCACACCTAGCAACCTGGGTGAGGTCACGATGCAACCTGGGAGTGGCGGCAGCCCTAGAGTGGGCTTGAGGCAATATTGGTAGCTAGATCGGGGCCTCGCAATGGTCCCTATGCTAGAGAAGAGGAGTCTGCGCAAGGGAGAGGAGAGAGGTGATGGTGGTGGGATTAGGTATGATCCCTGGTTTAGGATTGTTGATCTGATACCACGTGGAAGAAGATGAGAGAATGAATGACTTGTCTTATTCCACGGGCCTAGGGTTTCTTATATAGTGTGAAACCCTATACAACTAAAAAGAGGAATTACATAAAAGACCCTGAAGAGTTACATGACTCAGTAGTATAATAACAAGATAACTCTAACAATGTTAAAACTAGTATATTAATATGAGTTGCAACAAATGAAAACCCCTTTAAGTAGGCTATACTCAAAGACACTATATTGCTTCCTTCACAAAAGCATAGATTAAAAATAATTCAGGGAATGCACACTTAAATGGTATGGTGGTAGTGCAATGTGCTTACCACCCAAAAGACCAGGGTTCAAATCCCCATATTGTGGTGGTTGCGTTAGATAGTCAACAGCCAGCGTAAAAATAGTCGAATCTTTCAACATGGATTTGAGCAAGAATCCATGTAGCTGACCCAACTTATAGTGGGAGAAGGCTTCGCTATTTTTTCAATTCAGAGAATGCCCCCAAATAAAAGAACAATCAAGCATGTCATGTGTGTGCGTAGCCAAAAAAAATTTAACTTCCAATAGACAAAAGCCAGTTTACCTAATCTCATCCCATGAGCCATAATGTCATGTGGTACAATAAATCTCTTCACCAGTAATTTGTCATGAAGCGGATTTGGCAATGCTAAATGAACCCATGCTGGCACAACATAAGCACGGGGCCACCGTTTTATATAAAATTCAACTTGTCTGCAAGCAATTATTATTAGGGAAATTAACATTGTACTGCCACCGGCTATCAATGGCATTTAGATGATTAGTCACCATTCATAGTAATCATTTAGCTTTGGGAAAAAAGTCAATTGGATAAGATTATTTTTGCGAACATCAGTAGTCATTACTCCCAAGCGGCTAAGATGTCAGAAAAAACATTCCATTCAATCAGGTAAGAAAAGAAATTACCTGAAGATACTGGTGGTAGATTGCAAACGGAGCTGAATGTGACAAGAGAGGCAGAAGGTCCGGAACAATGTTCTCCACATCCAACTCGGGTGCAGCAAAAATTAAGCTGTTTATAAATTAACCGTATAAATAATGTGACAATTATAAAATTCATTAATTATAGGAGACGTGCCTAGTAAATCCCCTTTCTTTCCACATCTTAATAGATTCTGGACCCGCTTGTCTGCCCGGAACTACAGATTTTCTTGCCCGTAAGCCATCTATCGTTGCTTCATTGGTTTCATATGCAGGTTTGTCTAGCTGACTGCTAGATACTTCCTCTGCAACTATCGGTTCTTCTGAGGATTCAACAAAGTCACCAGAATCGGAAGGCATATTTGTATTTGAAAGAGAAGCCTCGTCGGCATTCACCTGATCCTTTAAAAACTGAGGCTCAAGCACAGACTTAGCCTGCTCATCACGAGCATCTTCTCCTTGACCAAGTGATAAGCTGGAGAAAGAAGCTCTCAATATCCTGGTTTACCAACAATAATTTGAAGTCAGCAGGATTCTAATATTTAATCGAGTGATATATTGTTTTGAAAAATCAAAGGATGATGAAAATCAACAAACTATATATGCCAAGAATATCAAGTATATGATAGAAATAAAATTGAAGGGATTTTTATCCGGCAGACCCTATAATCTTAGCATTTACCCTATAAACCATATGGTTAACCTCCATCCATTTAACCGTTAAAACTAACGGATTCTATTATCTTCTTTTATATTATACCTATTTTATTTATCAAATTTACTAAAGGTGTCACTCCCTCTCACCCACGTCAAATTTGCCCTCCAGAACCTCCTCTCCGCCACAGACACGACGGCATCAGCCACGTCCCTGTTCTTCGACCCCCTCCCCCAGCCAGCTGCCTACCCTTCCCCGGCTCCCAGCCCATCCCGTCCGATCGAAGCCCTCCCACTGCTTGAAGACCCCCTCACCATCCCCCGCCTCCATCTCGCCGCCCGAAAGCCCCCCCCCTCCCCCCGCCACCCCCTGGTGCCATCCCTGCCCCGCTCCCTCCTCTTCAATCCCCCTCCCCCAGCCGCCGGCTCCCCTGGGAAAGCCCCCTGCCTCCAGCACGTCGCCTCCCCTATGACCCCCCCCCCCCCCCCCCCGCGCCCACTCCCTGCTCATCAACCCCCTCCCCAAGCCCACCGCCTCCCCTGCGAAAGCCCCCCCCCCTCCTCAACTCGTCGGGGAGGCGAACCGCCTCCAGTTCACCGTTGACTCCCCTGCGAAAGCCCCCACCCCAGCTCGTCGAGGAGGCGAACCGCCTCCAGCTCGTCGGCTCCCCTGCCCCCCCCCCCCGCTCCTTGCTCTTCAACTCGAAGCTCACGCCTCCCCTGCGACCACCCCCCCGCTCCTTGCTCATCAACTCGAAGCTCGCGCCTCCCCTGCGACCACCCCCCTCCCCTTGCTGGAAGAAACCTCCCACCTCCTCCAGTCCAGGTCGAGTGCCACCCCTGCGAGCGTCGCTCCCCTTCCAGACTCCAATTTTAATGAGGGAGTATTATTTTTTCTTCTCTGGGTTAGTTCTAGGCGTCCGATCGTGGATTGGTTAGATTAACTCATTTTTAACCCAAGAAAATTAACTCTAGATGTGTCAATTTAACGGTAGGGTTCATGGGATAAGACGGAGCAAGTTTACAGGATCGAGGGTGGAATATCGATGTTTCAAAGGTCGTAGAGGTCATTGGCAAAGATTATAGGGTCTGTCGGGTAAAAATCCCAATTGTTAATTAGGTAAAACATCTATAATTGAAATAAAATTGTTAAATAGGTAAAAAAACAATCTCCATGCGTACATTCAATTTCTTGCAGAGTCAAAAATCTAAATAAAAAATCCATATTAATTCCTTTTGAGATGTAGTATTTCAAAGATGTATACAATGAATTTAGTCAATAAATAATATTCCCACCAAGAATGAAATTAATATGACAAAACTATCACAGCTTTACCGCGGCAATGCCAATTGAGCGACAAATCAATCAAAATTGATGCAATCAACTCTACATTGGGTGACAACCTCACCTTTACCACCTGTCGCCGCCTCCATCTCCACTAGCTCCCCTAATCTAACCAACCCCAACATCCCCCTTTCATCTCATCCCCCCCCCATTCCTCTTTCCCCTTCACGGCCACCATACCATTTTGCACCACCCAACTGCCACAACCACCAACCTGGCCTCCAACCCCAACTTGCTTGACCACCTCTATGATATCGTTACCATTGTCGTGCTTCCTTCCCAACCACGTCGTTGTTGCCACTTTCTTGGCATCCGCACTGCAGTGTCTCCGGCATCATGCCACTCATCGTAGCACCTCCATTCTCCATCTCCAAAGTTGTTGCCATCCTCCATTCATAAATTGCCACAGACTTCCTTCCTCGTCTCAGATTTCCCCATACTCCAACTCCTAACCACGATATCCCCATTCCCAGACTGCAAATTCTTCCATGCGCATGTGCAATGACTGTGCGCTCGCGATATAAAAACATGTGTTCAACAGCAAGTCAATTTTCACTCAAAACGCACCTTGGGTGACACTTTTAACTTAAAATAAAATTGATTTCATATTTTGTTTTCAACCATTCCTATGTTTGATTAAGATCATGTAGGGCAGAATCTTATTATAAAAAGCAAAAGGTGCAATGCTCTTTATATAGCCCCACCAGCAACCCCAAGCCCCAACACTAAACAATGTGGGACTAAATGCATTGGTGGTATGTAATAAGATCTTGGATAGATACATACACCCCAATTGACTCGACCTTTCACTAATCTCCAGGGTCTTCGATTCAACATCCAAAATGACTTATAAATAAGTGATTGCAGGATTGTAATTATAGCTATGATCAAGCCCTTAAAACTGAAGCCAAGCTAGCCAAGAACACAACTAGGCATGTATCATCACCCACCTCACCCTTGTTAACACCCACCTTACCTTCAATAGAACCAAAAGTAATCTCTATGTCCAGTTTAAGAACTTGTAACACCTCCATATCAATTCCTTGATCACACACTAGACCAAGCAAGTATTCAACCGGAACCCATTTAGTGGATCTGGTATATTAAGTTCTAGGCTAAAAGGAGGACCACACCCTTGTTTTGGGATTTTATCACAAGGATCATAGCGCAGTTGAGTATCCCAATGCACAGCTAGCAAATACCAACTTAAAAAAGAACCCCTTGACATGTCACCTCATTTCAACAAGTATTGTGATCTGATTACAAGATATATTTTGTCTAAGGAACCAATACCATAGATAAAGCCAAAAGGGGGGACCGGACACGTGTTTCGGAAATTATCATAAGGTCCATAGAATAACTGAAATGTAATACACGAGTAGTGTATGCTCGCTTACTTCACGAAGAAATCCTTGACATACCACCTCCTTTCTATGATAAGTATCTTGACCCAGTTGCAGGATATGTCCAGTTGGAAAAACCTGGTTTGGGGAATATAATTATTAAGAAAACTCTTCAAAATAATTTTATTACAACAACAAATCTTTTTCCCGCAATTAAGTAGGGCCGACTACATGGATTTCCACCCTCCATTTAGATACATTTTGGGTTGTTCTCGAGAATAAATACAAATAACTAAGATCCATGCAGATGCTCTCATTCCAACACTTTCTGGGCATTCCTCACCCTCTCTTAAAAAGATCAACATCTCAAATCTCGCATCTTCTAAATGGTGCATCAACCGACCTCTTTTGCAAATAGTCGAACCATCTAAAGCAGCTTTCTTTCATCGTATCCTCTAATAGAGCAACACCAACTTTCCCTCTGATCATATCATTCCGATCCCGATCTTTTCGTATATGGTCATACATACACATTAGCATTTTCATTTATGCTACCGTCATTCTCTGCATGTCTATGGTCACAGGCTAACATTCTGATCCATAGAGCATAGCAACTCCCACAGCTTTTTTGTAATACTTTTCTTTGACTTTCAAAGGGATTTTCTTAGCACAATGAACAGTAGATGCTCCTCTCCACTTCATTCATTCTATGAGTAACATCTCCATCAATTTCCACATCATGCTGCAAAATAGATTCCTGGTATCTACAAGAATCTAACTTCTGGATGTTATCGTCTCCAATCTTCACCTTGAGTCCTTCATTGTTGCTTCCATCAAATGTACACTCCATATATTCAATTTTAGCCCTACTTATACGAAATCTATTAGTCCCTAGGGCATGTCTCCAAACCTCTAGCTTCTCATTTACTCCATCTCTTGTCTCATCAATCAACACAATATCATCGCCAAACAACATACACCAAGGCATCTCATCATAAATGTGACTAGTCAACTCGTACATAATCTAAGTAAAACAGAATGCACTCAAAGCTGAACCTTGATGCATATCGATGATGATGTTAACAAAGTCAGTCTTCCCAGACTGGATCCTTACACAAGACGAAGCTCCATCATACATATCCTTTATAAGGCCAATGTATAGGACATGTACTTGTTTCTTCTCCAACACTCTCCACAATATCCACCATGTGACCAAATAATAAGCTTTCTCCAAATCAATGGAGGTTCTTTTTAGCTTTATAAATCTCCAGTTTTACTCAGCAAGTGGATAACTTCAATAGTTGAGCGATCTGACATGAATCTGAATTGATTTTCAGTAACTTTGGAAACTTGCCTCAACCTTCTTTCAATCATCACGTGTTCCCAAATTTTCATAGTATGACTCATCAGTTTGATACCTTTATAATTCAAACAATTTTAATGTCTCCTTTATTCTTATAAAGAGGCACCACAATGCTTCTCGCCCATTCTTCATGTATTTTCTCGCTTCACCAAATAACATTGAATAAATTTATGAGCCAAGTCAAGCCCTGCTCACATAGAACACTCCAAGCTTCTATAGGAATGACATCAGGTCCCACCCCTTATCCAGGTTTCATAGCATCCTCCACTTCCTTTCTTTGTATACGCATATAGCTTGCACAAGTCAAGTAACATTCACCACCAGCAGGAGATCGAGGCAGAAGTGGCTTCTTTCACTCTGTGGCGTCTGGGAGAAGGAGAAGGTTCTTCTTGCATGAAGTGGTGATGGGGGGCGTCCGGTGCCAGACGAGAAGAACATAGAGGCCGCGCTGCGGGAGCACTTCGTGAGGGCTTCGAGGAGAGAGAGAGGGGGGAGGAGGCTTGGGGTTGGACTGGTCTGGGTGCGCGGTCTTTGTCGGCTGCTCAGTCTGACTCGTTGATGGTTGCTTTCTCAGAGGCGGAGGTTCGCAGAGCAGTGTGGGATTTGAATGGGTACGAGGCTCCTGGTCCCGATGGCTTCCCGGTCTGCTTTTACCGGGAGTTTTGGGAGACGCTGAAGGGTGACATTCTGGAGGTAATGGAGGAGTTCAGATGTGCTAACAGGGGTTTTGAGAAGGTTAACAGGGCCTTGATCTTCTTATTACCCAAGAAGGGGAATCCGGTGGATGTTGGGGACTTTAGGTCTATCTCTATTTCCAATGGCATTTATCTCATCGTATCCAAGGTGCTTGCTACCAGGCTCAGGGCGGTCTTGGCCTCTCTGATTTTACCTGCTCAATCTGCTTTCATTCCTGGTCGGTGTATGGCGGATGGGATTGTTGCCGCGTTTGAGGCTTGTCTGGAGTGGAAGAGGTCTGCAAAGAAATAAGCAGTGTGGAAGATTGATTATGCCAAGGCTTACGATTGTGTTAGCCGGAAGTTTCTGTAGACCTCGATGCACAGACGCGGCTTTCCGGCGGAGTGGATTGGGTGGATCAAAAGATGTGTCACTACATGTTCGTGTTCTGTGTTGGTCAACGGGAGGCCGGAGGGTGGGTGGTTCCAGCCGCAGGTGGGCGTGCGCCAAGGATGCTCATTGACCCCCTTGTTGTTTGTGCTGGTGGCGGACTGTTTGGCCGTTTTATTTCAGCACGCGGTTGACGTTGGGTGGTGTGATGGATTCAGGTATGGGGACATCCGCATTCTGGTTCTGCAGTATGTCGATGACACGTTTGTTTTTCTGGGAGGGACGGAAGAGCAGAATTGCAATGTTGTCACTTTGGTTGACCTTTTTGGGTGCTTGTCTGGTTTGAGGATCAACGGGCAGAATTCGGTGTAGGTCCCGTTTGCGATGAGTGACGAGGAGGGTGCTAGAATTTCGGAGTGAGTTGAGTGTCCATGGGACCAGCTACCGATTACATATCTAGGTTTGCCTCTTGTTGTTGGGATTGCGTCTTCCGGAGACTGGAGGAACGGCTGGAGGGTTGGAAGGCCGTCACCCTTTCCAAGGGTGGGAAGCTTACCCTGCTGAAGCATGTTCTGTCGGCAATCCCGGTGTTCTACTCCACGAGACTCATGCCGGTCGGGGTGAGAAGGAAGATGGAGGCCATGATGAAGTCTTTCTTCTGGTCGGACGGGAAGCAGTCTAGAAAGGGGTTACACCTGGTTGCCTGAAAGGATGTTGTGGTGCCGGTCTCAGATGGGGGACTTGGCGTTCGTGATGTAGAGCTGATGAACAGAGCTTTGCTGGCGAAGTGTGTGGTGCGGATCTGGGGCTCTTCCGACGTGTTGGTCCTGCGTTTGTTGAGGTTGATATATGGGGTGGCTTGAGATTTGGTGGCCAAGCGGATCCGTTATGAATCTCCCTTATGGTTGGGTATCCGCGCGGTACTTCCTGGGATCGTGCCCTTCCTGCGTCCGAGGCTGGGGAGTGGTCTCTTCTTCCGGTTCTGGTTGGATGATTGGACTGTGGATGGGGTGTTGGCATGTAGATTCGCGGTTGGCCTCCCTGGCGGCTAACAGGGGCGCGCGTGTGGCCGAGGTGGCTGACTCGGGTGTGTGGGCTCCTAGGTTTCTCTTCGATCTCTCAGATCAGAGGACGGAGGATTTTTTGCGGCTTATCAATGAGATTCCTGCGGTTGAGGAGATGTCTGGTGACCCTGATCACTTCTTTTGGGCGGAGGGTAAGTTCTCGGTGAAGGTGGCATACCGGATGTTGGCAGCTGGTGCGGCAAATGGTAATGATGATCTTTCTGCGGATATGAGGGTGATTTGGGCGGCAAAAATTCCTAATCGGGTCAAGGTCTTCATCTGGTGTATCAGGAGAAACCGTCTTTGTGATAAGGTGAGGAGGGGAAGGCTTCTGGGTTCTACTGATCTGCAGTGTGACAGATGTGGGGAGGGAGTGGAAGACGCGGATCATCTCTTCTTCGGTTGCACGACCTCGACGCAAGTCTGGGACACGGTGGATATACCGTGGGTCCGGACTTCCAGCCTGGGCCCTTTTTGGCGGTCGGTCCGTTCGGTGGGGCTGGGCTCCACGGGGGATGTCTCGAGGCCCTTCGTCGTTCAGTGGGCGATATGGCTTGGCAGGAACGATATTGTTTTCAAGGGGCAACGGTTCTACTGGGAAAATGTTGTTGCTCATTGTAATGCGGTGTACAATTTCTGGATCTCCCTCTGATGTACTTTGCTTTTGATTAATGAATATTTTGGTGTGGTGACTCCCGCCTTGGGAGGGCTCCCCCTTTTTTATAGTCAAAAAAACATTCACCACCAGCAAGATCTCCCAAAGTAATCTCTCTATTCCATTTCCCAATGAAAAGCTTAGGAAAATATTGCTTCCATCTAGTCTATATATCCCTTTGAGTAACAAGTACATGTCCTTCCTCATCCTTGATGCATCTCACTTGAGAAAGATCATTGAACTTTCTTTCTCTTGCTTTGGACAATCTAAATATATCCTTTTATCCCTTTTTTGAGTCAAGCTTTTTGTACAAAACTTTATAAGCATTCAACTTGGCTTCACTTACAGCCTTCTTTACTTCTTTCTTCGATATTTTGTAGTTTACGACAGTTTCCTATGTTCTTTTTTTTGAAGTCTAAAAGATAGGGGGAAACACTCGGTGGTGTACGCCCCAAATTTATTTAATTAAACATAGCAAAAGGGGAACAAAACCAGAAAAACAAAAACCCATTACAACCAGAACGCTACAGGATCCACTCGTCTACCATGCGTTTAGCGAACACCCCCACATTTTCTTTATAAAAACGTTGACCCGAGAACAGCAAGTCGTTTCTCCCCCGCCACACCGCCCAGAGAATAGCCATGGGGTACAGTCGCTCTGCCCTTGGTCTGTTGGTATTGGCGTGAATCGAGTCCCAAAAAGGTTGGAAGTCTTCGTTGTGACACCAGTCTGAGCCCAGCTCCTGCCATAATTGAGAAACCACAGGGGCAATAGAAAAAGAGATGTTCCACCGATTCGATCGCCGCACTACAAATCATGCACCTGTCTGAAAGAACACCAAGAAGCCTGACGCACCGATCCCGCGTCATCAGTCTCTTTCTCCTGAGCAACCAAAGGAAGATACCAATTCTCTCAGGAAGCCTGAGAGCTCAAATATTTGCACAGTCCCTAATAAGCAAGTCGGAGCTGGCCGACGGAGGCCTAGAGATGGCACCATAGGCCCCCTTGACCGAGAAGGACCCCTCCCTCCAACACCAGTGATCCTGGCCCCCACTTGACGGCCCCACCTCCTGCACATCCTCCAGCAGGGCCAAGAAATCGACGAACCTCTGGTCAGAGAGGTTAGCGGTAAAGGTTGGGCACCAGAGCCCATCAGCCCAGCACTCCGCAACCGAGCAAGCCTTCTCCCCAGCAAGCGCAAACAATTGAGGGAACCGAGAACAGAGGGCCCCTCCCCACGACCAATCGTCAGCCCAAAAAGAGAAAGAGTCCCCACTCCCAAGGACCGGTCTAAAAAGGGCAATGTTGTCCATAAAAGTCTTCACCACGCCCCGCCAGAAAGGAGTCGGGGCGTTGAGAACGGCCGTCAACGGGGGCGGAGCACCCCTCACGTCGTAGATCCTACGTATCACCGCACAAACAAGGTCATCCCTCGGGCCCCAGATCCTGCTAGCCCACTTAAGTAAAAGCGCATCGTTTATTTGCTCCAGCAATTTCACCCCCAGGCCCCCGTTGTTCTTTTGAAGCAAAATATCCTCCCACCCCACCATGTGGATTCCCCTGTTCCCGCCCGCATTATTACCCCACAAGAAGGAGCGCATCCGCTTCTCCAGCCGCGCCCGAATCCCCTTTGGCATCTTACGGTTGGAGAGAAGATAAATGGGAATGGAGGAGAGAACGGACTTCAGAAGAACTAACCTGCCACCCCTCGAGAGAACCGCAGCCTTCCAACCCGACAACCTTGCTTCAACCTTCTCCACAACCCTCAGCCAATCGCGGATGCGAGTCCTCCCCAGCGTCAACGGCGTGCCCATATATTCAATCGGCAGTGAGGACCTCCCCGAGCCAAGGGACGTCACAAGACTGTCAGCAAGATGTTCTGCACTCCCGAACGGAACGAACATCGACTTCGTCTTATTCTTAGCCAAACCTGATAGCTCAGAAAAGATCTCTAGAGCCATCGCCATGCCGTTGGCCTCCTCAAGGCCCCCCTCGATAAAAAAAGTATATCATCAGCGTACTGGATGATCGGAACCATCAACTCGTCCCTCGAGTAACCTCTAGACAATCCACGTCCCATGATACAGCCCGCAATATCGGAGAGCACATCGACCGCAAGAATGAAGAGCATTGGCGCCACGGGGCACCCCTGACGCACCCCCCTCCGCGGTTGGATCCACCCCCCCCCCTCCGGCCGACCATTGACCAAGACCGAAAAAGATGACGTGGTGATACAGCGTCTCATCCAAGAAATCCACAAGTCTGGGAAGCCCTTCCTCCTCAGCATAGACCAGAGAAATCTCCAGTCCAGAGTAGCATACACCTTAGCAAAATCCACCTTCCACAGCATCCCGCTCGTTCCCCTCCGTCGCCAATCCGCAATAATCTTAGAAGCGAGCGAGATGCAATCGGAAATCTGACGCCCCGGGATGAAAGCCGATTGGGCCGGTGAGATAAGATTCCCAATAATGACATTGGACCTCCCCGCAAGGACCTTCGCCGTGATCAGGTATAAGGCATTCGAAATGGCGATAGGCCGAAAGTCCCCTATAGAAGTGGCCGCTGAAGACTTCGAAAGCAAGACAAGGAGCACGCGGTTGACCCGATCAAAGCCCGAGTTCCCCTTGCAGAATTCCAACACCACGTCAAGCACCTCTTGCCCAAAGATATCCAAGAAGTCCTTGTAGAAGGAGATCGGGAAACCATTGGGGCCAGGCGCAGCATCGTCGTTCAGACCCCAAACAACGTCCTTCAGTTCCTCCAAAGTAACCTCACGCAGAAGGTCCCCCCACGAGGACCTCGTCACGGTCCTAGTCCCCCGTCCCAGCCACCTCCATCTCCGGAGGATGATAGCCGAGGTAGCATCCTTGAAATGCGACACAATAGAATGACCCATCTCCTTGTTTCCATCCACGCGGATCCCATCGATGACAATGGAGCATAAGGCATTGGATCAACGCCTCCCATTAGCACAACGATGGAAGAAGGACGTATTAGCGTCCCCCTCCTGAATCCAATTAATTCTCGACCTCTGCCTCCATTCCGTGACGCGCTTCTTCTCCTCTGCGAAAAGCTTCTTCTGAGCCGCCGCCCGAGTCTCAATTTCCGTCGTCGAGAGCTCCCTGCAGTCCTCCAGCGAATCAAACTTCTGAATGATCTCCTCCGCCTCCGTCCTAGCCGCAGCCCTGGCAGCCCTCGATTCCCTCTTGAAAGCCGCAAGACGCACTCTCAACGAAGAAAGCTTTTAGTCAAACCTATGAGCAGCGGAGCCCGAAACCACCGTCACCGCCCAGTGTGCAGCCACAATATCCCGGAAGTTGGCCTCCAAAAGCCAGCATTTCTCATATCTGAAAAGGCCCCGCTGAACCGGAGCACCACCCGAACACCACACGATAGGGTTGTGGTCAGAGACCGAGCGAGGCTTGGCCTCTACCGAGGCCAAAGGGAACATCTCCCCAGCCTCACCAGAAGCGAGAAAACGATCGAGACGCGAGTGCGCCTTCGAGTTTCTCCAAGTATAATTGATGCCCGTAGCGTCCATCACCTCGAGGCCAAGCAAGTCAATGGTGTCCGCAAAAGCAGTAGAACCCTGGTCCTGGCCCCCCTACCATCGGGCCTATCCGAAGTGAACAAAGTAACGTTGAAGTCCCCCCCCCAACACCTAGGGGGTCGTACCGACGCACCGACTCGCCTCCATAAAGTCCTCCCAAAGCTCTTCACGTACCCTATCATCACAGGGACCATACACGCAGGAGACAGCTAGCTGAAGAGAAGACGACGTGCTGGCCAAAACCACCGTCAGGATGTGCCTCCCAAGCGCCATGGAAGTAAAAGACCACTTCGAAGAACGCCAAGCCACAACCAGCCCCCCCCCCAGGATCCCGTGCCATTCAAAGCCCTGAACTGATCCACATCACCGGCTCCGAACCCTTTCCAATAGCGCTCCGATAAAGCAAGAAGCTTTGTTTCCTGGAGGATGATGATGTCGCATCCCCAAACGCTAAACCTCGCACCCACCATTCTTCGCTTATCTGGATCCCCCAGGCCTCGCACCTTCCACGACAAGATTTTCATTGGGAACCTTTGTCACACCCCTTAACTTGTGCCACACCAGCGGCCTCCGCCACCTGAAGCTTGAACGGAGGGCAAGGCTGTGACAAAGTCCTGGAAGTCTTTGCTCTGCTCCTTCTTCTATACCTTTTGGCACTTCTTCTGTCACTAAAACCCCGCCTCAGAGACACGGTCGGAGAGGCCCCCATCCGTGGATGCCCCATCCTGACTTGGCATGGGTAGAGTTGATGTCAAGGTTGCAATAGGCAGCGGCCGAGCCCTTTCCTCCGCGAAGATACGGGGAAGAAACGGAACAGGAGACACATGTGCAGCACCGGACCAACCACAAGGAAAGGCCCCTGAGGGATCAAACCGGGAAGACGAACTCGAGACGTTGATGGTCGGAACCGCTGACGTCGAGCCCGGTAAAGCCCTACCTCCAACCGAGTTCGGAAAGCCCCATTTACCCAAGTAAGAGAAGATCGAATGCGGACCCAGACCCGAAATCGGATCCGCTTCCAAGGACGCCTCAAACGGGTCCCCGCTTACCCCTTCATGAAACGACGTAGAAGGCGGGTCCACAGGGGTAACCCCCACGTCACCATGCAAAAGGAATGAACCCGGAGACAAAAACAGCACCTGAGGCGAGTTCATGCAACGCCGCGTGCCACGGTTAACTCGCGTCCCCTCGATGAAAGGTTCCCTCGGGAAACCAACTGCCCCTGCAACGCCCGAAGCGACCCTCGACCTTTCGTCTGCCGCCGGCCTCGGAGCCTCCGGCGGTGGAGGAGGAACGTCGAACACCAGCTCGATTGGGAAGGAGAACCCACCCATGCTCAACTCCGCAAAAGAACTCCGATCACCAACCTTGTTGAGGAAGCTTTTGGAACACTCGATCAGGATCATCGTAACTTCCACCGCAAATCCCGGTCTTAAACCGTCGTCGACCACCTCTCGGATCACTCCCCACTGGTGCAAGGCCCTCCGCAGGCAACCGACTGACCGCGAGAGGAAGGGAACACCCTTCACCCTAGCCATGCAGACCTCCAACTCCTCGCAGGACCCGTCCGCGAAGCGCAGACACCTCCAGCAAACATCGCCGACATCCCCGTTGCTTAATAAGCGCTCCTTCTGAACCTCCGATAAGCCGCGAACGCAGCACCTTCGTGCATCCAAACTGACAATGTCCCCCATGAAATGCGAACCAAAGAACCCATTCAAATGCACGGCGAGGACCTCCAAATCGATAACACCCTTCACCGCGTAACCGATAACCGAATGCAAGCTTGATGAAGATGCTCGGCTCTTGCCCTTCAGCGTCGACTTCGCACCTGCAATCCCTCCTAACGCAGCGTAGTCGCTGCCGTGGGAGGCCATAGCACCGTCTCGCGCGTAGTTCTTTACCATGTCCGCGTAAGATGGTCCTCCTTGGTTGGCGATAGAGGAACCTCGAACGCAACGTCCATCCAGAATAGGTCGTTGATGTACAGAATGCACCACCTCCTTCGTTCTTGTATTCGCAAAACAGGTGGCCTGCCGATAACCCACCTTGCCGCAAGAGTAACATCTCGGAGGGAGGTGGCAGAAGGAGGCCATATAGCCCCTTTCACCACACTGGAAGCACCTCCGACCCGACTTCTTATGAGAGACAGCCACCCACTCGCCGTTCTCGTCACTTCCGTGCCCACCATCGTAAGTGTAACCACCTAAGACCTTCTCATCTGAGCACAGAATCTTCTTTCTCTTGTCACGAACTTCCCTTGTCACACGCGGTCCGACACATCCGCTCGCTCCGCCAGCTCCGATCCCTCCGCCAACACTGGTCGACCCGCCAGCTCCGGTCGCTCCGCACACTTCCCTCGTCGCACTCGCCATCTTTCTGGAGATATAGATGAAATTTCCTATGTTCTATCCATATAAATAGCTTCAAAGAAGCTCTTTTGATTTTAAGCTTCTCTTGCACCATTTCACGCCACTACCAAGCCTCCTTTTGACCTAGAACTCCTCTCTTAGACTCATGTAGCATCTCTTTGGATATCCTTCATATACAAGATGCTACTGCCTCCCGCATCTCGTTTGCACTTCCGTTGCAATCCCAATATAAGTTTTCTAAAACCTTCTCCTTGAAGCTTGATTGCTTCAGTTGAAAATTCCACTATTTAGTTCCAATGATCTTGGGAACTATCCTCTTCTTTGTCAACCATTTTAATTGCACATCCTTGAACAGCTAGCGATGTTGAGATGTCAAGCTCTCTCATGCGATTACTTTACAATCTCTGTAACACAACTGATCTCTTCTCCTCGTCGCAAAGTAATCTATTTGTATTTTAGTCGAACCACTCTTATAAGTAATTAAATGTGCATCTCTCTTCTTGAAGAGAGTGTATGCTATGAAAAGGTAATAAGCCGTTACAAAATCCAGAATAATTTTTCACTCTTCATTTCTATACCACGAAGCCAAGGTCTTCGAGAACACTAGTGTAATAAAATATGAAGAATGCAGAAGCAATTGATAAATAGAGCATAAACAAGAAAGATAGAACATGGAACACAATGAATTTTACGTGGAACCCTACTCCGTAAGGAGCGGGATGAAACCACGGGAGAAGCCCTCAAAGGGGCATGCTATGCATTGCTTTTTCTCAATGGATACAGGAGGTCTGGGGCTCCTTATATAGCCTCTCCAGAGCCTCCAAGTCCTACCACTGGACGATGTGGGACTAAACACTGGATGGGGTAAATGGATCTTCTCCAGGATCCATTTCCCCTGTTACAACTCAATGGGCGCAAAAACAAATACTCTAACAACTAGTATACCATGAATCAGCATATCTCGCATGTCCATTAAGATCTCCACCGAGGCAAATCATCTCTCTTTGTGGGATACCTTACATAATCTTATCCAAATCTTCCCAAAAAGCGTGTTTAATCCTTTTCTCTAAACCAACTTGGCATAAACTGAGATTATATTCATAACTTCTTCTTCTAGCACCAATTTTAGCAAAATAATTTGATCACCCAAAGCTTTACACCCCATCCACGAACAACCATTCCAACACCATTTCTACCTCCTTTTTACCTGAATAACATAATTTAAAGCATATCTTCTCGATCTCCAGTGATTTCTCTCAAACCCATTTTGTCTCTTGGAGATATAGTTTATACATCTTCCTTCTTTCCATTGTATCTACCATCTCCATCGATTTGTCAGTCAAAGTTCAAATATTCCAACTACATATCATCAACTTCTTTTGCAACCTCATTCGGACTAACTTCTTTACTAGCATGTGTCCATCATGCGAGAACTCTTGTAAATTTTGGATTGCATCCGAGCGACGATGCAGTAAAACTAGTTTATTTAATCGCATGTGCTCATGCGAGAACCCTTGCAAATTTTGAACTATATCCGGGTAGCAATGTAGCGCTCCTTGCCAATTTCTCATTGCATTCAGGTGATGCAACGCATTAGCAATGTAGCGCTCCTTGCCAATTTCTCAATGCATTCAGGTGATGCAACGCATTGCTAGTAGGGAACGTCCCAATGAAATCTAAATGTTTGCTTAAATCCATGTTGAAAAGATCAAACTATCTCGAGGCAAATTCCTCAATAATATTTTTTTCAACACTGTTTAGGAATTTATCTCCGACTATTTTACAGTGGTTATCGTCTACCTAACGCAACCCTCCTCATTTACATGGGCTTGGGACCAACCATTGCTGAGTTTAAACTAATTTTGTTAGTTGAACATTATTTATATGGCATGGACCAACCTATCAGATAATGCATCTTAATCTTACCAAATATACAATGGAGGATGACACCTCATTAACCCTTAGTATTTTTTGCACAACCTGGTTGATTAGCAATAATGATGTCCTCTCATTATTGATGGAAAGAGCTCGATAACCTTATTCTGAAAAATATGTCGAATAACCTTGTATTATAAATGTGTCTCCCCTTAAAGTGTCATTATTAAAAAGCATGGTTTAAGGGAAAATATGGTATCCCATTCAACACCAATGTTGTGTTCAATTTTCCATTGGACAAAACTAGAAGTAGAGGCCATGGATTTTGTTAGGTTGATTTTGCTTAATTCTCTGTAACAATTTGAAGTAAAGGTGGTTCTCTAAGCTATTCCAGTATTCTTCTTGTCGGCAAGACTTCTCCCGGCGGGTGGAGTCATTTACGAAGAGATTTTTTTGGGGAAAGTAGGGGCAAGACAACTCAAGCACCCATCTCGTGGATTGGGATACAATCACTCATGCCAAATCTGCAGGCGGACTTGGGGTCCATCGGCTTGAATCAATGAATGAGGTCATTATTCTAAAGTGGGTTGGCAGGATTTAGGGAAGAGACAAAAGCCTTAGTTGCAGACTTATTCGTCATGTTTACAACATTTCAGCCAACGGATATATTTTAATGAATCCCCCCATGTTCCCTATTAAATGGGAAAAGAAAGTTATATTCCATCCAACCTTAGAGCTCTCTTATATAGGAGAAAAGCTATAAGGATAAATTACATAAACAGGACAATAGAAATATACAATATAGGAAAAATGACAAAATAACATGAATATCTTAACATCCCCCTCAAGCTGGAGCATGTATATCTATCATGCTCAGCTTGGAACAACAATGATGAAAAGGATCTCTAGCCAGAGCCTTAGTAAACATGTCTACAATCTGATCTCCTGACGCTAGGAATTTTGTCAGGAGATCAGATTGCAGACCTTTTGGATCAAATCACGAGTATAGTGGCAGTCCACCTCAATGTGCTTTGTCCTTACATGAAATGCTGGATTATTAGCTATAAACAAAGCCGCATGATTATCGCATTTAAGATGCATAGAAAGAGGTACTTCAATCGTTAAATTGGTCACGACAAATTTGACCCACATCATCTCAGTACAGCCTTGGGCCATTGCCCTATATTCTGTTTCTGCACTGGATCAAGCAACAACAGTTTTTTCCTTACTCTTACATAAGACTAGTGAGCTGCCAACAAACACAATGAATTATGAAGTAAACTTCCTGTCACTAGGACACCCGGCAAAATCTGCACCTATACACCCAGTAACTGAGAGAGATGTATCTATTCTACACAGAAGACCTGCACCTGGAGATGACTTCAGATATCTCAGGATCGTGAAACTGCATCCGTGTGCACCTGCTTGGGTTGCTCCATGAACTGACTTACTCTACTCACAGCAAAAGATATATCAGGCCTGGTAATAGTAACATACAATAATTTCCCTATCAGCTCTCTCTATCATCTCTTGTTCACTTCCTCAGACCCGTCATCATAAAGCTTCGAATTAGGATCCATCGAGGTAGTAGCTGGTCTACATCATGTCATGCCTGTCTCAGATAGAAGATCGATGAACTCCCTTTGTGTCATAACCATACCCTGCAGATTTCGTGCAAATTCCAGTCTAAGGAAGTAAAGAAGCGTACCAAGGTCCTTGGTAACAAACTGCAGTCAAAGGAAATCCTTAGCAGCTTGAATGCCATGTTCATCGTGGCCAGTGATAACAATGTCATCAACGTAAACCAAGATAACTACAATACCTCTCTGGTGTCTCTTTACAAAGAGAGTATGATCGCAGTAGATCTAACAAATCCTTATGTTCAATCAATTTTGAGAGCTTCAGAACCCAAGCCCTCAGACTCTTCTTAAGACCATATATAGCCTTATGAAGACGGCACACTATACTGGACTCCCCCTCAGCAGCAAACCCAAGTGGTTGATGCATGTATACCTCTTCCTGCAAATGACCATATAAGAAAGCATTCTTCACATCCAATTGGAATAGTGGTCAATTGCATACCACAGTAACAGCAATAAGAATCCGCAAGGTAGAGAGACGCGCTACAAGAGAAAACGGGTCTTGATAGTCCATCCCATATGTCTGGGCGAACCCACGAGCAACCAGCCTGGCCTTGTATCTGTCTACAATACCATCAGCCTGGCACTTCACAGTAAATACCCACTTGCTTCCAACAACAGACGCACCTAGTGGAGCATGTACTATACTCCACATACCTCATGACTGTAAAGCCGCCATCTCCTCCTCCATAGCCAAACGCCATCGACTGCTCTGCAGTGCTTCCTGATATGATTGTGATATCTCTATAGCAGACAACCCCTCAACAAAGTGCTGAAAATCCTTGAAAAGACATTCTAAGGAAACATGAGAACCCAAATGGTGCATAGTGCATGCTCGTTTCTGCCGCCGAAGTGCAATAGTCATATCCAAATCCTCAATAGGAGCAATAGAGACAGTATTTGCACCTTGTACCTTCATTAGAAGAACTTAAATGCTCAGTACATACCTCGGGCGTGCCGGATGATGGAGGAAGCGCATGAGCACGAGGCCTTCGCTGGTAGACCTGTGGAAAGAAACTAGGAGGCGGGGTGGAGGTGATGGTGGTGGTGGAGGTGGTGGTAATGGAGTAGAACATGGTAATGGTAGAGGAGAAGGCATATAGATGTCTTCTCCATCCTTTGAAGGAGTAAGCCTGTCACTTGTGGGAGAAAAAATACATAATGGACTAAAAGAAGGTGACATCAGCACTGACATAATACCTCCGTCGAACAGGGTCAAAACAACGATATCCTTTTTAGGTTTTGAAATACCCAACAAACACGCATTTGACAGCTCTGGGAGAGAGCTTGTCAAGAGAGGAGAGAGTTGACGAACAAATGCAATCGAACCAAAGACACGAGGCGTAAGCGAGAAAGGATCCGACTCGAGAAACGCAATCAAGAATGGGATCTTCTCCGTCTAACACCGAAGAACGCATACGATTTACCAAATAACAAGCAGTTAGAACTGTATCTCCCCAACAGCAATGAGGAGCACGACTCTGAATCAAGAGGGTTCTGATAACACATAAAAGATGGCGGTGTTTCCTTTCAGCCATCCCATTCTGTTGGGAGGTATACGCACAAGTTGTCTGATGCATAATACCATGAGACTTAAGAAATTGACAGAGTTGCGTACTGTAAATTCTAGAGCATTATCAGAACGTATATACTTGACTCTGGCAGAAAAAATGTTTTTTATTTCATTAATAAAAGACTAAATAACAGGACCAGCATCAAACTTATTCTTAAGAAGGAAAACCCAAGACAATCTAGAAAAGTCATCAACAACAACAAGATAAAATCAGTGTCCTTGAAGATCTGGAACACGACTAGGACCCCAAATATCAAAGTGGAGCAACTCAAACAGACTATGACTACTTAGACCCTGCTGACTCTGGAAAGAGGACCGATGATGCTTCCCCAGCTGGCATGCCTCGCACTGAGAAGTTGAGCGAGGAGAAATCTGTGGAAGAACACGGACCAGCTTTTGTAAAGGAAGATGACCAAATCGCAGATGACACATGTATGGAGAAACAAACCCAGTGCTCGGAGAAGAAGAGGTGCCAGCGTACGAAGATTGCTCAAGTCTGTAAAGGCCTCCTTGCTCACGGCCAGTTCCAATCACTCTGCCCGTAAGCATGTCCTGAAACACAAGAGTAGATGGATTAAATAGGGCACAACAATGTAAATCTCTAGTGATTGACTAATTGATAATAAGTTCATAGAAAATTCAGGAGCATAGAGAACATTAGGATGCCTCAATGAAGAAGTCAACTGCACCTCCCCACAACCGATCGTCCAGGCTAAACAAGATGAAAAATAATAAACTAACCTCTGTCACCACAAAGATAATGGGATGCACCAGAATCCATGATCCATTCTGATAAGTCTTCCCTGTAGCAACTAGTGAGAGCATAGTCTATACCTAATGTAGACGCAGATGCTGAGGCAGCAACTCTGAGGATCCTGAAGGAGAAATGGTAGATCCAGATGTGCCAGGCATCATCTCTCTCAGTCGTGCAACAAGCTCGTCAAATCTCTGATCAGATGCAGGTGATGAACTCCCAGCTTGTTGTGTCTGCTCTGCAAGTCCGGCTGATATAGGAAACCCATGCTTAGAATAGCAGGTTTCCTCATAATGGCATGTCCTGTGGCAATATTGCATGGCTGATGAGGTCGACCTCCTCCTCCTCTGCCGCGGTTGGAACTCCCCCGGCCACGATATGGTGAAAGATTGTCTCTACCACGTGAAGCCGCCATAGCTGAAGAAGTCTGGGACTATAAAGGACTACCAGAGGATATAGACAGACTACTCAGCCTACGATACGCCTCCTCCATTGGAGGTATAATAGCATCAATGAGGATCTGGGCACGAGCTGCATCATACTCTGGATCCAAGGCCGCTAGAAATACTCCAGTCATCACAGAATCTCTGTATGCCTTGAGTTGCTCAAGTGTAGCAGTCAAGGGTATGTAGCCATGTAACTTCTCAAGCATACCCCTCAAAGAGGTATAGAGGGTGTGAAGAGAACGACCATTCTATTTCAAAGTGAAGATATCATGTTGAAGCTGTAGTATCTTCGACTCATTCTTTGCCCGAGAGTATGTCGCGGCAAGAATGTCCCACATAGCCTTTGCAGTAAGCTGGCTCAAAATACCATTGGCTATCTCTGTGGATACAATCCCAGATAGCCACACACGAGCATACGCATCATTAGTCTCCCATGAGGCATTCGTCCCAGTCTTGTCATGAGGCTCCTCAGCCGTGAGGATGTGCTTCTTGCCATTACACTGCATCAAACTCATGAACGGCATGGCCCATAGTTCATAGTTGGTTCCATCCATTTTGACAATGGGTACCAGACCTTTGAAGGTACACATGGATGGAACTTCCACTTTGTTGACGGTCATGATGACAACTATCTTCAAGACATGGCTAGAAACAAGAGATATCGACGTCTACACTGACATACAGGAAGATGGTTGTGGGTGTAGACTTATACCACAACCTCATCCATTCCTCAAAGAGTCCTTTGGGTAAATAAGATGCTTCTAGGGCTTCACGTTACAACCTAGGTACCCAACAAATCAGCATGACGGCTACACGTGGGTGTTGATCCTCTCACGACACGAGGACAGCGGTTATCGCGACTGTAGACAGCAGTCGTACGTGGACTAGGTTGCGTGAACCTGCGTTGGGTCATGCAACTCGGCGTGTCCCGACGGCGTGGGGTGCGTAAACTCGCGTGGGGTGCGTGAACTCACGTGGGGCGGCGTGGCCTGGCAACTTGGAGGCACGCATGAACACGCCCGCGCATGCTGGGTGAAGCTGACGCCCGCAAGAGCTCGACGGTGGTGGCGGCATCCGCAGGGAGTTAGGGTTTTGGTGGGGGCAGGATTCTAGGGCACGAGCTCCGATTTAGAACCGTCGCTCTGATACCATGTTGAATGGCAAAAGAAAGTTGTATTCCATCTAACACTAGAGCTCTCTTATATAGGAGAAAAGCTATAAGGGTAAATTACATAAACAAGATAATAGAAATAAACAATATAGGAAAAATGACAAAATAACATGAATATCTTAACTTTCCCATCAGCATTTGGAAAGTAATAATGTAAGAAATGCCTCGGTTTACAAACCTTTTCAGACCAATCCGGGGTAATTGGGACTCCTTTGCTTTTTGGACAAATGACTGGATAGGAACAGGCATGCTTGCTAATCGCTTCCCTCACATTTTTGCACTAGCAGCAGACCACGAGGAACAGATTGCGGACTGCTGGATGGAGGGGAATTGGATGCCTTCGTTTTTAACAGGATTTACTGATCAACATCTGGAAGAGTTCTTGTTGCTTCTGAAGAACCAAAATACGGTGGAGGGTCCAACTGAGGGACGAGATCACAGGGTTTGGAAGGACAATGCCTTCCCTGTAAAGAGAGCTTATATGACAGCGGTCAAACAACTGTCGGTTGTGGAGGGGGAATTGGAACCGTGATTGCAATTTCATTTGGAGCTCGAAACTCTGAAGCAGAATAAGCAATTTTATGTGGTTAGTCAGAAGACAGTGACTCCTCACAAGAGATCGACGTTCGAGATTTTCCTTGTAACAAAAGATATTCACAAGATGTATGCCACATAAAAGAAGGAATAATTATTCACTGGATATTCAGATTTGCATATCCAAATGTGATATATATTAGAAAAGAACGATATATATACACAGATGCATATATATATATATATATATAAATATGTATATCCTACCTATATATGCATATACTAAACCAAAAGAAAAAATGATAAAAGTTGTTCTAGCTACATTAGCAGCACCCTACTAACAAAGGGCATGATGTGGTGGATCGATATTCTGGTGGCTATGATCTCTGGGACTAGTTCGATGGAGACTGATGAAAGTTTTTCATGTTCATGTATTTATTTATCGTTCCTAATTTTATTTGTCATCTTTATGTAATTTTCCCATGGCATCTCAACTCTATATAAGAGAGCCATAGGGCACTAGATAATAATCAAGTTCTTTTCTCACAACATGGTATCAGAGTGACGGTCCTAGACAAGAGCACTAAAACCCCAACCCTAACCCTACCCCACCTGTCGCCCTTCTCTCTCTAATCTCTTTCTCTCGGTGTTGCACCTCTCCCTTCCCTCTCAGCACGGTCGCCCCTCCTCTCTCTATAGCTCACAACCTCCCACTACTTCGATGCTCGATGCTCCTCGACCTTTCCCAACATCCAACACGCCTCAGGTAAATTCTGAGAACTTGGTTTCTACTGATGGCACTAGTGGGTTGAATGATGAATAGGATATGCCAAATGAAGACAACAGACATGAAGATAACCTGGGATGACTAATTGCAATACGAAAAAAGAAAAGAGCATGTACAATGTATCCCTTAACAGGACTAGATCGAATGTCCATGACTTATCGAAATGTGTATAGGGATTATCATCTATTGAGATCCCACGTACATTCCAAGAGACTCTTGAAGAGGCCACTGGAGGCTTGCTATAGAAGAGGAGATGGTTGCTCTTCAATCACGTGGGACATGGACCATTGTTAAAGATCCGGAAGGAGCATCTGTTGTCAGCTGCAAATGTATCTTCACAGTAAAGCACAAGGCAGATGGTACGGTTGACAGATATAAAGTCAGGGTTGTTGCAAGAGATTTTACACAAGCCTATGGTATGGATTATATTGATACCTCTCTTGTAGCGAGACATTCTACCCTATGAATCCTGCTCTATATTGTTGCGATGTGTGATTGAGCTCTATTCCAGCTAGATGTCAAGAATGTTTTCTTATATGGTGATCTTCAGGAAGAGGTTTACATGCAACAACCACATAGATTTGTTGTTGCGGAGGAGTGGAGTGTTTGTTATATGCGTCACATGTATGGGAGATGGGTAAATGGATCTCTCCAGGATCCATTTACCACATCCAGAGTTTACTCTCACATCTACCAGTTTGGAAATGTGGAAACTTCGTAGGTGCTAAATATAGAGCCCTACACCCATGTAGTCAAATGAGAAAGTTCAATGAACAAATCAACGCTTTGAGGCGTTCTCCCGTCGTTTCATCCCACTCCTTAGGGAGTAGGTCTCCACGTAAAAATATCATTGTGCTCTTCAATATTTATTCTTTTTTCCATGTTTCGCTTCCGCGTTCTCTATTTTCTAACATGGTATCAGAGCGGGTCGATTCTTGAGGTTTTATGTTGATTATTTAATTGTTCGAGATTTGAGTTTTTGATGTGTTGTTATTGAAGATTATTTTTCAAGAAGTTTATTATAAAATATGAAGAATGCGGAAGCGATTGATAAACAGAGCATAAAAACAAGAAAGATAGACATGAAACACCATGATTTTACGTGGAACCCTACTCCGTGAGAAGCGGGATGAAACCACGGGAGAAGCCCTCAATGGGGCATGCTATGCATTCCTTTTCTCAATGAGTACAGGAGGTCTGGGGCTCCTTATATAGCCTCTCCAGAGCCTCCAAGTCCCACCACTGGACGATGTGGGACTAAACACTGGATGGGGGTAAATGGATCTTCTGCAGGATCCATTTACCCTGCTACACCTCATGACGCATACAACCAAGTACTCCAACACTCCCCCTCAAGCTGGAGCATGCAATGCTCAGCTTGGATAAACAAAAAGAAACTCAACTCAACACTACAAGACACTACGGACAATATCAACCCAACGCGCACATTGTTGCAGTCGAGGACATTGCTTCTCATGCCGTGCATGTGAGGAGGACGAACGGGCTGGAGTGTGAGTCTGTTGTATCTCCTCGTCGGAGAGCATGTGCTCTGAACTGCGCTGTCAGAGTCACTGTAACTGAAATGAGCCTCCTCGTCGGAGTACTCTGGCCCGCCACAATAATGTGGACAACTGCTCCATCTCTGAAAGGGCCGAACTGAAAAGGCCGTGGTTGTGCAATCCTCGTCGAAATCCACGGTCGCTGGAGAATGGAGTCTGAAAATAGTCTCCTCGTCGGAGAACTGGGGCTCTCCCATCTGACTCAGAGAATGGTGCACTACTCCGGTGTACCTATGATACCACATGAAAATCCTTGCCAACATGGCATAGGAAATGGTCCTCTACTATGGAGTCTATATGGCTCACATGAAAACTCTGGCCGACAAAACCACAAGAATGGGGACCTCGAACAAATGATGGCAACATATGCTCATCTGAAAATGACCGCCAACTTGTGCGTGTCTGAACTGCAGACTCGGAACAATGATTGTCGAGTCTGAAACCGAACTGTAGAGTCTGGAAGTTTAGATGGTCTGGAAATCTGTATCTGAATCTGGAAGACATGTGACTCTACACCATACTCACCCTTTCTCCCATACTTGTCGGAAAATGAACATCGACTAAGTTGGGAGAAGACAAGATAGAAGGGGAAAACAAAACATACTTGCGGCTTTTCAAATTCATTTCATTTTTTAAGCCGTCATTTTTTTTTTGAAAGCATTTTTTAAAATCGTTCCATTTTTTCGGTTTTCAATCATCATCATTTTTTTTGAAATGCTTGCGAATTTTTTTTATATTGCGCGCGCCTCTTTTTTTATAAACTTTGCGTACGGCTTTTTTTGTGTACGCGCCTTTTTTTTTAACACACATTTTCTTTCTCCTCTCCTTTTTTTTTGCTATTGCAACCCAAAAATTGGACACCCCCCCCCCTTTTTAATCGAGCAAGGCCCACTTGGGCTTGAATAACCAGTAGCCCCCTTGGGCTTTTCAAATTTTTTTTCTAAATAAATAACACCTAGGGTTCCGGAACCCTTTCGTATCAAACGCCCCTGCAGGGGCGATCGCAACTGGGTTTGTCGCCCTTCGCACACCTCTGAAGGAGAGATGGAGGCCTATGCAGGTTGGAGCGTGCAGTGGGGCACCGACAGCGGAGCAGCGCAGATGCGCCTGGAGCACGCAAAGGAGATGGAGAGATCGGACGATGGAGGAATCGCATGGTGGAGGAGCCCTGACGCGCGAAGTGATTGCGACAGGGAGATGCAGATCGACTGATGCGTGATGCCGTGGTGCACAAGGGCCAGTGCCTGCCTGCGCCATGGAGAAGCGTGCTGCCAGGAGGGGGGCACGGAGGCGTCGGCGTCGATAGAGGGGCTCGTGAGATGCGTTGCGCGCTAGGGGTTGAAGGGATGATGCGCATGCTGGGGCATGCTCGCGTTGAGGAGAGGAAGCTCGCGGGCCTGGAGGTCAACTGGTGGTCACTCCTGCTGGGATGTGGAGATAGGCCGGAGATGGCGATGCAGGGGGGGCGATGGCCAGGAAAGGGCATCCGCACGTAGGGGCTCGCGCGCACGTAGGGGGTCCTGCGGTTTGCACCTGGAAGTAGGTGCGCGCAAGGACATGGATGCGGCGCGAGGAGGTTGCCAGGGCTCCGTGGGTCTATCGCCGCTGGTGGAAGCACGGCTAGGGCCGCTTCACGACACTTCAGATCTGGAGATGCAGTTGCGGCTGTTCTGGAAAATCTGAAATAAGGAGGTTTCACGTGGAGAAGAACTACACGGCCTGGAAAGTAGGCATCATGCACCTGAAGAGCATTGGGTTTAAGAAACCCAAGAACATAACCATATGGAACTTGAAAGAACCGAACAATACTCCTCCAACTTTAATCAAACAATCGGAAAACTGAATCGAATCTCGAATGAAAAAAAATATTCTTAAGAACAAATCCTCGAGAATCGAACCCGCTCTGATACCATGTTATAAAATATGAAGAATGCGGAAGCGATTGATAAGCAGAGCATAAAAACAAGTAAGATAGACATGGAACACCATGATTTTACGTGGAACCCTACTCCGTGACAAGCGGGATGAAACCACGGGAGAAGCCCTCAAAGGGGCATGCTACGCATTCCTTTTCTCAATGAGTACAGGAGGTCTGGGGCTCTTTATATAGCCTCTCCAGAGCCTCCAAGTCCCACCACTGGACGATGTGGGACTAAACACTGGATGGGGGTAAATGGAACTTCTCCAGGATCCATTTACCCTGCTACACCTCATGACGCATACAACCAAGTACACCAACAAAGTTCATATTCAAGATCTATTCAAGTTTGTTCAAGAAGTTCTAGGGTTTCACACGAAACCATAATCAAGATCTCCAGACCGCAGAAGGCGTGCGGCATCCTAAAGAGTTTCCAAGCATACCGCCGCAAGGCGGCGGCGCACATTCCAGCAAGCCCTAGCCACACAGGCGGCTCTCGAATCCTCCATATCACGGCGCATCGTGCAACCTCCAGGCACAGCTCTCCGAGCCCCTGCTCCAAGCAGCGCTCCTTCAAGGTCTTCACGTACCTCCAGGCTTCACGTTCTTTTATCAGTGCAAAACACTTAGGCGACAACTTCGCGTGCAGGCTATCTCTTTCCCCGTCGTACGAGCCCTTGACATCTCCCTTTCAGGCGCGAGATCCAAGAGGCGCAGCCCTAGTTCCAGGCCGATTCAAGCTCGCTTCGGAGCACGTAGGAATCGCGCGCTTCATCCCTCTTTGCTCGCATCTGTGCATCTGCGGTGGTGGGTGGCACCGCCTACCCAAGCGGTACCCCTCATGATTCCTCCCAACGACGGCGAGCCGCAAGTAGGGCTGTTCAAACTTTCGGGTCAAACGGGCACCCAACCCGTCAAATTTGACCCTAAATTTGCGGGTACCTGCAAAAATAATCTGGGCCGGGTACCCATAGTGACTTGACCCACTTAACCTTCTCAACCCGTTGGAAGATCCATGGGTTGAACCGGGTACCCGGTTGGGGTATCCGGCTAACAAGATAATTGCCCCACTGGCCACTCACTGCCCTTCCTCCACGCCTCTCTTCTCTTTTTTGGCTAGGATTTGCCGCTCGACGCAGCACCTCGTCCATGCCTCTCCGGTCGCCACAACACCACCGGACACAGCTCCTCCTCCATGCCTCGCCGTTGAATACACATGGTCGAAGGTCCTCATTGTCTGTGTGTGCCAGCTTTTCCCCAGCCGAATTCGTGAAGTACCACAAGGGCATGGGTTGGGATCTCTGGAGTTAGCTTGGTCAACTAGTCTATGCAACGGTTGACCTTTGCCATCTCCAGTTGATGCATAGCCAATAGATTGCTCGACATGGAGGTGATCTCATTAAGGTCCGATGTGTGGGATGAGGATGCCCCTAGATGGGACTGATGTTGCTCTGGGCTACTGTGAGGAAGAGAAGTAATGTTGGTTCGCTTTCCACTGCTGGTGGAACTGCTTGCTGTTTTAGTGCATGTATTGTTGCCGATTCTAATGGTGTTGGTAGTGTTGAACAAGCCTTTTCTTACACTATGTCTGATATGATGGTTGCTAATGTGTCTGATGAAACTATCGATATTGATAGTTATGTTGATAGTGGTCAGTCTCGTGTGAAGGAGCGGGATCTCCATCATGATCATTAGAGGCCTCGATGATTCCTCAGCTTATCAATGCAGGTGATCTACAGTGCCTAAGGGTTTGGTTGCTTCTAGACATGATTAACCCTGAACACAAAGGGAACAGGTGGGTTCAAAGGACGGGTAACCTTAATGTCAGCCACTTTTGTTGCTGATTCCTCCATCTGTTGAAGATGTTTGGAGAGGCTCTCCTACACTTTTAGTTTCTACAACTCATCTGTTTTGCGATCAGATCAACATTGACCAGTTGATTGTAAATTATACCAATGTTAAGGACCATGTTTACTACTTGTTCAAAGACTTGTGTCACTTTCTGATGGGCAAGATTATGTGTTAAGTTTTTTTTAAATAAGCTTCTGTTGATGATAGTGTCCTATAAAAGTTGTCACATGCAACTTACTAGACCTTGTTTGGTTTTGAGTTGAAACAAGATTTGAAGGTTTTTGGTTTGCAATATATGTCGACGTTATTCACAGACCTTGTTTGGTTTTTGATCAAGGACTTTGGTTTGCAATATACGTATGTATGTATATATATGCATTTTTTATACAAGAGATGTTATAATCTGGGAAGAAAGAATATCATATATAAGATTCATTTTTTATGTATGATTTCACATTTTTTATTGTGTTATTTCATGGTTCATTTGATGTGTGTATATATGTTGTAGTGACCCGTGGGTACCCGCGGGTACCCATTACCCATTCAAATGTTTGGGTACCCGTTAGAATAGGGTACCCATTGAAATGGGGCGGGTCGACCCATTGACCCGGTAATGATGGATCGGAGCGGGTCGTGATTGAATGGGTCGGGTACCCACCCCATAAACACCCCTAGCCGCAAGCACGCGCAAGAAGCAGGCTTGTCCAGGCGAAGCCCAGCACCTCTCCTCCTGCTTGCACGCATCCTCCTAGTGGCAGGCGGCATGCCCTTCCCAAGCGCAACCCATGTGATGGCGACGCTTTTCCCAGGCGTGGCGTTGCTCCGAGCTCCCATCGGCGCCGCCATATCGTGAAGATCCCCTCCCATCTTCTTCAAGCCGCCACTGCACTTCCTGTCGGCGATCACCAGGCGCGCAGTTCCGCTTCCTCCCAGCCCGTCATCGTCGCCATGCCCTACGGCTCCTAAACCATCCAATCGACCTGCTCGTTTGGCGACGAAACTCCTAGGAGGAGCTTCTCCTTCCATTCCTGCACCGGAATGAGAAGGACCCCCCTTTCCCGTCAGGGGCGACAGTATTGAGAACGAGGTTCCCAAGCTGGGAACCCAAGCGGCACATGAAATAAAGGGGGGCCTAATGGCCCTTATTTAAAAAAGATATACGGTTGTGATTCGGCCCAAGTGGGCAGAAAATTGAAAAAAAAGGTGAGATGAGGCCCTGACTCACATGAGAAAAAAATCAAAAAAAGAGAAGTGGGTCGTTAAAAAAATGGTTATTTAAAAAAAGGGGGATGGTAGTTTAAAAAAGGCACATTCAATTGAAAAGTCGTACGCATATTAAAAAAATAAAAAAAAAGATGAAAAAAATATTTTGAGAAGCCAAAAAAAAGATCGATTTATTGGTTTCATGTTATTTTCCCCATTTTATTGTCTTCTCCCAACATAGTCGATGTCATGTATTCCGACTAGTATGGCAGAAAGGGGAGTATACATAGAGTCGCAGGTCTTCTTCATATGACAGGTTCTCCAGACCGATCAGATGTCCAGACTCTACAGTTCAGATATTCAGACTCGACGATTGTCTTTTGAGTCCTCATTTTCAGACACGCACTTGTATGCGGACTTTTCAGATGTGCACATGTATGCCATCATTTGTCGTGGTCCCCATCATTCTTGTTGTTTTGGCTAGAGTTTTCATGTGAGCCATAGGGACTCCGGAGTAGAGGACCATTCCCTATGTCATTTTGGCAAGGGTTTTCACGTGGTATCATAGGGACTCTAGAGTAAAGTACCATTTTCTGTATCAGATGGGAGAGACCTAGTTCTCCGACGAGGAGACTTTCAGACTTCATTCTCCAGCGAGCATGGACTCCAACGAGGATTGCACTCCATGGCCTTTCATTTCAGCCTCTTCTCAAAGATGGAGACCACAAGTTGTATGGTCCAGAGTACTCCGACGAGGAGACTCATTTCAGTTGCAGTGACTCTGCCAGGTGTAGTACAGAGCACATGCTCTCCGACGAGGAGATTCAGTTGACTCACACTTCAGCTCATTCGTCCTCCTCACCTTTACGTAGGGATGAGCATTGGGCTGGGCCGGCCCGGCCCAGGCCCAAAGGAATACCGGGTCGGGCTTGGGCCCAATATTTAGGCCCATTTTTTTTGGGTCGGGCTCGGGCTTGGCTCGGCGGCTCGGCCCAGCCTAACCCGGCCCAAGGGCCCGGCCCGAAGAGGGCCCGAATCCTTTCACACATCCTACATGCATGAAAACTCCCACCTATTTCATGTGCACTCTCTTCCTGTATCCTGTCTTCATACAATGTTTATAAATCAAGAAAGTCAGGCGTGTGACATGAGTTGATGATCAATGTATTTCAATTAAGAATTAATTTTCCTTAATTAGTCTTTAGTTTAGATTCTTTTGGTTATTCTTGAATTTGTTAGTATTTATTTTTTTCAATCTAAACATTTTCTATTATTGTACATTTACCTAATATACACCTTATGCCCATTTTTAACATATAGGATATGGTGGACCCGTTATAGTTAACTGGGTAAGTTTGATCCACTATTCAATTTCTATAAAATGAGAGACATTCATGGTATCTAGCATTGAGTGCATGTGTGTAAAATGAGAAATCTTCAAATTTGGTAGAATTGAATTTTAGTTGTTTCACAGGTAATATGGTACATGTTTTAAACAATTATAGCTTGTGTAACTTGAGTTGAGATTAGCTTGAAACAATAGAGTCAAATTTAAGAATATCTAATTGGGAGATGGGCCGGCCCGGCCCAAGCCCGGCCCAAAGGAATTGGGTCGGGCCTGGGCTTGGGCCGAACAAAAAAAATTGCGGGCATAAGCCAAGGCCCAAATTTTTTTAACGGGCTTGGGCATGGGCCCTTCAAAGCCCGGCCCAGCCTGGCCCATGCTCATCCCTACCTTCACGGCATGAGAAGTAACGTCCTCGACAACAGCCGATATTAACCCGTTCAGGTGACCAGACAGTTGATATATGTACTTTACTGTACTTTGTTCTCTCATGTCGTGAAGATGATCACGGCATCCCTACCTTCACGGCATTCCAAGATGCCGTGAAGATGATCACTACCTCTCATGTCAGTTCAGGTGACCAGACAGTTGATATCTTCACCAAGGCACTCACTAGAGGACCTCTTGAGAAATGCAATTCCAAACTGAACATGATAGATATCTATGCTCCAGCTTGAGGGTGAGTGTTGAAAGTTTTTCATGTTCATGTATTTATTTATCACTCCTTTTTTTGTTTGTCATCTTTATGTAATTTTCTCATGGCCTCGCAACTCTATGTAAGAAATCCATAGGGCACCATAGAATAATCAAGTTCTTTTCTCACAACAGAGACTTCTCCGTGAAGAAGTGATAAAGGGCCCTTTTTTGCTCCTATGATTTTTGACCATGTGATTTTACATGGAATTGCAAACTAATATGTACGTTGAAGCCCCCCAGGGTTAAGGTCACTTTTTGGTTGCCTAGGAGGAGTGGGAGATGACAAAACCCATTGGACTAGGATTGAGTATCACAAATGTAGCTTATAAGTTGTGATTTGAGGATCGTGAGGCATGAGCCACCTATTCTTTACATGTTCTCATGTTAGAAAGGTGGGGAATGGTGTTGTCACTGGATGGATTACCTCTAATAACAAGGATGGATTATGGGAATCCCTTACTAATGCAAGCGTTCAATCTCGTAATGAACAGCCTACATCAATGGCTTGAGTTTAGGAAATATAGCTTGTGGGCAATGGTGTGATATTCCGTTTGGATGACAACTGTTTGTTGATTACTTCCTGCTTCCTTATTCTGGCATCCTTTTCTTCTCTTGAGACCTTACTGCATTTTGAGTCAAGTTCATAGATCTCTAGTCCATTTCTTTTACTGAGCAAAGAGACTGCAGATGTGATAACAAAACAGTCAATTCAATTCCTATGTGGAATCCAATCTCTATCTCCAATGGGATCTACTTAATAATTGCTAAGGTCTTGGCCAAGAGGCTGGCTCCCCTTCTCGACTCGTTGATTTCACCTTCACAGGCTGCCTTTGTTCGTGGGCGGCAAATTACCGATTGCTTTGCGGTGGCTTCCGAGATGATTGAGGCTTGGAGGAAGACTTCTACGAAGGGGATTCTTTGGAAGATCAATTTTGCTAAGGCCTGTGACTGCCTCGATTGGCGCTTCCTGTGGTCTGTTCTGAGGCGGAGGGGATTCCCGGAGGCTTGGATCTCTTGGGCGCAGCGTTGTGTGTCCACGGTCTCCCTTTCCGTTCTTCTCAATGGTTGCTCGGTCGGGGGCTTCTTTCAGCCAAGGAGGGGGTTGCGTCAGGGGTGTCCCCTAGCTCCCCTCCTATTTGTGTTGGCAGTTGACGTCTTGCCTCGTATGATTGATGGTGTCGTTGCGGCGGGTCTCACCCGTGGTTGCTCTATTGGGGACTTTCATGTCCCTCTTATACAGTTCGCGGACGACACTATTTGCTTTATCGAGGGTGGTACCTCCGAGGTCTCCGGCAGAGGTCTTGGAGTGCGGCCGGCTGCTTGGCTCCTCCCCTGGTGGGCTCCCCCTTGATTATCTTGGCCTGCCTTTGGCCGTGGGCCGCGCTCGGATTCGAGATTGGAAGGTAATGGTGGAGAAGATGGAGGCTCGCCTGACCGGGTGGCGCGCAGCTCTTTTATCCAAGGGTGGGCGGCTGGTTCTTCTCAAAGCGGTGTTATCCTCTATCCCAATTTACCTCTTATCGGTACGAGGTATGCCTAAAGGGATTCGGGTGCGGTTGGAGAAATGTATGCGGGGTTTCTTATGGGGAAGGAAGGGAGAGGGGAGATGGGGGGGTGCATTTGGTGGGGTGGGGTGATGTTACGAGGCCCAAGCGGTTGGGGGGCTTGGGAGTGAGGCGGGTGGATGCGGTTAATGAAGCTCTTTTGTTAAAATGGGCTGCACGGGTTTGGGGTAATGACGATAACTTCATGTTGAATATCCTGAGGGAGACGTTGGGGGTGGAGGTGTTGAACGTTACTCGGGGAAGTTCCTCCGTTCAACTTTCTGCTTTTTGGCGTGGGGTGTTAAATGTTTTTAATCGTAATCGCTCCCTTTTTAAACCTATGTTGGGCAAGGGGAACTCTTTTCATTTTTGGACCGATGACTGGTCGGGGAGGGGTGCTTTCAAGGATGTGTTCCCTCGTTTGAATGCTTTGGTGGAAGACAAAGACGCTTCCGTGGCCTCTTGCTGGGACGAGGGCTGCTGGTGCCCTAGGATTACTGCGAACTTATCGGATCAGCGATTGGACGACTTCATTTCGTTGACGGCTACGCTTGCGGATGTTATCAAGCCCACTGACGGTCGGGACCACTGGGCTTGGAAGGATGGCTCCTTCTCTACTAGGAAGGCTTACTTTGCTCTCGTTCCTAGCACTCCGGGGGATGACGCTGTACTCATGCGCGATTGTAGATTCTTTTGGGGGCTCAAGCTACCTGAGCGCATTGGCATATTCATGTGGCTTCTTCGCAGAGGGAGACTCTTAACTCGTGATCGTTGTGCAACTTTGTTTCCCAATGTTGGGCCCAAATGCGGGCTGTGCGACACGGAGCGGGAAACCACCGAGCACCTTTTCTTCGAATGTGGGCGTGTTCGTGCTCTTTGGGATGACCTTGGTTGGATCAATACCGTGACCTTTGCTTCCTTCTGTGAGAGCTTGGTGACTTCCAGAGGCAGGGCTAGGAGGGAACTGCTGGATCCGATTGCACGCTTGTGGAGCATCTGGTTGGGGAGGAATGATGCCCTATTCGCAAGCCAGCGTTTCTACAGGGAAAATATTTCTATTCTTGCGACGCGTCTTGTGGATGATTGGTCTTCTGGGTAGTCCAGGATTTGGTTCTTGTGGGGGGTACTTCATCTAGGTTGCCCCCTCGGGTGATGTTTCTGGTTTGAGCTTTTCTTCTCTTCTGTAAAAACTCTTTACGCTTTCTTTTTAATACATTGGGGTGAACACCATCGAGTGTATCCCCCTTTTTTGAGCGTCAAAAAAAATGTAATATAGCATGCAAAGACTCTTGTGGAAAGTTGGATGGTTTATAAAGCTGGGTGAGCACTAATTAGGGTGCCCAACTTTTTACCCTTAAAATATTCACGTTTGGAATTACAATGACAAAATGGCATAATCTATAAAAAAGAAAGTTCTAAAAATACGTCCTAGATACAGTTGGGATGCAATCATTTATTGTCTTGGATTGCTTTTATACTATATAAGACCGCATGGCCCCTCCGATTAACTTCGAGAAGGAACGATGTCCACTTAAAAATTAGACAACGGGGAAATCTTAAAATTAGATCTCTGAGGAGGCAAAGAATACATGCAGGACACCTCACCTGGCATGAAAAAGGTTTGGTTGTTAAAGAAAATTTCTTTAAATCATTATTATTGCATACCTGGTACAAACATCAGTATTGAAGTTAAATATCTTCACTATATCCAGAGGATATGGTTTTTCCCCAAAGTATGTGCAACAAATGTGACCGGCACCTACAAAAAATCAGAATGGCAATGGTATTAACAAAACAAAATTACAAGAATAGTTTCTAATCAATGTTACATGGCCACTAAAGAAAGCCAATCTTGTCAACAAAAAAAATCTCCAGAGATCATTGAAGATAATTGAGGTGTTTCCTTTTTCATAAACCCAAGGAACGGTGAGAAAGTTATTATTCATCCAGGAAATATAATCCTAAAAAAGTTAACCAAGATACTGAAAAGACTATGCCAGTTGAGCACATCTGTCCACACTCCAACAAGACGAGCTTCCTTTGAGTCATGCATAACATTTTTCCAGGTAGCACCTGCTACCCCTGAACACAGTGAAAGTTTCTTATACTGTAAATCCAAAGAAACCATCATCGCTTCCTTTCTTGCCAACCTCATTTCTACCTATATAGCGCGCAGCCTGGAATCACTCTTCCCAATCCAAGCCAGGTAAGAGAGATACCCTGCGGTTCCAGTCCAACGCAAGTAATAATACCCTATTATTTGATGAATATATGTACGAATATTAAACATTATATAACGAGAAACAATTATTACTTGTAAGTGTCAGCACCAATGACATTGTATAGCTTGATTTTAGGTAAATTGTATGTAAGACCCAAAAGAATGTTGGTTTGTTCTCATTTAGAAATCATTCTCAAAGGAAAGATTTCAATCAAAAAGGTTTTAATGAAGAGCCAGATTTAATGAACTGCATGGTTTAGAGATTGTCTCACTCTAAAATATTGTTCCAGGAAGGCATGGCTCAAGCGGTTATTTATCAGGCATGGCTCAGGAGTTTGTCCAGGTGTAATGTGGGCTTTAACAGGTTCAATGGTGTGCTTCTGTTTCTGCTACCAAAGAAGGATGTGCCTGAAACCGTTGAAAATTTCTGTCCCATCGTCTTGTCAAATGCCATTTATCTTATTGTAGCTAAATTCTTAGCGAATAGGCTAGTTTAAGTTTTGGATGATCTTATCTCACATGTTTACTCTGCATTCATACCATTGAGGCAAATTGTTGTCAGCTTTGCAATGGGAACTGAAATTGTGACAGATTGGAAAAGAAAAACATAAAAATAGCCTTCTATTGAAGGTAGACTTCTCAAAAGCATATGATAGTCTTGATTGGTGTTCTTGTTGTAGTCTGCCTTGGCACGGCGAAGTTTCCTAGATGTGTGGATCTCTTGGATAAAGAGATATCTTACCACCACATCATATTTAGTGCTTTTCTTCCAATGATAGAGAAGAGTGCGCTAGGGGTGTCCTCTTGCACCCATGCTTTTTGTTTTAGCTGCGGATATTCTTACCGCAACGGTGGAAAAAGAGAGTGAACAAGGACACGGCGGCTTAAACTATTGGGGATATCTCTATCTCCATCCTACAGTATGCAGACGACACCATGAAGGTTGTAAGGAGAAAGCCAAGGGTATGGTTGTGGTGATTGATTACATTTGGTGAACATTCTGGCCTTCGAGTGAACACGAACAAGTCAAACTGCCATCCCCTTTAATCTTTCTGAAACTGATGCAAATATGTGTGGCAATGAAGTCGGCACTGCATGTGGATCTATACTGATTCGCCATTTGGGCATGCCTTTGAGTAGTAATAGACTTCGCCTGCCATGGAGCGGAAGCTGGCTTGGTAGAAAGCTTCCTTCTTATATCTCATCCCGGTCAGGGTCATCCTTGCGGTTATCTTATTTTCTTCATGTCATCAAATATGTTGCCAACGGGGATAGTCGATGCTTAGAAGAGATTATGAAAAGATTTTATGGGGTAAACTGGTCAAAAAAATTATGGGAAAATCTGGTCAGAATTCACCGGGCATGCATTTGGTCGACAGGCCTACTACTACACCGGGATGATGGAGATCAAAGAACACCCCAATCGGACACAATGATCAAGGCTCTATTGCCAAAGTGGGTTGCAAGATTTGGGGATAGTGAGGACCTTTTCTGCTGATTAATTCGTAGAATCTATGTGGGATCAACGTCCAAAGAACCCTACAACATAATGCACATATGAGTACTTCGATCTTTTAGAGGGGGGGTATGTTCTGTTCTAACTCAGTTACCAACACACTTTCATCTCGTACTTAGCGACGGATACTCTTTTGCCTTCTTGAATAATGATTGGACTGATGGTGGAAATCTAGCATCATGCTTTCCTCGACTATATGCTCTAGTGGCCAACAAAGAAGCGGTGGTCTCTGATTATTACGAAAATGGTGTAGTCCATGATCTTCCATATAGAGCTCACAGAACAACAATTCCATGAGTTAATTGAACTCTTGGATGTTGTTAGCATAATTGAAGGCCCAGTGGATCGGCTGACCATTGGGTCTGAAGAGAGAACAAGTTCGCAATTTGATGAGCATATAAGACCATGATTGAGCGTCTGAATCAAGTAGATGAAGTGTCGATCCATGATTGCATATTTATTTGGGAGATGGAAGTCCCGACACACATTAAGGTATTTCTTGGCTAATGCGGTGTAGCAGAATACTAACAAAGAACTGATGGGACAGAATCATGACAGGCAATGACCGCGCGTGCATACTATAATGTGCAGAGGAGGAAACAATAGATCAATTCTTTCTCACATGTCCAATGGCGAAAGATACATGGAGAGATCTTCACATTAGATAGATTTTTTGAAAGGAAAAAAGGAATCCACCGTTTAGGTGTGTTCCTAAAAAACTTCACAATTTCTCACCAAAAAATTATTTCAGAGCTATAGATGTACAGTATAGATTGTTTTACATGTTCCAACTCTCAATCAGTGCCCTCGCATGTGCCACCACATTCTCCGCGTAGAAGCGCTCTTGATGGAAAATCGCCCAATTTCTAGCCAACCACAATGCCACCACCAGGGCCAAGCATCTCGATCTTTCCTTCTCTGTCCCAGACTCCAGTCCAATCCACCCCCACCAAACTCCAGAAACCCAACGCACTGCCAAACCTTACTCCCGGCAATCAAAAAGGTTCCGAGCTGCCACAGAGCATCCACAGCCAAAGAAGAGGTGGTTTGCATCGTTAACGTTCCCCAAGCATCAAGGGCATACTGTGTCCACTGTCGGAACAAATCTCGAAAGGTTGTCCTTGGTAGGCGACGGCAGTCTCCCCCTCCTTAGGAGCTAAAGGAACACCTTCACACAAGCTGAAGCCTTCCACTTCCACACATGCTTGCAGTCAGTTGCGCACCCCCGAGATCAAAAATCGTGAGTCCCTTCAGCGATTTGTAAGCCTTGCCCACCGAGAAAATGTTGTCGCACCATGTCCAACAGTCTTGGTTGTCAGAGGAACCAACCATGCCCTCCAGCTCCTCAAGTAAAATCATGAGCTCCTCCAACCGTTGATTAGAAAGGTCCGATCTAAAGCACGTAAAGAAAGACAATCCATCCTATGCATCCGCCACCGAACCATCCAGGTTTTCTACCAATGCCTTCAGGTGCGGAAATCTCTCCCGTACAGCTCGCTCTCACTCGAATCATTGGCCCAAAAATGGAAGTCAGTGTCATCAACAAACACCGGACTCATGAACAATCGGATCTCCTATGCCACGCTGCAAACGCCCCTCCAGAAATAAAATTGTCGCAAACCAAGCTCCTCGGGACTTGGAAAAGAGAGCACGGGCCCATACACCATCTGAATCAAGCTACATACCAAGTTGTCACAATCGCCCCAAATGCGGCCAACCCTCTTGTTTAACAAATGCCTTATTCATTTCTTCCAAACTCCAAACACCAAGTCCATCATCCTCCTTTGAGCAAGACACCGTCCTCCAATCCACCAATGGGAGCCCATTTGTCTGCCCTAAAGCTGACTAGAAGAACCACCTCATGATGGACTCAAGTCTCTTTCTCAACCCCACAGTCACCAGTCTGGAAAACAGGAAGAAGATCGTTGTAGCAGACAGCATAGAGTGCAGCAACACTAGTCTACGCCTCCCCACCCCTGGATAAGGAAACGAATTTCCACACGAGAAGCCTATGCTCCAACTTCTCGAAGACAGTAAGCAACCTAGCAGCACGCATCCTACCATCCACCAGTAGCACGCCAAGGTAGTGTAAAGACAAATTCCTACGAGGCAAATACAATCAATCTGCACACTCGACGCTCTCCACATCTGCCATCCCAAAGGGAACAAACTTCGATTTTTCCCTGTCAAGGCTCAGCCAGATACAGCACCAAAGATGTCCAGAACCACAGACAAACGCATGCATCTATCAGCACCACCCTCTGCAAAAAGTATCGTGACGTCTGCATATTGAAGAATTGGGATCGGTGAATCCTCCCTAGAGTAGCCACTACAAAATCCAAGAGAAACAGTGTGGTCAACCCTTACCGCAAGGGCATCCGTAACCAGGACAAAAATAAACAATGCCAGAGGATAGCCCTGTCGGATCCCACGCTGAGGCTAGAAGTATGGCCCCCTTTGGCTGACCATTCACCAGCACCTCCCAGGAGGCAGTCGTGACATACCTCTTCATCCAGGAGATCCACCTATCAGGGAAACCAAGCATGTGCAAGGAAGCCCACAAAAAACTCCAATTGATGTGGCCATAAGCCTTAGAGAAATCCACCTTCCAAAGAACACCTTTTGTTTTCCTTTGATGCCAATCTGCTACAATCTCAAAAATTGTAACAACAATGTCCGTGAGTTGTCTCCCAGGCAAAAACAGACTCTAAGCATGAGATAAATTGCCCAGCACCCTCCTAAGTTTGTTGGCCAGCAACTTAGCCAAGATAAGATAGATTGCATTGCATAACGCAATCGTCCTGAAATCCTCAATTTTCGTAGCAGCATCCTTCTTGGGGAGCAGAAAGATAAACGATCGGTTGATCCTGTCAACTACGGTTCCCATCAGCGAACTCCCTCACCACGTCCATCACTTCCTCACCAAGTAGATCCCAGAACTCTCTGAAAAAAGAACCAGGAACCCATCCGGACTCAGGCAGCCATCTGCATTTAGGCCAAACACCGCCTCGCGAACCTCCACCACATCAAATGGCCTCGTCGGTCCCTCCACGTCCAGACATGAGATCTGGCTCACCCCAACCCCCAACCAACATGAAACATTGCACAGATGTTGCCTGCTCATTTCCTTGAAGTAGTTCGTCACAGCTCTTGCCACTTCCCCCTCTCCACAGAACTTCTCACCTTCAACCTCTACCGAATGAATCATATTTCATCTTCTTTTCCCATTTACCACGGAGTGGAAAAACCCAAGCTTGCAAAAGTCGGCCGACTAGGCCGACTAGTCGGTCCGAATAGTCGAGTCGGGGGGGTAGCCGACTCGACTAGGCCTAGTCGGCCCTTAGTCGGTCCATCCGACTAGTCTGGCCGACTAGTCGTCCTAGTCGGCCGACTAATCGGCCGACTTTTACAACAACCTTTTTTATTTTTTTTGTTTTTCACTTTTTTTAAAGCAAACATATTCTAATATGCTTAATGTTATATTTAAAGTCAATTACTTCTTTTGTTTCATCATGATGTCATATAAAATGTACAAATATATGTATATACATACGAATATATGTATAAAAAACTGATTTATATTTACATAATTAAAAATTCAAAACCGACTAATGACCGACTAATTCCGACTAGTCGCCCGACTGCCGACTAATCCTTAATAGGTGACCCCGCCGACTGAATACCGACTATCGCTTTCTGCAACCTTGGAAAAACCTTGTGTTTGCATCACCCTCCTTTAACCACTTCTGTCGCGACCACTGCCGCCACTCGCACTCTCGCTTTTTGTGCTCCTCCAAGATCTTTTGAACAACCCCACAACTTGTCAATACCTCCTCGTCCAACTCCCTGATTGTAACATCCGAAACCAGTTAAAGCCAAACTCGACTCGATTAGAGTCTGTTTAATCCAATAAAGTTATCAGACAATATTAAATAACTTGAATCGATCAATTGACCGTGAATTAAAAGTCGTTCAGGCGAAATCGACCAAAAGTCGATCGCATCGTAATGCATGCCACAGAAAAGTAGCGACGCAAATTCGAAAACCGTGAAACAAACCGAGACCGTCATAAAATCTGATTCGACAAAATAAGAGCAACGGAATCGACCGTTCGTCAATAGAAGATCGTTTGGTATTTTAATTTCAAAAAATTTAACCATAAACAAAAACCATATCTCGAAAACTTCGGGCATCCAAACCCGATCAAAAGTATATCAATATTATACTCATATTGATCGTCATTCAGAGACGATGAAATCGAGATATTGCTCGTCAAAATCTGAAGCCCGAGGCGCGGATACGATCAACTTTAAATATATCAAATAAAGTTAGTTTTGTTTTAAAAGAAAATTTAAAATAAAATAAAATAAAAAATTATTTTAAAACAGTTATTATGTACTTTCCAGCAAATATATATATATATTATGCTCTATGATGTCGCTAATGACATCATTAATGATGATGCCATCAATGACATCATTAATGGTGATGTCACAATTGAGGCCATGAATGACATCATAAGAGGAAGCTTCCTACCCATTTTCCTCATCTTAATAGCACTTTCCCTCTCTTCTTATTTTTCATTCCTTCCCAACATAAGTCTCCTCCCTTCTTTTCTCCATCTCCTGTTCCCCCAAACTTTCTCTTCATTCTCCAGCCAAGGGGGACCCATTTCCCCTCCTTTATCTGCTGTCCAGCAGCTTTGAGAGCTGCTACTGCATCTGCTACTGCCTCCATTTTTGCAAGATCTTGCTACTCCAAGAACAGTCTAAGGACTGGAACCTTTTTCTTTCTCCACTTGATGCTGTCCAGCAACTATACAAGCACTTGCATGCAAGATTTGACGTCTAATTAGATACAATCCCTCCCTATCCTTTGCCGCCATCCATGTAAATACATATATCTTTTATACCTTGCATGATCAATCAGATTTTAGCTCATTTTATTTCACTAATTGTGAGTTATTACTTGTTAGGCTGCATGTGATTTGAAAAGTATAAATTTCTAGTCTCTGTAAACTCCTGTTAAAAAAATGAAATTGAAAACTTTATATACTGTTCAAATTAGTATTGTTGAAACATTAGTTAAAAAAATAAATGAATTAAACATTTCTGTTAGCTTCTATTTAAAATATATTTATAGTTGAATTGAAATTTTATGTAAGACGATAATTGAATTGAAACCTTCTCTTTAAGCTCCTGAAAATATATATATATATATATATATATATTTGAATTGAAAATTTTTGTAAGCAGATATTTGAATTTAAAATTTCTGTAAGCTACTGTTCAAATATTGCTTTAAAAAAATGATTAAATAATGCTGGAATGTACAGTTAACGGAAAATAAGAAAGGAGCGGATGAGAGCATCCTCACTGTTCTGTTGAAGAAAATAATTCCCAGTTCAATTCATTAATAATTAAATCTGTTCATCTGTTGTCATTGAGTTTTCAATTATGTGTATCTTCTAATGCTTTCCTTTAAAGAATGATATATGATTTGATAATTTAAAAATAAAGATATAAGTTTTGAATTTGACAATGGGTAAATTTGGGTTAACAATAATAACTAATCATCCCCCTTTCTTTTTACACAATCTCTATTTATGTGTAGAGAGCAACTAATGAAAAATACTTCCCTCCTTGTTGTGTTAAGATATTCAATCAGATTTGGAATTTAATTTGTAAAAGAAAAATCATTTCATGTTAAGATAGACCGACCGATCAAACGATGTGGAAGCATGGTGGGCCATAACCCATAGGTCTCAAGATACACATCTTACACATCGTGAGTCAAAGTAATCAATTAAATTATGACAACTGATAGTCTGAAAAAGGCAGATGAAATGGTAATCATACGGTCTATTGGTGGTTCACATCATTATAGACACTTGTGTGATTATAGGTATTACGAATAGAAATCCCAACCAATTGATCCTTGAATATATATATACTTCTAAATTATATATATTCATGGATAAATCACTAAAGAAAAGTTGTGACAAATACCTAGATCTATAAGTTGTCTATAAAAGAGACTGAAATATGATTTAATAGTCAAGCAAGTAAAAATGTTAGGAGTCAAAGATGCTGATAATTATTATTGCCGGTCATGGTGACCTTTACACCTGACCGCGCAAGAGTGCGGTGACCCTCAAACTGAGTGGAGGGAAGGAAGCCCAGTACGAGTAGCGGCTGCCAAGTGCACGAGTCTAAGATCTCAGACTTTCCTACGATTTTTACGCGAGCTCGCAGTGTTTTTACACCTCGTTGGGATCCCGACTTTTGACCAGCTCCGTTGACCCTCTGTTTTAAGATACCCACGCGGGGGATCCTAGGTTTTAGTTTTTCGTACGAGCCGGTTAGCCCCTACTAGTCGGGTAGGTTGTAGAGTGACTTTTCCGGAGAGTCTCTCTCACCCGTCTTTGTAACGTAGTTTTGGAGTAGACCTATCCCTCTATTGAACCGCACTTCCAATTAGAGGGTGTGACGGAAGAGTCCCCTAACTACCTCATCGCTTGAGTTTTGGTTACTTTTCTGCCAATAGGCTACATCTGAGTCATTATGTTTACATCCGAATCATCTAGGATTACATCGAATTTGGAGTAATTACAGTTGAACTCGGAATGAAGTATAATGGATCTTGGATAAGAGATGAAATCAATTATAAATGAATTATAAGTTATGTGGCTAGAGTTGAATATAATAAGGTTAATGGACGTGTTGGGAACTTAGTTATGATGTATTACAAAAGATCGCATGCCTATAGAGGCACCCCAACCCTAAAGCATTATTCACGCCTTAGAGTCACAGTGTGAGATTATGCATAAACCAAAACCACAGGCTATCCACTAAACTTGAAAAGATGGATAGAATTGAGAATCATATCAAAATATCATCTTTTCCACCATTAAGAAACGAAGAGTTAAATCAAGCATCACCACATCAGCTTCTTATCAAAATCCTTAATATGATCTAAATGATAAGATTATAACATCTATTATGGGTCATTAACTAATATATGAATATATATATAAATCTATGGGGAAATGATGAAATCATATATATACGACATTAACCACGTTATAAAAATATACATATGAAAGGGAATGGGTAAAACTTGCGGCATCTCTTCTAAGTAGCAAGTAGTTGTAAATTTTAAATTGTTTATACCTTACTACTAGTTTCTTTTGCAACCACTTTAAATGCATGTTTATTTTAATAATTTTTTTAGAAGTACTAGCGTTCGCTGACGCCTCTTGCACCTTTCATGTGTGGCAGGGAAGCAGCCTGCATCTCAGTAGCTGGTGGACGGATCCTGACACTCGGGTATATACCAGACAGTACAGTTACTTTTGTCAGTTTTTGTTCGGTCGTGATGTAAATGCTTCATTTTCTCTTCTGTAAATTTTGAGATAAGTGTATACATTGTCATCTCTTTTGATTACAGGATGTGTGTGTGTGTGTGTATATATATATATGAAAATTTATGAAATAAAATGATGGTGGCACATCTTTCTGTTGTCATGTCGTTGTGAATATCGAAATGAATGTCATGACATAAACGCGAAAAGCAAAAAATTTCCCCGTGTTTTCATATACTAGTGCGATCCTAACGAATGTAATATTGCGAATGTAGCGTAAACAGGTGTCCAAATCCGAAGGGGTTCACACTGATATCCTCCACCAAATCCAGCCTCACCGACACATCTTGTGCTTCAGTTATCCTCAACTCTTGCTCCTTGTGTGAATCCCACCTAAAGTCCACTAGTCCCTGACGCAGAGCCGACAGTTTCAAAGCAAACTTGACCGTTTACAACCCCTCTAATGCCAAAGCCGACCATAACACGCTCACCATGTCTCGAAAATTGTCCTCCAGAGCCAACACCGCTCAAACGTGAAGTAAGAAGAGTGCCCTCTGCCAATGCACGAATCCAGGCATAACGATGTGTGGTTCGATCTGGACCTAAGTAATGAACTGACAGTTACCGGATTGAACATCTCGAGCCCTTCAAAGGAGAGCGAAAACTGATCAATGCGTGACCGAGACGGGGAATCCTTCCATGTGTAGCAATTGTCGATCACATCAAGTACCTCCAAATTCAGCTATACCACCTCAGCAAAGAGAGAAAACCCTGGATCCTGCACCCCCCCCCCCCCCGCGTCAGTCTTCCATCTGTGTATATATGGGCAGCTATCTCTCGAGCACAGGTTTAGGTTCGGCCTCAATGGGAAACCGGAGCACCTAATAACGCATCTTCACAGACCAAGAACTACGAGATCACCCCTTTCATTCTGGGGTGACGGAGGGATCGTACCATTCGAGCCTTTTTTCAGGCAACTCCCGTTAAAAAATAATCGCAGAAACCAAAATATTTATCTATATAGTTACATTGAAACTCGTCCTCGCCAGCCAGGCCATCTCCGGGAACCGCATCCTAATTTCACGCAACTCCTCCCACAACTTCACATTTTGGGATGACCCCGCCAAACCATAAACCGGTGTAACTACAAAACGGGAATGATTTTCTTAGTTCACCAGCGGGACCGAGTGGATCAAGATCAGCTCATTTACAACATCAAATATGTCCCCACTCCAAGTAACAACAATCCCATCTGAGCTTCCACTCGTTGGGCAAGTTGTACATTTTGTTAGCCAGGGACCCAAGGTGGAGCACCATCTGATAGAGTCCCGAGATTCGATTTGTGATTTCAACAAACAAGCCAGGTCGATAAACCAAGTGTCCAACAAGGAGCCTACTGCCAACCATTTCTCTGGTTCACACAAGTCATGCACGTTCCAAGAAAAAAGCTTCATAAAGTAACATAGAGGTTGACCCCGCTATCAGCACCCTCACTACCACAGCTACTGCCCCTTCGAAATCTTGTCCGGCCCTAACCCTCACATTGCTCATTGTTAAGGGTCAAAAAACAACTCCATCGCCCTCCTCGTTGTCGTCAACCATAACCAAACGACCAGTAACTAACCTGGTCAAGGTAGTCCCTTCACCCATCTCTCTGACTGAGGCAGAAACATCATCCCCTCGCTAAGAATGCTTCTCGAGCTTCATCTTCGCACTTGCATTCCAGCATTCTTGTCTCCCAATCCAAAATATGTGTTCACCTCCACTTTTGAGAGAATAAAAGAAGTTTTTTGCTCCATCATGGAAACGACCAATCTGTCACTGTTCAATCGGTGACGTCCCAAAGGCACGGAGGGTTTCTACCCCGCCCCCCCCCCCCAACTGCAACGGAACTCCCACCACCGATATTTTCCACTCTGCCTCCATCCCCCTTCAACATCCATCCAAGAAACATGGTATCTGCCACCTTACCATGCCCTGTACTCCTATGGGAGGCACGGCTCCAAAGGTCCAAAGATGACCTTCTTCACCCCGTCTGACGAGAGTCCTCAGACGCACAGTGGCCCTTCGTGCAGCCAAATGACATCCACGTCAGTCCCCTCCGACCTCGACGTGTAAATGCCATCTCTAGTCTGCCTCAAAGCCTCTTCATCACTCTCTCCCACCACAAGGCCCACCAAAGGGTCTGTCGATGACGCCCCCTTCGCAAGTCATAGCAGCAGCGCAATGACCCTTGCCACGAAGAGAAGTTCTATCAGCTTCTCAATCTTCGTCTCCGCCTCCTCCGGCTCCGCAATTGTGTCTCGGCTCCACATGGTTGCTTTCCTTGGCATAGTTCCCCCATTGCATTCTTTCTGACAATGACCCAGTTTCCCATAACGAAAACAAAGTTGCTCTGCCACCCCGCAAGAGTAGGACAGATGCTCCGCCGCACCGCATTGAAAACACCACTTTGCCTCCCCCCACCCCAGCTCGCAACCTTCGAGTGATGATTGCGCTCCTTGGGAGAACTCCATGAACCCTTGCCAACCAAGTCTTCCGTCTCCACATTCTCAAGGACGCTGCTCTCGCTCCCCTTATTTTGGCGGCCCTCCCATCAACGACGGTGTCCTTGCCCTTGAGGTCCGCCACTCTCTCACTCATGCTCTCCCCCCTCCCCCATCAAAATGACCTTCCAAACCTTCTTCACATTAGATAGATAATGCCTAGCAACCATGTTGATTACTTGCAATCACTACTCCAATCCCGATTTCGCTTGAATACTAAACTACTACTACCAATCATGATGACTTGGACATTATGAATGGCCCGCAATGGAGTAATCTTCCAAACACAATGATTTTATATTAAAAATGTAATTTTGTCAGTGAGGACTTTTCTCGAGTCCTACCTTCAGTAAGCATTTCTTTAAAATATTTTTGACATATCTGGAGCGGACACCTTTACATTTTTCCCCCTTTTTACCTCAAAGAAAAATGTTGGGTGATATTCACTTATGACAATAAAATTGGTAACACTTCATGAGCCACTCTTTAGCCCTATGTCAATGAGGTACCAGGCAAACAAAGAAAGGAACGACCAGTTTGGATGAACAGACTGAGGGTGGATTTCAGAAGTCCGAAAAATAACATGGCTCATTTCATTTCAAGCAAGTTTAGTAGATATGGCATAAACCTTAGCCAAACGGAACCCATACACAAAGAGAGCATTGTGTACTAGGCTTCCCTTTTTAAGTACCTCAAACTTACAGAATAAAAAGAAGTAACGGTCTATGCCAAGGTGCAAGGTTTTTAAAATGATTAAACTTATGAAGTAGCATGGTAAATTAATGAAAGAAGGGCATACCTCCAAGCCGTTCAGCAACAGCTCCAGTAACAATGCCCCCAACTTTATCAACCACAAGCACATCTGAATAGGCATGTACATTAGACATTGAAAGCAAAAGTGAAAGAGTATCCAGACGCATGTACCTGGAAAGCAGATAAAAGCGAATTTAATCAGAAAATAAGTGCCAGAAAATTATATACGTGAATATAGAAATTAGTGAATAAAACTCCTAAAACACCACATGCCCAATAATCGTAAAAAGGTGAATGTGCATCTTATGCTCATGGGAAAAAGAATTCATAGTTAATATACAACTTGACAAGAACCCCATAAATGACGGTCTATTTCATAATCTAAACATCAGCTTAGTGTCATGCTTATTAAATAAAAGATATATATCAAACAGATCAAAATCTTTTTTGAGATGAGTTAACAGATAAGATAATTTCAGTATTTAGTTAACAAATATTTATTGGTAAAAGGTAAAAAAGGGAGAATGTTTAAATTTCCATGAATCTACATGGTTAATTGGTTGCAAACTGAAACTGGAATGACTGCATCTGTTCTGGAAACACCAGATACCTCATTGCCTTATCGATATCTTCAAATTTTCATTCTTGAGTGTGACATTTCCCAACCTCAAATAAATTCATAAAGAAAATACAGGTAATCTTCAAAGAAAATTATGCCCAACTCTCTCTCTCTCTCTTTTCTTGAGAAAAAAGGTGTGACATCAAGGAGTCACCCACCCACAAACTTCTATGTATCCACAAAAATGGCAAATTTTTGTGAATACATAGAAGTTTATGAGTGTGTGTCTCCTCGATGTCACATCTTTTTCCTCGAAAAAAAGTTTCTATGTATTCACAATATCAAAAAAAATAATTACAAGACCAAGAGGTTCAGAGGCTTTTTGCATACTCTAAAACATTATCATGTACATTCCCTCTCCCGAGAATATGGACAACGTAAACCAGATAGACCATAATATAGCCACCACCCAACCCTTGGTGGGGTTGCCCCCCATGTCCCATATCGTCCAAGGACTCCCAAGAAACCAACCAAACAGAGGTTGACACCATCTCAACAAGTGATCCCGCCTACACCTCCAACGTCCTCCTTTGTTGTCATACAGCGCTAACATGTGTTGCCAATCCCAGGAAAGAACAAGGCTCCTCGTTCTCCAAGCATTACATGATCTCTTCTTGGCAATCAAATGAAAATCCGATCTCGCAACGACATCTTCGACCTCCATATGCTCTTGAATTGATCTGATGCGATACATGGATCAAAGAATGTCTCCAAATAAAAGGCCTTCTATGCCTTCTGCACCATGAAGCATCGGTCCATCTACCCAGGACCAATGATCAGCAGTGTCAGAAAGGCCCTCACAAACCGACATTTAGGCTTAAGGAAGAGCTCCAATCTCTTAAAAGAAGATTTAGGCTTTCATCTTTCACGGTTTGATGTCAAGTTCTCAAGAACGACCGAAGGAAACCCTATATCTCCCTTTCATTCAACCAACAGATTACTTTCTTATCCATGTGCGAACATCTTGCTTTACCAAGGAAGAGCATTATAGCTACATAAGATGTCCATTACTCATGCCACACCGTGCCATCATGTATAAGTTGTAGAAATTTAACAAATACCATACATATTTTTCCAAACATATGATGTTAGAATTACCTCCTATAAGGTCCTTGCTCTATATAGATGAAGCAAAGAAAAGTTTACATGTTTTCCTCTCTTTCCCCCCTAAAAAGAACTTGTTTTTGTCACTGATTTAGGATTTCAAAATTTCAGCAAAGAAGTGGAAAAAAGATACTTACACGAACTAACTTGCAAGCAAGTCCAATTTAGGTATTCTAAGTAATACACTAGGGTGCAAGCTCCCTTTTCCTTTTCTATGTGAACGTGTGCATATATAGGTGTGTGCATTCTAAAGGTTACCCTTACCACTAAAAATAAGTTTTGTGTATACACCAAGACACTTTGATGCCAAAATGACGTGTTAACTATAACGATCGGCTAACTATGGTTGGCACAAGGCCCTAAATGCGTCATCATTTCGGTGACCGATCGAAATGAAATTTCAGTCGAAATTTCAGTCATTTCGGTCATTTTTTGTATAGGCCCCCATATTTCTGTCATTTTGGCCATTTCGGTTGAATTTTGGTAACATGTTAAAACCGAAATTCAACCAAATTTCGTCGAAATTTAAGGCCATGGTTTGGCATTATTACTTCAACAACAACAACAAAGCCTTTTCCCACATTAAGTAGAGCCGACTACATGGATTCTTTGCCTCCATTCAGATCTATCTTTGGTCAATCTTGAGCTTAGATCCAAACAACTAAGATCACCTCATATAGTCTCATTCCAATACTTCTTGGCATTCCTCGACCCCTCTTAGCCGGTTGAACATCCCAAAACCCGCATCTCCTAACTGGTGTATCAGCCGACTTCCTTTGCAAATGGTCAAACAACTTTAAGTAGTTTTCTCGCATCTTATCCTCGATCGGAGCTACACCAACTTTCCTTCTGATTGCATCATTCCGAATCCGATCTTTACGTGTCCACACCTCCACCTTAGCATTTTCATTTTTTGCTACTGCCATTTTCTGTATTTCTATGGTTCACATGCCAACAAAATAACGTGTTAAATAACAAATATTATGCCATTTTCTGCATTGTTTCTTAAACAACAAATATTAATTCCACTCAAATAATCATGATTTTTGTTGAAAATAAGTGTTCCATCCTCTTTCGACAATAGTTCTGATAATTGGTACCAAGTCCTCGGAAAAATATACATTACATGGGGCGATCTTGTATAATTATGCATACAATACATGCATCTATATGATATATATTGTGTGATAAAGTGCATGCAATTGTCCCCATTGTATGAAGTCCGTTGCATTTTGGTTATAACAACAACAAAGCCTTTTCCCACAATTAAGTAGGGGCGGCTACATGGATTCTTCGCCTCCATTCAGATCTATTGTGGGTCAATCCCGGGCTTATATCCAAAAAATTAAGATCCCTTTGTATAGTCTCTTTCCAACACTTCTTGGGTCGTCATCGCCCTCTCTTAGCCGGCTCAACATCCCAACACTCGCATCTCCTAACGGGTGCATCAGTTGATCTTCTTTGCAAATGACCAAACCATCTTAAGCGATTTTCTCGCATCTTATCCTCAATCGAAGCTTCACCAACTTTCTTTCCGATTGCATCATTCCGAATCCGATCTTTACGTGTGTATAGTTCCGCCACAGCATTTTCATTTTTGCCACAGCCATTCTCTGCACATGTCTATAGTTCACAAGCCAACATTCAGATCCATAGAGCATAGCAGGTCTCACGGTTGCTTTGTAAAACTTTCCTTTAATTTTTAAAGGAAATTTCTTATCACAGACAACAACAGAGGCTCCTCTCCACTTTAGCCAGCCTGCATTTATTCTATTAGTACCATCTCCCCATCATGTTGCAAAATAGATCCTAGATATCTAAAGAATCTCTCTTCTGAATGTTATCATCACCAATCTTCCAATCGATTCCTTCGCCATTCTTCCATCGAAGGTGCACTCCATATATTCCATCTTAGCCCAACTGATACGAAAATCTTAAGTCTCCAACTCAAGTCTCCAGACCTCAAGCTTCTCATTTAATCCATCTTTAGTCTCGTCAATCAACACAATATCATCAGCAAATAACATGCACCAAGATAACTCATCCTGAATGTGACTCGTCAACTCGTCCATAATCAAAGTAAAAAAGAAATGGACTCAAAGTTGAACCTTGATGTAAACCAATGTTGATGTTAAAATAGTCAGTCTTCCCGGACAGGGTCCTTACACAAGATAAAGCCCTATCATACATATCCTTTTATGAGGTTAATGCAAGCTTGTAAAAATCGACCGATTAGACCAACTATTCGGTCTGACTAGTCGAGTCAGAGGGTAGCCGACTCGACTAGGACTAGTCGGCCATTAGTCAGGCTGACTAGTCGGCCGACTAATCGGTCGACTTTTACATTAAGCTTTTATTTTATTTTTATTTTTTTTTTGCTTTAAGGCAAACTTACTCTAATATGCTTAATGTTATATTTAAAGTCAATTACTTCTTTTGTTTCATTATATAAGTATAGAAAATATACAAATCTATGTTAATACATAAGTAAACATATTCTAATATGGAGCGTCAAAAAAAACAGATTCTAATATGCAATAATATTATATTTAAAGTCAATTACTTCTTTTATTTCATTACGAAAGTATAAAAATTGTATAATCTATGTATAAAAATGATTTATATATTTAAAATAATTAAAAAAATTTAAAATCGGCCAATGGCCGACTAAATCTGATTAGTCGCCTGACTATCGATTAATCCTTAGTCAGTGACCCCGTCGACCGAGTACCGACCACCGCTTTCTGCAACCTTGGATTAATGTATAGGACAGGTACTTGTCTCTTCTCCAAAACTCTCCACAATATCTCTCGTAGGACAGAATCATAAGCCATCTTCAAATCAATAAAGATCGTATGGAGATTCTTCCTTTTAGCACTATAAATCTCCATTGTTCTCCTCAACAAATGGATGGCTTCAATAGTTGAGCGACCTGGCATGAATCCGAATTGGTTTTCTTTTACGTTGGAAACTTGCCTCAACCTTCTTTCGATCACATGTTCCCAAAGTTTCACAGTGGGACTCATTAGCTTGATACCTCTATAATTTGAACAATTTTGAATGTCTCCTTTATTCTTATAAAGAGGCACCATGATACTCCTCCAATCTTCAGGCATTTCTTACTTCGCTTAATAACATTGAATAGATTCGTAAGCCAAGTCAAACCACGCTCACCTAAAACTCTCCATACGTATATAGGGATGTCATCCGGTCCTATACCTTTCCCAGGTCTCATAACCTTCAAAGCTTCCTCTACTTCCTTTCTTCGTATTCATCTATAGCTTGCACGATTCAAGTAACTTTCACTACTAGCTAGATCACCCAAAGTAAACACCCTATTTCCTTCCCTAATGAAAAGTTTATGAAAGTATTGCTCCCATCTAGACTCTATATCCTTCTGGGTAACAAGCACATGACCATCCCCGTCCTTACTGCGTCTCACTTGAGAAAGGTCTTTGGTTTTTCTTTCTCTTGGATTGGCCAACCTGAAAATATCCTTCTGCCCCTCCTTGGAGTCGAGATTTTTATACAAAACTTCATAAGCTTTTGACTTAGCTTCGTTTACAACCTTTCCTTCTTCACTAATTTGTAGTTTGTGACAGTTTCCTTCGTTATATCATTAGACCAAGCCTCCTTTTGACCCGGAGCTCCTCCTTTTGACTCGTCTAGCATCTCTTTGACTACCTTTCGGATACAAGATGATACTGCCTCCCACATCTCGTTTGCACTTCCGCTACAATCCCAAGATAAGTCTTCTAAAACCTTCAAGTTATTTTATTTTGGTTATAAATGATAAAAATTAAAAGAGCATGAATACAATCAAGATCATCAAATTGTTCCACAATTTTATTTGCAAGTGCCCAATGTTCCATCAATTACAATAGGATTCTTACATTGTACCAATTATATCATCCTACTAAATAGGTATGCTAACCTGAGGAAAGTAAACCCTTCTTAATCGTTCTTTTCCTACATCCAGAGAACTTTTTGCAATTCATTCTAAAAAATAATAGGACTAGAGCATCATCACTCCTCTAATCGAGTAAGAGTAGCTACAAAGATAATTAATATGCACTAGGCTGGGTAGCCCGGTGCATGAAACCCTTATTTACATGTGAGATCAGGGAAAGGATCCAACCACCTTTGGCCTATTGCCCTGACCTTTCAAAATGTTGAGACAGATTCACAAATGTAAAGAATATACATGTTCCAATATATGTTACCAAATTGCAATAAATAGATAAGATAGGCATTTAACTCGTCAAAAACGGCATGCACAGAAATCTACATAAATTGGAACTTTTCAAAAAGTGCCCTAAACCAAAATAATTAAGAATGTCTGAGATAGAACATAACATGAACCGGAACATAATAAACTTCCGGTGCTTTTATTTTAATTTCCAACATTGTCAGATGCCACTTATGCAAACCATGCTTAATATCTCTAAATCAGAAATTAAACCCTAGAATAACGATAGTGGCATGAGACAAACAGAAACCTTACCCAATCCGCATCGGGTACTTTTTGAAGTACGCCTCACTTATACTGCAAACAAAAAAGAAATCATTGTAAGAGATGCGAGTAACTGCAGCAAAACATAAAGGCCCTTAACCCACATTTCCGTGCCACTTTGATGTTGTAGGTATAGGAAGAAGCTCAGAAATTGAAATAAAAAACCAGAATCGCTCCAGCTTGCTGTCATGAAAACAAATAGACAACACTATGAAGCCTTTTCTGTGAGGAATCAAACATGAGCACATGCCACTTCTCAAAAAAAAACAATTACCCGATCTCTTGAATAAATTGATTACAATGGTTTCATAATGAACCCTAGCCCTCTATATATAAGTAGAGGCTAGGGTTAATGGAGAGTACATAAGAATGATAAAACACAAAACAACCCTCTATATATAAGTAGAGGCTAGGGTTAATGGAGAGTACATAAGAATGATAAAACACAAAACAACCTACGAGGGGTTACAACACTCATATACAAACACTGTCCGCTAAGCTGGCACATCAATATCTCACATGCCCAGCTTGTGACAGCATCATTCAAATGAGGCTCTGGAGATTGCGTTGGTAAATATATCTACAATCTACTCAGTGGAAGGATTATTACAAGTCAACAAAAGGCCTTCTTAAATGAGATTCCACGCGTAAAGACAATCAACTTTTACATTCTTAGTTCTCTTCTAGTGTTTGGATCCGAATAAATCGAATCTGACCCGATTAGGACTCCGAAAGTTCATTTAATATTCATTTAAAACTGAAAAACTTCAGTTCGATCGTAGATCAAATCTCATCCGGACGCAATCGACCAAAAGTTGATCACATCGTAATGCGTGCCATCGGAATAGCCGCAACACAAAATTAGAAACCACAAAACAAATCAAGACCACTCAAAAACCGATCGATAAAATAAGACCAACAAAATCGATCGAAAGTCGTTTGATAATTTAAAATCGAAAATTTTGATCAAAAATCACGATCATATTTCATCAATTTATGTATCCATCTTGCATCAGAAAAGTATGAAATTTATATCATCAGAACATCATGAATAGACGGTCAAAACGAGATATTGTGCACCAAAATCCAAGACTCGAGATGCAAATACAAGGGACTTTGGTATCTCAAATAAGTGAGAGAGAAAATGGATTTAAAAAAAGAATTTTAATTTGCCTGGTGTGCAGTAGAGCAGCTCTTCCCTCTCCACGTGGCCTCTTCCTACTTCGATTTGGCAACCCTTAATGACTTCCTTGTCCATCTTTATATCCCCTCCAACCATTTTCCTTTTCTCTCCGATTCCCTTCTCTTTCTTCTCCTCTTTTTTTCTTTCCACCGAGGGAGCTGCTGCTCCTGTTGTTAAGATGTTGTTCAAGAAGTAGTTGCAGCTGAAATCAACCTTGTTGCTGCTGCAAGCAGCTTGCAGCAGTTGTTGCTGCTGCTGCTGCTGCAAGAAGCAGTTGTTGTTGCCACCAAGTGCTACTAGGAGCTCTTGCTGCTACTGCTGGAGCTGCTCCAAGAGTAGCTAAAGTTGCAACCAAATCCAACAAATATTCTTCAAAAAAATTAGAGATTTCCAAAGATAAAACTATGCCCATTCTTGCTTCCATCTTATGTCAGTACTCTCAAGGAGCCCAACCTGATTCAGTGAATGCAAAGTGAAACTACCCTAAAGAATAGCCTCCATAAGGATCAGGAGAGATCAACCTGCAACTGCCATCAATCTCGCCTCTTCCTCTTACATGACAACAACCTCCTTCACCCGAAGCGTCTTCGTCTTCGATCTCTATCTCCATTCCAGACCTATCCACAATTGTCGCCTCTTCTCTGATGTATCGTGACCTCTCTTCTCCCCTGTTGTACATGTGGGATTAACCTCCCTATCCATCGTAGAACCTAATGCCCTCCTCATTAGACGACAAAATAACTACCCTAGCTTCTCCATGACGACAACCACCATCGCAACCTCCCCACCCTACCTCGACTTAAAGGACACCATCTCCTTTGAGTCATCAGAAGCGCAAGCACTGCCACCAAAGAAACATGGTCTATGGCTGTCAGTGACACCCCCTCGATCCACAGACAATAAAACAATGTATCTTCCAAGACTAACTCAGAGACTAGGGTGTCTCGAAGCAAAAGGCCAACATCACTGCGATCCTAACCTCCTATTAACAACCTCTCGATGGACCCCCACCAACAAACTCCACATTGAGAATCGTGCGGATGTGATCACTTCTCTACGCCTTCTATATAGAAGATAATAATCCTTCCTCTAAACCTGTATGGAATTAAAGAACCCCAAATATCTTCTCATGACCTAGTTTCAATTTTGGCCCAGATTTCTTTCAAAAAATGGCTTAGATTAACACTTTCTCTGCCAATAAAGGGGGTGGAAACCCAAAAAGGTATAAACCACGCTATGTGAACCCTCCTTTACCAAGCTTGGAATCAGGAATAGAAAGGCGACACTTTTATATCACGTATATCCACCAACATAAAAAAATACCGATGTTGCACTGATACAAGAAGAACATTAGAGAGTAGCAGCAGTAGCTATGAAAAACTTGCAAAAAAATGCAGCAAATCGGTGGTACTAAGATCTCATGAAAATTAAAATTGTAAAGGCAGCAAATTTTAAAACAACTTCAGAGTGTCAGAAATGCTGAATTGCACTGCCCGTAACTAATGAATAGGAGATATGGGCGTCCTTACAGTTAAATTAAGCTATAACAATATCATGACAATAGAAAAACAAATAAAATAAAATCAGGCAATATATAAGTGCATATATACATTTATACTTATTTACATGCATGCATACATATGCATATATGTACATGTTTGTACAAGCACATGTGCACATATAGAGAACCTAAAGCTAGAAGTATGAAAAGGAGTCGAGGAAAAATTGCAGAACTTCACAAAAAAACCTAGAACCAACAAAATGCATCAATAACACTAAGAATGTGTTTACCTTCGTGCAGATGGACACCTCAAAAGGACCTTTGGTGCATATTTCTTTTGTTTTCTTAGCTTATATTTCTCCTGCGTAGAACTTTCCCGTAAACTTCAAATAAAATGAACATGCATACAATATTTTTGAAACACGATATGACCAACCTGGGAAAAAACTGTTTTCTTCACAAACGTCGAACTATTGGCAATTAGAGCTTCGATTATCGCATGACCGGTCGCACCCTCCCTGCATCTCGTTAAAAGGGAGAAAAGTGAGTGGAGGCATGAAACAAGAGAAGCTATCAAATTGTAACTAGATAAAAAGAATGACAATAATTCCTTTGGTAAGAACAAGATATATTGATGTTTTTAGTCTGACTTTTGACAATCACACCTCCATGCATAAATATCTAGTTAGGATGACAGCGGGTAATATATCTCAAGTTATTTCTCTATGATAATATACCTCAAGTCTCGCATACTTTTTCAGAAAGATAACAAAATAATTATGCTTTTTACTAATAACTCTGAAAGTTTCAAAGTTTGGGTAACCCTATTATTTCAACAGCTTGAAAAGTTGCATCAGTTCAGTTTAAAAAATTGAACACATTAATCAGCAGTTTCGGAAAGCTTCAATTAGACTTGTAATCAGAGGCCATATAGACCCGATCATAATGCCTTAGTCTTCAGCCCTCTTTTCCTGTTATTCTAGAGAAGCCCCCTTTTGTTGTTGCGGAATTGTGAATGAGCAAGTTATCTATTACGAAGCCCTAGGGCTGTCTATATATAGAAGAGAAACCCTAGAGCAAGCCCGGTTGGGTTAAAAAGATGTCTTACCAGGCTTACATAGAAAAAGAAAGCATATATATAATATAATAATACTATAACACTCACCCTTAAGCTAGAGCATAGATGTCTATCGCTCAGATTGGATATACCCTTAGTGCTTTAGTGAGGATGTAACCAATTTTTGGTGCTTTGGGGTTAAAATTATACAGAAGGTCACCAATCTAGATAGTGGTTTAGTGCTTAATCTAGTCAAAAAGCTAGTGTGTCCCTGAGTAGATGGAACATATCTCTCCACAATCTCTATCAACGAATATACATATAAGATATATTGTAATTATGCAATGAGATGAATGATAATAATGCAATGGACAAGGCAATTAGGCACTTTTCCTCCCCCCCCCCCTCCCCCACACACACCCATTGGTTATGTACATGGCGAACTTTTAAGATCTTGTCTAGCCTCATCGTCGATTAACTGAGGTGATAGACTCTACAGGTATGCATGCATCTTGCAATCCCAAACCAAATGGAAAGATAGATGGTGATAGGGGTGCACATGGATCGGATAAAACATGTAACTCGATCCAATCCGTTGTTGTTGGATTGGTTTGGTTTTGTTAATTTAATGGATCGGATTGAAATTTTATAAATCTGTTTGTTTATGGATGGGATCGGATTGTTATCCGATCCGATCCATTATTCTATTAATAAGAAAATAAAATATAGTAATTAATTTGTTGCCATTAGAACACATTATATGTTTAATTTTATTTGATTGCTCTCTCATATGATTAAATATCCAAACTACCTTTTTATATGTTTAAATATCCATTTCAACTCTAAGTCCAATCTCGGCCCTTCCTGGATATTAAAAAAACTGAGACAAAAGCTAAGCCTAACCCTTCTCGAAGAAACCCCCCCACGCACACGGTGGCAACCTGCAGATCCTTCCCGCCGCCCCCCGCCCCCCGCAGCCGCACACAAGGTGCTAAATGTCGGTTTCGGTCACCATTTCGGTACCGACCGAAATAGAATTTCGGTGGAATTTCGATCGAAATTTCGGTCATTTCGGTCATTTTTTGTATTAGGACCCCCATATTTCGGTCATTTCGATCGTTTCGGTGGAATTTCGATTTCGACTGGATATCGATATTTGACAAAAATTTGACCGAATTTTTTTGAAATTTGAGGCCATGCCGCACAATGACCACACTTGTCCACCACCAGGAGCCGTCACTCTCCCTCCCAGTCGCACATGTGCACACGACAAACTACTCTCCCAACCCTCCCTCCCACAACGTGCGATGAACTACTCCCAACCCTCCCCGCACGCACACTAGCAAAGCACCGCCTCCCACGTGCATATCATGTACCCGTTGCTCCTCCCTCCTATCATGGTGTCGCGGCTGTCGCCTCCCTCCATACACGTCGACAGCATGTCGTCTCCCTCCCCATCGTCGTGGTGCAATCTCCCTCCGTTAGGTGTACTAAGTTGATATTAGAATTGCGAGATTCGTTCACCTAAAAGCACCTTAGATCTCTCAAATTTCTACATTTTAATCCATATCATTTCACCTTTTCTACTTAATCTGCTCCCACGAATTGATACCTGAGAACTGTAAACATATTGGGGATGTGATCTTTCGTTCCCAATCAAATTAAATTATGCCAAATGAGCTTCTATAGTGCAGTTTCTTTATCATAAAGTTGCATTATTTATTGCAGTTTCATAAGTACCAAGTTTTGGGTCATGCACATCCGACGGAGTTCGATGAGCACCCTAAGATATATAGGTTGACGCTATGTGCGACCAATGAAGTTATGGCAAAGTTGAAGTTCTAGTAATGGTTGTATAATTGAGTTATTTTGTATATAAGAGTTGTGCAAGTAATTTGTAATGATACTCTCATATGTGTTTGTTTTCTTGTAAAAATTGCCAAGTACTTTCTTAAGAAGCTCAAGAAGGTAAATAAAAGCAATGGACATATCCTTGCCATCATCGAGGTATCATTATAAGACAACAATTGTGCTCTTTTTTATAGATATTAAGTTTAAACGCACATTCCTTGTTATTCTTGTTAGTGTTTGTGCATTTTTGCACATCTATTCGGTTCTTGCTTTTATTAAATAAAGGAGATTTAAACAGAGTGCGGATAAAATGACCTTGTTGAATTCTAACCTATGTATTAGTTCATCCATTCAAGTCTACACAATTGACCCTTCTAAAAATGACCTTATTGAATTCTAACCTATGTATTAGTTCATCCATTCAAGTCTACACAATTGACCCTTCTAAAGTTTGCTAATTCCACATAATGGGAGAAGAGGCTTGGTGGGTTTTGGCTTGTAGTTCTTGAGATCCGTTACAATTAAAGAATTTATTCTTTTATTTTTTAGAAGCCGAATTATTTTTTGTCTGTCATTTCGCTATATATGCCTGAGTTATAGTTTTGGTAGTACCATTGGTAGGATATTTGTAGTTCCTAATTGGCATACACATATTTCTAATTTTATTTAAAGTCAATAACATGCTTCTACAATTTCTATAGACTCGAAGATTTGGTAACATTTGGAGGTGGAGCGGTCTTGGGGCTTCTCAACTCTCGGAAGTGCATGCGAACGGTTTAATTGTGCATGTTACCTCGAAGGATGTTAAGGAGGCGGTACGGAGTTTGAATGCAAGTGGGGCGTCTGGCCCAAACAGTTTTCCGGTGTTTTTCTATAAGGAGTTCTGAGGCCTAGTGGGTGGTGAAGTTCTAGAGGTTGTGGAGGAGTTCTGTCGATGCAATGTTGGTTTCGAAAGGCTTAATAGGCCTTTGATCTTTCTTCTTCCGAATCTGGACATTGCGGAAAGGATTGAAGACTAAAGACCAATTCCTCTATCGAATGGTATCTAACTCATAGTGGCAAAGGTCTTTGCGATCCATCTTAATAGAGTCCTAGACCATATTGTGTCACCGGTCCAATTGGCTTTCATTCATGGGCGTCAAATTGCGAATAGTTTGGTGTTGGCCTCGGAGATCATCTCCGACTGGAAGCGTAATGGCAAGCAAGCTTTTCTCTGGAAGGTGGACTTTGTTGAAGCTTACGACACTTAGGATTGGCGATTACTGTGGGCGGCTCTCTATAGAAGGGGTTTTCCGAATGTATGGATCTCTTGGATGAAGCGATGCGTCACCACAATGCCGATGTCGGTATTGGTTAACGGGTGTCCTGATGAAGGGTTTTTTCAACCGCAGAGAGGTGTCAGACAGAGATGCCCTCTTGCTCCTTTGTTGTTTGCCCTAGCAACAGATGTTCTTGCGTGCATGGTTGATCGGATTCAGAGTAACGGAATGGTCCATGGGTACAGATGTGAGCCTGTGTGTATCCCCATGCTACAATATGCAAATGATATGATCCTATTTGTGGAATGTAGTAGGAAGGAGGATGGGGCTTTGGCTCTCGTCTTGGAGATTTTTAGGGAGATGTCTGGTCTGGTGTTGAACCAAAGTAAATCCATTGTTCTGCTCGGCATGTCGGTGGATGATGCTTGTGCTTGCAATTTGGAACTGACCACAGAATGTAGTCCCCTTCCTATTCAGTACCATGGGCTTCCTCTCAGGGATGGCAGAGTCAAGGTGTCGGATTGGTTACCGGTTGAGGAGAAGATGGAGAGGAAATTGATTGGTTGGAAGGCTGTCATGTTGTCGCGGGAAGGACGCCTGGTGTTGGTTAAGGTAGTTCTCTTTGCGATCCATGTGTTATTCTTTTCATCCCGCCTCCTCCCTGTCAACGTCAGGAGGTGTATGGAGCGGCTGATGTGGAAATTCCTTTGGCGCAGATCTGGCCGGGAGGGGCAGAGTATGCGTTTAGTGGAATGGGAGACCGTTACGTTACCTAAGAAGAATGGTGGGCTTGGAATCAAGAGTCTGGAATTCCTCAACGAGGCCCTTCTGATTAAGTGGTAGGCAAAATCTGGGGAATGATGAGACTGTTTGCCACAAGTTAATCCGTCACCTCTACAATATCTCTTTAGCGGGGGTTGGGATTTTGCTGCAGGGTCCCAATCAATCATCTTTCTAAAAGGGTATCTTGAAGATTTTGCCTCACTTTCATGAGCTTTTCAGACAAGCGGTTGGAGATGATGCCCCTTTTCGTTTCTGGACGGATGATTGGATGGGGGATGGCCTCATTCCTAGTCGTTTTCCTCATCTGTTTGCCTTGGCTGCTAATTTTGATGCACCAGTTATTGACTGTCGAATCAGTGGGAACTGATGTCGTCTTTCATAACTTCGTTCTCCGATCAACGCGTAAAGGAGTTCCTCCGTTTGCTGGATTCGCTGGGGCAGGCTGGGAGGCCTTCCCAAGGCATTGATCACTGGACTTGGAAGGATGGGCCTTTTTCAGTTCGGCGTACGGTGCCATCTGTAGGCCGCCTCATGCTCTATCTTATGTTTTGATCAAGGACTGTAGTTTTGTTTGGTCGCTTGGGCTCCCGGAGAGGATTAGTTTCTTCGTATGGCTCTTTAGAAGGAAATGCATCATGACTCGAGATCGTTGTGCTAAGATTTTCAAGACTATGTCGGACACCTGCCCCCTGTGTGGGAATGCCATTGAGACACCGGAGCACATGTTCTTCCGTTGTTCAGCTACCTCGCTTATCTGAGGGTGAGTTGGGGTCGATTTGGCTTTGCACCCGTTCATTTGATTCCTTTTGGCCTTCTCATTTTGGAGCGCACAATAGATTGAGAAAAGTGGTCCTTGCCCTGGTAGCAGTGTTGTAGGCTATTTAGCTGGCTTGTAATGATATTCTTTATTCCGGCCACTGCTTTTATTGCGAGAATGTCCTTGTACATTACAAGCACTTGCTCAAGACCTGGCTTTTGTAATAAGTAAAGTGTTGTGTCTTTTTATTTATTTAATAATAATATTTGGGTGGGAACCTAAGAGTGATTCCCCACTTTTTGGCTTAACAAAATGTATGTTATTTTTATTTAGTTATACAATCGTTTTTTATACTAAATCCATAACAAGTATATATTATTTTCATACTCAAAAAGGAAATGTCATATTCTTTACATATTTTCTTTACTATCAAATTTTTAGACCATCATTCAAATGGTGAAGTCTAGTGTGCTACAAAGTTGATCATTGAATATGAATAGATGAGCATTAAAAATCCGATCCAATATGATCCAGTCTGTAATCTGATGGATTGGATAGGATTTATATGTTTAACGGATTGGATTGGATTGGAAAAAACTAAACTCATTAAGTGTGGATTGGACATGGATTAAGCCAAAATCTGATCCAATCCGATCCATGTGCACCCTCGGATGGTGAGGATAAGAATCGGGAAAGCTAGAGAAACTCGTCCTATTAAATCACTGACCATGCATTCTTCCATGAGAAGTAGGTCATCTACATCAACATGAGTTTCAACAACAAAAACAATACATTTTCCCACGATTAAGTAGGGTCGGCTACATGGATTCTTTGCCTCCATTCAGATATATCATGGGTCAATCTTGGGTTTATATCCAAAAAAACTAAGACCCCTTCGTATAGTCCCATTCCAACACTTCTTTGATCGTCTTCGTCCTATCTTAGCTGACTCAACATCCCAAATCTTGCATCTCCTAGCTGGTGCATCAGCTGACCTCCTTTGCAAATGGTCAAACCACCTTAAGCATTTTTTCTCGCATTTTATCCTCGATCGTAGCTTTACCAACTTTCCTTCAAATTGTATAATTCCAAATCCGATCTTTACGCGTATGTGTGTGTTCACACATCCACTTTAGCATTATCATTTCTGCTACTGCCATTCTCTGCACATGTCTATGGTTCACATGCCAACATTCATATCCATAGAGCATAGTAGGTCTTATGGCGCTTTGTAGAACTTTCCTTTGATTTTTAAAGAAACTCTCTTATCACAGAGAACGGTAGAGGCTCCACTCCACTTCAGCCAACCTGCATTTTTTCTATTAGTAAGATCTCCATCAATTTCTCCATCATGTTCCAAAATAGATCTCCTGTATCTAAAAGAAACTATCTTCTAAATGTTATAATCACCAATCTTCACCTCGAATCAATCATCATTGATGCATCAAAAGTGCAATCCATATGTTCAATCTTGGCCCTACTTATACCAAATCGTTTAGTCTCTCGTGCATGTCTGCAGATCTCAAGCTTCTCATTTACTCCATTTCTAGTCTCGTCAATCAACACAATATCATCAGCAAACAACATGCACCAATGTATCTCATCTTAAATGTGATTTTTCAACTTGTCCATAATCAAAGTAAAAAGAAATGGCTCAAAATTGAACCTTGATGTAAACCAATGTTGATGTCAAAATAATCAATCTTCCCAGATTGGATCCTTACACAAGATAAAGCCTTACCATACATAACCTTTATGAGGTTAATGTATAGGGCAAGTACTTGTCTCTTCTCCAGAACTCTTCACAATATCTCACGTAGGACAGAATCATAAGCCTTCCGCAGATCAATAAAAATCATATGGAGGTTTTTCCCTTTAGCTTTATAAATCTCCTCCTCAGCAAATGGATGGCTTCAATAGTTGAGCGACCTAACATGAATTCGAATTGATTTTCTTTTAGTTTGGAAACTTGCCTCAACCTTCTTTCGATCACGTGTTCCTAGATTTTTCAAAGTGTGATTCATCAACTTGATACCTCTGCAATTTGAACAATTATGAATGTCTCATTTGTTCTTATAAAGAGGCACCAGAATACTTCTCATCCAATCTTCATGCATTTTCTTGCTTCGCCAAATAACATTGAATAAATTAGTAAGCCAAGTCAAACCACGCTCACCTAAAACTCTCCATACTTTTATAGGAATGCCATCCGATCATACACCTTTCTCAGGTCTCGTAACCTTGAAAACCTCATTTACTTCCTTTCTTTGTATTCGTATATAGTTTACACGATTCAAATTAACTTCCACTGCTAGCTAAATCACCCAAAGTGATCTCTCTATTTTCTTCCCTAGTAAAAAGCTTACAGAAATATTGTTTCAATCTAGTCTCCATATCCTTCTGATTAACAAGCACATGACCTTCATCATCATTAATGCATTTCACTTGAGAAAGGTATTTGATCTTTCTTTCTCTTGCTTTGTCCAACCTGAATATATCCTTCTGGCCCTCCTTAGAGTCGAGATTTTTATATAAAACTTCATAAGCTTTTGACTTAGTTTCACTTGTAGGCTTTTTTGCTTCCTTCTTCGCTATTTTTTAGCTTGTGACAGTTTCCTATGTTCTATCTTCAGACATAGCCAGTGTTCACGAAAGCGGCCCGTGCGGCCGCTTATGCGGCCGCATATGCGTATGCGGTGCCCTCAACGCACCGCTTTCCTGAAGCCCCCCATTATGCGCCCTGTGCGCTTATGCGGGCCGCATATGCGGGCTATGCGGCCGCATATGCGGTCTGTGCGGCCGCATACACATTTTTTTATTTATTTTTTATTTTTTTTATTTGTGCCATGTTTTGTTGGGTTGTTTATGCCATGTTATCCTTACTTTTGATGCATGCTAACCAAGCATTACATGATTATTTGAATCCATCATTAAAGTAGTTGTACTTCGAGATTGGAGTAAACACGCAAGGAAGAAAAAGAATAATATACTAATAATTTTGCAAACTAATTTAGTCAATTAATAGTTATTATGAATGTAATATATTATATGTAAAGTTTGGTACTTTTGATGGAGGATCAATTATAAATATAACGACAGAGATAAATGACATTATATTCAACAATAGAGGCATTTTGTGCGCTAACTTTTTTATTTTGTTGATTGTTATCAATTATTTTTTGTGCTAACCGTTCTAGTGAAGTATTGATATCTATATGAAAGTTATTTTTCTTAGATCTTCTGTTGGACCACAATTATACATAAGTTTGGTTCTGTTGTAGTTACTTTTGTATATATTTATTTATTTTTAAATAAAAAATTAGGAAACCGCGTAGAACCGCATATACCTCGCATATGCCCCCGCATACCGCTTAAGCGCTATTCAGTGACCTGTCCGAACGCATACGCATACCGCTTTCCTGAACCTTGGACATAGCTTTAAAGTATGCTCTTCTAATTTTGAGCTTCTCTTGCACCCCTCCACTACACCACCAAGACTCCTTTTGGCATGGAACTCCTCCTTTGACTCGCCTAGCATCTCTTTAGCTACCCTTTGGATACAAGATGCTACTGTCTCCCACATCTCATTTGCACTTCTGCTTCAATCGCAAGATAAGTCTTCTAAAACTTTCTCCCTAAAGCTTGATTGCTTCAGTTGAAGATTCCACCATCTAGTTTTAGTGATCTTGAAAACCCTCATTTTCTTTAGCAACCCTCTTATTTGCACATCCATGACTAACAAGCGATATTTGGTTGTCAAACTCTCTCATGAGATTACTTGCAGTCTTTGCAACACAACCGATATCTTCTCCTCAACACAAAGTAATCTATTTGTATTCTAGTCGGGCTACTCTTATAAGTAATTAAATGCTTCTCCCTCTTCTTAAAGAGAGTGTTTGTTATGAAAAGATCATAAGCCGTTACAAAATCTAGAATGATTTTTCCCTCATCATTTCCATCATTTAAGCCATGGTCTCCATGAACACTAGCATGCTCTGAAGCATCCTTTCCCACATGTCCATTAAGATCTCCGCATATGCAAATCATCTCTCTGTGTAGGATTCCTTGTAAAATATTATCCAGATCCTCCCAAAAAGTTTGTTTAATCCTTTCATCTAAACCAATTTGTGCTGCATAAACTGAGATGATATTCAGAAATTCTTTTTCAAGCATCAATTTAGTAAAATAATCCGATCCCCGAATCTTTGCACCTCAACCACACAATCCTTCAAATCCTTATAAACAACCACTCCAACACCGTTCCTACTTCCTACCGTTATATTTACCTGAATACCAAAGTTTAAAGCATGTCTTCTCGATCTCCCTTATTTTCTCTCCAACCTATTTTGTCTCTTGTAGACATAGTATCTGAATCATCCTTCTTTCCATCGTATATACGATCTCCATCAATTTACCAACCAAAGTGTCAATATTCTAACTACCTATCTGCAACTTCCTTTGCAACCTCTTTTGGACTAACTTCTTTACTTGCATGCGTCCATCATGCACGAATACTTGCAAATTTTGGACTGCATAAGGGAGGAGATGCAGCGGAACAAGCTTATTTACTCGCATGTGTTCCACATCCAAGAACCATTGCAAATTTTGAACCACATCCAAGAACCATTGCAAATTTTGAACCATATCCGGGTAATGATGTAGCAGGCCTTGTCAATTTTTCATTGCATTCGAGATCGCAAGTAGGGAACGTCCCAATGAAATCTAAATGTTTGCTAGAATCTATGTTGAAAATATCTGGCTGTCTTGAGGCAACTTCCTAAATAGTTTTTTAAAAAAAATACTGTTTAGGAAGTTGTCTCCAACTTTTTTACGATGGTTGTAGGTTACCTAACGCAACACTCCTCAATTTACCCGAGCTTGAGACCGATCATGGCTGAGTTTACATCAACATGAGTTGTTTCCCAAAAATAGATCGGCATTAGGTGACATCAGCTTTACAAGACTACAACAATCAAACACTATGTGCATGAAGCAAGACCTGAAATGATAGGATTGAATTCGAACCTTCGCATGGTGTCAATGTCTTCCGAGGAAAGCCCTTGGGCAGAATTGTTGTCCACTAAAGATCGGTTGTCCTTTGAGATGTCACATTTCTCCGATTGAAAATCCTTTTCCCCAGCATCTACATCTTTGACAGGCAACAAGGTCATCAAACCTCCGGTGATCGCAATACAGGGGGCATAGAAAATGTGATGTTAAACTGTAGCTGGAAAGGAACATCCAATTATATATCTAGAAAAATATCCAGAGCGGATCAACATCTAGTGCAATGTTTATGTTCAGCATATAATCTCTAATAACACTTCAATATTGGACATGTCATCGTCTACCGCTGCTCTGTACATAAAACAGACTTTAAGCCGAGATTCCATATCGGAGAGACGGTGAGCAAGAAAGCGGTTGTGTGATCAAGTCCTACGGCATACCATCGGAGGCCGCGGTGATGGTGGAGGAAGAAGGAGCAGAAGGGATTCTTTCCAGGTAAGATCCGTTGGGACCGGTGGTTACTTGGAAAAGGGATCCGAAGGGGCAGCCTACGAGGGGCCTCAGGGACAGCTTCTTGTCGCCGATCTTCACCGTCCTGCATCGAGACGACGAGTAATAACAACCACGTGATTTCGTGTTGGGTGGACGGCCACGAATGTCGGCAGTTGTGGGCTTACGCGGCCGGGGAGAGGCGAGCAAAGACGAGGCGATCCCCGTCGTTGATGTCGAGGAGGACGCTGCAGCCTTCCCACGTCGTGCCGTTGGGACTGCGGGGCTTCTGGCCGTCATCTTCCATTTCGTCCCTCTCCTCCGTCCTCTCTCAACGACTCTCCCGCCCACGGGGAAAGGCGGCTGCAAAGTTTGGACGGAACTTGAGTAGAGTGACTGTGAAATGTAAGCCCTGGCGCATATTCGACTGTTCTTCCTTGTTGTCGTTGCTTAAATATCGATACTTCTGTCGTAATAAAAAATAAAAAAATAGGGAAGGGGTAAGCCGCGAGTCAGGTTAGAAGGGAAAACGTTGAGGTTCTCTCCATCAATTCGTTTCCTGGCAGTGTAGTTTAGTGTAGTTTTGGAATGCAATGGTTCAAGGCCCGTTAATATAGGGGTCTATTTTCACATGTATTCAGCTTTTAATTTGGAAAAAAAATAGTATATGTCCTAATGAGTCTTTGTTGAGTCATATTTTTAATAAAATAATTCACCGAAAATGAATTGTGGGGTCGAATTTTTTGATGAACAACTCGTTGAAAAATGAGTCATTGTCGAATCGATTTTTCCATTAAACAACTCAGCAAAAAATGAGCTCTTATTGAATCGTGAACAACTCAATATTAAAGTCTAAAGTTTAATGGAATTGTATAAGGGAACGTTATTCATTGGATTTTTTTATAAGAGCATTTTTTCTTTTTGCCAAGGACCTATGAAATGTCATGGACGGCACTGCATATACCTCTCGTACCATACTCCTCTTCTATCTCATTCTCTCTGTTTTAAGATATGGATATTTATCTCCGCATTATTTTCAGTTCTTTATCAATGTATAATAGTTGAATCCAAGAAATATGTACGTGGTAACATCAATTTCTCCGTGAATTTTTTAAAACCATGCAAAATCGTTCTTGCCCAATTAAGTTATTTCACATCAAATCTTCTCAATAACAAAAAAATGCACCAGTTTACCCTATGAAAAAAATATGATCTCACTGCCATTATATCCCTACATCCAATCAGGTAAAGATCCTCTTTCTAGTATTGTTATAGGCTAAATTTTTCCTTTTTGATCTTTTTTAATTCACGTGGTGACTGCTTGATCATCAGATCTTAACTATAGATGTTCTATCTAACTACTAGATCTATGTTGTGCTAACGTAGTGAAGGAGGGAAGACATAAATGATTTGCTTTTTCGACTTCTTTACATGGGTTCTTGTTATACTTTCTTTTTCCTTGTTCATTTATACATTTATATCAATTTTTGTACCTTTTACGATAAGTCCTATAGGGCGTAATCGATATCTGGATAGGGGTGGTAATTGAATTGAATTATTTGAATTCAATTGTAATTCGTTCGATTAAAATTTGAAAAAAATTCGATTTGAAGTAAAATGGATCGAATATGAATCCGACGTGTGGATTCGATTCCCAAATGAATCGAATATGAATTAGCATGAATTCGATCAATAATAATTCGATTCGATTTGATACTTATATACATACATATGTACATACATACATATGTATTTACATGTTATATACGTACATACATACAAAAATATGTATGCATACAAACATACGTGTATGCATGCATGTGTGCATGTGCATATAATTATATCTGCTAATACAAAATATCAGTATTACAAAATAGAGTAGAATATTATTCATGATGTCGAGTAAGAAGAAAATATGTTTAAGAGTTTATCACAATTCCTCACATTACATTTGTTTCCATATTCTCACATTGTGTACAACATCTTTTCTCCTCTCTTTTTCATTCTTTTTCAAAGATCTATCACTCATAAGGAAGATAGTGATGATGCCTCTTCTTACTCGTAAATATGACTTGGCCAAAAATGGATCGACTTGACTCATTCCATAGATGAGAAAGAAAGAGTACCTGGATATGCATCTACTCATTTTCTTTCTATTGTAAACTAACTCCCCCTCTCCCTGCCCACCCCTTTTTTGAGTAATCAACACTCTCCTTCACATCTGTCATGGTTTATAGTATATCAACTTCCTCCACCTTTTTGTTTTGTTAGTTATCCTTGCAAGACAATCCATAAGTGAGGACTATCATTGTAAAGACATTGATCATAAGATGAATAATTTACAAATTACAAGTTCTTCTCACAATCACATTAGTTGTTCCTGTGTATATTGAAAATCATGTGCGATTCGTGACATTTGTTCTAAGATAATGTTGATCACAGCGATGCATGAGGTAATTTTATCATGCTAAGTTATTTGTCGCTATCCTCGTTGCTTTAAATAATAAGACCAGTTTGTCTTAGTTTTCTATAGGAGCTTGGTCTTATATTGCTTCAACATACAATAGTAAATAACCATAAAAGCTAGTAGGAAAGAACATATATTTAAGAGATTTATCCATTTCCCTACCTTATATTTATTTCCATCTTTGAATATACCCCGCCATATCTTTTCCATCCTCCTTTTCGTTCTTTATAAATGATCATCAACTATAAGGTAGATGGTAATGCTCTCGTTTTCTTGTACATGAACACGATAGCCCTGTTACGTTGAGTTCCTCCTTTACGTTTGTTGTGATTTGTGATATATCAAAGTATTCCTCCTATGCCTCCTTGTTCTATTGGTTATCCTTGCAAGACAATCCACGGTGATGACTATCATTGTCAAGATGACATTGATAATAACCCGAATGATCTACATGTTCTTCTCACCATCATGTTAGTTGTTATTGTGATAAAAAAATCGATCATCTCATTTTAAGAACATAGAAATACTTCAGATAGTACCACAATCCGTTCTATCTACAATAATGTGTTGAACTACTTCAACAAGTCTATGTGTGAGGTATTTGGCATTTGATATTTGTACAACAATATCTACAACCCAACCCCTTTACATGCTACATACCGGGAAACTATATATTCAGCTAGCGAAAGCCCCACACATAAATTACTCTGAATTGGTAAATCAATCATTTGTCCATGCAGGTATGACATTAATCCCCTCATTCCTACTAATTAGTGTATATGATATGCATTTCCTTTAGACTACGAAAAGGACATTAAATAGAATAGAATGATGGGGTTGGTCATTTGAAAATTAGGATTCATTTCTTGTCTCAAATATTCGCTCGTAGCTATATTTAAATTCGTATATGATTAATTACTTTTGTTTTTAGATAATGTTGATCACCATGATACATGAATTGGTTTTATCATACTAAGTTATTTGTTGTTATTCTCGTTGTTTCAAATAAGAAGACTGGCATGTATTCATTTTCCATAAGAGCTTGGTCGTATTTTGCTTCAACTCACGATGGTAAATATAATGTATTTAACCTTTTTGTTAATAGTATTATACACCTTTAATGATATTTAGATAATTATATTTTATTTATATATTTTTTTCATCATAGAAAAAGATAAAATTTAGATAGCAAAAGATATGCAATATATGTAAAACTTAGATTTTTTTTATTCATTATATATTATATGTTGGGTATATCCCTTTATTATATTGCTTTTCAACTGATCTCAGAAATCTCTAGTAAAAAAAGCAGAAATATAAAATACAACCTTTTATTTTATAATATTATTTATATAAATAATTATATTTGAGTTGACATTTCAAATTTGGAACAAAATGAATCGAATTTGAACATTTGAAACTCATAATGAATCGAATCTGAATTCAAGTTAGCAAATTTGTTTAAAATTCGATTCGAGTTCATATTCAAAAATTTTAAAATGAATCGAATATGAATTCGGGTGGATTCGAAGGTATTCGATTCGATTAGCACCCCTATATCTGGACCCTCGATAGAGACTGCCCAAAAGGTCTCGCATGTTGTGCCAACGGAAGTTCATTCACCATACGTGGATGGATGGGAAAACAACCGACCCTCAAGTATGCATATGTTGTTGGGAGCAACTTGTTCCCCTTGATAGTACGGGCATTTTGAGGGCTAAAAAAATACTACTACACCAAGGATGGAGCCATCATATCATTCAAGAGGGGATACAACTGGCTTACATATAAAAACTTATAAAACAAAATGATTAAATTTTTATAGGGGAAGAATCACCAGGTAAGAATGTGCTAATTCAGTGTTTACAGGATGCACATTTTCTTTATTAAATGATAATGTTCTTGTGCAAGTATATAAGGACCTCATTGCTACACAAGTTACTCAAGGTAGCACATAATTTGGATATTTGTTGTTATGTCTTTTGATGTTAGGTATATAGTAACAAGTCTTATTCGATGCAAAATTATACTATGTTCTTATTATTTATAGTGAAACTCATACTCATCGTCAAATGTTCGTATGCAACAATTAACCATTGAAATTTTCTTTAAAAAATATGATAGTCGTTGCTATTTTAATATGTTGTTAGCAATATAACAACGAAATAAAAATGAATAATGAAATTTGTTGTGAAATTAAAGCATTGAGCAGTGATAGATCGTTATTGTTATATATTTAATTGATAAATATGTAACAAATAATATTAAATTATTCATTGCCATGGGATAATTTTTTTGTATTGCACCATACAAGAAGATGAACCTGTAGAATATCTATTGGAACAAAAGATCCTAAAACTAAGTTATTCTCAAGTTTATCAAACTTTAATTCCTTTTGTATATTTAAAAGGTGTGACCTCATTTGTCTTCATAACCAGTTGTCCTTTACTAACAAGATTGAATTCATTTTTCTCCAATGGCTTCCGGCAGAAATTCGCACAAAGAACGCATGATGTGGTACTAGAAAAGACATGGTAAAAATAATAGAATAATCGTATACACAATGATCATGTCACCTGTAAATTATCTATTGGAATGGAAGATCCTAAAATCAAGTTATTCTCAGGTTTATCAAACTTTAATTACTTTCGTATATTTAAAAATTGTGACCTCGCTTGTCTTCAAATCTAATTGTCCTTTACTAATAAAATTGAATTCATTTTTCTGCAATGGACTCCAGTAGAAATTTGCGCAAAGAACGCATGACGTGGTACTTAAAAAAGACATGGTAAAAAATAATAGAACAATCATATACACAATGATCATGTCATTGTCAAATAAATCAATGAGTATATAATCCACCCAAAAAATATAGAGTTTTTATTAGATTCTACTTTCTTTACATAATATATGAATGGAGGTTTGACCTCGTACACCATGGAAAATGCAAAATAACCAAAGCAGATTCAAAAAAAGAAGTATTCATCGTACGTGCAATGCAGCAATTTAGACAAAAATTGGCATTGTGAAACCACGGATACGAAAGTAATTTCCGCATCAATTTCGTAAACCACATGAGTAAGGAATCATTGTCTTTGATGCATGTGGTCTCTGAGGTAAGAGATCTCTTGAATCAAGTTTAAACAATGAACGAAGCATACACAAGGGGCAAGAATGAAATGCACATGTCTCCCCATTCGTAGAGAGATGCTTCTCTCTTGTTTCCATCTCCACGTGCAAGGTGATCTTTTCTAGATCACTAAGGTTTCCTCCAACAAGTTCTCGTTGCATGAGGTCGCCTTCTAGTCTATGAAAACAATGATGCGAAAGATAATGACCTTCTTCTTTTCTTGTGTACGACCACATTGTATGGAGAGAAGGAAGAGGGGGGACAACCACCGTATGGAGAGTGAAAGAGGTGGACGGGTGGGGTTTGAGGATGAGAGAGACTCCTCCCTTTCCATGGTTTCCTTTATTTAAGTAGAGTATAATGTTATGGAATGAATAGTGTTGGAAGAGATCACTCAAGCCTTTTTTGTACCAAAAGGGGACAACCACGTGCGAACAGAAAAGATAGGCTCTCTCTTCTCTTATGTTCCTTTTAGGGTTTCATGAATTGGTCAATGTGAACTCTTCTTTGATAGAATGATCCACCAATGTCTTTGGGGAAATATTGTAGATTCCCTGCAGTAATATGAATCATATTGATACTCCACTGACACGATAAATGTAAGTCATATTCACATTTAACTAATGATGAATGTGAATCCTACTCGCATTAAAATTAATATATTTATGGTAATCAAATCCACATAATTCCCGATATAAATATCAAAATCCCCATTCTCGTAATTCCCTATATTAATATGGTAATCTTATTCTCGATATTTACAAAATAAAAGAATCTTATTCTAAATTCCCCCATGTAATGTAAATTGTACTCATATTATTCTTCAAATTAAAAGATATCATATCCACATTATTTCTATTAAATGTAAATCGTATTCACATTATTCATCTGGATTAACTGTGAGTCATATTCACCTTAACTTTGACAAATGTGAAGCATATCATATTAAATGTCTACATGTGTGAATCAAATTAATAAATTAATATCTCAGCTACTCAGAATTGTGAATCCTAATCCAGTTAAGATATTTGTAATTCGTTTACACGACTTGGAGATAATTTTAGGAAGGTTTTATATGCCGCATACAACAACTTAATATTTAGATTAAATCTATTATCATAGTTTATGCTACTATGTGATATATGATTTCTAGGGAGCCTCGAGAAAAGAATGGTACGGTTCCCGCTCAGAGTTGACTTAGGTAATCGAACTAATTCTCCAATTAAGCAAGAACAAAGTCAATTTCCAATATGATTTTGAATTGCGATTCAATCCAATTACTTCTCGTTCATTTAGAATCAAAAGCATAATCACTAAGATCCATCTGATTTCATCATTTCATCGGAATAAAAATGTCATGGCATACAATCTATTTCGATGGCATCAACCTCAAGCATTCTCATGCATTATAAAAGGATTTGAATAACCAAAAGTTCAATCTCGTACATGATTATATCCTTTAAACTTTACCAAATAGATTTCTCAACTGATTATTGAGCAATAATATTAATTGTATGATTTCCAAAAGCATGTATTAACATTGTTGAATTCATGTATTATTTCTAAAATAGAATGGTCATCGGTAGAATTCGCCTTGACACAGATGTCTCACAAATGAGCTCATGTCTTCCTGTTCAGTGACTATGAACGTGTTTGATTCATTTGATATCATACATCTCATATTTCCTTGTATGCACAATAGTGTGCGGTTTATGTACATTGCCAGGCCATCGACCTATTTGGTATGTCAAATTTACATATTCAGAGATATAACTATGTATATTTTTCCGATTAAATAATGTCTACCAGTTCATGATGGTATACGATACATGTCTCTGGTATCTCGATCTTGTAAAAGTTATCATTGCAACTTAATTCATCCAATGTTTGCGAATATATATTCTATTCAGAGGACATGCACTAAGAGTGGTAATCGTATATTGGTCTTTAGAGAATATTTCAATCTCTTATCGTAATGGATATCCTTCTTGAGTAAAATCTGTCCATGATGGCTTTGTCCTCGATCTAACTCTCCATACACTACAAACAACAAGGTCTTTGGAGACGTTTAAAGGGCACCATCAAACCTGGACCGTCCCCTTTATATTCGTAGGGGAAGGTCGTTTATTACCCTATATAATTACAGTATTATATCAACTTATATGATCTAACTCTTTAGATCAACAGTTGCACGATATCAAAAACGATATGGTACTTATCATACTTTTGTACAGAGGGAGCTTATTAATGCAAGATTTAAGTACGATATTCCCCATGCAAATGGATGATTTAATTTTCATTGCCATATATTACCTAATGACTTACCATGAGCTCACGTATTCAATAACATAGGTTTCAATCGATCGGTATAAATGCATTCGTATATGTATGGTTACTTCAATAAGAACATGACCCACATGAGAAAATAAATTTCGTAAAGTTGGGTTTCTTTTTAGAGTCCAACTTGCAAATAGAAGAGGAAAAATGAGAATTATATTATTTTGCTTGACATAGAATAGGGTGTCTGTTTCTTCCTTGAGAAGGGTAAATGTGCACCGCCCCGTCCTTAGACCCATGACGAAGAAACACCGAGACATATCATCTATATACATCTATTACTATTACTATTAGTGGGTTCCATCTTGTTCTAGTGCCACGTGCCTTTTTTCCTCTTCGTTCTCGCTCCTCCCCCCTTCCCGCTTATCCCCGCTTCCCGTCCCCGTTTTAGGGCGATTTGCCTCCTTCGTTTGCCACGTTTCTTACCTTTTTCCTCCTGCCACGTTTGTTTGCATGCGTCCCCCATCTACCCATTTCGACAAGTCTTTCCAAAAACCCTACCCTTTAACTCTCTGCCACTCTTGGTTTGAAGTGGTTGTCGATCATTCTCCTCTGTTTTGTCCTACACGATCGTTCTGCTCTGATTCCTCCTGCATTCTCCTCCTCATCTGCTTCTTTTTAGGAACAGTTTCTCCATTATCTCCTTCTCCAAACGCTCAAGAATTTCTATCGTCTTCCGATGATCGGTGTGTGTTGGTCGCCCTCTTTTTAGGTTTCTTTGTCCTTTTCTTCCTGAGATTCTTTTTCTGTAGTTTTTCCTGATTTTGGATCCTACGGATCTTCGGGATGTTGTTGTTGTTATATACTATATGATGTTCATATCTGGTTCGATTTTATGATATTTTCTTCGCATGTGCCTTCTTATTTCCTTTATGATAGGTGTCGGTTTTTCTTTATAAGTTATTCTTCTTTCTTTTGAGATTTTATGATATGGATGGCCTTCTGAATTTTTTGGGTTGTTTTGATGATATGTGACAGTGCTGTATACTTTTTTTGTTGGCGTATCATTCCTTTTTTACTTTAAGTATCCTTATTATTTCAGTATTTTTTTTTCATTTACATTATCTTATTTATTGTTGTGTCATTTTTTCTGTCCAAAAGTCACTTTTCTTTAATTTTGAACGATGTCATGATAGGTTTTATGCTTATTTGTATATGACGTCTGCTATCTATGTTATAAATTTCAACTTATTGTTTCTGTTGTTAGAAGTTGTTTCTCAGAATGTGTTCATGTTACTGTCATATGATTTGAATTATTTGTGGACAGTATTATATTATTTTTCCTTCCATGTATGTATGATATTAAGTATATGCAGCATTTGACAATATGGTATTTATTGGTCTAAGCATATACTTCCTTCTAAAATGTTGTTAGCATATCTTACAACTACCATTTGTATGATATGTATTGGGTGCATTTTTTCCTTGGATAATATTTTCTCTCTCTTCTGCATGATATTGATGCTTTATATCGTTGATGTTTGCTTTGATTTTCTGTAGTCGGTGCCTTCTTATAGGTAAGTTACATTATTTATTTCGTAACAGATGTAGTTATGCGATGTATAGGATTTGTGCTATATCTTTTGCATGCTATTGATGTTCTATATCGTCAATGTCTGCTCTGATATGATATCGATGTTCTATATCATCAATGTCTGCTCTGATTTTCTCTAACTGCCTCCTTCTCATAAGCAATTTAAAGTGCTTATTTCGTAACAGCTGTAATTGCACGATCTATAGGATTTGTACTATTGCTCTTCGCTTATATTTTTTCTAGTTGTTGCTTTCATACATATATTTCCTACTTAAAATTTGTTAGCATATTTAATGAGTTCTATTTGTATGTTATGTATTGCATGTAAATTTTTTGGGATAATATTTGTTTTCTGTTTTGCATGATATTGATGGTATATGTCGTTGATGTCTACCCTGATTTGCGGTCTGCTATGATTTTCCTTACCTGCTAGCTTCTGATTGGTAAGTTAAATTATTTATTTCCTACCAGAAGTAATTGCGGGCCCTTTGGGAGTTGTGCTACTATTCTTCATATATTTCCTTCTTAAATGGTGTTATCGTATCTGGTAACTGTAATTAGTATGTTATGTATTGCACTCATCTTTTACTTTAGAAAATATTTTATTTGTCTTTTATATGATATTTATGGTTTATATCGTTGATGTTTACACTGATTTTCTATGTCTAAGATAATTTCTCTAAAGAAATGTAGAAAACCTAACATTCTCTTCGATATCTAAGAGAATAATATATAGAGATATTAATTTTTCTTTGAAATATTTTGATGTCTGCTCTGAGTTTCCTTAGTTGTTAATCTCTCATATGTTACATATTTTCCTTCACTTAATTTAAAAATTACTAAATATACTTTTCAAAGAAAAAATTAATGCTTGCTCACAACTTTTTCTTCCATAATATATGTTATAAGATAATTTAAAAATTACTAAATATACTTGATGTTTACTTCGCTTTGCTTCCCGCCGCGAAGCGCGGACATGCTTCCTAGTATATAATTATATTTAATTTGTTTTTTCACCCAGCTCTTGCCACGTTAGCCCCAATCCTCAATGCAAAAACTCATCGACATGTGTCATGTCCCCCCTCCCTCCCTCCCTCCCCACTTCCCCGACGGACGCTCCCCCTAATTCCATATCTCTTTGTTTTGCTCTTTTCTGCACCCATGGATGAAACCGACACATGGCTCATCTTCCACTCCCCTTGATGAAAACCAGGTGTCCATGTCATGTCAACTTGTTCGACATGTTACACATGGCATTGCCACTTACCTATCTCCAGTTCCATGCATATCCATCCATCTCCCACCGAATACGCTCCGCCTATCTCTCTGCATCCCACCACACTCCATCATCTCTGTATCTTCTTGGTTATTTTCTCCTACCTCTCCCATGGAAAACATCTCTCCCTTTCTCCACCTTTCATCTCCGATCATGTATTTTTCTCTCATAGGCATTTAGGCCACATGTTTATGATGTGTAATGGTTACAACAACAATGTCGTGATCGGAATGAAGGAGAGAAGAGGAAGGTGACGCGTGTTGATGGCGAAACAAACATGTTGCACCTAGGGCCATCTGCGATTAGTTGACTGCAAAGGAAGAGAAGCACATATTAAAGGTTTTTGGAGGCAGGTCCACTCACTTGATGAAGAAGACCAAGTGGGGCTCTGAGATCCCTTCCTCAAGGGTTTTAGAGTTATGTGAGGTGATCTTACGAAGGTCATACTCCTTCTCCTTGATGTTGTGTGGTGCTTTTTCCTTTGTGCTGCTACAGAGTTGGTGATTGTCATCTCAGCTTCGGCTCAAGCTCTGCGAGAGGGATTTATTGCCTCTCTTGAGGAGCAACAGAGTATGGAGCAGACCGTGTGGAGCACCACAGATCGTTTTTGTTACAGGAGACCTAATTTGGAGCTTCTCTTAGTGTGTTGGCTCATGGGTGATTCGCCACATTTGAGGACCTTGCCCCTTGCCTCCAAGTGATGGATTGTGTGCGAGTAATTTGGTGTGAATAGCTAAAGATGCTTAGTACGTGTTCAACAAAATGTCAGAGTGTACAGATCAGTGAGTTGTTTAAACAACTTGTGATCCTTTCTTCGGATCTTCGTTTTTTTGTTACATGTAGTTCATACATTATTTTTATGTGAATGAGGTGCACATCATGCTAAGTGCCACTTTTTTGTTTGTGTTCTAACCTTGTCCCCTCTATGGAAGTTGCTTTTATTTCTTTCCATGCAATGACAAACATACATTCGGGGATTCACCTTCTCTAATGCTCAACAAAAAAGAGGAAGTGCAGTGATGTCTCCAGCACCATGAGATGGCCAATGTTCATGGAATTTAGGCAGCTTAAGATTAAAGAACGGTTCGATACGTTATTATTTTTAATAATAAGTGTGGTTTTTGATCGTGTAACTACTTTTCCCCCGGTTCATGTAATGATTTATTTATGAAAGAAGAGGAAGAGGTCGTAGATATACCGTCTGTCTCTGGTTTCTACGGTGATATCTAACATGACTATCAAGAGTACCATTTATTCTAAGCTGCCCAATGATGATGTCTATGTCAAAAGAGCGTGCCTTTGCAGCTCTTTCCGAAGGTGATACATGTGTGACTTCTTCCTCTAACTTGCACACCGATAAAATTTGATTTTCCAGATGGGAGATGATTTATTTATAGTCCATCCATTTCTAACTAATATATTTGAGAACTTAAATTGATTTATTCGTTGAACCTTGTCGCAGTCACTCTCCCTAAGATCCCGCTCCCATTCCCTTCATTACTGCATGAATATCTTGTGAAGAGGAGTACGTCTCCGATAATCTGGTTCCATAGGTAGATTATAATTCAACTTATACCATTGTTGGATTTATGATGCATATTTCATCAGGTTGAGATGCATTTACTATGATTAGACATTTATGATGCATATTTCATCAGGTTTGAGATGCATTCACTATGATTAGACATTCATGATATATTATTACAGGTGTCACCAAGAGTTTAATCATTTGGATTTTTGGGTCTCAATTATTATTTGATGGGTAATATAGAGATGTTACATGAGCGGGTTGCGGATTGGATTGAGCATATTAGAGCAACATTTTGTAGTTAAACAGATTTTGACATCAATAAGGGGCTTCACTTATTATATGTTTATATGTATAACCTTCAGAGTATCCAATTAGTTACACTCGACGGAGCAATGAATAAAATGAACGATCTGATTATTGGGATGGAGTGGCATACAATAGGTAGCCACTTTGATTCACATTAGAACTCTCATAAAACATCGAAGGTAATCGTTGGAGAACAAGCATGGTGTTTGCTGTCACAGGGTCAAAATCCCGCTACTGATTTTGACCGATCCTGTGCGGCATTAGCTAACCCGTAGCTAACCAGCCTTCCCGAGTAGAACGGTCACGGACGCGCTCCAACTCTTCTCGTACTCCTGCTTGCTAGCGCACCGACGCTTCCAACACACACACGAGCACGAATTCCGGATCGCTCAAGAACATTCTCAAGAACACGTTCAAGAACGCTCAAGAACTCAACCAAGCAATCACACGAGCACGGGCACAAAGCTCTTCTCTTTATTAGAAGGGGAACTATCTCAGGAGTGGGTAGACACTCTACACTTTCTCTCGTGTAGACTTGTGTGTTTACAAATGAGCCACCACCTCTCCTTATATACAAGACTCAAGGTAACCCAAGGGACACTCATTATTACATCTACAATAATGATACATAAAGACACAAGAGACCCTTCGAGTTTTTCAGCAACCCTTCGCGTCCTCAGCAACTCTTCGTCTGCTCGTCTCTTCGACTCCCTTGTTGACCTTTCGTCTTCCTGCACGGTTGACGCCCAGTCAACCGCCCATTCATCAGCATACTCGCGCTCCAACGCTTGCTGATGCAGCTTTGCCGTAATTCACCAAGTGCCACCAAACACTTGGTCTTGTGCCAAAGGGAACCCGCGGCCTCCAGACCCTCGTGCGGTAAACCCTTCCTTAGCGTTCTCCAAACTAAGGGGAAGTCCTCCAGAACTTCGCTATCGTGGCCTCCAGACCTCTCTCATACGTGTAATACCGAGCATGCTCGACAATGCTCGTATTCAGCACCTGCAACGCTTTATGCCTCCTTGGACCGCCACGCATCAATACCGATACCGTGCGCCTTCGTGCGTACGCCTCTGTGATCGTACCGCATTGCTCCTCAATGCGTACTGCTTCACTACGTACCGTCCTTCTGCGCTTGCGTATGTACGACTACGTGCATCCACTGTCATGTCTTGCACTGATGTCTGTACTTGCTATGCTCGCACTGCTACAAGTACCACGACACTCTACTACCGAGCCAGTGTCCTGTGTGACGCTTCTCCATCACGTACGGTAGAGCCTCCAGACTCTCGTGGATAACCTCCATGATATCCACATTTTTCGGACTCCTCATGATGTCCTTTCTCCATCGATCATTCTCGAGCATCCAGCTACCGTATCTGCACGATCATTCTCGATCACGGAATTTGGGGGTGTGACAAGCCTCCCCCACCTGAAGAATCGGTTGTCCTCAACCCGAGCATTCCATCTTCAGCTGGCGTCCCGTCACGATCCTCCATCCGCTAAGCACCTCCTGATGCTACTCAATTGGAAGGGTGGTGCTGCCTTGCACCGCCTCCCTTCCTGTACTTGGTCTTCTCACGAACCATGTCCCTCCATGACTTGGTCTTCAACGTGAAAAGTGGAGCTTCCTCGTCAGCTCCCATTTTTGATGTATCCCTCCTGGATACAGCAGCTCCATTGCTGGTGTGTGGCAGCTCCAGCTTCACGTGTGGAGTACTCACCTCCACGCTTGCTCATTGACGATCTCTATCGTTCCCTGTAGGCGTCCCCACATCCTGGGAAATGAGCACCTCCTGCGTTCCGAGCGTCTTTGGTATCTTGCCTCCTGCAAGATCATTGGTAGTGTGGTTCGTCACCACTCCACCCCCATGGACTAGCCGCTTGCCCATGTTGCATCGCCCTCCAGTGCTCTGCCTTGCCTTCTCGTGCGCGGATGTTCTCCTATCCGCCGCTTTGGATGTATGCCTCCTGCATACACGTTGGTTCTCAGCATGCACCTGCGCACTCCTGTGCATCCTCGATCGAGCCTTGTCACCTCCAAAGCTCTCTATTGTGGAGTTCCCTCCCTCCACCGAATTTGAAGCTCCAGCTCGAAGTGTCGTAAGACGTACCTGGGGTATAGCACCAATTGCTTCCAAGCGTATCTCACCTTCTTCTTCATCCTCTTCGTCCGTACGAAGAGAGTTCGGCTTCTCCTTCTTTGGGCACTCCCGCGCCGTATGCGGTCCGTCGCATATGAAGCACCCCTTGCTCTTAGGTTTCTCCCTCTTCTCGGAGTACTCCCGTTCCTCCATTGGTGGATCTTGGGCAACTCCTTTGCCCCTGTCCTTCGACCGCGCCCTCGGATTGCTGGTGAACTCCTTCTCTTCAGCCTTGTGACTTGGTTGGGTCGCCCCATAATCGACCAACGCATCTGCCACCACGATCGTTGAATTAAGGTCCTTCACGCCATGCCTCCGCAGTTCGACTTGCGCCCAGCTTTGCAACCCGATCGTGAAGTTGAACAGCTTATCCTCCTCGGACATCCCCTTGATGTCCAGCAACAAGGACGTGAACTGCTTCACGTACTCACGAATAGTGCCTGTTTGCTTTAAGCGTCGAAGAGCCTCCCGTGCAATCCACGCAGTGTTCTTTGGCAGGAACTGCACCTTCAGTTCCGTGACTAGATCATCCCACCTGGATATCTTCGGTCTTGCCTCATCTGCTGCACGGCTCCTCCACCATAGCTTGGCGTCGCTCGACATGTACATCGATGCCAAACCCACTTTCTCGGCTTCCGTCATCTTGGTCGCCTCGAAATACACTTCCATGTCCCATAGGAAGTTCTCCAAATCCTTGGCACTCCGCATACCTGTAAAAGATTTGGGTTCGGGTACCTTTGCGCCGCTGCACCTCCGTGGAGCCTCCGCTGTTCGCCAATGCCTTCTTGATGAGGGAGATCTCACTCCGAAGATCTTCCATCATCGTATGGAATGCCTCCAGTTTGTCCTCAAAGGATTTGATCTGCTCCGCTGAGCGTTGGGTCTCGTCCCCAACATCCGATCCTTCTGAAGAACGGTCCTCCAGGCGGCGATGCGATGGGCCTGAGTCCCAATGGTGGACTCCACTTCTGTCATCGCCTGCTCCAGTGCTGTCACACGCTCGGTGACACCCACCATCTTCGCTCCGCTGATTGAAGATGTACTTGCTCCAACAAGTATCCTTGGTTCTCGCGATCGACTGTTCCAACAGCCGCTCGTAGCTTTGCCCACTTCTTGGCACCGACCAAGCTCTGTGATCTGCTCCTTATTCTGATACCAATCCGCACCAACGAATTGTATCCCGAACCGTGCTCTGATACCAACTGTCACATGGTCAAAATCCCGCTATTGATTTCGACTGATCCTGTGCGGCGTTAGCTAACCCGTAGCTAACCAGCCTTCCCGAGTAGAACGGTCACGGACGCGCTCCAACTCTTCTCGTACTCCTGCTTGCTAGCGCACCGACGCTTCCAACACAACACGAGCACGAATTCCGGATCGCTCAAGAACACTCTCAAGAATACGCTCAAGAACGCTCAAGAACTCAACCAAGCAATCACACGAGCACGGGCACAAAGCTCTTCTCTTTATTAGAAGGGGAACTATCTCAGGAGTGGGTAGACACTCTACACTTTCTCTCGTGTAGACTTGTATGTTTACAAATGAGTCACCACCTCTCCTTATATACAAGACTCAAGGCAACCAAGGGACACTCATTATTACATCTACAATAATGATACATAAAGACACAAGAGACCCTTCGAGTTCTTCAGCAATCCTTCGCGTTCCTCAGCAACTCTTCGTCTGCTCGTCTCTTCGACTCCCTTGTTGACCTTTCGTCTTCCTGCACGGTTGACGCCCAGTCAACCGCCCATTCATCAGCATACTCGCGCTCCAACGCTTGCTGATGCAGCTTTGCCGTAATTCACCAAGTGCCACCAAACACTTGGTCTTGTGCCAAAGGGAACCCGCGGCCTCCAGACCCTCGTACGGTAAACCCTTACTTAGCGTTTCTCCAGTTAAGGGGAAGTCCTCCAGAACTTCGCTATCGTGGCCTCCAGACCACTCTCATACGTGTAATACCGAGCATGCTCGACAATGCTCGTACTCAGCACCTGCAACGCTCCGTGCCTCCTTGGACCGCCACGCATCAATATCGATACCGTGCGCCTTCGTGCATACGCCTCTGTGACCGTACCGCATTGCTCCTCAATGCGTACTGCTTCACTACGTACCGCCCTTCTGCGCTTGCGTATGTACGACTACGTGCATCCACTGTCATGTCTTGCACTGCTGTCTGTACTTGCTATGCTCGCACTGCTACAAGCACCACGACACTATGCTACCGAGCCAGTGTCCTGTGTGACGCTTCTCCATCACGTACGGTAGAGCCTCCAGACTCTCGTGGATAACCTCCATGATATCCACATTTTTCGGACTCCTCATGAAGTCCTTGCTCCATCGATCATTCTCGAGCATCCAGCTACCGTGTCTGCACGATCATTCTCGATCACGGGAATTTGGGGGTGTTACATTTGCCATAGTAGGGAGACTTACAATGTCTTGTGACTACAGGGAAACAGAATATTGCTTGCAATTATATCAGCTGCTAATACAAGTGCTTAACATTTCAACATCGTTTTTTCATTATTTTTTAAAGTAACTTAAGAATTTCAGCAAATGATGCATAGAAAGCAAAGATAATTATCATGACTTTTTTATTGGTTAATTTACATGATATTTTGTTTGATTGTGGATCTTTTTCGTGGATTTTGAGTAGCTTTTAATTTCCATTTGCCATAAAAAAACTTGATATAATCAATCAATTAGATTGAATGACTGCATGCTTTGGGTAGCCATTTCCTTTTATCTCTTTGTAAGTTGGCTCCACCTCTCGGGCAGCCCTTTCCACTATCAGAGGGAAATTGGCTATGATACCATTTGTAACGTTCCGAGCTTAGGTCTCAGGTCTGTTATCAGGAAAAAACAGATCTGACAACTTATTGGATTCGGACCCAATTGGAATCCCTTAACAAGCACCCAAAATGCTTAAGTCAAGTTGTTAAGTAGTCATCTCCACCATTTATAAACCACACCAACCCTTCGTGAGTTTTAAATGTGAGTCTATTTTGGGGGGTTGGAATATTAACAGAATTAAAATTTCCTTAACATGAATAATGACACTTAAACGATAAGTGGAGCTAAGTGCTACACCTAAAGTTGAGTCACCTATAGAGTTCATTAACCGAGGCCTAAAGGGAAACACCTTTCGAGGGTGTCGGGTTCGGTGAATTTAGTGGAAAGTCCACCATTAACTCAGCATTAATGTCATCATGTTCAATGTGGTGATTGAGTGATCGTTTGCCGCCAACGGTAAAGCAACCAAAGCTACCTAACAACTTATGAGATAAGACAAATCCACAATAAATAAGCTAAGTGCTTACGAAGACCAAGTGCTTATGTGAAATGCTAAGTATATATGTGTTATCATGTGAGTGTATATATGCAATTATGTTACGGTTATGAGCATATGCGCAAATATGCCAAACCTTAAGGCATATATGGAATGTAAGGTACGCAACTGCATGAATATAAACATAAATACTCTTTTGTATGCATAATTAAGTTTTTTAAGGACCAATATGATAATATGCATGTGACAAGTCAAATCTTCTATGTGACATTGTAAGGGTGAAACTATAAATTAGTTATGTGGCAAATGTGTAAATAAAATGAATGTGTGGGTGTATACGTGAAATATTGTATGTTGCATAATATGGACACCCTTATGTATGACGATAATTATGAGTAAGATATATCACAAACATGAATTATATTCCATATATTGAGTTAAGGGTATTGTGAATATTGATAATAGTATGTATATGGATGTGACACATTTACACATATGAGATTTGGTATTTTTAGGCAACTCACATGATACATATACATGAGGATGAATATGAAAAATCATGAAATTCTTCTTTTTAATCAGTTACAAATGTTACTAATTGTACTCGTGGATAATATAGACGAATACTATGCATAACTAGAAAATAAGATAAATACTAAGTACTCATGTTAAGATTATTTATGTTATGAACGAAGTGTTTAAAGGAGACTAATGAAGACTTGATTTTTGCGCTAGTTGGTTTGACTTTATCTTGACATATACTGAACATTAGGCTCATACCATATATTCTTATGTTTTTATTGCAGGTCAATGTGAAGACAAATTTAGATGCATTTGGAGACTTGTTTGCGAGGACTGAAGGAAGGATATCATTTGTGCCCACTGAAAGAAAACATCTTGATTTTTTAGATGTGTATTATGGATAGAATAAAATATTATTTGATTCCTTATTACAAGTGTGTTATCATTGATGTTCGGGAATAACACTCGGATCCGACGTGGCATTATATATGTTTCCGATGTTCACCAAGGATCTAGGATGTTACGGGCGGTAGCAGAGTCAAATTCCATCTGATAGTGAAAAAGGGTACACGAGAGTGGAGCCACCCGTACAAAGAGATATGAGGAGAGGCTATCTGGAGCGTGCAACCGCCACTGTCGTTGCGAATAAATGATTGGGTCATGTCGTAACGAGGACGTTGCAAATATAAGTAGTGGAGGTTGTAACACCCATACCTCCAAACATTAGACCCACATCTAAAACTCAAAGTGTAAGAGTGGATTGTAAGTGGTAGGGAGCAGTGCTTTGAGAACCTGAGCTTAAGCATTTTGGACTTGAATCCAACAAGGTGTCATGATCACTTTTTCTCGATAGATGATCAGGGACCTAAGCCCCAGGAAGTTAAATCTATGGCCTTGTCAAGGACGGAGCAGCACACGGAGAGTTCTTCTCCGTGCATCAAGCCTGTACGAAGAGATTCTAATTGTTGCTTTCCACCGTCTACTTGAAAGAGCCTTCGGCCCAGGCGCTCTCTCTCTCTATCCCTCTTTTTGGATCAATGAACGATGGTGACAGATCTGGTTCAAGGGAGGTCAACGACGTGGTTTTGATAATATGGATTTACGACTCGTGATGGTTTCATGATTGGGGGTGAATTGGAGGGATAAGGGCGGTTGGAGCACAACGATGGAGGTGTTGGCGAAGATAGGATTAGGGGAGAGAGAGTGCGTGTGCCAGAGATGTGGTCGAAGCTGAGTTCAGTGAACAGTGAGCGTTCGGTTCGACCGAGATTGACAGGGGAAAAGGGACGATGTTGTGGCTGTTAGATTTGTTTAGATCCAACGCAGTAAACAAATGAACTACCAAAACTAGATATATGATGACTTGAATGGGATCACCAAGAATCTGGTTGCTTAGTTACTGCATCAAAGTAACCTTAAATACAATCTGTCGTACGATCTCGACCTACCGTCGAAGCTCCGACATTAAGGAGATGATGGTAAGGATGATGCGGATGACGTTGTTGTCCACGCGTAAGAGTATACACGAGGATGGGCACTTTCTTCACATTCATAATTCCGACCAGCAGAATATTAAAAGTTGGGAACAAATTTCCCTACTGCCCAACGACAATCTTGCGCCCGTGACCTCCAATGGGCTGGAGATAAACAATGGGCATCAACAGGATAAGTCACCACTACATTAATTGCATATTTTGAGTGGTTTTTTAGTGACTTTTGATTTCCATGCTACACTAAAACGATAAAATAACTAAGGGATTCATTGGATTTCGGGTTTCATTGGATTTCCGTACGTATAACATTAGGATAATTATATTCTAACATAACGTAAAATTCAACATTACAATCATTATAATCGTAACTCCATATATCCAATTTCTCCAATCCTCTAAATGACCATTATTCGCAAAAGGATTGTCCTTGCTGCTGACCCTCCAAACAATGTCTACTCCAATCCAACGTGTGCCACGTTGAACAAGGGCAGTTTTCTGCACAAATTCAAGGTACTCCCATTTTAGGGAGAGTTTTCCCAAAGTTTTTATCTGAAAATAAGCTTCGTTCGGAATTCATGCATTTGTAAATAATTTACATTCACACAATCTTATTCAGATGTAAATATTCACCTACTTCGCCCATTTTTGATCAATTCAAGATAACTCCAATTTACATGAAACCAATTCTATTGTATACATAAAATAATAATAATAAATGCTAAAAAAATACTAACTTGTAAACACAAATGCTAATTCCAGGGCAGAAAGCCGTAAAAGCCGATATCTCTCACATACAATGTCCAATTTCGTTATACTCGGATTTGAATTAATGTAAACTTAATTATATACAAAATTAACACCAAATTCAAAATAATCTGAGTTCATTGGTGAAACTTGGATTTTAGAACTAATTATATATATGTACATATTTACTGAACTTTGCTTTGTTAATTCATGCACATGTTTAGCTCTTATTTATTTATTTATTTCTCACTTATTTATTTCATCTTATTTTAAATTTATTACATCATAGTAAATCCAAAGAATCAAAAAAGTGAAGAAAAATACAAATTCTGACTTGAGCTCACTGACGTAATTCGCATGTATACAATTCCCATCACTAATTTAATCCGACGGTTTATTAACTCATAAAAACCCAAAAAATTCCATTCATGTCTAATGCATTATTTCACATAATGTTGCTTTTGGTATACAATTCATCCAATAAGACTAGATAAAAAAATACAAAAATAGTATTTTATATACATAAAATATCAAATAAAAAATTCATATCCTGCACAGATGAATCCAATTGCATTCGAGTCCTTCACTGACATTATAGTATTCAATTAGATCATCATTTTTATTTTATATATTTTTGCATTTGATGTCATTTTTTCTATTTATGCATTTTCTTTGTTCTTTTTAGTCCTGGTCAAGGTCAAAGTCCACGTGGCACCACATCACTGGTCCACCTCAATGTCTAATAAACCTCATTGATTAATCGCTAATGGCTAAATTAATATTCACTCCTTGTAATATGACCGTTAAAAAATTTATTAGCATCGAGACATGCTCGATTTAGTTTATCCAAGAAGATTTGAGATGAACACAAGGACATGAGCTTCTTAGCTAATTTAATACAGGTGGTAGCCACAAGGGCTATCTGTAAAATTCCAAGCGTGAAAGGACAAGTTTGGAATTTTGGAAAACCCAACAGTACATGGGCACAAATGACCTGGGTGAACACGTTCCTGTAGGGCCTGTTTGGTTGCTGGGTTGGACTGGGTTGGGTTGGGCTGGGTTGGGATGGGTGAATAGTAATCTGTGAGGAGAAAGTACCCTTGTGAATAGTAACCAGGGTTGGGCCAACCCTGCCCAACCCTGCAACCAAACAGGCCCGTAGTGTGGTTAGACTGTTCTGCAATTTGAAGAAGAAGGTGGGGCTCGACTGCAAGATTCCCTGGGGGCACAGTGTGTGTGTGGGTTCAGGCTTGGAACATGCGGTGAGGATCCGTGCTTTGGTCTTGAATCAGAGGCGGTGGCTTGGGGCACTCCAGAGTCGTCATCTCAACATCGATTGGGGCGAATCCAATGATACCTTCTCCTTGAGAGTATCTCCTTGTGCTTTGAGATGAGGCGATGATGATTAGGCTCCAGCGAAACCCTACAGCATGCAAGGCGATTTGGAAAGGCTTCTCAAGCTCTACTCGTCGGAGGAGGCGGAGATGAACGATGGAACTTGTAATTTCTGGCGATTCACAAAGTGTAGGACCCTTGCAGGTTAGATACAAAATGCCCGCAGCCTGCGATATATTTCAGGGTGTAAATAGTGTGGGATGGGGGTTGTCGGAGGCAGAGAGAGGCAAAGTCTTGAGTGGGTTTCTCTCTCGTGCAAGGAGAGAAAAGAATCGGAGGGGATGAGTTCATGCATAAAAGAACGGTGTACTCAGAGGTGATATCGAAGATGGTGATGTTGCGATGGAGGTGTTGAGGTTATTAGACGAGTGATCTAAGTATGCATAAAATGGATATGCCCTTAAGGAGGGAGCTAACTTGGCTCCCCCGCGCCATTTCGTCCCCTTTTTACGTTTTTTCGAAATTTCTTCCATGAATTTTCATAAATATATCCCTATATTACGTCATTCAAATTTGACGCGAAACAGAGACTCATACGGCCTCCATCCAGAAGGGTCGTTTTTAGCAATTCTGTTACCGTTAAAAAATGACTGTCTGGATGGAGACCGTATGAGTCTCTGTTTCGCACGAAATTTTAATAGCATAATATAGAGATATAGTGATGAATATTCACGGAAGAAATTTTCAAAAAAATAAAAATAAAAAAACTGGATGAAATAGCGCGGGGGGAGCCAAGTTAGCTCCCCCCAAGGGGCAGCCCCATTTAACCCCCCCCCCCCCCCCACACACACACACGCACACACACACACACACGCACACACACGCACGCATACACACGCTCGCGCACACACGCACGCGCACGCACTCACGCACGCACGCGCACGCACGCACGCACGCGCACACACACACACATATATGAGAAAAATGAGGCTACTCCCATCTAATTTCTGGCTATTTTTTATTTTTTTTGAAAAATATCGTCATGCATCTTCATCACAATATCCCTCTAATATACCATTCCAATTTCATCAGAAATAAAGACTCCTATGTTCTCCATCAAGAAATCCAATGCTGTTGAACTCGGTATTCGTTATTCAGTCGGAGGGTCATTGAATAAAGAATATTTAGTATTCAGAAGAATATTCGGAATTATTCGGTTACGCAATTTTAATTATTTTAAATATAAAAAATATGTCTATAATATGATCTTATGTATTCTATACATATATGATCATTAATCAATAATAGCCTAAGATAAAAATAACAATTAATAATTTACACATATGGAGATCTAATATTTGTGGTCATACAAAGATGAATACGAACCTTTAAAAAATAAAGAGGCCAACAATATGTTACAATAGTCAGTCGAATATTCTGGTGAATACTCAAATATTCAGGAATATTCGAGTTGGAATTGATCGAATAGCGATGTTTTATTCGATCACCCACAAAATAAGGATATTAAACAAGATATTCACTCTATTTGGGTGAATATTGCAATCGTGTCAAGAACATGTACTTTTAACCGTCTTATAATTGATATGATCGATATGTTCTTAATGGATGACATATGAAATTTTGTTTCTAATGAAATTAGAATGTCATATTAAACGGATATATTGATAAATGAGTTTAATGGGGCTGCCCCCTTGTTGGTTGCCCCCGCGCTGGTTTCAGCGTTTTTTTATTTTTTATTTTTAAAAAATATCGCCATGTATATTCATCCTTATAACCCTGCTATATGCCATTCGATTTTCATCAGAGACTCCTACGACCTCCATCGAGATGGTGTCGATTTTAAAAATCTTATTATCGTTAAAAAATGACTGTGTGGATGGAGGTCGTAGGAGTCTTTGACATATAGAAGAGATATAAAGATGAATATAGATGATGATGTAGGAGATAGAAACGGAGACTCCAGTCCACCACCACCGCGGTTGGCAAGAGCAACAAGAACGAGTTTCTCTCTCGCCCTCGAAGAATGGTTGGCGGCGACAGAATCACCACCACCACCAACAACAACGGGGAGGCGCTGAGTGCGCAGGAAACGGCGCTCTACGACCGCCAGATACGCGTATGGGGCGTCGATGCTCAGCGAAGGTATCGCACTCTGATAGCCACGCGATTCTCGACCCTTATTATCTCTACCCTAAAAGAAGTTCCTCCTTTTCATGCCTCGGCGCATTCCAACTTACTGCTCTTTATTGCGATCCTATTCTTCTCTCGGAAGGCTGAGCAAGTCTCGTATTCTGGTCTGCGGGATCACGGGCACCACTGTCGAGGTAAGCAGCGGATCTTTACTCTACTTGAAGTATGGTCGTAAATGTAAAAACAGAAATTTAGAACACATCTTCCGAGCTCAAGAGCTCCGACTTCTAACGAACCCAAATGTTCATGGAATCACTAGTTCTCACTGCCCTAATCCTCGAATGAATATATAGTATTCTGATGGATGTCGCTGTTTGTGCATACGTCATGATACCAGCATCCATTACAGTAGAAAAAATCCCGTCATTTCGTTTTTGGGTAATGTCCTAAACTTTATCTGGGCTCTAGTAGTGGAAACAGTGATGCCACCTATCTATTTCTGGGTAAACCATTAGCTACGGAGTTTCTCAACCATGCTCTCGAGCCAGGAGTAGGATGCATGGAGAGGACGACCATACTGCTTCGCTGTGAAGATGGCATCTGAAGCTGGAGAATCTTCGTCTCACTCCTTGCATGAAAACATGTGACGATGAGAATGTCCTTCATAGCTTTAACAGTGGGCTGATGTAGAATATTGTTGTCTATCTCCATGGCAACGATACCAGAGAGCCAGACAAGCGACCATGCATTGTCTTGCTCTACGGAGCGTTCTACCCAATCTTGTCAGTCGGTTCAGGTTGCGTCAGGATAGATTCCTTGTTGTTGCTCTCCATGATACTCCTGAAAGCATAACCCATAGTTCATAGTTGGTCGCATCCATGTTGATGATGGGTGTGAGACCTTTGAAGGCCCCAGAAGAAGACTGTATCGATCTTGTTGATTGACACGAGGAACGAAGGAGAACGATCTGATTTTGCCTACCCAATCATGTAAAGAAGATGTTGTGTATGCGGATTTAGAGAACAACTTTCTCCATCAACTCCGAAGGCGTTCCAAAGCAGTTAGGTTATTTTTAGAGCCATGAAATCACATTGAATTGCACCAAAATCAAACCACCGAAACCACACAGGTGAGGCTAGGCCAACATTTGGCAAGGGGAGGAGTCGCTTGTGGCGAGATGCTGCTTGATGGTACTGGGTACGCTAGGGGATGCATGTAGTGATGTCGAGATGTAGAGGCATGTTGCAACGCTCTTCATGAGGACTTGCATGAAGATGGAGGCATGGTGGCCGACGAGTAGGGTTAGGATTTCGAGGGTACCAAGGCTCCAGCCTATGACCACCATGGTTCTGATACCCTGTGGAAAGAAATGAATAACTTGTTTATTATGTGGTCATAGGGATCCTTTATATATAGAACTTTAGAGGGAAAACAATTAATGAAGATTACATAAAATGGAATAAAGAATACCAAATATTGTTTTCTATAACAATATATTTATGATGTCCTGCATAATCACATGTCGTGATCTCAATGGATGCTCCTTTGTCGAAGAGTAATTTTGTACCTAGCGAAGGCTTTCAGGTACCTTAGAATCACGAAGACTGCATCCATACGTGCTTGACATGGCTGCTCCATAAAGTAACTCTGTTTGCGACACAGAATATGTCTAGGCTGGTAATAGTCATATATAAGAGCTTCCCAACTTGCTCCTTGTATTTCCTCTTGTCCACCTTTTACGTATCATCATAATAAAGTTTCATGCTGGGATCCATAGGAGTAGTAGCATGTCTACAATCTGTCATCTCGATTGCTAGAATAAGGTTAATAACATCTGCCTCTAAGCATGGCCAAAATTGCTGATTTTGCCAACATGTCGATAAGTTGGCGAAACGACACATCGACGATTTGCTGACGAAATAACATCGACATATCACATAATCCACCCCCAAACGAATACAACAAGCAACCGAAAGGGAAGATACATTGGTGAATTTCACCATATTAATGCCATTTCGCTACCTTTGAGAAACCGTTATTTTGTGAAATATCACTGAAACACGATAAATTTTCGAGCCATGCCTCTGATTCATCAATAGTCCTCTCTAATTCTTGGCAAATTCAAGCTCTAGAAAGTATCACAGTTCTCTAAGTCCGTTGTTGACAAATTGCCATTCAAGGAACGTCGTCACCTCATTAATCCTTTATAAATCATCTCGTATATGATAAAGCCGACAACATAAATCAGAATAATGACAATACCTTGTGATATCATGCCTACGCAAAGTGAGTAATCTGCATTTGATCTTTTGAAGTGCTGCTGCTCTATCATATTCAAGAGCCTGCTGAACTAAGCTCTTGAGCTTTGCTTATGGCCGTATATATCCTTATGGAGCATGCATATCTTCTGACACTGGCGAACCCATGTGTTTGTTGCATATAGACTTCCTCCTGTTGGTCTCTATATGAAAGGCATTCACGACATCAAGTTGGGAGAATGTCTGGTCTCTTACTACTGCAACAGAAAGGAGGATCCGTAGGGTGGAGTGACGTACCATAGGGAGAAAGTGTCCTGGTAGTACCCTACTGTATTTGAGAAATCTTACGTGCCTCTTGTCTGGACTTGCGGCAGTCAACACTGCCATGTGCTATATGCTTCACTGTAAAGACCCTCTTGCTGCCGACCACAGAAGCCTTTGCCATGGCCTCAAATTTCATCGAAATTCGATTGAATTTCTGTCGAAAATCGATATCATGTCGAAATCGAAAATTTGACCGAAGTGGCCAAAATGACCGAAATATGAGGCCCGTAGTACAAAAAATGACCGAAATGACCGAAATTTCGATCGAATTTCGACCGAAATTCCACCAAAATTCCGTTTCGATCGGTCACGAAATGCTGACCGAAATCGACATTTAAGGCCTTGACCTTTGCTAGGGCGGGAACCAAGCTCCGCACGCCTTTTGATAAAGTGTAATCATTTCTTCCTCCATAGACAGGTGGCACCGACTGCCTTGCTTAACTTCCTCATATGTGCTCGGGATTATAATAGATGACACTCCCACCACAGGCTCCTCGAATTCCTATGATAGAAGCCCCAGTGAAAAATGTTTCGAGAGGATATGTGTCACATGTACACCTCCTCTTCCTAAGAGCAATGTGTTGGTCCAGATCCTCGAAGGAGCACCTCCGGTATTACAATCTTCTGAATACATGTACTCTCATCCTGTATATTCTCCTCCCGATGTATAAAAACATCAACATTATCATCAATGGAAATCAAATTCAGAATTTTCCTGGAGCGTATTGGATACTAGGGAATGCACAAGAGCAGAGGGTCTACTAGTGACGGGTTTGGACATGAAACCTAGGCAAAGTCTGCACAACATGAGGCACAGTAGGAGCAACAAGTGGAGGTGGAACATAAACCTCTTCTCAAACTCATAATATTTCATCATATCACCTGACAGAGGAAAATACATAACAAAGTTAAAGAATCTGACATCAACACTGAGATAGTACTTTCCACAATCGAATAAGGAGCATTTTCTTCTAACAATGAAGATGGCATACATTTGATAAGATACCAAGTGGTGGGGTGAACATCTCTTCAGTAGGAGTGAGGAGCATGACTCTGTATCAAAAGAGTCTTGGTGACATCTAATAGATGACAGTGTTTGTGCTCAATAACCCCATTATGCTGGGAAGTATTGGCACTTGAGGTCTGATAAAGGATGCCAAGAAACTTGAAAGATTGAGATAAATGACCAACACAAAATTCTAAAGCACTGTCTGTTGGGAAATAGAATGAGTTGTTCATTCCAATAACCCTAGTCTCTCTTATATAGAGGAGAGAGCTATAGGTAAATTACAGAAGATAGACATATAGAAATAAAATAGCATAAACAACACATAGAAATATCTCTACACTCCCCCTCAAGATGGAGCATAGTATCAATCATGCTCAGCTTGGAGAGCACTTCTGAAATGGCCCTCTTAGTAATACCTTGGTGAATATGTTAGCCGTCTGTTCTCTCGAGCTAACATGAGAAGTAGAAACCAAACCCTTATAGATCATATATCTCGTATAGTGACAATCTACCTCGACGTGCTTTGTTCTCTGATGTAATGCATGGTTGTTTGCAATGAAAAGGATAGCTTGATTATCATATTGTAACTACATAGGCAAAGGAACATCTACATGCAAGTCTGTTAACACTGCTCGAACCCACATCATCTCTGTACTAGCTTGTGCCATAGTCCTATATTCAGATTTGGGCACTTGATCTAGCCAGTAGCCACAACAGTTTGTTTCTTGCTTTTCTAGGAAATAAGGGAACTACCAACAAATACTGCAAAGCTTGAAGTGGACTTCCTGTCTTTGGACATCCTGCATAGTCAACATCGACACACACAGAAACAGATATAGATGTTCCTCTCTTGAACAATAATCCTGCTCATGGAGACGATTTGAGATATCTCAATATCATGTATATTGCATCCATATGTACTTGTCGTGGTTGCTCCATGAACTGACTTACTCAGTTCACTGCAAAGGAGATATCAGACTTGGTGATATTTAAGCGCTTTCCTATCATCTCTTTATATCTCCTTTTATCTACCTCTTCTGTATCATCCTCATATAATTTCATGCTATCCATAAGAGTAGCAGAGGGTCGACACCCAATCATGCCCGTCTCAACAAGCATGTTTGTAACATATTTCCTTTGAGTCATCACAAGACCGTGCGGGTTCCTGGCAAATTCCAATCCTAGGAAATAACTTAGAGTGCTCAAATCCTTAGTAACAAACTGGCAGCCTAAAAGTTCTTTTGCCATATTTATTCCTTGCACATCATCTCATGTAACAAGAATATCATAAACATATACCATTATGGCAACCGTACCTCTTGGTGTCCTTTGCACAAAAAGTGAATGGTCTGCTTAGACCTCTTGAACCCCTGCTTCCCAATCAAATCCGAGAGCTTCTTGAACTACACCCTTGGACTTTGTTGAAGACCATATATCGCCTTATGGAGTCTACAAACTTGCTGACACTCCCCCTCAGCAACAAATCCAGGAGGCTGCTGCTTGTAGAACTCCTCCTATAGATTTCCCATACAAAAAATGCATTTTTAACATCCAACTGAAACAATAGCCAAATCATGTATCACGACAACTGAGAGAAGGACCCGTAGAGTGGAGCGGCGCGCAACTGGAGAGAATGTGTCCATATAGTCCACGCCGTAGGTCTAAGTAAATCCCTGAGCTACCAGCCTTGCCTTGTAACGATCAAGGTTCCCATCTGCATTGTATTTAACATTAAACACCCATTTGCAATTGAGGATGGATGCCCCTTGCGGAGCAGATACCAAAATCCATGTACCACACGATTGTAGGGTGACAATCTCTTCTTTCATAGCCAGTCTCCAGCGGCTATCCTTCGTAGCTTTCTGATAATTCTGAGGGATATCCACAGTAGATAGAGCAACTGCAAATCTCCGAAATTCCTCTGTCAGACGATGAAATGAAACATGGGACGCAAAAGGATAAGAGGCACATGCACACTTTTGTTTCCTTAATGCAATTGTTACATCCAGATCATTTGTAGCCTCCTCCCTGTGGATTCCAGTCTCCTGTAAAGTTCCCTGCACAGATATATCTGCAGATCCATCGTCAGAAAGTATATTATCAGAACAAACTTGAGGCGTGCCGGATGACGAGTGGTTACCATGAGTGGAAAGAGGTCTACGGGTATAGAATTTTGGCAATGGGGGAACAATACGTGACTGAGTATGAGACGATAATGGTGGAGGAGGTGGTGGCTGGGGGAAAACAGCAGGCACAAGTGGAGAAGATGTAGGAGGTGGTGGCACGTAAACCTCACCAGTAGAATCCGTCGAAGCAAACCTATCTCCTGTAGGGGAGAAAAATATCACCGACTTGAAAAAAGTGACATCTACACTGATATAATATTTTATGTGCAAAGAATTATAACACCGATTCCCCTTTTGGATCCTGGAGTACCCAACAAACATACATTTGACAGCCCTGGGAGAGAGCTTGTCAAGACCTGGAGTCAATTGATGTACGAATGGAATAGATCCAAAGACACGAGGAGTGATCGAGAATAACTCCTTATCAGGAATGACAATGGAGAAAGGAATTTTCTCACCTAAGACAGACGAGGCCATGCGATTCATCAGGTAACATGCTGTAAGAACAACATCACCCCAAACGAATGTAGGACACAACGCTAATTCAAGAGTGTTCGTGTAATATCAAGTAGATAGCAATACTTTTGCTCTGCAATACCATTTTGCTGAGAAGTATAAAGACATGTTGTTTGATGAATAATGTCATGGGATGAGAACAAATGAGATAGAGTAGATGTACAGAATTCCAGAGCATTATCTGTTCTCATAAATTTCACAGAAGAAGAAAAGACATACCACACTTCATTGATAAAGATTTTGATCATATCCCCTGCTCCATATTTATTTTTCAATAAGAAAACCCATGACAAACAGAGAAATCATCGACTGCAACAAGATACAACCTGTGTCCCTGATGATCAGGAACATGACTCGGACCCCAAATATCAACATGAAATAACTCAAATGGGGATCTACTGCTTCGATTCTGACGACTTGAGAAGGACGATCGGCGATACTTCCCCAACTGACAAGCTTCGCACGGGAAGGACGACTCTGGTGAGATCTGCAGCAAAATGTAGATGCCAAGTGAAAGGAGAGACTGGTCCAGTGGAAACAGAGGACGCTCCTGCATATGGGGTTTGGACCAGTCGGTAGTGACCACCTTGCTCATGGCCACAACCAATCACCCTGCCTGTAAGAATGATCGGAAAAACAAGAGACCATGGGTCAAATATCGCTCGTCAATGCAAATCCTTCGTAATCTGACTGATAGATAATAAATTCATAGAAAAATCAGCGGCATGTAACACATTTTGCAAACGCATCGATGGTGTCATAGTAATCTCTCTCTGTCATGCAATCGGGGAATGGGTTCCATCGACAATCACTACAATTCTCCCTGGGGGAATCTGTCTATAGCCTATAGGCTGTAAGCTGACCTTTATCCAGGTGGTGCGTCGCCCCGGAGTCCATAATCCACTCTGTAATCTTAGATCCAGAACATGATGTAATGGCATAAGGACTACCTGAGGTGCTAGCTGTAGCAGAAGTGCTGGTAGAGGCGGAAGGTGCAACATCTGAAGGGCCACCTGGAGTTGATGAAGAAGGAGGCCCGCATGATATCTCACAGTCTGGCCACAAGATCATCAAATCTCTGATCTGGAGTAGAAACAACGGAAGACTCGACCTGCTTTGCTACTCGTGTTGATGCCGGGAAACCATGCTTAGAGTAGCATGTCTCCTATGTATGACCTGGGCGATGCCAAAACGTGCAGGGCTGACGAACACAACTTCCTCTACCACGAGGTCCGCGACGACGAAAGAAAGAAGAGTCTCCTCATCCACGGGAGGCGACCATTGCTGAAGAGGTTTGACTGGTGGTAGTAGACGAGTTAGTAATCCTGCAGAGTCTGTGGAAAGCTTCCTCCATAGGAGGAATGGTAGCATCTGCAAGAATCTAAAAGCGAGCAGCATCATATTTTGGATTCAGGGCCACTAGGAATACACCAACCATGGTGACATTCCTATATGTCTTCTGCTACTTCTGTGTAGCCGTGAGTGGCATGAAACTATGATGCTTCTCAAACATTCCCCGTAAGGATGTATACAACGAATGGAGAGATCGTCCATTCTGCTTAATAGTGAATATGTCGTGCTGAAGCTGAAGATTCTTTGTTTCATTCCTCGCATGAGAATAAGTAGCTGCAAGGATGTCTCACATAGCCTTAGTAGTAGATTGATGTAACACATTATTGACGATCTCGATCGCTAATGTTCCAGAAAGCTAGACTTTGACATACACATCATCCGCCTCCCATGAGGTATTCACCCCAGTTTTCTCCACCGGTTCCTCCTCAGTAAGAATATGCTTCTTACCATTCGACTTCATGAGACTCATGAACTGCATAGCCCAGAGCTCATAATTCGTCCCGTCCATCTTGACGATAGGCGTTAGACTACAAAAAGCGCATGTGGCAGGTACGCCAACTTTTGTTTCTGACATAATGCTGTTGAAAGAATACTGGGGTTATTTAGACCAATGAACAAGTGTCTACGCACACATGAATTGATTTGAATGCATATATAGACTTATGCACCAAAACCCATTATCCTAGCCGAAGTCCCATAACGAGGCGATGAGTCGATAGCCGATGACTACAAGAGTCGACGACTGGCAGCAATAGCCGCTAGACTTCGGTTGGCGGTTGGGGCCGCTAGGGTTGCAGCTGGCGGAACAGGGGTTGGCGGCTGGGGTTGGGGTCGCTAGGCTTGGAGATGCTAGAACTGCGGCTGGCGGCATGGCGACGTGGCCACGAACGTTGCTAGGGCAGCCTGCGACAGGGCGACGAGCACAGGGCCATAGGGATGCAGGCCACGCGTGACGGGGCGACGAGTACGGGGCTGTAGGCGGTGAGACCACGTGCAGCAAGAGAGAGAGGTGGCGGCAGGCGGGTGAGGTAGGGTTAGGATTACGGGGTACGGAGCACCTGTCTAGGACTGTGGCTCTGATACCATGTTGGGAAAATAGTTTGAGTTGTTTATTCCAATAACCCTAGTCTCTCTTATATAGAGGAGAGAGTTATGGGTAAATTACAGAAAATAGACATATATAAATAAAATAGCATAAACGCTACATAGAAATATCTCTACATTGTCAAAGCAAACATATTTAACATCAACAAAACTGATATTCTTTATTTCAATTATAAATGTTTTCACAATAGATCCAACCTTTGTCCTATTTTTCATCAGAAAGGCCCAAGAGAGTTTAGAAAAAATATCAATCGCAACTAAATAGAACTTGTGCCCATGTTGACCATGGACACGATTAAGTCCCCAAGTATCAAAATGCAACAACTCAAATAAAAAACTACCACGACTTTGACGAATTGGGAAAACTAGTATGATGGTGCTTCCCAAGCTGGCAAGCGTCACATGAGAAATTGGGTTGAGACGAGATTTGATGGAGGACTCCTCACAAATGTTGTATGAGAAGATGATTAAACCAAAGGTTCCATGGGTATGAGGAGAATGGTCCAATAGAAATGAAAGATCTGCCATCATATGGAGACTGGACCAATTTGTAAAAACCTCCTTGCTCACAACTACATTCAATCACCATGCCTGTGAGTATATCCTGAGACACAAGAGAGGGGTCAAAATGTTAGACAATTCTAATTCTTGGTACTCTGTCTGATAAATTGCTACTCCAACCCTTTAATAATGTTGAATTAATAATCAATGGTCATTGCAGTCAGGCTGAACTAGGTTTATCAAAAATCATCTAATTGATATGTCAAGAGAATCAGACGGTCCTATTTTTATTTTACTTGGTAAGAAATCAAGGTCGAACTCAGGGACACGGGCCTCTCTCGTAATTATTCAGACTCTTATTCATTAACTAAGTGTTGAGTTAAAGAATCATAGGTCAACTAATGCACTAAAACAAGACAATGCATCAAGCGAATATGAAACATGCATCTTTTTAATTTTATTTTAATCATGCAAAATGCGATGGAATGCAACACAAATAATATGCCCTAGATTAGGATGATGAGCAAATTTAATAATGAGTCAATTTCTGGTTTAATTTAGATGACAAACTTGATTGACAAATTGAACAAGGCATAGGTTAAGTAATAAGAGACACATGGCTATCTAAATAATACATCAAAATTAATGTGTCCACAATAAGAAATGATCATGCCATTAGAAAGTTCACCAACCAAGCTTTAAAATGAAACTGAAATCAACTCAATCGGAAACATGATGTTCAAGATATGCATGAAAGAAGATAATAGCAAACTGAAAGAAAACATGAAAGATAACTACAAACAGGTCACTGGGAGGGACTAAAATGTAAATACGAGAAAGTTCGGGCCTTCCCTATAAATGACCCACACACAGGGGTATTTTTGCAATTATAAAAACCCGCGAGGGCATAACTGCAAAATTCCCCAAGTGCGCATGTGCTGCACGTGATCCAGGACCAGTCTGCAATATTGAAGACTTCGGTGGGCCTCTGTGCAAATGACCCAAGTTCGCACGTGACCGACACATGCTCTCCCATGCTCGGATCGTATCTAAGGCTCGAAGTAGCTTCGGCAAGGCCCGGATGGTAGGCTCAGGTTCGATGCAGGCACGGAATCGCTCGAAGCGCTGAGAAGGTTCGGAGCAGGCTCGGGGCATCCGAGCTTGTTGGTCTGGTGCTGAGGCTCGGGGCAACTTGGCTTTGACGCGCGGCCGATCATAGGCCATCCGATCACGGAGATCGGGTGGCTCCTGTCTGCTCCTGGAGTCGTGGGCGTGTCCTCATCTGGACCGTTGGATGAACGTTGAGATATTTTCATCCAACGATCGCTGTACTTTCTCCTCCGCCGAAGGCTGGGGGCGAAGTCGGATCTCCGGCGAAGGACCCCGAGCTCCGCCGCCTTCTAGCTTGCTCGATGAAGATCCCCATAACTCCATTGAAGATTGGCGATGTAGCTGGATCCCATGGGGATGCGCCGAGCAACCTGGATATGACTGACCATGTCTGAATGACTGAAGCAGAGCTGCGCAAAATATCTCGGCGAGGATTCCGACCGTTGAGGACTAGATTACCTGCAACGTTAGTAGCATAGTCGAAGCTTGATGGGTGCGAGTGCGAGTGAGTTGGAGGAGCTTCGTGCGAAGGGAATGGAGCCCCTATAGATTTCACCGCCGGAGAGTGATGGTGAAAGTGACGGAGGGTGACAGGGTTCTGGAGAAAAAGAGGGATGATATCGGGAGTGTGTGCGAGGATGGTGGATGCGAGGCGAAGCTCGAGGAGCGATCAATGGAGGATGGAGAGGGGTGTAGCGGCCTAGTTAATTACGAGAAGAAAGATGAGAAATACAAAAGAGAGTCAGAGGGGCTTTATTTGAGCTATGGCGGTCGGAGGCCTGGGTTGAGCATCGTGTAGATGCTCGAGGTCGTCGCACGTGCTGGTCGGCCGTTCCAGCGAGCTCGGGCGGGGCTGGAGCCACCGCGACGCAGCTGAGCAGCTGCGGGTCTCACCGGGGGTGTGGGGTCGTCGTTGCTCGATCCTGACTCCTCCCCCTGTCACTGGGAGGAGGAGGAGGGCTGGGCCCTTCCCCTTGTGAAGGTGGACGAGGGTGATCCGGAGGGCGGAATATTTATTGGGTGAAGGTGGCGGTTTCAGAGATGGCGTACGTGGTTTGACCGAGGGATAGGGAGTAGTGGAGAGGACGACGAGGTTGGAGTGATGGCCCGCGAGGGTAAGGAATGATAGGGGAAGGTCGTGGGGCCTTTGGGTAGTGGAGATGGTGGATGGAGACGCGACCAGAAAGGAAAGGGGGGAGGCGGTCAGCGAGGTGGAGAATGTGGGATTGAGGCCACCCGGAGGTTGACGACGAAGCTCAGGCCGTTGGATCTCGAGATCCAACGACTGAGGGTCAAGCGCTAAAGAGCGGTGTGGATATGACCGGATCGATCTCATCGAAGGGTGTCGAGTGCTACCACGTGGCGAACAGTTAGAGAGATGCTGTGGGTGGCTCGGATCGTATTTGGTTGGCTATCGGATGGTGGAGAACTCATCGGCGATGGACGGTGGTGATGAAGGGACGAGGGCACGATCGAATGGTGCCCAAAGTGCCATGTAGAAGGCGGAGATCAAGGCGTTAACGGGCGGCCCAGATCTCACATGGAGAATGATCGGAGAGTTGTTATCTGATGCGGAGAAGCGGCTGGGATGGAGCATCTTGAAGGTGATCGTGAGGTGCAGGAGACGCCACGTGGCGCAAGGACGAGCGGGCGCTAGCGGATGGCGGAGATGAAGCCAAGAGCTTGATCGGACGGTGTATATCAAAGCGGCAATGGATGGCTGTGATAAAGGCTCTCAGACCTTCATCCGACGGTGACTGGGCACGGGCGGCGTGGAGCGAGAGGATGTGGCCACGTGGCTCAACCAGAATGAGCCACGTGTCCCAATCAGATTATTCAAAGAAAGATGGTGAGATATGGAGGAGCAAATGGCCGAATTTGAGAAAACTCAAAACATGAAAGTTGTAGATCTCGAGATCTACAAGTTTCATGATGACCAAAAATGGAGATGAGGTCATTCGAAGACACAAAATATTTTTGTGGGTATTTTTAAGGCTAAAAATACCCCGATTTTAATTTTGCAATTTTTTTCGTGGTTTTTAATTTATTCGAGACTCTTATAATTACAAGACTTTATCTGGTTTTTATTGACACATGTTTAAGCAAGGGGGTTAATATATGCAAATTGTGATGATGAAATCGAGTTTCATCAGTACTCTGTCTGATAGACAACAGATCCGTGGAAAATTTAGGCGCATGTAGCAAATTCTACAGATGCATGTAAGGCACCAACTGAATCTTTTCTTGTCCCACAATAGAAGAATGTCACCCATTGGTAATAACTACATATCAACCAGATGAATATTATTGTTGGATAGGAATTGTTCTTTGTCATCACAGAGATGTTGTGATACTCTAGAGTTCAGGATCCATTCTAAAATATTAGCATTGTGACATGTGGTAAGAGGTTAAGAGCACAACCTGTACCCAACATGGAAGGACATATCGATTATCGATATCGTGTCGATATCGATATATCGACGATCTAGATGAATAAGCATAACATTTCCCATCATCTGAGTTAAGCACTCTAGGAAGGTAGATTGGATTTAGATGAATAAACCCAACTCATATTGTACCAAAATCAATGCGAATTAGCACTCAGAAGAGTCGTGCGGGATATGGATGGGCACACGGGGATTGCTGATGCCTAACACGATTCTCGATGCATAGAGGCTTGTTGAGGTGGGGCATGACTACTGTGAAGATATAGGAGGAGCTGCGAGTGGTTCCTGAGGAGGCAGAGCAGGGCACATGCATTTCAGGATCCCCTTTATGTAAGGAGATTGATAAGGCATGCTTAAGTATATCCATTTCAACGTCAACATATAAAAAATATTCTAGATTTAAAGAATGATTAGCTCCAGAATCAACAAATGTATTTGAGTTTCTACTGAAGATAATGGTGGTACCTGACACTACATCATCTACAGAGATGGCTTCTTGGCTTCTTGAAGTATCATGGAAAAAATTTTGTCTGCATTTTGCTCCTTATTTCGCCCTTCTTTGATATTGCTTCTTTTCTCTACTTCTCAAGTTCAGGTCCTATGACCTATGACGTTACCCCGAATTGGTCCTCTTGTTTTACTATGGTTTGAATTGAGAATCAAGCAATTTCGACGCATATGACATGTTTGACCATAATGATAGCATCCCATTGCTCCAATACGATATTCTCCTTGGTGATGTTTCCCGTATGCATTACATTGCGAATAAGAAAGCCCTGTGTTTCTAGAATTCCCATTAGCAAATCCACTCGTGTGGTACTCTCCACTCCACATCTTTGAACATACAAATTATATTATCTCCAAGTTCTAATATTCCTCCTAACTTTATTCTCTGGGCCTCTCCACTGTGTTCTATTCGCGAACCTCTTCTTTCCTTGACCACATCTTCTATTTTCTTGCACTACCCATTCGGCTTTACGAGTTACTTCCACTAGACTACCATAATCATTATACCCGTAGGATGAGGCCATTTGTTTAATATCTATGTGGAGTCCATCCTCAAATTGTATACACTTTTCTTCTTCTTCGGAAGTCACTAAAGAGGCAACAAACTTCAATAGTTTGGTAAAACACTTCTCATACTCATCAACAATCATGCCTTTTCGGGTGAGGAACAAAAACTCCTTGCGTCGGTACTCTCGATAGAACTTTGGATAGTATATTTCATCAAATTCCTTTTCAAATATCTGCCATGTAATCTGAGATGGGTTTGGGTATTTCATCCCAACTGATGTCCACCAATCATTAGCACTATCTTTTATAAAAAATGTTGCATATTTCAACTTTATCATCCGTCAAAGCAAATATTTTTTCCATATACTTGAATCATTCCCTTGCTTTCTTCGGATCGATGTCTTCTTAAAACGATTATGTTTCCAACCTTTTTACATGTTCAAACGACATTTGCTGCTGAGTGTTGCATACTGTTGGGAAAAATATGAGAATTGTTTATTCTTGGGAATCTTAGGCTCTCTTTTATAGAGGAAAGACCTATGGGTAAATTACATAAGATAGACATATAGAAATGAAATAATAGAAAATGTACACAGGAACATAGAAGTATCTCTACACTCCCCTCAAGATGGAGCATAGATATCAATCATGCTCAACTTGGACGAACACTTCTTAAATGCCCCCCTGAGTAATTCCTTGGTAAAGATATATGCTGTTTGGTCCCCTGAACTGACATGAGAGGTAGAAATCAAACCCTTGTGAATCATCTCTCTAGTATAATGACAGTCTTTCTCAATATGCTTAGTTTTTTCATGGAATGCATGATTATTCGCAATAAATAAAGTAGCTTGATTATCACATTGTAGTTGCATGAGCAGAGGTACATTTATATGCAAATCTGCTAACACTGCTCGTGAACCCACATCATTTCTGTGCTTGCTTGGGCCATAGCTGTATACTTAGATTCGACACTTGGTCTAGCTATCACCGTTTGTTTCTTGCTTTTTCAAGAAACAAGAGAATTGCCAACAAACTCATGGAAGCCTAAAGTAGACTTCCTATCCTCAGGACATCCTGCATAGCCTGCTTCAGCACATGCAGGCACAGAAAGAGTTTCTCTTTTCCTGAATAGTAGCCCTGCACCTGGAGAAGATTTTAAATATCTCAAAACCATGTATATAGCATCCATGTGAACTTATCGGGGCTGTTCCATGAACTGACTCACCCGACTCACTGCAAAGGAGATATCGGGTCTAGTAATAATAATATAGAGGAGCTTTCCCACCATCTCTCTATTTCTCCTTCTGTCGGTCTCATATGTATCATCATCATATAACTTCATGCAGGGTCCATAGGAGTAGTAGATGGTCGACACCCAATCGTGCCTGTGTCAACAAGCATGTCTGTAACATATTTTCTTTGGGTCATCACAAGACCCGACACACTTCTAGCAAATTCTAACCCTAAGAAATACCTTAGGGTACCAAGATCTTTGGTAACAAACCGACGATCCGGAAATTCTTTTACCATCTTGACCCCCTGCACATCATCTCTGTAGTAAGTATATCATCCACATAGATCGTAATGACTGTTGTACCTCTAGATGTTCTCAAACTGACAACAGACGCCCTAGGAGGAGCAGACACCAAACTCCAGGTACCACGTAATTGCAACGCATCCATTTCTTCCTCCATAGGCAAAAGCCAACAACTATCCTTCAAGGCCTCCTGATAATTCCGTGGAATGTCCACGGCAGATAGAGCCACTGCAAATCTCTGAAATCCCTTTGTCAAACGATGAAAGGAGACCTGAAAAGGAAGAGGGTAGGAAACATAAGATCGCTTTTGCTTCCGAACTACAATGGGTATATCCAAGTCATTGGGAACCTCCTTCATCTGTGGGCTATTATCCTGTAATGATTCCTGCACAGATATATCTTTAGACCCATCATTAGAAACCGTGTTATCAGAACAAACCTTGGACGTACTGGATGACAGGCGATGGCCATGAGCATTGGTAGTCGGATGGGTATAGAATTTAGGTAATGGTGGAACAATGTGCACATGCGACTGAGTAGTAGGAGGGGGTAGAGGTGATTGTGGTGGTGGAGGTAGTGGTGGTGGCGGTGGTGGAACCACAAGGACAGGAGGAGGAGGTGGCTGATTCGTAAGAGGGGGTGGCATGTAAACCTTATCATCTGAGTCTGATGAAGCCAACCTGTCACTTGTAGGAGAGAAATACATCATAAATTCAAAAAATGTGACACTAGCACTGATATAGTATTTCCTACGCACGAAGTTCCCAAAAAACATGCATTTGACAGTTATAGGAGAAAGCTTGTCAAGACCTGGAATCAACTAATGAAAAAAGTAACAGAGCCCAACACACGAGAAGTAAGTAAGAATAACTCCTCAGGGAAAACTACAGAGAAAGGATTTTTCTTATCCAAGACAGATGATGGCATGCGATTCACTAAATAGCTTGCTGTAAGAACTGCATCACCTTAAAATGAATATGGGGTACGACTCTGAATGAGAAGAAGCCGAGTGACATCAAGTAGATGATGATGCTTTCTCTCTGCAACACCATTTTGTTGAGAAGTGTAAGCATAAGATGTTTGCTGAATAATTCCACGAGATGAATGAAAATGGGATAGAGAACGAGTACAGAATTCGAAAGCAGTTTCAATCCGCATAAATTTCACAGAGGTAGAGAAAACATTCTACACTTCATTGATACATGTTTTGATCACATCTCTGCTTCAGATTTATTTTCAAAAGAAACACCCATTACAAACGAGAAAAATCATCCACAACAACAAGATAAATCGGTATCCCCGGTGATCAGGAACATGTCTCAGACCCCAAATGTCAACATGAAATAACTCAAAAAGGGAGCTACTACTCTGACTCTGATGACTAGGAAAAGCAGATCGGTGATGCTTTCAGAACTGACATGCCTCGCACTGGAAGGAAGAACTTGGTGAAATCTGCAGCAACATATGACACATCTTCTGGAGAGGGAAGTGATCAAAGTGTAGGTACCAGGTATAAGGAGAAACCGGTCTTGTTGTATGAGAGGATACACCAACATAGGGAGTTCGGACTAGGCGATATAGACCACCCTGCTCACGGCCACACCCAATCACTCTGCCCGTAATTATGTCCTGAAAAACATGAGACGATCGATAAAAAATAGCTCTACAGTGCAAATCCTTTGAGATCTGACTAATGGATAACAAATTCATAGAGAAATCAGGAGCATGTAACACATTCTGCAGACGCATCGAAGACGTCAAACAAATCTCCCCCTGTCTAGTGATCAGGGAATGTGTCCCACCTGCAATCGCAACAGTTCTCCTTGGTGGAACCTGTCTATATGTTGTAAGCTGATCTCTGTCCTCGCATAAATGGTACATTCCCCCAAATTCCATAATCCATTTAGTAATCTCAGATCCGTGATAAGATGTAAAAGCAAAAGTACTACATGAGGTACTAGCCGTAGCAGACGTACTGGTAGATGCGGAGGCTGCTACGTCGGAATGACCTCCAGGAGATGGTGATGAAGCAGGGGGCATGATATCCCGCAGTCTAGCTACGAAATCATTAAATGTCTAATCAAAAGTAGGAGCAGCAAGAGACTCAACATACTCTACTACACGGGCTGAAGCTGGAAAGCCATGCTTGGAATAGCATGTATCCTCGGTATGTCCTGAACGATGACAATACGTGCATGGATGACGAATGCGAGCTCTTCTAGCATGAGGCCCACGTCTACGGAAAGAAGATGAGCCTCCTTTTCCTTGAGAGGCTGTCATAGCCGAAGAAGTCTGGCTAGTGGTTGTCGATGGAATAGTAATCCTGCTGAGCTTGCGGAACGCTTCCTCCACGAGAGGAATAGTGGCATCTGCTAGAATCTGGGAGCGGGCAACATCACATTCTCAAGCGAGGAACGAGACGAAGATCCTCCAACTCCAACATGACATATTCACTACCAAGTAGAACGTACACCCCCTTCATTCACTGTATACATCTTTGCGTGGGATGTTTGAGAAGCTCCATAGCTTCACGCCTCTTTGGGCGACTCCAGAGCAGCATAAGACATAAGAATGCTACCATGGTTGGTACATTCCTAGTAGCCCTTGATCCTGAATATGATGCGGAATAGGCGCCGACGCGTGGGGGTACAACGTACGGAGTTGGGCGCGGTGCACGGAGGTGAAGGCGGTAGGTGGGGCTCGTGTTAGGGTTTTGGGTACGAGAGCTCCGGTCTATGCCTACCGGTCTGATACCATGTTGGGAAAAATAAAAGAGTTGTTTATTTCTGAGAACCTTAGGCTCTCTTATATAGAGGAAAGACCTATGAGTAAATTACATTAGATAGACATAAATAAATAAAATTACAGAAAAGGTACATAGAAATATAGAAATATCTCTATACATACAGATCGAGCAAAATCCGTAATCTGATCTAATCCGATGTTATTGGATTGGAGTGGTTTGGTTTTATTATTTTAGTGGATCGGTCTGGATTGAAAATTTTCGAATCTGTTAAAGTATGGATTAGACCAGATCATTATCAAAATCCGATCCGATCCAATCCGTTAATCCATCAACGTACATTTATATATTTACTTATATAAATATAACACACAAATATTATCTATTTTGCACTCATTCATAATTTCCCATAAAGGCATAATCAATGTCATTCATCTCATTTTTGATGGATACAAGTCCCCTTACCATTTTATCTCTTTATATTGAAAGTCAAATGCTAAAATTTTAAAAAATTTTGACTTTAACTTGTAACGATGTGAACTTTCTATGGCTATTCCCCTCCCAATTCCATCTCCCTCTCATTTCACTCTTAACCATCAATATTCAACTCGCGGTTCCCTCGCCTGTTCGCTCCGGCGGCTGATAGGAGTGCTCGGGTCGCATCTTGCTGGTCGGACGGTAACTGGTTCCCGGCTTTCGCTGCTAATTTCTCGGATCAAAGACTCGAGGATTTTCTTGCCTTGTTGGACTTTATTAAGGGTGCGGGGTGTCCTACTGAGGGGAGGGATCACTGGGCATGGCGTATGGGCCCTTTCTCGACGAGGAAGGTATATGGGACGATTTATAGGCCCCCACCCTCGCGCTCGGAGAGTATGATTCGTGACTGCGGTTTCTTCTGGGGTATCAGGCTTCCTGAACGGATTGGCTTCTTCCTCTGGCTATTTCGTAGGCAAAGATTGATGACGAGAGATCGATGTGCTAGACTACTGCGCTCCGTCTCTGATAGGTGCGTTTTGTGCGACACTGCAGTGGAGTCCCTTGAGCACCTTTTTTTCAGATGCCCTAAAGTGACTATGATCTGGGAAGACACAAGAATGACATGGTTATGCACTTCCGATTTGGCTTCCTTTTGTGGTTCGATGGTGGCAAACAGAGACAGAGATAGGCGAGGGATCCTTAGGCCCGTGGCAATTTTGTGGGCAATATGGCTGAGCAGAAATGCAGCTCTTTTCTCTGGGCAACGCTTCTACACGGAAAACATGGAGGTGCATTGTGCGCAATTGGTGGATGATTGGGCTTTGTAGTTGCTATGCTTGTTTCGTTTTCTTGTTACCTTTGTAAACTCTCTGTTTACTTTTCTTTAATTAATAAATGAGGCGAACACCACTGAGTGTCTCCCCCTGTTTCTAGCTTCAAAAAAAACCATCAATATTCAACTAGTAGTTCCCTCTCCCTATCGGTTCATTTTGATGCCCCCTACCCTCGCACAATGTTGTCTTCCTCCAATTAAGCGATCTCGCCCGTCCTTATGATGTCGTCGCCTGTCTCGCACAATGTGCGCCCTCTTTGAATAAACAAACACTACTTGGATTCCTTTCCTTTTTAATATATGAATTCGGTTCATATTTTCAGAGAATTTCACGTATTTTGACTATAGGTGATAATCCGGCAAATATATTTCATTTAAGTCTATTTTAAATGAGAGGCGTGATGCCTAATCGGTGGAAAATAATGAAATTGGTTTTGTCTTGCATACTCAATCGAGTATGAATGTTCCATAATTCTGGTACGTCAATGATATGTTATAGTGCCTTGATGGGTGTTCGTGGGAGTGGTTTAACAGTTTAAATTCATTACAATATGTTATAGTGCCTTGAAGGGTGTTCGTGAGAGTGGTTTAACTGTTTAAATTCATCACAAACTTTATTAATATACGTGAAATTTTCAGAAAATTTCACGTATTTTGACTATATGTGATAATCCGACAAATAAATTTGATTTAAGTCTATTTTAAATGAGATGCGTGATGCCTAATTGGTGGAAAATAATGAAATTGGTTTTGTCTTGCATACTCAATCGAGTATGAATGTTCCACAATTCTGGTACGTTAATGATATGTTATAGTGCCTTGAAGGGTGTTCGTGGGAGTGGTTTAACAGTTTGAATTCATCACAAACTTTATTAATATATGTGAATTTTTCAGAAAATTTCACGTATTTTGACTATAGGTGATAATCCGACAAATAAATTTCATTTAAGTCTATTTTAAATGAGAGGTGTGATGCCTAATTGGTGGAAAATAATGAAATTGGTTTTGTCTTGCATACTCAATCGAGTATGAATGTTCCACAATTCTTGTACATTAATGATATGTTATAGTGCCTTGAAGGGTGTTCGTGGGAGTGGTTTAACAGTTTAAATTCATCACAAACTTTATTAATATCTTTCCAAAAAGATCATATTTTTTATTATATAACTAGTTTTTTGCATCCATATTTGGTAACTCACAGTGTTATTATTCTTATTTGAATCATATGTCGAAATCATTTAAAGAACATACACTAAAGAACCATTTATAAAAAAACTTGAATATATTGAATCTTATGTCAACATAATCCTTTAGTTTGATTGTGTGATCATCAACTTTTATAATGGATTAAAAGAGTTATTCAACTTTAATTTGGTTGTGCGCTCTTCAGATATTATTTTCATTGAAACTAATCATAGTATCAATTTTGGAGCCCTTGGAGCCCCTAATTTAAAAATGTTGAAGGTTAGTGTGCTATAAAGTACAAACATGAGTGGATAGACTACCGTGCGGAGATATTTAACTATAAAAAAACTGTGCAATCCGATCATATCCGTAATCCTATGGATATGATTGGTTTGGATTCAAATATTTGTGGATTGGATTGGAAAAAAAATTAAATATGTTAAGATTGGATTGGGCACGGATTAAGCTAAAATCTGATCCGATCCGATCCATGTGCACCCATATGCTCTTCTCAAGTTCTTGTCTTTTGATGGACTGTGAAGCCATGCCTTCTAATGCTTGAGCTATCAACGCTAACTTGTCACACATTGTTGTTGTTGTTATTTGTGTCATGCCCTTGACTAGAGCCTTGGGTGTCACATGAGGTTGCTCATCTGCCACAGTGTCCTATAAGAAACAATTACCTTAATTAGATCCTCCATAAATACTCTTAAAAATATAAAGCCTCAAATATCTTGATAAATTAGGATAGATACTTAATATCATCAAGATCATCACTTGAACTATTTTCATCTACTTCCATATATCAACTCCAAATATAATCGAAATCGAAACTTCAAACTTCTACAAAATATAAAATAAAGATGAAACTCCAAAATCTTTGCTCTGATACCATCTATAATGTTCGGACGCTAAGCTCGGGCTGTTATCGGGGATTACTTGGCCAAGGCAACTTGTTGGGCTTGTGCCCAACTGGAGCCCTTAACCACACCCTAAAGTGCTTAAGCCCAAGTTGACTAGTAGTAGCGCCTACCACTTATAGGCTACTACCACACTTTGTGATTACTAGATGTGATACTATGTTTGGGGTGTTACATCGGTTACATGGATTCCTATCTCAAATCCATTTTGAAACCCTACACGTAGAAAGAGAATCATGAATTGATTATAAATGAGGGCCATAAGGCTCTACCCTAGAGGACAAATTACATAATAGAGATGAAAGAAAGACAAATACATAGACGATACGCGAAGATAAATATATCTCTCAACAATGTATGTTGAAGTATAAAATGTGAAATCGTAATCAGAACAAGAATGAATAAAATAAAGGAATATGAAAACATGGAATGCCCAAAATTTTACATGGATCCCTACTCCGTGAGGAACAAGATGAAACCACGGGAAAAGGCCTCTACGGTAGGATCGTCTATTGCAATTTCTCAATGTGTACATGGGTGTGAGACTTCTTATAGAGATCCACAGATAGACCGGTGTTCCACTTATTGATGATGTGGGACAAAACATGAGGGAACGTAATTGCCCATCTATTACATACTCCAGCACTCCCTCTCAAGTCGGAGCTGAGAAAGCTGCAGTTTGCAATAAAAGAAAATATACACAACTTGTCTTCACTCGATACACATGAGAGAGGAGATTCGCTCGAAGTAGTCACTGTTGGTAGAAGGCCTCCCACGAGGATGGGTCTGCGGTTTTGTGATCGTACCTGTAGTAGAGTCATTGTGACAATCATGTCATGCCTGGAGTTGATTCATTTTAGAAGAAGTCCAACGTGGAGTAGAATTCGCACAATAGAGTGCAGAAGTAGTTGATGCTTAGTGAAGACGACTGATAGCATTATTAGTCTGGAGTGTCGGTTTGTTATGTTGTGGATTGACAGTAGAAGTCTGAGAGGATCCCAGGTAGAGAAGTTCACCTGGAGTAGTCGGGAATATGCACCTGATGTAGAGTGGTTGTCCCCTATGCAGATGTCGAAGTAGTGGAGAGTTAGACACCTCCACTTGGGCTTCTCCTATACTTATATCCATAATGGCCTCTCCCATTTTTTATGAGAACCTGTAGTTGGTTCGCTTGTATAGAGATCCAAAGGAATTGCTTTTGTTGAGGTGTCACGAGTTGAAGATGATGGACGCAGATAGAGATCCCGTAGAAACGTCTCAAGAAGACGAAAAAGCCGCGCTGCTCTCACTCTCTAGTTCTCCCATACTTGATAGAATAAGGAATATGACTTTCAAATTGGGAAATCAAAATGAAGCTTGCATTTTTCTCTTGCTTGTGTGTTTTTGCACAAATCATTTTTTGCAGCCATCTCTTTTCTCTCTCGATTGTTCTCTTTATTTTCTCGTGCAACTTCTTTTTGTACGATCACCTTTTCTTTTTCAACGCCTTTCTTTTTGTTAAGACATTCACTTTTTTTCTTGGCTTTCCTCTTTTTTTGGCCTTCCCCTACTCTTTCTTTTGCTTTCTTTTTTTTCTTGAAACACAATTGGTCCTAAAGCAATGTACATGCCTCATTTACTTCTATCAATACATGAGTTGGCCCATTATGCCTGGAAATAATGACACATCAACCCTCCCCAATTTAGCGGGGTGTATCGAGCTCTCGCCCTCTTTATTTGCATGACTAGGGTTTCCTGAAGGGAACCCATCGCTGTCGCCATGGGAAGAAGGATCCACGATGACGTCACCTAGGATAATTAAGCCACTGCCATCATCGAAGGAGAAGAGAACTGCATCTACGTGGAGGATGATTGTCAATCTGGAGCGATTGCGATTGTCTGCTGGAGATGCTTGCCTGGGGAGGCGCCTTGTGATGGAGAAGCGCGAGGAGTGATGTGCTCCTGGGTTTCACGGAGGAGTCATGTGAACCCCCGAGGATCCGGGTACCCGTTTACGACATTTTCGCGGTATTTCATTCGCTAGAGATCGCATAAGTTACAGAAAAGTAGGAAAATTTTTCGCGCTGAAACTACATATGACATTCACATTCACAAAACACAAGCTAATAGAAACAAATGCCACCAAAATTTTTATTTCATCAACTTTCATATATTTTACAAAATGTACCGTGTTTGATAGTACATACAATATCCCAAAAAGAATTTGACTGAACAGAAGAGAAGCATTTTACATTATCAACCGAACCAAAACTGAAACAAAATAAACCATACCGTCTGGTGTATAACCTGTCTCCTGGAAACATCAACAACTACTGAACAGCAGGCTGTTTGCCTGCCAAAACATGTTAGGAAAAAAGAGGCATCAACGGTTGCTGTTACCTCCCACAATTTATAAAATAAATAGACATTTAATATGTTCAAAAGTAAAAAGAGTTTTCATACATGTATGAATGTAAGTATCTCTAATTATCGCCCATTAACCCAACACTTCCCATATATGACATATTTATATTATATATGAATATTCATACATGTATGAGTGTAAGTATTATATCACCATTTTCCTCAGAGATCATATTTGTGAGTGATGATGGAAAAGTTTGAGATTGGAATGGTTTCTTGATATTTTTTTAAATTCTTAAGTCTAGCGGATAGTCTGTGGTCTTGGTTAATGTGCAACCTCACACTATGACTCTAAAACTTGGGAAATGTCTTAGGGTTGGGGTGCCTCCGTAGGCATGCGGTGTAGTATAATGCATCCTAACTTAGTCCCCAACACGTCCACTAGCTTAATCAGATTGTGGTCACTTTCATTTACTCAACTTGAATTGTAATCCCTTCAAACCTCAAGTGCAGCTGTCTCAGATGTAACTCTAAATGATGTAGATATATATGCATGATCTGGATGTAGAATCGCCAAGTCTGTTGACGAAAGTAAAAACTCAAGCGGTGAAGAAGCCTACAAATGGCTCTTTCGTCTCGCCCTCTAGTTGGAAGTGCGGTTTAATAGAGGGATAGGTCTACTCCCAAACTACGCCACTGAGGCAGGTGAGAGAGACTCTCCGGAAAAGTCGCTCTAGAAACGACCCGACTAGTACGGGTAACCGAGCTCGTACGTAAAATTGAAAAATCGAGGATCCCCCGCCTGGGTGTCCTAAAATAGAGGGTTAGCGGAACTGGTCTAAAGTCGGGATCCCAACAAGGCGTAAAAACACTGCGAGCTCACGTAAAAACTGAAAAGGGACTGGGATCCTAGACCCGCGCACTTGGCGGTCGCTGCCCAAACTGGGCTTCCTTTCCTCCGCCCAGTTGAGGGTCACCGCGCCCTCGCACAGTCAGGTGTAAGGTTACCATGACCGGCACTCTTATTCATAATCAATACTGATTCACGATTATCATTACTTGCTTGTCAACTTATCTCTTTCTCAATTCTTTCTGTTGGTTAATCATACATATCTAGACCTCTTGATTATCTATCTTATTATTAGTGATTCATAGATAACAAAGTATACCTAATGAATGATTTTTTTAGATGATCTAGGATTTGTGGTCGCAAGTTATTATTGATGATATAATCATGCCTGAAATTTTTCTTGGATATTGGCTCCATATATGATAACTATTTGTAGATTTCTAAAGAAAAGGTTTCTGTACCAATATGCATGCCTTACTTATATAAATAGATATTATTATTTTAAGAATCAATGTTCAACTTACATGATCCTTCTAATTATGTACCCAAAATAAATTTATTTATGTATAATGACATATGAGTATGAGACAAGCTTCTGACCAGCTGATGAGGAACTGAGCATGTGTTGTTGCTATAAAAATGAAAGACCCAATAAAAGCTCCTAATTCCTTTAGATATGCCAAAGAATTATCATTAGCAGTTGATGATATGAATAAATAGCATGGTTACTTTGATTCAAGTGTAGCTATAATTATATAGAATAGGCATACTGAAAGAATCCCACATTCACACTTATGTTGATGGTTTGAAGTTAGTAAGATACAAAAACTATACAATACTAATTATGACCAATAAGGTCTTCTAGATTAGATTACATAACCTAACCGAAATAGAAAAATCAGACAAAAATTTCAATATTAATCTAGCTGGCCTTAAGGAATAGCGTAGAGGGTTTGTTTTGTCAAAGATTAGTTCTTACAATCCTAACAATCGACAATGTTTGATCTTAAGTGTTAGCATAGAATATGTACTGGAATTCATTTGTAAAATAGTCGAAAATTAGTGGTGTTAGCTGGATTGCAAAAAAATGAAAAAATATTTTTAAAATTGAATTGTAATATCATTCCGGGAACGCGAGAGGTTGAAGGAGAAGACCGCGGAGATCGCGTGGAGGGGAGGAGAGAAAATAGAGAGGAGAGAGATAAAATCTCAAACTTTTAAATTCATAATTGACTGACTCAAAACAAGACCTACCCTCTCTTTATATAAGAGAGAGGGTTTACAAAAATAGTAAATACTCAAATTACAACTAATTAAATCCTAATTGACCACTAACTAACTTAATTGGACTCTAATTATTTAATTGACCAACAATTGTAATTAAAAATCTACGAAATCAACGTTGAGATCACAGGCGATCTCAATTATTAAATTAGACCACTACGACCACTAAAAACGTAAATAAAATGATAATTATTTACTTGACTAATTGTGGCCCCATAATTTGGGGTCACGCTGCATCAACTCTCACACCGCTTTAAAAATTCGGCTCCTGACGAATTGCGTGAACTGTAGGCTTGGAGGATGATTCCGTGCATTCCGTCGTCTTCTGGAAGAATTGATGCGGAGCGAACGACGGAGTCCATGTGCGGGCGGGAGAGGCGCGGCTGCCGTGGTTGAAAAACATATGCGGTGCGTATGGCGGCGGCGTCGCGATTGTTGTCTTCTTCCCATGGTGCTCAAAGAATTGATGCGGCATGGAGAATACGGCCCCTGAATAACCCATGATGAAGCAATGGCACAGAGAGAGGAGAAGAGGAGATGTGTCTAAAAAGTAGAGCCATGGGGTCCTTATATAGGAAAAACCCAAGACTATAGTCCTTTTTGGATAAGGAATAACTCCTGATTTTCCAATTGCAGCCTCGTTTTTCAAAGATTTCGGCCGCCGGGGGCGTGGCGCAATTTTCGCACCTCTTTCTTTTTCTTTCTTTTTAAACTGCTCTGGACCCACTGTAAATAGGGAAATTTTGGGATTTTAATGCTGCAATTTTCCCAATTTAAGGTCCATCCCCACTTTTCCATGGGACGGGCATCCCGTGATAACCGCCCCTTTCGTTAGGCTTCTCGTGGGAGGCGCAATCTTTGGGTTTGGGACCAGCAGGCGGCGCTCCTTTCGTTAGGGCTTCTCATGGCGGCGCTCGAGCTCTCGTGCAGGCGGCGCGGGGGAAGTCTGGAGGGAGGGGGCGATGGGCGCGGGCGTGGAGGCGCCATCGGGTGCGAGGGCGGTTGGCGGGCGTACTGGGCGGCGCGCGGGGGTTGGCAAGAGGCAGCCGAGCTTCGTGGGGCGCTGGTGGCGAGAGGTGGGGGTCGCGGGTGGCGGTGAGGCGCAACTGGAAAGGGAGGTTGCTGGGCTGGCGCGAGTGGTGGAGGAGGAGGGGGGTTTTGGGGTGCTGGGGGCGAGGCCTGGTGGGTTGCGTGTGGGGAGGGAGGTGATGAGGATGTGGGTGCGACGCTGGGGTGTTGGGTGCGCACGGGAGGGGGTAGCAGTCGGCGAGATGGGTCGGTGAGGAAGGGAAAAGGGAGGCGGGAGGGAGGGTGATCAGCGGCTGGGGGGGGTTCGGCCGGGCGAGGAGGGAAGGGGGTTACCTGGGGTGGTGGGGATTGTGCCGGGTGGCCGGAGGGGGTGGCGGTTCGCTTCCGGCGACGGACTTGGTGCTGGGACGTGCTGGACAGCAGCCGATTCGTCGAGTTTTTCTCCTGAAACGATCTGGACAGCAACCGTTTGATCTTTTTCCGCGACGTTTTCTCGTCCAAACTGGCGGTAGCGGCTTCAACGGGTGGCGGCTTCGATTGGGCGTCGCGGTAGGCCTCAAGGTTGGCCGTGAAGTCCCGAAACATTGAAGACAGGGCTCGGAAGTTGTTGTGCAAATCACATAACATGCGCTTCGTTTCCTCGTCGTAGGCTTCATTGGCTTGCCGTCTTCGTTCGGATGAATGATGATGTCGGTGCGGACGCCGGGGCGGATCGTTAGATCGTGAGGACGATCTAAATGCCATGCTCTGATACCAATTGATGCAAATCGAAAATCCGCACGGCGAATAAAATAATAATATAATTTTTTGGTGGATTTTGGTGGAAGAAATAGAAGGGTTGAGAAGAGAAATACTCGTCGGTAACGAGGGATGGAAGAAGGAGAACCGCGGAGATCGCGTGGAGGGAGAAGAGAGAAAGAGAGGGATAAAATGAGATCAACTCAAATTTTCATTCATAATGGACTGACTAAAACTGATGGACTACCCTCTCTTTATATAGGAGAGAGGGTTTACAAAAATAGTAAACAAATCAAATTAACAACTAATTTGATCCTAATTGACCTCTAATTATTCTATTAGACTCTAATTAATTAACGGACTCAAAATTGCAAATAAAGTCTACGAAATAAACGTTGAGATCACAGGCGATCTCAATTATTTTAATTAGACCAATATGACCGCTAAAAACGTAAATAAAATTGATAATTATTTAATTAAATAAATGTGGCCCCATAATTTGGGGTCACGCTGCATCATTTCTCTAAAAATGTCTCACAACACTGACATGGACAGCAAAAGAATCTGGTGTGCTTTATGTTTATTTGCATCTCTCGCCAAATTATAAACCAAAAACCTCTCGTGACCCTTCTTAAGCAAGTGGACAGTTCATAGAGTTATGATGTTACTTCTCCAAATTAAATACAACATACGGTAACCTATTAATTAACCATTTTTTACCCCACATTAATCAATCTTATCAGTCCATTAACTGAAATAAATATAACACAGACAATGTAAAACATGTTTCAAAAATACAATGAAAAAGATGACACTATGCATTATAAAATTACATCATCACAAAGTAGTAGGGTTCTTCTGTGAAAAGAATGCTGTGGTGAAAATATGGTACATTGTAACTTATAATAGATGTACCTAACAATCCAAACAAGCAACATAGAAACATGCACAGCTCAGTAATTCCCAAAACCGAAAGAGTGATCAAATGCATAATTAAGAGATCAAAAGAGAGATAGGAAATTCATGCATGGCATCAAAAATAGAGTTTAATAAAACATGTATGGCAGCAAAAGATGGGATGGGATTTGTACCTATGAAATTTCAGATTTGAAGATGTAATTGCATGCAGTGGCTTTTGAAAAGAGCAACAAAATTCCTCCAGAGAGTTACTGGATTTTAGGTACTAAATGAGAGAAAAAAATGGGCATGATCAAGCTTGCAACAACAGCTATAATAGTTGCTGGACAACTGCTTTAAGGAGGGGAAAATTGTTGTAACACCTTACCTGGAGTTGAAGCAGCAGCTCTTGGAGAGTGATAGGGCCGCCGAGTTTTGCTGGAAAGCACCAATTGCTCAGCTGCAACTTGCTGCAGCAGTTGGCTGCTGATTTGCAGCAGCAGCAACCAGATGAGAGGGTTGTGCTCTCGCTCTCCCACGTTGGAGGAAGAAAGGGATAAGGAAGAGGAGAAGGGTTTATATACCCAAGGAAGGGTAATAGAAAAACCCATTTTCCAAGTGGAAAGATGGAAATATTCCAACGTCAGTCTTGTACAGAAATCTGTACAAATATTTTTTATTATATATATACTTTGTAAAAAACTTAAAAGTCGACCATTCTCACGCATCGAGCGGATCATCTCTGAACGACGATCAATGAGTATAATATTGATATACTTTTGTTCGGGTTTGGATCCCCGAAATTTTCGAGATACGATTCTGTTTTTAGGTTTTAAATTTTGTGATTTTAAAATATCAAGACCCTCCGATTGATAAACGGTCAATTCTGCTAGTCTTCTTTCGTCGAATCGGATCTAATGACAGTCTCGATTCGTTTCGCGGTTTCCGAATTTGCGTCGCGGCTTTTTTGCGGCGTGCATTACGATGCGACTGATTTTTGGTTGATTTCACCCGAACGACTTTTGATTCATAATTAATTGATCGTTTTATGTTATCTAATGTTGCCAGATAACTTTATTGGGTTAATTGGATCCTAATCGGATCGGGTTCGGTTTGATTGAAATTCGGATGTTACAAGTGACAAGAAACGTTGGAGGCCCATGACAACGTTTGGAGGTGCAATATCTAGAGGGTTGGCATCACATGGGATTTGGAGGGGGGGGTGGCAGTGCCGCACATCGTGAAATATTGGCCCAAATCGTTAGGGGTGCGATGCAGTCAAGATCGAGGAGATTGAAGGGTTCCCGATCATGTGTGGGGAGGACTGGAGGTGCCCCTTTGGGGTTGCCGTGGTTGCTCTGTGGCATTGCCTGGAGCAGGAAAGGAAGCATGGAAAGGCGTTGGGGTTCTTCAGTGAAGTGGGTGCACCACCTGCGCTAGAATTGGTGCTACATTGGACGATAGCGGAACCATACTTCGCCCTGCATGCGCATCCCCGATCCCAAGCAAAGGAGGATTATGCGGCTCCTCCAGACCCTCTTTGCTGTTATCGTAGGGTGTTGGGGCTGCGTGAAGATTGCTGGCGCCTCTAGGGTTAGATGGCACATGCCAGAGTGCCTACCAAAACAAATCCGAACAATATCACAACTTGAGACATTTGTCGCTGCCCAAAAAATTAGTGTTTCATCAGATACCCTAGAACTCTTGAGTAGATTTTTCTGCACACACCCTCGCCACCGAGTCCAACTAACATGAATTTTAAGAATAGGAATAATCGAGAACTACATTGTGCATGAACGATTCCTCAAGTAGACGATTTTCTAAAAATAAAGAATAAACTGCAGAGAGAACTTCAATCCCAAAGAATCTTGAAAATAAATCCCGAAATGACTTGCTATAATAACACGTTGAAGTATAAAACGTTGAAGTATATAATCAGAATAAGAACGAATAAAATAAAAAATATGAAAACATGTAACGCTCAGGATTTTACGTGGAACCATACTTCGTGAGGAGCGGTATGAAACCACGGGAAAATGCCTTTAGTGCTGGATTGTCTATTGCAATCTCTCAATGAGTACATGGAGTGTGGGGCTTCTTATATATCACCACAGACAGTCCGGAATGCCACTTATAGATGATGTGGTAAAAAATGAGTGAGGGTAATTGGATCTTGGAGAGATACCATCTGTTACATATTCCAACAATATAATTATTTGTCTTTGGGCTCTAGGATTTCACGTAATATAAGAAACCCCGTACCCCTTGTATAAGATATTCCGTTAATTATCAATTTTTTCCGTGGATTTTAGTTCAATGTTGTACATAAATTTAAAAGATAATTGTCCGATTTTTAAGATTTGTTTCAGTGTGGTTTGGGCTATGTTATTTAGGGCTGGAAAGACAACAGGGTCAACTCAATTCCGTAGCCCCTAACCACGTCGAAGCGAATCTTAAAAATCGAGTATCACGCTGTTTTCTTTTAGAGTTCATGTATTGTATTTGAATTTGGTACATATTTTAGGGCTTTTGTGTTTTCCATTCTAAATAATCTTTGAACCCTAGGTTTTTGTGGAATCTGAGGCGATTCTTCATTTTCTCTGTACTTTTTACTTATTATGTTCCCTTGTTTCATAAAGAACACCTCTCAAGGCTATTGCTTTCTGCAGAATTTTAATTAGAATCTTTATGGGCTAAGCATGTTAATCCTCGTCCATTTAGCTGAATTGTTTTTAGTACTTTTTTTTTCTCATTTTGCAGTTCTGCAAGAACATTATATTAGCTGGAGTTCGAAGTTTGACATTGGTAGATGATCGGATTGTTACAGAAGATATTCTTCAATCTAACTTCTTGATACCTCCTGATGGGACTGCGTATGGCATTAGAGTTCTCTCTGAAATCTGCTGCGACTCTCTCAGAGATTTCAACCCTATGGTTCATGTTTCCTTTGAAAAAGGTTAGCAGCTTCATTAATGCTATTAACTTTTTGGCCACCTTTATTTTTGTGTTTGCCTTTTTGAGTGTATGTGGATGATTACTTAGTGTTTGCTAATGCTCCCTATATTTTGGTGGAGTCATACAGTATGAGAAAACTTTGCCGCTGGAATCTATTTCCCCGAACCTGTTTTTTGTTGCACCAGAAGACAGAAGTTATTAGTCAGCAGCCAGAATAGTTTACTTTAATGATGAGATGTTTCTGGCATTCTGTTGTTTGTTTCTAACCTGTTAGATTATGTTCCTGCATGTTCTTTGGTTTTTTCGAAGCTGCACTTTAGAGGTACAAGTAACAGCACAAAGTGCTCAAAGTTTATGTTAAAGTTTGTATTTCGCTAATAACATCATTTTTTTTCTTAACCTGTGAATTCCCTGGATAGCATCATAGCAATAAATAAGGATGTTTTGTATTTCAAGACGCAAGCTTTGGTTTTTAACTGTTCCACATATTTGGTTTCTTGTGCTTTCGATTCTCAAAAATGTTTTTCTGCGTGGTTTTAGGTAAAGTTTATGTCCCCTGCATTTATCACCACAAAAAAATCTCTAGTTCAATCATCAAATGGTTTTTCATTCATTTCCTCGCATGTTTGGAATATTTTGACTTGGGGGCATCATTGATATTTTCTGAATCCACAAGTTGTTTCTGTGTTTGATAAGGTCGGACAAGTGAGTGTTTGATGCGGTGGTCATATTTACCCATTCACTCTTTTCAGTAGTCTTGTAGTAAAGTAATCATCTGTTATTTATGTATTCAGATAGCGATAACTACGGGCTTATTTTTTCCTAAAAAACTATGGGCTTATTTTTCTGATAATCTTATTGCAGGCGATTTGTCGCATTTTGATGGTGAATTCTTTGACAAATTTGATGCCGTTGTTGTTGGCCATTGCTCGCTTGCCATCAAGGTGCTAATTTCGTTCCTTTATAGATGTTTTCATGTCTGTTAGTGATGGAGAATGACCTAGTGGGTAATTGGACTTTTCCATGTTCCAATTACCTCACAATGGGAATAGTACCACATCATATGTGAGTGGGACTCTGAGAGTCAGTAGGGCTATATAAAGAGCCCCACACCCCGGTACTCATTGAGGAAATGAAATAGAAGAATCCACCCTTTTTAGACGCTCTCCCGTGGTTTCATCCTGTTCCTTAGAAAGTAGGGTTCCACGTAAAATCTTTCATGTTCTTCATTATCGTTGCTCTACATCTATTTTCATTTCTGCATTACGTTTTTCCACAGTCAACATAACTTTTTTTCCTAATGTTTATATTTTTCATACTTATCTAAAGAACATGGTCAATCCCAAGCCCAGGTAAATGAGGTGGGTTGCACATTAGGTATCCCACAACCAGCGCAAGAGAGGCAAATTCCTAAATAATGTTCTTTTAAGAACACTATTTAGGAATTTGTCTCGAAAGAATTCAGATCTTTTCAACATGGATTTAAACAAACATGAAAATTTCGTTGGGGCGTTCCCTACTAGCGATGCGTTACATCGCCGAATACAATGAAAAGTTGGCAAGGGCCGCTACATCGCTACCTGGATGTAGTTCAAAATTTGCAAGGGTTCTCGCATGAGGAACACATGCAAGTAAATAAGCTAGTTTCGCTTTATTACACTTCGGATGCAATCTAAAATTTGCAATAGTTCGCATGATGGATGCATGTGAGTAAAGAAGTTAGTACAAAAGAAGTTGCAACGAAAGTTGCGGATAGGTAGTTGGGATATTGGCACTTTGACTGTCAAATCGATGGAGATTGTAGATACGATGGAAAGAAGGAAAATTCAGATACTATTTCTCCGAGAGACAAAATGGGTTTGTGAGAAAGCAAGTTAGATCGAGAAGACATGCTTTGCACTTTTATATTCAGGTAAAGACAAGGCTAGAAATGGTCTTGGTGTTGTTCATAAAGATTTGAAGGATTGTGTGATTGAGGTGTGAAGATTCGGGGATTGGATTATTTTGCTAAAATTGGTGCTTGAAGAAGAAATTATGAATATCATCTCGTTTAAGCACCGCAAATTGGTTTAGATGAAAGGATTAAACATGCTTTTTGAGAGGATTTGGATAAGATTATGCAAGGAATCCTACGAAGAGAGATGATTTGCCTAGGTGGAGATCTTAGTGGACATGTGAGACTTGTTGTTGTATGCTTATCTAATCACTTGTTGTTGTATGCTTATCTAATCAATCTGATTTTAATTTTCTAATTTCTTGTGGAGTGTGCTCAATTTTTATGAATCATTGTTAATCCTGATCTCATCGAGCTTTTCCCTTTTCCTTTTTTTTCAAATATAAAATATTGGTGTTCGTACCATCTTATTATTATTTTTTTCATTTACTCGCAGGATTGTACTAATGACAAGTGCCGTAATAGACCTAGACGAGTAGCTTTTTATGCAGTTGACTGCAGAGGTTCTTGTGGGGAGATTTTTGTTGATCTGCAGAGCTACACCTATGCTCGGGTTTCCCTCTTTAATTCTTGGCTTTATGTTTTTCCCCTTGTTATCATTCTTATGGTATTGAAGTTGCTGTTTTTTTATATTTGTTTGATGATTATTTGCCAGCGAGCTTTGTCCATGGAAGATGATATAATCCAGCACTTACCCTCCCTTGGATTGTTTCTTGTTATTTTGGTTGCATGATGTTGAGTCTTTGCCATTGCTTATGTATTTTTACGGAACATATCAATCAACTTCAAAACTAAGGAGTCTTTTCTTTTTGTTTCTTTCTTTTGAAAAACGTTGGAGAATCCGTACATTTCGGTTTAGGAAGTTTGTTTAAACGGTTAAGTTTGTGGCCTCATATGCGGTTTGATCAAGCAACCACTCCATAGATGCACATGGGATTGATATGCCCTCAACTTTATGAACTGCTTTTGAATAATGTATGTTGATCCCAATTATGTTCTATCTGCAGTTCCAAAAATTTACTAAAATAGACAGGAAAATAAATTCTACAGGATAATTATTACACAGTTCAAAAAACTCTATTCCATCATTATTTTATTACGACAAATACATATTTTTCTTTCTAGTTATTGGTTATATGTGTTTGTACCAAAGTACTTGTGTCCGGCCTAAACCAAAGCCTGATTAAGTGGGATTGGCTACATGGGTACATTGCTTCCTAATAATGGCTTGGCTATTTGTGGTCTCGAAACAAATCTCACGTTATATACCTGGTCTCGGAGTGGAATACTAGCTTGTACTTGTAGACTTGCCATCAGATTGCACATTTGAAATTCAATGGCTTTTTTGACTGCACGCCTCCCACTGTCTTGCAACCGTTGTGAAAATGCTTTCCAACTGCACTAATGTGGAAAGGTGCCATGTGATACTGTGCTCAGTAGGCTATTATTTGGCATGATCATTCATGATTCAACATCACATGCCAGATCTCTTAAATTTGTATCAGGTTAAAAATGGACGGTTTTACAATAGTTGACCAGAGGCATAACTGTTATGTTCTTTTGACAAATCAAAAGTTCCTCACTTAGACAGTTGTACAATAACCCTGCCTATAACAAATCCTCGTATGCTAAGTTCTAAAGAGAACAGTTCAAATGCATTGTAATTCCTTAGTATATTGTGTTCTATAACACGATTGATGTCACAATGTTTTCATTGTTATTGTCTTCTTTTGGTCTTCCTTAGAAAAGAAAAGGTCGAGGAAGCTGTGGTGGATTTGATATAGTTGCATAGATATAATCCTCTGTGCTTTAATCTACTTGATTACACGTTGAATCATGGATTTTAATGACTGTCCATTAGCTGAAATTAATCAATCCAATTATAAACCAATCATAGAATTCTGACCATGTCAACTTTTCGAGGGTACTCCAATCCTATCTTTTATGCACCTGCAGGTTATAAAGTACATAAGCATGCTTGTTATCCAGTTGAAAATTGCAACTTCATCTTTTCGTACATGTGTTATCAGATATAAAATAGCTACTTGATTGTTCAGATACCGACCTTCACCCGTCAACTGAAATCTCAATTATTTTTCAAAATTTCTTTTGCAGAAAACACCCGATGGCACCACAGATTGCTGCTTGACATATCCTAGCTTTAAGGTACGGGTTGTGGAATTGCTGCCTGCCTGATTTCTCTCAGAAATGTTTTTTCTATTTTTCTTTAAATCAAAGAATTATTATCAGAGGTTAATGGTCATCCAATGATTTTATATCATCACAAATAACAAACTATTTTGTTTTGAAAAATGCATAATTAAATCGCTTATTAAATGCAATCACATCTCTCACTCTCATTGTAATTAGACTCCGATTGACACACTCTCTGAACATAAGCTTTACTAGATACGCATACATTATTCTATGTACTCACATGCCCAAATCACTGTCTGAGGCTTGAGCATGTCCTTTCTTATAGTATAAACAATATGCTGCTACCTCTCCACTCCTCTCCTCTTTAAAGCTACTGCAGAAGGCATTTGAGAAGATATGTTGAGCCATATGATGCCTAATCTTCCTCACACCTCTTTTTTTTTTTATTTTGAAGCCAAGAAAAAAGGGGGAGACACTCAGTGGTGTTCACCCCAATATATTAAAGAAGTAAAAAAGAGTGTCGAATGTACAAAATGCCAAAAGACGTTACAAAGAGGCAAAATAGCCTCCAACCAGAACGAGACAACACAAAAAAGTCTAGCTACCACTCCAGTTGTCCACCAACCTTGCAGCGCGATTGAGCACGTTCTCCTTGTAAAAGCGTTGATCCGAGAATATGGCCTCATTCCGTCCAAGCCAAATCGACCATAATCTTGCCACCGGAGTCAGCAACCTTGATTCAAAAAAAAATCAATACAAAGAGGGCAAGTGGTATCTGCAAAAGATATCGACGACTGCATGCACATCTTGACAACTTCCCTTCTCCTCGCCTGTCACATCAGAATCTTGATCTTGACAGGAGCCTGTCTTTTATTTGCAATCTCGTGGAAACAACAGATCCGAGATAACAAATTTGGCCAACTTCTTACAAATTGAAGCCACTAAAACTTCCCCCATCCCACTTGCAATATTCATGGGACCCTAGTTGCAGCTTCCGTCCCTCAAACAAACAGAGTAAGAGTTGCGATAGTAACTTCGCGAAGCAAGCATAAAAAAAACTAAATATTGCCCAAATCCAACAATCAGCTGTCAAATTCGACCAGTCTGCCACAATTGTGTGGAAGTCGTCTGCAACATGGCCTCAAATTTTAGCGAAATTCGGTTGAATTTCTGTCGAATATTGATGTCATGTCGAAATCGAAATTCGACCGAAATGACCAAATTATGGGGCCCTAGTACAACAAATGACTGAAATTTCTGTCGAATTTTGAGCAAAATTCAACCGAAATTCCGTTTCGATCGGTCACCAAAATGGTGACCGAAACTGACATTTAGGGCCTTGGTCTGCAAGATCCACCGATCTAGGGAAGGTTTCATTGATCCGACCAGTCTCGAATCAGCCACCAACAAAAATGAAATTGAGTGCCATCCGTAGTTTCTACACCAAGAAGTTATCAACATGAAGCTTTTTCTTCACAACACCCCTCGCGAGCATTGATACAAAGATACAAACGACCAAAGCCTACATTGCTTAATTTGATTTAAGGTCCACCTATTGGAAGAAACCAATTAATTTTCCAAAAACTGCCCTGGTTGTGTAGTAACCTCATGACCTTCTTAAACAACCTGGTTGTGTAGTGACCTCATGACCTTAAACAACATAGAAATGTTCTAGGTCCTGGACACAAGGTGTCCATCCTCTCCCTATTTGCCCACCTCACTATGCTTCACTAGGGACATTCCACCCCTGAAGCACCAGGATCTCACATCTCTCTAAACTCTGGAACCTCTCAAGGTATCCATTTTCCTAGCAACATCAGGGAATAGTTTGACCTATGAACTAAAATGGCAACATCTGCATACCTGATCACGGAAGTGTCAATTGGCCTTGAGAAAGGAACTTCGATGCCCAACCCTCTAATCGACTCTGTATCCCGTCTAGGATGGATCCTTAGACCACCGCTCTAATGCCCACAAGCAGCATCCCCATGTATGAAACTACATGAACCTTGAGAATGTGGACATGATAATGAAGCAAGAAAGCACCAAAGATGCTTTGATGTGAAATGGTGGGGAGCTGGATTTTTGATGATTAATATTTATGTACGAAATATCACCGAAAACTGTCCAATAGTGATTTGGAAGCCCGAGCTTTGCCTTGGCCTTCTTGAATGAAATGTTGTATCGTCAGCACAATGTTGTGAAAAGATAGTGGCTTGTCCAACATCACTGATGAAGCTTGTCAGCATCGTAATGGCACTGATAATCAAAGCTCCCGTTGCCGAGGCATCCACAAGCAGATTAAATAACTTAGACGTCACACAACAACCTTGCCGAGGCCGCTTGTGGGATTGTATCTAACTGCCCTTCGGTCTGCCGTTGGTAAGTATGAAAAAAAATGATCATGATGAAGCACTTCATTCATGAGATTCACATCTGGAAAGCATTGATGTTGCAAAGATGTCCTAAGAAACGACCACCTCGGGGAGTCATAAGCCTTGCAGAACTTAACCTTTCATTTAAAACTTTTTGTTCGGTACCTCTCCCAAGAGGCAAGCATTTGCCGCCATGGAACTTCAGCATAGAGCATCCATTGATGAAAGCTGGCGCATGGTAAACAGCGTATGGATCACTTCCGTAACTGGATAAGCAAGAATTTTCCCACATTGAGGTAGACGCTGTTGAAAGCATCAACTTTCTGAAGTCTCAACTCTTTGGTCTCTACAATCTGCTCCTCGGCAAGAGGAATATGAAGAAATGATTAAGCAAATCAATCCTGCAATGGAAAATGAAACCTAGTGTGTTTTTTTAAAAATTCTTGCCTGTTTATGAACCCTGCAACTGAAAATGATCATATTTAATTCATTTAACGAGCAATTTTTACTAGCAGGAATCTTGTTTTGTTTTTAGCATAGAGTTCCATACTGAAGGAAATTAACTTTTAAGTTCCACACTCCAATTTGGTGTAACCTTCATCTTCTTTCTAGGAGGTTGTATATATTGGTTATGAAGGAAATTAATCTTGAGGTTGGCTTTGCGTTTTTTATATGCATTTTAGGTGGAAAGTCAAGACAACATCCTTTGGGTGCATGGGCTTGTGAATAAAACACTTAGTTAGGGCTCTAGCCTTATTCTCGTTCTTGCTACGGTCAATATTGTTCGAGTATTTGGTTATGCGTCACTTATATGAGAGATGGGTAAATGGATCTCTCCTGGATCCATTTGCCCCATCCAGTTGTTTAGTACTACATTTGGCACAAACCTAAACAAGCAGGAAACTTCTTATGTATGACATGAATCACGATCGAGACCTGGAAAAATTCGCGATGTTAGGGCGAACGCGCGAGCGACGCGCTTCCCTCCTTCATCGCGCCGTGGGTGAGCGCGCGATCGGGTGGAGCGCTCCTTCCGTCATCGCGCAGCGCGGGTTCGGGCGACGAGTTGCTCCTTTCGCTTCGCGCGGCGACTTCGGGAGACGTGCTTCTTTCTCCGCTACGCGAGGCGAGTTTGGGCGTCGCGATGCTGCATGGAGGTGCGACGCGTTCGAGCGGCGGGGCTCCTATCTCACTCAGGGCGCCAGCGAAGGGGTTGGGGCTAAAGACTTCTCCGCTCCTGCCTTTGGCACGGGCGTGCATGCTTGTTGGAGATCTGGGGCCTGGAGATGTCGCTCGAGCTGGTAGGTTGCGGCTGCGGTCGGAGCTTCCGCGCCTGGTGGCCGGGTCCATGGTTGGGAGCAGGTGTTGGGGGGAAGGTCTGGGGGCTGGAGTTCGAACATGGGTGGCAACGAGGGCTGTGGTGCGTCCCACGGCTGGCAGCTGGTGGTTGGCCATCGTAGGGAGAGGTGTGCTGCTGCTGGGTGTAGGCGTGGGCCGCCGAAGGTCTCCCCCTTCGGTCGCGGCTGTTTCCGGTGCAGTGGGCTGGATCATTGGGTGCAGGCGTGTCGGGAGCCGGTGCGTTGCTTCTCTTGCCGGGGGTTCGATCATTCACGGAGGTGCTGCCCGAAGGCGGTTGGGGGTACAGAGGTGCTGGTGGCTGAGGGTGGGGGAGATGGGGCGCTGTTTTTGGCGACTTCGGACGTGGGCCTCGTGTCCGAGGCTTCCTTTAAGGGAGATGTGGCTCGGCTCTCTCCGTGGAGGGCGTTGGCGAGGGGCCTTCGTGAGTGCGAGAGCCGGAAGTTGTTGCATGGGCCGGTGTCTGGGTGCTTGCAGATGAGGCAGCGGAGGCCGAGGGACTGTGATGTGGCCGTGCAGCCTGGTAGCGTGGAGAGGGTCATTGTCAGGGGGCTTCCTTTGGGGATGAGGACGAGGGAACACATCTCTGAGCTGCTGCGTGGCGTTCTCGTGGTTGTCTCGATCGACAGTTCGGGGTGTCAACCCGGGCAGCCTTTGGAGGTGTTTCTTCGGGTGAGACCGGTTGGTGTCGAGAAGTTGGGTTGGTGGGAGGTTCGGCTGGCTGGTAGGCGGCTTCTTCTTGAGCTGGTGGCTGCAGATGTGTGGGCGACTCTTCTGGATGCTAGGCGCCGTAAGAAGGAGGTCCCGGTGGCCGAGGTGGCGGTGGTGGGCGGTGAGGTGGAGTTGCAATCTGTTGCGATGGTGGGGGCGTGGCGGCAAGAGGAGGGACTGCTTTTGGTGGGGGGGGGGTGGCTTCCGAGCGTGGCCCGCGCCCCGGGGGAGGGCCTTCGTTCGGTTCCATTTCGACGGTGGTTTCTCCCATGTTGGCGACTGTTTCTTTGCCTTGGTTTCTGGCGGCTTCGGCGCGGTCTGCAGGCGAAGGGGAGGCTCTGGGAGGGAGTGGGGCTCGGTCAGCGTCGGCTGCTTGTCTGGTGGAGGAGGTTGAGGAGGGGGTTTCGGCCCGTGGTGTGGAGGGGGTTGCTTTGGGGGCCGCTTCGGAGAGGGGGGGAGCTGCGAGCTCTCAGCGGGTGGACGTATCTGTGGGGGAGTGGGTTGCTGTTCTGGGGGGCTGGGATTTTCTTCTGGAAGGGAAGGCTGATGTGGATGTGGTGGCGGGTTCGCCCTAGGGTGCGTTGGGTGGGGAGGATCCAGCTGGTGGTGGGGCTGATCAGGCTGGGGTGGGGCAGGAGGGAGGATCTTTGCAGCTTTTGGGCGGGGAGTTGCTGCGGCGTTTTGGTGTGGCGTATGAAAGGGGGAGAGGGAAGCGGAGGAGGGCTGACAAGGAGGCGAGGGCTGCTCTAAGCGCATCTCTGGCTTCGGGGGCAGAGGCTGAGGTTGTGACCGTGGGGGCGGCAAGCCCGTTGGTGGTGCGGAACCGGTTTGCGGCTCTTGACAGGGACATGACGCGTCGCTTGGGGGTTATTCCCCCAAGGAAGAGGGAAGTTTGGTTATTAGATGAAGCTGTTATCATTGAATGTGAGGGGCCTGGGCCGGCCCGAAAAGAGGCTCGGGGTGCAGAATCTGTTGAGAGAGGCTGGTGCAGATATTTTCTTTCTTCAGGAGACTAAGTTGCAGTCTTTGGATGACCAGTTGCTGGCGGGAGATGAGTAGGGGGGGTTGTTCTCGTTGACGGACAAGGGGGCAGCTGGAGTGTCGGGAGGGTTGCTCTCCGGTTGGCGATCTGATTCTTTCGACCTGCTGGGGATGTCCGCCTCCCAGTTCTCTTTGTCTGTTCGGCTGCGGCGGAGGGCGGATGGGATCTGTCTGTGCGTTACTAATGTTTATGGCCCGTGTCGGCGGCAGGATGGTAGCTTGGCCGGGGATCTGAAGAGTGCTGGGCCTGAGGCTGTCGACGGTATTTGGATCACAGGTGGTGACTTCAATGTCACGTTGCTACCGGACGACAGGCCAGGGGGGAGCGGAGGCTCTGATCCTGGATCAGCAGATATGAGGCAGGTGGTTCGGTCTCTGGGTTTGTCTGTTGTGGATGCGGCTGGGTGCAAGTACAGTTGGAGGAACGTGAGGGCGAGATCCAGACTCGACAGGTTCCTGATGTCGGTTGAGGCTGGGGAGGTCTTCCCTTTGGCAAGGGCTTGGGCTCTTCCGAGGACTTTATCGGACCATACTCCTGTTCTATGGTTTTCTGGTAAGGAGCGCTTGGCTCGGTTCTTCTTTCGCTTTGAGAAGAAGTGGCTGTTGGAGGATGGTTTCCGGGACATGGTGCACGATCATTGGCGAAGTGTGTCGGTGGCGGGCTCGGTTGTGTCGCGGTTTGCGACCAAGCTCGAGTCACTGAGGCGGATGCTGTTGAGTTTTGGGAAGGATGTCGCCAGGAGGCGTCGGGCCATCAGGGCAGTGGCAGAGGCAGAGGCTGGGATCAACAGGTTAGATGGGCTTGAAGATGATCGGGGCCTGTCTCCGGAGGAGGTGGAGGAGAGGGTAACATGGCTAGAGACAGTGCTTCGGGAGGACAGAAAAGAGGAGGTTCATTGGCGGCAGAGGGCCAGGCAGTAGTGGCTAAGGGAGGGGGACGCCAACACGCGGTTCTTCCATTCTGTGGCTTCCGGGAGGAGGAGAAGGAGTTTCTTGCATGAGTTGGAGGTAGGGGGCCAAAGAGTTTCCGGCGAAAGGGAGATTGGGATTCGCCTTGCGGGGTCATTTTGTGAGTGCCTCGAGGAGGGTGCTGGTGGAGGATGACTGGGGTTGGTCGGGTCAGGGTGTGAGGTCCTTGAGTGATGTCCAGGCTGAGTTGTTAGTGGCCGAATTCACGGAGGTTGAGGTGCGCAAGGCGGTTTGGGAGCTGAATCCGGACTGGGCTCCGGGTCCGGATGGTTTCTCCGTTTCTTTTTACAGGGAGTTCTGGGATCTGCTGAAGGGGGACGTCTTGGAGGTTCTGACTGAGTTCAGAGGGTGTAACTTGGGCTTTGAGAAAGTTAACAGGGCTTCGATTTTTTTGCTGCCGAAGAAAGATACCCCAGTGGGGGTGGGGGATTACAGGCCGATATCTATCTCCAATGGCATTTATCTTATTGTCGCCAAGGTGTTGGCGAGCATGCTTAGAGGGGTCCTTTCCTCCGTGGTTTTGCCGGCCCAATCCGCCTTCATTCCGGGTCGATCTATGGCGGATGGAATCGTGACTGCTTCGGAGATTTGCCGTGAGTGGAAGAGGTCTCAAAAAAAGGGGGCAGTTTGGAAGATTGACTATGCCAAGGATAATGACTGTGTCAGTTGGAGATTCCTTTGGTCAGCTATGCAGAAAAGGGGCTTCTCGGAAGATTGGATTGCTTGGGTTAAGAGATGTGTCACCACTAGCTCATGCTCAGTGCTGGTAAATGGGAGGCCTGAGGGTGGATGGTCACAGCCGCAGAGGGGGGTGCGTCAGGGCTGCCCCCTTGCTCCCCTGCTTTTTGTGTTGGTTGCGGATTGTCTTGCGGTTTTGTTTGAGCGGGCAATGGAGGAAAACTGGTGTGAGGGGTTCCGAGTGGGGGACATCTCTGTCCCGGTGTTGCAATATGCGGATGACTCGCTGGTATTCCTGGGAGGGACGGAGGAGCAGAACCGCAATGCAGCTGTGCTGGTGGATGTTTTTGGGTGCCTCTCAGGGTTGCAGATTAACAGGCTGAAGTCGGTCCTTGTTCCATTGGGTTTGGGTGGCGAGGAGAGCATTAGGCTGGCGGAGTGGGCAAGATTCCCCATGGGGAGACTGCTGATAACCTATCTGGGTTTGCCTCTGTTTGTGGGCAGGCTGAGGAAGTCCGATTGGGATTGTGTGCTGCGCAGAATGGAGGAGCGGCTGGAAGGTTGGAAGGCGGTCACTCTGTCCAAGGGTGGGAAGCTCACACTGCTGAAGCACGTTCTTTCGGCCATCCCGACTTTTTTCTTTTCGACGAGGTTAATGCCGGTTGGTGTTAGGAGGAGGATTGAGACCTTGATGAGATCCTTTTTCCGGTCAGATGGTAGGCAGGCAAAGAGGGGGTTGCACCTGGTGGCTTGGAAGGACCTGGCTGTTCCTGTTGCAGAGGGGGGTCTTGGTGTTAGGGACGTGGAATCTATGAACAAAGCTCTGTTAGCCAAGTGGGTGGTACACATTTGGGGTTCGTCCGACTCGCCGGTCTTGCAGCTGCTGAGAAAGATTTATGGTGTTACTGGGGAGTTGGTGGCAGAGAGGAAGCGGTATGAGTCTTCCCTTTGGAGTGGGATCCGTGCCGTCCTTCCGGTGCTTCGGCCGCTTCTTCGGCCGGTCTTGGGGGACGGGCTCCGTTTCCGGTTTTGGTTGGATGACTGGACGGGGGATGGGGCCCTGGCCTCCCGCTTCCCTCGGTTGATGGCGTTGGCCGTTGATAGGGGAGCGCAGGTGGCAGAGGTCGTCGAAGCTGGGACGTGGGCGCCGAGGTTCCTTGCGGATCTATCGGATCAGAGGTTGGAGGAGTTTTTGAGGATGTTGTCTGAGATTCCCCCTGTCGGGGAGCTGTCGGGGAACCCAGACCGTTTTGAGGGGGCTGGTGGTAGGTTCTCGGTGAAGGCGGCCTATCGGAAGGTTGCTGCGGCTTTGGTGGAGCGTGATGAAGAGCTGTGTGCTGACGTGAAGATGATTTGAGCAGCTAAGATTCCTACACGGGTTAAGGTTTTCCTTTGGTGTATGAGGAGAGGTCGTATGTGTGACAAGGTGAGAAGATGCAGTGTGACAGATGTGAGGACGAGTTGGAGGACGTGAACCACATCTTCTTTGGTTGCAGGCCTTCCGCAGAGGTTTGGGAGTCATTGGGGCTCACGTGGGTCCGGGCCGTTGATGCGGATCAGTTTTGGCGGTCGATTCGTCGGGTCGGCCATGGGTCTATTGATGATGTCTCCAAGCCTTTTGTCGCACAGTGGGCTATTTGGCTGGGTAGGAATGACAAAATCTTCAAGGGGCAGCAGTTTTACTCTGGGAATGTTGTAGTCCACTGTAATGCCTTGTACAATTTCCGGGTATCAAACTGATGTACACTTTACTTTATTAATGAATGTTTTGGTGTGGTGACTCCCTCCTCGGGAGGGCTCCCCCGTTCTTTTACTCAAAAAAAATGACATGAATCACGAAGAAGCCCTCCTTGTTTTTGACGCATAACTTATGGAGAACGAGACCTCTTCCGTAGGATGTCCTCACCGCCAAGAAACAATAATAAATTAGTTGCATGTACAAAATGATCGTGGCAAATATGATGGTTTCATTTATAAAAGAAATTTGGAAATTTTCAACCATCTTATTTTGTTTTTTCTTTCTTAGAACGGGATTTGATGCATTCAAATATTCTCAATTTGTCCTTTAGCCAGAACATATCAAATTCTTTGTTATTTATGACATTCATGGATGTGCCTGAGTTGTTTACTGAATAGAAAATGTTATCGAAGGGCCTAGGGCCATTAACCCACACTTCTGGGAACCAGTGTCCATGTATACAGACATGTTTTCCCATTTTCCTCATCATGTAGTCTCTACGTCTATTTCTCTGTACTAGTAAAAAAATCATGCAAATTTTATATCTACCTTTGAGGATTCATTTGCATACAACTATGCTGATGATGCAAGAAGTCACGTGGATATGAAAATCACTGCGGAGCTTTACTTTGTTGGCTTGTTCTCGTATCTTGCTGATGAAGTAAATATTGCCAGACTTAAGATCATATTATGCAAGACTGGAGGCGAGACTCTTGCACGCTCCTTCAGATTCGAGTGGGCATGGCTACTTGAGGAGGGTTTTAGAGGCATGGTAGTTGATTATTGGAGGTCAGTGGAAGGGGAACGAACGACTGTCTCTAGGCTGGTCCAGAAACTGGTTAACTTGAGGAAAAAATGTTTAATACATAGAAGAAGGGAGGCGCTAAAGAAATCCGGGCACGAGCGGGCGCTAAAATTGAGAGGTTGGACAAGGAAGAGGACCCCATTGGCCTGACTACGGAAAAATTTCGGGAGAGGGCGAATCACTTGAGAGCTGTGATAACTGAGGAGAGGAAAAAAGGTCGATAGAGTGGAAACAGAGATCCAAACATCAATGAATCAAGGAGGGAGATGCTAACACAATTTTTCCACGTAGTGATTAGCGGAAACCTACTTCAATGATATGGTGGTAGTGCAATGTACCTACTACCCAAAAGATCGGGGTTCAAATACCTCATTTTGAAGGTTGCGTTAGGTATTAGATAACCAACATAAATACTCAAATCTTTCAACATGGATTTGAGTAAGAATCCATGTAGCTTAAAAATTAGGAGAAGGCTTTGCCATTTTTTAGTGGATAGTGGAAGGCGTCGGAGAAATCACATCGATGCGTGCAATCATGTCATTGTATGTGGATGACGTTCTGCTTGCAGGTAGTGACCTACAAATGTTCAATGAAATCAAACAGAAATTGAGCAATGAATTTGAGATGAAGGACATGGGCGAAGCATCCTATGTTCTTGGAATACAAATAACAAGAGACAGGAACTCAAGGACATTAAGCGTTAGTCAGGAAAGATATTTGCATACTATATTAAGGAAAATTGGAATGCAGAATAGCACTCCAGCTCCAACACCACTTGTGATGGGAAAGAGACTCAGGAGGAGTCAGTGTTCCGGAAAGGGGCAGAAACCTTTAGATGTACCATGTGCACAAGCGGTGATGTGTACTCGACTTGAGTTAGCCTATACAGTAAGCTTAGTCAGTAGATATCAAAGCAATATCTAGCACATTGGGAAGCTGTAAAGAGTATTCTTTGATATCTGAAAGGGATAGTGCATCTGAAACTTATGTATCAAGCAGAATCGCTTGAAGTGGTGGAATACTTCGATGCCGAGTTCGGAGGGGATGTGGATGATAGAAAAATCCACATCAGGTTACCTGTTCATGTTTGGTGGTGGAATTGTTTCTTGGGATAGCAAGAAATAAGGATGTGTATCTCGACATACACAGGAGGCTGAGTACATTGCTTGTAGCATGACCACCCCTCATGCTGTGCGGATCAGACGTTTTCTAGAGAAGCTAAGCATTGAATTGGTCAAAGGGCCAATTGAAATGTATTGTGACAATGAAGCCACAATAAACTTGATCAATAATGGAGCTAATATTTCTAAAGAAAATCCCATTGATATCCAATATCACTATATACAAGATATAGTGACAAATTAAGAAATCACAGTAACCTACATACCTACCAGTGACATGTTAGCTGATTCCCTAACCAAGGGAATAACAACAGGAACATACATTAAACATGTTGGATTAATAGGACTCAGGAATGCATGAGTTACGGAAGAGGTTTTCATGAATAATAAACCTCAATGTAGACATCTCTATACACTACACAAATAGTGGGAGTGTAAAAGAGTTTGGATCGCTGCGGTCAAGTGGGAGATGTAAAGTAGCCTCCATGACCGCGTGGTCTTGCAACCGCCTCCGGCAGTTTCAGCGGGGCTGGATCTTACGCAGACCCTAACTGCAATGGCGTGAAGATAGAGGACGGACGTTGCGAGGGCTCACAGCCTATAAAAACCTCTCTCAAGGAGGGGAATGCATCGATCATCCGGAACCTCACTACACGAGAGCCCCCTTCCCTATCTATCTTTCTCTCGTTCTCTCTCTCTCTCTCGTTCTCTCAACAAGAAGGTCAAAGACGATGTACCTTTAGCGTTCCAGTAGATAGTTTGGTCATGGCTTCTGGGATCATTGCTGATCAACGAAGGTGACAAGTTTGTGGCATTATGTGGAAAGTGGACGATTCGAAGGCTTATGATGGCGTGTACTGATGTTTCATGTGGTTGATGCTGTTTAGGAGAGTTTTCCAGATCTATGGATCTTCTAGATGAAGATATGCGCCACTACTGCCTTTTATTCAATTCCGATGAATGGACATCTTGAAAGTGGCTTCTTCCAACCTTCGAGGGGTGTCAGACAGGGGCCCCCTGACGCCCCTCCTATTCGTGTTTTGCAGCGGATGCGTTGCCCCGTATGGTGAACTAGGTAGTGGTGCATGGTTTTACATCATGTTTCTTTTCAGGAGATGTGTCCATCCCGATCATTCAGTATGCAGATGACACAATCTCGTCGTTGAGGGTGGTGTAGAGGAGGTGAGGGGGATGAAGGCAGCTTTAGAGATTTTTGGGCAGCTTTCAAGCCTACTTCAATGGTCTGGTGGTAGTGCAGTATGTCTACCACCCAAAATATCATGGTTCAAATCCCTTCTTGTGGGGGTTGCATCAGGTAGTCGACAATCACTGTAAAAAATAGTCGGATCTTTCCACATGGATTTGAGCAAGAATATGTGTAGCCGACCCTACTTAAAGTGAGAGAAGGCTGCATTTTTTTTTCAAGCCCAAGTATCAATAGAGAGAAGTCCATCTTAGTCCCTTTAGGCATGATCGAGGAGTTCATAAAGGCATGTAGGAAGGGAGTTGGCCTGCCCTTGCAGTGTGCTGGCGATGATACCTGTCACGACCCATCCCGCTATCCAGAACGTGCCGCGACAGTGATCTTTCCTCTCCTTTCTCCTCAAAGTACACATGTGACAAATCTCATCAAATACATCATCATTGTATTTAAAGTTCACTAGAAAGAAGTGTCTTACACAAGTTCTATTACACCTCCTTACAAAACAACATACAGTACAAAAAAAATGAAAACCCACCTCCTGCTAGTGTATAAACAATCCTTCCTCCTTTTGCCCATGATTCGGTTGACCTGTACATAATAATAATATAAAGGGATGAGTCTAAACCCATTTATGAGCTTAGACCCAGTGAATGGATCTCAGGCCTTTTACATATATAGACAAATGTTGAACTTGCATACAATGCTTTAACATACTTGTAAGTTAAATATGAGTATCATGCCTAAAATTTGTGCTGAATGCTTTAAAATAACTTGAAAGAGACTTTATGAAAATAATCATATAAAAACATACTATATTGCAATTAAACACTGAAATCACTTCAAAAGAGGTAAACTGAAACATGATTATCACTATTAAGCTGTTTGCATTAATCACTCTGGCTGAGTTATCCGCTCATGAACGCTGAAACAAAGCTGAGTCATACGTGCAGACAGTCCGAAAGACCAAAGACACCCTGCATACGACCCAAAGCCTATATGTATACAGAATGCAGACCGAAAGTCCTCTTGATACCATATCTAATGGTTTGCCATATGTAATGGCTGTTTCAAGGTCATATCTAATGACATCACCATATCTAATGGCTAGTTCACGAATTGTATAAAATAGCTATTGTGGTGCTTACTTTAAGATTCTGATTCTTTTCTTGCCACTAATAATCCGTATTTGCTAATTCATGCTCATAACTGCTAGTTTATGAATATAAAACAATCTGACATAGCATGCATATTCTTACAAGTGGAAACTATTGAGAGATTGAAAGCAGATGCATATGCACAGTAACTGTCCAAACCTATTTCTTTATATAAATCTCAAATCTGAGCAGTGAAACTTATGTTTTGTTCCGAAAAGAAATATATGCTTGAAGACTGATATCAAAAATAAAATACTTAACGATGTTTGGAATACTTTCTAAAGACCCGATTTCATATCTACTATATGATACTTGCAATTCATATGTAAAAGCCTTAGAAAACACGATTGCATACGTGCTATGTAATTACTTGTCAAAACCACGCATAAAGGCTAAAGATTATTGCTTAAAATAACACTTGAGAATCCCTCACCTGACTGCTATCTACTCGAGTCGGGATCGCCTTCTTTAGTGAATACCACCTATGTCCATCTCAGATTGAATACTACTGCTTGATGGCTGGCAGAACCTTGTTACGGCTTCTATCGTGCTCTCGGTAACCGACAGAGCTTCGCCGCGACTTCTACCGTGCTCCTCCAACACCCTCTACGTCTCTCAGGCTCTAAGGTGGTGAGAGTGGTATGGGATGGAATGAGTAGAATGAGGAGCTCATGGGTATATATAGGCCTCCAACCCTTTTGCATATGTGACGTGTCAGCATCTAAGGGAGGCTTAAGACACATGTTATCTCTCTACCATGCATGAAGACACATGGCAACACTTGCCATCCATGCACCATGACACATGGCTCATATGCATGAGGGAATATGTTGTCCCATGATTTTCCCTCCATGTGTCATACTCTTGCTAATAACACTTAATTATCGCTAATCACGGGTAATTAATAGTAATCACGCTTAATTAGTCTTAATGGCATGATTATGGTCTAATGAGTATAAATCTATAACATTGTGGGCCTTATACTTGTAGTAGCTTCTACTACTTATAAGCTACTACCACACTTACGAATTACTAGATGTGGTACTATGTTTGATGTGCTACAAAATCCAGAGAACTTTTTAGAGTCATAATTATTCAAGATGGTCTTTGATTTACACAAAACAAGTTTCAATGAAATCGTTGCATCACGACGAATCTATTGACTGCGTTAAACGTAAAGTACGAATACTATCAATCCAATATTTCTTTGAAATAACCCTTCTTATAATCAGAAACATAGGATATATATATATATATAATGTGATAATCTACAAAACTTACAATTACTTAAAACACACATTACAATACCTCGGTGTTACCTTTGGGAAGCGGTCATCTATAGTTGTTAGACTGGCTATTGAGGAGTTGGAGAGGAAGTTAGATATAATAGGTGGAGAGCATAGTGTAGTGTATTGTTTTACGTAATGGTTAAAGTTAGGAAGAAAAAATGATGATTTGATTTACAAAATAGAAGATATATTTTGCAAATCAATTTACTATATATACACTATTGTAAAAGTCGGCTGACTATGCAGATTATTCGGCCCGACTAGTCGAGTCGAGGGGGTAGCCGACTCGACTAGGCCTAGTCGGCCATTAGTCGGTCAACCCGACTAATCGGGCCGACTTGTCGGCCTACTCGGCCGACTACTCGACTAACTTTTACATAGAGTTTTTTTATTTTTTTTAATTTTTCGATTTTTTTAAAAGCAAACTTATTCTATATACTTAATGTTATATTTAAAGATAATTACTTCTTTTATTTCATCATGATAGTATAGAAATAGTATAAATCATTGTAAATATATAAGAATTTGTGTATAAAAATTGATTTATATATTTAAAATAATTACAAAAATTCAAAACCGACTACTGACCGACTAAATCTGATGAGTGTTTATCTCACTTCTTATTGCAATGTATATCTTCTATTAGTGTATATATATGGAATAGTATATAAGTCATATTATATAAGTATTGCAATAAGAAGTAAATCTACTTTGCAATAAGAAGTTACTCTACATATATTGTTGACGTATATGTTGACGCACAGACTACTTTGTATTTCTTTGTTATTTTATTTTCTTGTTAGTCTTCTTGTGTAATTTACCCATAGGCTACTCTCCTATATAAGAGAGCCTAGGGCTGAGGAATAGAATAACTTATTCGCGTTTCCCAACATGGTATCAGAGCGACGGTCCTAGACCGGAGTTCCTGGAACCATAACCCTAACCCTACCCGCCGGCCCTCTCTCTCTCTCTCTCTCCTCTTCTCTCCGCAGATCGGCGCCGCCCCTTCCCCAGGCGCACATCTCCAGCGCCTTCTCAGGCGCACCAAGGTGGATCTGCGGCGGGATCTCCAGCGTCCTCTCCGATCCAGGCGCATCGGCGCGCACCACGCACATCAGCGCCCATAGGCGCACATCGGCGCGCATAAGTGCACCAGGCGCATCAGCGCACCAGGCGCATCAACGCGCATCTGTGCACATCAGTGCACATCAGCGCACACAGGCGCACATCGGCGCACATAGGCGCATACTCCAGGCGCACATCCAGCCGCGCATTGACGCACATCCAGTGCGTCAAGTCTGGTAGCTAGCGTGCGTGTACACGTTTTTCAACCCTAAGCCCCAGATAATCAACATGGGATTAGTTGCTTGAAGTCTACACATGCAACTAATCCCGTCTATGTCTTTGTAGACGAGTATTATCCATTGCAGTTCGCTCCAGTCTTCCGTATCCAGTATGTCAGAAAGCAAGGCAGATATCCCGTCCATGGGCGCATTTCGTGGTCCAGCGCCCATTGTCAAGATGGATGGTACGAACTATGAACTGTGGGCAATGCAGTTCATGAGTATGATGAAGTCTACGGGCAAGAAACATATTCTCACAGAGCCCGAGCCTGCAGAGAAGACTGGAGTTCATGCCTCATGGGAGGCAGACGACGCATATGCCAAGGTGTGGCTGTCTGGTACATTGGCTATTGAAATCGCCAATGATATTCTCCATCAACCCACAGCCAAAGACATGTGGGACATCCTTGCTGCGACTTATTCTCAGGCAAAGAATGAGACGAAGATTCTGCAACTACAGCATGATATATTCACCATAAAGCAGAATGGACGCCCGTTACATTCCCTCTATACATCTTTGAGGGGAATGTTTGAGAAGCTTCACAGCTTCATGCCTCTTACCGCCACACCCGAGCAGCAGAAATCATACAGGAATGCAACAATGGTGGGCGTGTTTCTCGCAGCACTGGATCCAGAGTATGAGGCTGCACGTTCACAGATTCTGGCGGACTCAACTATTCCTCCCATGGAGGAGGCTTTTCATAGGTTGAGTAGGATTACTGTACCCTCTGCAGCCACTAGTCAGAATCCCTCAGCCATGGCAGCCAACAGGGGCCGTGGCTCTCATTACCAGGGCCGTGGACGTATTCCCCGTGGAAAGGGTGGCCGCACTAGGCCAACATGCTCATATTGTCACAGAATCGGCCATACTGAGGATACATGCTACTCAAAGCATGGATTTCCTGCATCTGCACGAGCTGCTGAGCAGATAGAGCCTCCTTCTCCTGCTTCACTGGACCAACGCTTTGATGATCTGGTTGCCCGCCTCAGGGGCATTATACCACCATCTGGCCCAGCACCGACGACAGAGAGTCATACGGATGTTGCTGCTTCTGCATCTACGAGTACTTCAGGTAGTATACTTGCACTACATAGTAGTAGATTGGATACATTGCCATGGATCATGGACTCAGGCGCTACACATCATCTATGTGGCGACCAGAGTCTACTTTCAGGATATACTCAGATTCCTCCAGGACGGACAGTAGTGATTGCCGATGGCACTCACTCCCCCATCATGGGTCAGGGGGAGATTAGATTGACATCATCTATGCAGCTCAAGAATGTTTTACATGCACCGCAATTCTCTATGAATCTATTGTCAATCAGTCAGATTACGAAGGATCTCCAATGTCGAGCTATTTTTGATTCATCTTCTTTGATTTTTCAGGACATCCGTACGGGCAACGTGATTGGTCATGGCTATGAGCAAGGAGGCCTCTATCGTCTAAACCAAACCCCGTTTGCTGGAATCACCTCTTCTCCCGTTGGACAAGCATCTCCTCTCCTGTGGCATCTGCGCCTAGGTCACCTACCGCTTCAGAAGTTGTGTCATGTCTTACCTTATAGTCTTCCTCACGCATCTATCAAGTGTGAGGCGTGTCAGTTGGGAAAACATCACAGGTCGTCGTTTCCCAGTAGTCAAGGTCGGAGTAGTAACTCCAAATTTGAGTTGTTTCATGTTGATGTCTGGGGTCCAAGTCGTGTTCCCGATCATCAGGGACACAGGTATTACATTGTTTTTGTGGATGATTTCTCTAGAGCATCATGGGTATTTTTAATGAAAAATAAGTCTGAAGCTGGAAATATTATTATTCACTTTCTAAATGAAATTCAGAATGTTTTTTCCACCACTGTCAAATTTTTGAGAAGTGACAATGCTTTAGAATTGTGCACCAATAATCTCGCAAACTATTACAATTCTAAAGGAATTGTTCACCAAACTTCCTGTGCCCATACGTCTCAACAAAATGGGGTTGCAGAAAGAAAACACCGTCACCTTCTTGATGTCACAAGGTCTCTTCTCATTCAGAGTCATGTTCCGTATTCCTACTGGGGTGATGCAGTTCTTACTGCATGTTATCTTATAAACCGTATGCCCTCGTCCGTCTTGAATGAACAGATTCCCTTCTCACTTATTTATCCTGACAAGGATCTGTTCACTCTTACCCCTCGTGTGTTTGGGTCTGTCGCATTTGTCCATCAGTTGTCGCCTGGTTTGGATAAGCTCTCCCCTAGGGCTATCAAGTGTGTCTTTGTGGGGTACTCCAGAACTCAAAAGGGGTACAAGTGTTTTGACCCTCTGCGTCGGCGGTATATGATCAGTGCAGATGTTACATTCTTTGAGTCCATCATGTATTTCTCAGACTCTGGGAACATGCAGCCACCATCCATATCCCCTGATACTGTGTTCATGACACCACCAACATCTCAATCACCACCACCACCACCACCACCACCGTCATCAATAGTACCTCCATTACCATTCCATTACACCCGGAGGCCAAATCAAGCTCATGGTCCTGACCAGTCAACTAGCTCGCCTACGGTATGTAATGAGAATATTAATGTTGATGAATCTGACGACATTTCTCAGCAGGGTGCATTACAGGAGCATGGTGATACCATGGCGGACCTAAATGTTCCAATCGCTCTACGCAAGTCGAAGAGAAGCTGTGTTCAGTATCCAGTATCAGCCGTGGTGTCGTTTGAGAGGCTATCTGGACCATTCAAGACGTTTGCATTAGCACTTTCAGATACAGCCATTCCACGGAACCATCATGATGCTATGCAGGATGCTAGATGGCGACTAGCAATGGAAGAGGAGATGGAGGCACTTCAGTCTAGAGGAACCTGGAGTTTGGTTCCTATACCTCCAGATGTTAGCCCGGTGAGTTGCAAATGGGTGTTTACAGTTAAGCACAATGCAGATGGTTCCATTGACAGGTACAAGGCACGCCTTGTTGCTCGGGGCTTCACGCAGACATACGGGGTAGATTACCTCGACACCTTCTCCCCTGTAGCGCGTCATTCCACTTTACGGATACTGTTATCTGTTGCTGTTGCTAAAGACTGGCCACTATATCAACTAGACGTAAAGAATGCCTTTTTGTATGGAGATTTGCAGGAGGAAGTCTATATGCAACAGCCACCTGGTTTTGCTGTTGAGGGGGAGTGTTCCAAGGTTTGCAGATTGCATAAGGCCATCTATGGTCTTAAGCAGAGCCCCAGAGCATGGTTCCAAAAGCTTTCAGACCTCTTTGAGAAACAAGGATACAAACGCTCCAATGCTGATCATTCCTTGTTCGTGCAGAAGACGGCGAGAGGTATCATTGTAATCATGGTTTATGTTGATGATATCTTGATTACAGGTGATGATGACCAAGGCATTAAGCAAGCAAAGGAAAGGCTGGGAAACGAGTTTGTCACTAAGGACTTGGGAGTCCTTAGATACTTCCTGGGGCTGGAATTTGCGAGAAATCCATACGGATTAGCCATGACACAGAGGAAGTATGTCACAGATCTACTGAGTGAGACAGGTATGCTAGGGTGTCGACCTGCTACAACACCAATGGACCCTAGCATGAAGCTGTATGATGATGACACGGAAGAGGTGGATCAGAGAAGGTACAGAGAACTGGTAGGCAAATTACTGTATGTCACTATCACTAGACCTGATATACAGTTTGCAGTGAGTCGTGTGAGCCAGTTCATGGAGCAACCACGCCAGGTCCATATGGATGCCATACACATGATTCTGAGATATCTAAAATCATCTCCAGGTGCAGGCTTGCTATTTAAGAAAGGAAAGGAGATTTCTGTTACAGGATGTGCGGATGCAGACTATGCAGGATGCCCCAAGGACAGGAAGTCAACGTCAGGGTTTGCAGTCTATGTTGGAGATGCTCTAGTTTCATGGAAGAGCAAGAAGCAGACAGTAGTAGCTAGATCCAGTGCTGAATCAGAATATAGAGCTATGGCCCAGGCGTGCACAAAAATGATGTGGGTAAAATCCTTGCTTGCAGACCTATGTATTGATATACCTCTTCCTATGATGCTGGAATGTGACAACCAGGCCGCCCTGTTCATTGCAAATAACCCAGCTTTTCATGAGAGGACCAAGCATATTGAGGTCGACTGTCACTACATACGTGACATGATTCAGAAGGGGTTCATTGCTACATCTCACGTTACATCAGCGAATCAGACTGCTGATATCTTCACCAAAGCATTATTAAAAGGCCCATTCCAGAAGTGTGCGTCCAAGCTGAGCATGATTGATATCTATGCTCCATCTTGAGGGGGAGTGTTGACGTATATGTTGACGCACAGACTACTTTGTATTTCTTTGTTATTTTATTTTCTTGTTAGTCTTCTTGTGTAATTTACCCATAGGCTACTCTCCTATATAAGAGAGCCTAGGGCTGAGGAATAGAATAACTTATTCGCGTTTCCCAACATATATATATTACATAAACTCTACGTCGCAATAAGAAGTTACTCTACATCTATATTGCATTTTTATAAATATCTATATATGAAAGAGCATCAATAAATGAGGGCTCATAAAAGAAATGTCATGTTCATTTATGCAATTGTGTTCACTAATCAGTGCCGAAAGTTGGGATGAAATCACTGCAACTTGAGCTGTAATTATTTCTGAACTATCCCTGGTACAGAGCTGGTTCATTCATTCTATTATTCTAGTCTTCTTGGATAACAAGGTACACTATGGACATCAAGAGAAATACACTGATCACCGTTTTAGTCAATTATTCTTCATGATAACTTCTAATCTCATAATTTTATAAAAGAAATTGAAATACAAATATTAAAGTATTATTATCCTTCTAAAAAGTCAACAAATGATTTCTCAAAATCATTATGATTAGAAATCTTTAAACATGTGATCTTCAAGTATATTCTATTATTTACACACATACACACATATATATATTTGGAGTTAGGTAGTGATAAGTTAATTGAAATTGTAACGCTGACCAAGAAAATTAGATATGTAAAGCTGACCACTGAAAGATTGAAGAAATAAATAGTTAAGCAAGTGAAATTGTTAGTGAATTATAAATAATTAATAGTACCAGTCATGGTGAACCTTACACCTGACTGTACGAATGCGCGGTTACCCTCAACTGGGTGGGAGATAGGAAGCTCAGTTAGGGCGACGGTCGTCTAGTGCGTGGGTTTTGGATCCCAGTCCTATTTATGATTTTTAAGCGAGCTCACAATATTTTTACGCCTCGTCGGGATCTCGACTTTTGGCCAGTTTTGCTGACCCTCTGTTTTAGGGTATCTAGTCTACGGGTCCCTTGGTTTTAGTTTTTTTACGAGCTCGTTAGCTTGTACCGGTCGGGCCAGTTTCTAGAGTGACTTTTCCGAAGTGTCTCTCTCACCTGTCTCAGTGGTGTACTTTTGGAGTTGACCTATCCCTCTAATGGATTGTACTTCTACTTAGAGGGTGAGATGGAAGGGTCTCTTATGAGACTTCCTCACCGCTTGAGTTTTAGTTAACTTTCCGCCAACATACTTGGTGATGGCTACATCCGAATCATCTCAATTGCAGTTGAATTTCGAAGAATTACAATTAAACTTGGGATGGAGTATAATTTAGTTTGGCTAAGGTGTGAGATCAATCATAACTAATGTTGGCTAGTATTAAGATCAATCACAATTGAGTTTGGTTTGAGTTAAGATAAATTACGACTGAGTTGACTATAATTGATGTTGGAGTATTTGGTTGTGCGCCCATTGAGTTGTAGCAGGGTAAATGGATCCTGGAGAAGATCCATTTACCCCATCCAGTGTTTAGTCCCATACCGCCTATTGGTGGGACTTGGAGGCTCTGGAGAGGCTATATAAGGAGCCCCAGACCTCCTGTACTCATTGAGAAAGTGCAATGCATAGCATGCCCCTTTGAGGGCTTCTCCCGTGGTTTCATCCCGCTCCTCACGGAGTAGGGTTCCACGTTAAAATCCCGCGTTCTTATGTTGTTCTTTATTCTTTTCCATGTTCGCTTCCGCATTCTTCATATTTTATAACATGGTATCAGAGCGGTTCGATTCTCGAGGAATCATATTTTATTATTGTTCGAGATTCAATTTTTAATGGGTTTTTTTTGAAACCCTAATTTCTGGAGTCATGTTTGCCGCCATCCTTTGATTTGTTCATCTCCATGTCTTTGCCGCATCTCATCATAGCAGGGCTTCAAGTAGTGGCGATACTTTGCGTCTCTCTCTCGCATCAGATCAACATCAACAGGCCACGCTCTGAGCTAGGGTTTTTCTGTACCCTAGTTTCTCGTGGGCACGGTTCCAGTTCCTATTCATGCTATCAGCCCAGGCGATCGACGAGACCCACAGCTTCCCTCATCCCAGATCGCCGCCCAATCCTCCAGGCGCGGGATCCCTGCATCTTCTTTCTCGTGCGGGATGCTGCTGTCCAGACTCCTCTTCCAGCCGCACCCCTTCTTACAGGCGGCACAGCCCCAAGCGTCTCTTCCAGATTGAGCTCCTGACGTCGCAACCCTTGGCTTCGTTGCTCAGAACAGCGGGGGAGCGAGCCCCAATGATGCCGCCCATGTCTCCTTTTCGCGCAGGCACCACAACATGCGCAGATCAAGCCCAGGAGGCGCCCCTCCAATCGCCTCTTCGCGCCTCTCCTCTGATGGCGACCCATCTCGCGCGCCTCCAAGCTTCGGCACCAAACACAGGCGATGGAGTCCAGATGCTCGACGCGCATCTCTCCTCTCCAGATCGCCTTCAAAGGCGATGATGCTCCAGTTCGTGGCGGCGGTCCCTTCTATTGTTGGGTTCCCGCAAGTGGGAACCCTAAAGGGGAGGAGGGCATGCGTTACCCGAGCGGGCCCTTTGTTTTAAAAAAAAATTGCTGTACGTGTAAGCCCAAGTGGGCTGGAAAGGGCGGTTCCAAAAAAAAAGGGAAAGGCCTGTTGAAAAAAAAGGAGAGAAGAGAAGTGTTTAAAAAAAAGGAAAAAAAGAGGTTGTTTTTTTTGTAGGCTCAAATGGGTCAAGGATTTTTTGAAAAAAAGAGAAAAGAAAAGGCGTGTACAATGAAAAGCCGTACGCCAAGCAAAAAAAATGCGAAAGCCGTAAAAATTGATGAATCGGCTTACAAAAAAAATATTTTAAAAAAAATGTGGACGGCTTAAAAAAAATCGAAAAGCCGCGAATTTTTTGAGATTGTTCGTACCCCCAATTTCTTTGTCTTCTCCCAACTTGGTTGATGATTGTCATCCATGGTCGATGGTCGATGATTGTCATCCATGTTTTCCGTCCAGTATGGGAGAAAGGGGGAGTGTATATGTAGAGTCACAGGTCTTGTGTTCCAGATTCAGATGTTCCAGATTCACATGCAGATTCCTCGGACCAACCAGATATTGTTCAGACTCTACAACGGATGTTCAGACTCGACGATCAGTGTTCCGAGTCCAGTTTCAGACACGCACGAGTATGCGGTCATTTTCAGATGAGCATATGTTGCCATCATTGTCAGAGGTCCCCATCATTCTTCTAGTTGTCAGGCCAGAGTTTTCATGTGAGCCATAGGGACTCCAGAGTAGAGGACCATTCCTTATGCCATGTTGGCAAGGGTTTTCATGTGGTATCATAGGTACACCAGAGCAGTGCACCATTCTCTGAGCCAGATGGGAGAGACCCAGTTCTCCGAAGAGGAGACTATTTCCAGACTCCATTCTCCAGCGACCGTGGACTCCGACGAGGATTGCACAGCCACGACCTTTTCCAGTTCGGCCCTTTTCAGAGATGGAGCAGTTGTCCACATTATTGTGGCGGTCCAGAGTACTCCGACGAGGAGACTCATTTTCAGTTGCAGTGCCTCTGACAGGCGCAATTCAGAGCACATGCTCTCCGACGAGGAGATTCAGAAGACTCACACTCCAGCCCGTTCGTCCTCCTCACCTGCATGACATGAGAAGCAACGTCCTCGACTGCAGCAATGTGCGCGTTGGGTTGATATTGTCCGTAGTGTCCTGTAGCGTTGAGTTGAGTTTATTTCTGTCTATCCAAGCTGAGCATTGCATGCTCCAGCTTGAGGGGGAGTGTTGGAGTATTTGGTTGTGCGCCCATTGAGTTGTAGCAGGGTAAATGGATCCTGGAGAAGATCCATTTACCCCATCCAGTGTTTAGTCCCATACCGCCTATTGGTGGGATTTGGAGGCTCTGGAGAGGCTATATAAGGAGCCCCAGACCTCCTGTACTCATTGAGAAAGTGCAATGCATAGCATGCCCCTTTGAGGGCTTCTCCCGTGGTTTCATCCCGCTCCTCACGGAGTAGGGTTCCACGTTAAAATCCCGCGTTCTTATGTTGTTCTTTATTCTTTTCCATGTTCGCTTCCGCATTCTTCATATTTTATAACAGTTGAGATTGGTACAAAATCATCACTTATCATCAATCGTCAATCATCAACAACTATTCGGATCTTAGAACTACTACTACGGGTGATAGACAAGTTAGAGGACGTGTTGGGAACTTAGTTAGGATGCATTAGTTCACTGTATGCATACGGAGGCACCCCAACCCTAAGGTACTTTTCACTCCTTAGAGTTATAGTGTGAGGTCACATTCAGACCAAGACCTCATACTATCCACTAAACTTGAGACATTTGGTAGAATCAAGGATCAAATCTGAAATACATCATCCTCAACATCAAGATATCTCAACCTTATCTTAAATGATAAAAAGGCAATAACTTATATATATGGATCATAATCTATATATATATATATAAATGTTTTATTTGGACGGTTACGAGGTGATGGGAAATCATGGGGCATTCAAACAAAACAACTTGAAAACCATTTTCTTACGCAGGTAGTTTGCTATATTTAAATATCATTGCCTTTCTACTTGCTCACTTTTGAACACACTTAATTACTTGTTATTATGCTGGAATGTAGACAACATTCGTCGACATCCTTTTGTTCCTTGCATGTTTGACAAGCAAAAAGCCTGCGTCCCCGTAGTTGATTGATGATCCCAAGCATACACACATATACCATACAATATAGTTGTAGTTTCTGTTCAGTTTTTGTGGTAAATGCTTTCTTTTCTTTTCAGTACATTTTTGGGATACATGTGCTCACTGTCAACCTAGTTTGTTATATATATATATGGAAATTAATAAAATGGAAATTTTGTGGTACATCTTGTTGTTGATCCATGGTTGTTATATTAGATGTGAATGCCAAATACGAAAACGAAAAATTTCCCATCAAATTCATGTTGGCTAGATGCGATCTTTAATGAATGTTATATTGCGAATGCTGCATAAACAGGTACCCGGATCCGAAGGGGTTCAACAATATGTTTGTGCTTGTGGATGATAATGTGGGTCCTAAACTCATGTCTGTATCAGTGATGTTGGAGCGAGGGGAGGTGGTTGAAGATTGATCCTTTCGACGGTCTATGGACCTTCTGATTTCCCTGGTGGGGAGGGCATTTGTGGCAGTGTTAGAGTATGTAATAAGATTAGTAATTGGATCTCTCCAAGATACAATTACATTGCTCTATTGTTTAGTTTAACATCATCTATAAGTGGGACTGTTGTTTGATTGTGGGATTATATAGGAAGCCCAACATTCCCATTATTCATTGAGAGAGTTATAACAGATTATCTGACCCTAAAAGCCTCTCTGTGGTTTCATCCCGTTCCTCACGAAGCAGGTTTCAATTAAATCATGAGCGTTCTTGTTATATATTTTTATGTTCTTGTTCTGATTACACTTCCACATTATTTATTTCAGCAAGAAAGGACCTACACCACGAGTACCTATAAATTATTGAGAAATAAACTAGAAGAGCATGATTAGATTGTATTTAATCTTGACACTGGCTAAATAAAAATGAACTGACTTCTGTGAGAATAGTAGAATTTAACTCTTTCTTTGATCTTGAAGACAGAGTTTTCAATTAGCGCTTCAAGTCAAGTGATTGAGAACACTGAGAATAAAAGCTTGATTGTTACTAGAAAATGTGTTCTTAAGTAAAAGAGAGCTCCTCCTTATATAGGAGTAAAAATGAAGGAGTTGGTTGAGTATCAACGTCTTCATTTATCAGGAGATGTTTTCAAACGGTCATATACAATGTTTACATTGTAATGAAGACATAAAACTCAGTATTTGATGGAGATAGAATTAGTTGATTGGTTTGGAATTGTCAAATGGATGCAAATGAGTAGTCGACTGAAATTCCCAACGTTTATCAACTGCCAATAAATTTCAATAAAATGAGTTGAGTGGATTTGCAAGGATAGTGTGCCGTATCAAATTAGATGACTAAAATCCGGAATAGTTGACTGATGAAATTTTACCTTCATCGACGGGATAGGTCGATATATTGACTTGTTTGAGTTGGTGAGTTGAATAGGCTTAAGGTCTAGCTGACTGAAACAAAATATTTGTCATTATTTAAGCGGATTTTAATTAAGTCTCTTTTACAAAACTCCTATGATAAATAAAATTTAACCATGAGACTTCTTTTGAAGAATGCCTTCTTTTGCAATACTCTGTGGTACGTTGATCTTCTTTGCAATCCAGAAAACATTATTCTAGATCGTTTATTTAGCAATGATTATTATTACATATAAGTGCAGTCGTCAATGTTTTGTAATCCTAAGTGGATATTTCCATGAATATTGCAATTACAAATTATCTTTGTATAACAAAGAATAATCAATATTCATTAACAAAACCTCGATGGGCTTGGAGAACTAACATAAGCTTGCGGGGTGGTAATGTCCTCTGTCCGGGGGAGGGTGCATGTTTCTGAAAATGGTTTTTCCTATTTATGTGTCTGTTTTTTAGTGTAGTTCAAATACTTCTGGAGAGTTGGTTCAAAAAATAAACGTCCAAAGCATTTGATGCGCATATCTTTTTCGATGAGTAACGACGAGACTCATGAGGCCTTTTCTGAACTAGAGGACATTGATGCTGATGAAGGAGGACGATGGCCTACTGACCTTGGGCTGAGGAGCTTAGAGGAGATGAGTAAGGTCTTATTAACCGAATGATTGTCTTAGATTTGGGATGGGGGTTCATGTTTGTTGACGTGGATCTTGCATAGTGTATAGGGTATATCGATGAAATTTTCTTGGCACGAGGGTTTGGTGCATGCTCCGTCAAACTTTTGGATGGGTATTTATTAAGTGCTTATTGTGATGACACTTTATTTATACTGGCTTTGGGTATGGGATTGGGTTTCACGTTTGGATTGATAATTGGACTTGGTGTGGTGTGCTTTGTAACTGTTTTCCTTGTCTCTTCATGTTGGCGACAAATGGCATGATTTCTATTAGAGAGGCCTAGGTTGCGAATGATGGGTGCCTCGAGTTCCATTCGGTGTTGTTGCACTAGAGGGTGGTCGAGTTTTTGGTGTTGTTGGTGGTTCTCTCGGATGTTTGGAGACATGCTATTCGGCTTGACCACTGGACCTGGGTGGATGGTTGTTTTTTGATTTCGAAGGCGTACGAGATTCTATATGTGATCGTGGTCTTTGATTCTGTTATTGTCTTCATGTAGTTTAGACTCCGTTGAGGTGAAGGCATGGCTTCAAATTTCAACGAAATTCGGTCGAATTCTGTCGAATATCGATATCCAGTCGAAATCGAAATTCGACCGAAATGATCGAAATGACCGAAATATGGGGGGTCCTAATACAAAAAATGATCGAAATTTCGGTCGAAATTCCACCGAAATTCCATCGAAATTCTATTTTGGTCGGTACCGAAATGGTGACCGAAATCGACATTTAAGGCCTTGGGTGAAGGATCCTTGTGGGTCAAGGTATTCTTATTGTTGATGAGGCCAGGATTGTGTACTGATGGGGGCTTAGAGGACCAAGTTCTTTCAGGGGGCAAATAGATTGTATAAGCGATGCGCAGAGGCGCTTGAAGTGCTAATCATTTGTTTTTATTTTACAACTCATCCAAGGAGGTGTAATGGCAGATTTGGACATGATTTCGATAAACATGCTTCTATCTTTTGGATTTTATGAATCAACATGCTGGAGCCAAGTCTGTTAGGATTTGGGCTGCCACCATCTTGTGTGACAAGTTGAGGGCCAGAAACGGGGTAATTTTCTGCAGTGAAAGATTTCATTATTTTTAAACACGAAGGGGGAGCCCTCCCAAGGCGGGAGTCATCACACCAACTCTTTCATTAATAGCAAGGGGGTACATCAGTTGGATATCCAGAAGTTGTACAAAGCATTACAATGCACGAGCACATTCGCGTAATAAAACCGTTGTCCCTTGAATATGCTATCATTCTTGCCCACCCAAATAGCCCAAAGGACGACAAATGGCCTCGAGACGTCGTCTGAGGACCCAAGACCCACCGATCGAATAGATCTCCAGAAATGATCCAAGCTGGATGTCTGGACCCAAGTTAGCCCCAACGATTCCCAGACCTGCACCGAAGACCTGCATCCGAAGAATATGTGCTCCGCATCCTCCAAACAACGCTCGCATCTATCGCAGCTCAGATCTGCCACACCAAACAATCTCCCCCTCCTTACTTTGTCACACAGACGGTTTCTCCTTAGACACCATAGGAACACCTTAACCTGAGTAGGAATTTTAGCCGCCTAAATCACTCTTATGTCCGCGCAGAGGTCTTCATCATGCCTCACTCCTCCACCATGCAGCTTCTGATAGGTACTCTTTACAGAGAACCTTCCATCTGTCCATTCAAAATGGCCCAGCTCGCCAGACATCTCCCCTGGAGAGGGAACCTCCGACTGCAACCACAAGAACTCATCCAGCCGCTGATCCAATAGAACCGAAAGAAACATAAGGGCCCACGACCCCGAGTCTGCCACTTCCGCCAACCGCCCCCCTGTTAGCTGCTATGGCCATCAACCTTGGGAAGCGTGGCCCAACACCCCCTCCCACGTCCAGTCATCCAGCCAAAACTTGAAGAGCTGACCATTCCCCAAACTCAGCTGCAGGAAAGGCCTGAGCTCCGGAAGCACGGCACGGATCCCCATCCACAACGGAGACTCACCAGACTTCCTCCCAGCCACCAGCTCCCCAGTGACTCCGTAGATCCTCCTCAGAAGCCTGGAGACCAACGAGTCAGAGGAGCCCCAAATCTGCACCACCCATTTGGCAAGCAAAGCTTTGTTCATCATCTCCACATCCCGGACGCCAAGGCCCCCCTTAGCAACATGCCTAGCAAGATCCTCCCATGCCACAAGATGCAAGCCCCTCCCACGCAACAGGCTAGCAACAGGTCTAGTGAAAGATTTCCTGTAGCGAATGTTATTGCACATGCTGGGATTTCATGGGATTCCTGGTCTTTGTAATGGTTATACCTTAACCCGTGAATATAAAGTTTTTGGATGGACATCCTCATGATGCGCTGCCATTTTCCCTTTATAGTATAACAAATAAACTTTGTAAAATTGATGGTGTGATCTGATTGTTTTTCCCATTTGTATATTATTGAGTTAGAAAAACATTCTCATCGGAGTTATGGCCCACACCATCTGAGGAAGCTTTTTGACTTGAATGCGGCATATATATTTGGTGGTGCACTTGTTATTAGAGTAGGATTGATGGTTAGGCGAATCTAACATTTTTAGGTCTCTTCTCCCTTTAGAAAGTTGGATCTAATTGCCCGGAGTAGCATATGATCATTTCTTTTTTCTTTTCTATTTTCCTCTTTTGGCGGAAAGAACTACTGAAATGGCTGTGGCACAAAATTAAAAGTTGAGAGGATGCATAAAAGAATTCCTTCCTATAGTTCAAAATATTCTTCTCTATTTATCCTGAAGATCTACTGGTTCAATTCTTTTCTGCAGGAAGCTATTGTTTCTCCTTGGAAAAGGCTCCCAAGAAAAGTAACAAAATTGTATTTTGCTATGAGAGGTTTGTGCCTAATGAAGATTATTTGAGTCATTATTGTTATAACAATTGAAGTTGGCCTGTTATTATCTATAATATCTCTTATTATCCAAAATTGTTTTCATCATCTCTCTATGTCAACCATGTGTAATACTAGATTATACGTTTCATTTTTAATTTACTTTTTCCATTAGAAAGATATTGACCGGGAAAGTCCTCATTTTCACTCAATAATGCTTCATAGATTCTTTAAGAAAATCTCAGAGTTCGCAGATTCGAATAATAATATTAGTATCTATGCCACCACATTTTTTGTGTATTATGCGTATTCTCCACAATTCTTGGAAAATAAAAACCTCACGAGTTCATAGATTTGAATGGGAATATTTACATATATTCCTCTTTGTTGAATCACTGTCATTAATCAACATCAAAGCCTTTTTCCACATTAAGTAGGGCCGGCTACATGGATTCTTTGCCTTCATTCTGATCTATCTAGGGTCATTCTTGGGCTTAGATCCAAAAAAAACTGAGATCGCTTCATATAGTCTCATTCCAACACTTTTTAGGCCTTCTTCACCCTCTCTTAGCTGGCTCAACATCCTGAAACTCACATCTCTTGACTGGTGCATCATATGGTATCCTTAGCAATTGGTCAAACCACCTTTAGCGGTTTTCCCGCATTTTATCTTTAATCAGAGCTACACCAACTTTCCTTCTGATTGCATCATTACGAATTCGATCTTTACGTGTGTCCACACATCCACCTTAGCATTTTCATTTCTGCTATTGCCATTCTGTGGACATGTATGCGGTTCACTTGCCAACATTCAGATCCATAGAGCATAACAGGTCTCATGACTGCTTCGTAAAACTTTCCTTTGATTTTTAAAGGAATTTTCTTGTGACAGAGAACAATACATGCTTCTCTCCACTTTAACCAACCTGCATTTATTCTATTATCAACATCTCCATCAATTTCTTCAACATGTTGCAAATTAGATCCCGGAGACAGAAGACCTTTCCGTCACAGACGCAGGATTCCACCCCCCGAAGAAATAGTCGTATCTAAAAAAATCTCTCTTCTGAATGTTATCGTCACCAACCTCCACTTCGATTCTTTTACCACTACTTCCATAAGTACACTCCATATATTCAGTCGTAGTCCCTATACAAAATCCTTCAGTCTACAAAGGATGTCTCAAGATCTCAAGCTTCTCTTTTACTTCATCTCTAGTCTCATCAATCAACACAATATTATCAACTAATAAGATAAACCAAGGTATCTCATCTTGGATATAACTTGTCAACTCGTCCATAATCAAAGTAAAATGGAATGAACTCAAAACTGAACCTTGATGCAGACCAATGTTGATGTCAAAATAGTCCGTCTTCCCAAGCCAGATCCTTACACAAGATGAATCCCTATCTTACATATCCTTTATGAGGTTAATGTATAGGACAAGTACTTGTCTCTTCCTCAAAACTCTCCACAATATCTCTTGTGGGATAGAATCATAAGCCTTCTCCAAATCAATAAAAATCATATGGAGATTCTTCCTTTAGCTCTATTAATCTCCATTGTTCTCCTCAAGAAGTGGATGACTTCAATAATTGAGCGACATGGCTTGAATCTGAAATAGTTTTTTTTACGTTGGAAACTTGTCCAACCTTTTTCTATCACTCGTTCTCAAATTTTCATAGTGTGACTCATTAGCTCGATTCTTCTGTAATTTGAATAATTTTGAATGTCTCATTGTCTCATTTGTTCTTATAAAGAGGCACCACGATTCTCCTCCTCCAATCTTCAAGCATGTTCTTTCTTCGTTGAATGTCTACCTTTTCTTTACCTGCATACAAATGTTCAAAGCTTGTCTTCTCGATCTTCCTTGCTTTTTTTCCAACCCATCTTGTCTCTTGGAGACATAGTATCTGAATCTTACTTCTTTCTATCATATCTACAATCTTCATCGATTCGCCAGTCAAAGTACCAATATTCCAACTACCTATCCTTAACTTCCTGTGCAACTTCTTTTGGACTAACTTCTTTACTCGCATGTTTCCATCACATGAGAATCCTTGTAAATTTTTGACTGCATCTGGGTGGCGATGCATCAAAACTGGCTTATTTACTCACATGCATTCCTCACGTAAGAACCCTTGCAAAATTTGAACTTCTCATATTAGCATGCATTCCTCACATGAGAACCCTTCCTCATATCGGCTGTTGCCAACTTCTCATTACATTCGAGCGATGCAATGCCCCAACGAAATCGAAATGTTTGCTTAAATCCATGTTGAAAAGATCTGAACTTCTTTGAGACAAATTCCTTAATAGTGTTCTTAAGAAGAACACTTTTTCGAAATTTTGTCTTCTTACACCGATTATCAATTACCTAACGTGCATTCCTTCATAAATTACCCGGGTTTGAGACTGGTCATGGTTGAGTTAAATCATTGCCACTAATGATAATAAATATATCACTAATGGTAATAAATATAACACGTTTCTTTAAATTAAGAGATACATTTTCTTCACGTAATGGTTATTCTGGATAATGTATTATACGCCACTTGTTTTATCTGAGACCCTAGAATTCTTATACAAGGGAGGGAATGTCTAGGTTCCGGGAATTATGTGAGCACCCCATGGGAGAAGTAACCAGGAATAGAGAAAATTAATAGATAAATATAAATACTTTTCACTTTCCACCTTAAGTTGGTCCATATGCATATGTTATACCCCTCTTAGAAATAATAAAAGGTTGCAGTTGTCTGGGAAGTGCATCTGTAAAGTTATGTGCTAGCTAAACTATAAGGAGATGTGGTGTGTAGTAATCCTCCATTGTCGCATTACTTAAAAGTGATAATCTACCTTGATGCAGTCATGAAAAATGCGTTGGGAGCTATATATGTACGCATATTCTATTTTGTAATATAAAGGAATGAGAATCTTAGGTAGTGCCGATTCCCCTAGAAAAGGTATAAGACAACTAAGCTCACAAATGTTATGTGCCATAGTTTGCACTCTGACTCCCTACTGGATCGGACAACAATAGCCTTCTTCTTACTTATCCATATCATGAGATTGCCTCCAACAATGATAATGTAATCGAATATTAGATCCCATATTATTTGGGAGCTTACATAATATGCATCAGAATATGATCATACATCAATGTGTAACTGACGTGCATTGAAAATCCCTTTGAATCCTTGGGGTAGCATTAAATAAGTAGTACCTCCTGCAAATGACTGTATCGAGGACTCTCTACTTGTAAACTTGGCATGTTGACCATATATTCTATGTCAGATTGAGTGATGCAAAGGTATACTCTTGTTGATCTTAAAAATTTGCATTATCATTAGAACTGAACCTTTACAGGCATTGAGGATGGCTTGCAACCAAGTATTCTTGCTTCCTTTAGTATGGCAAGGCTATACTTTTGTTGGGATAATAAAAATCCCCGGGCGTTTAGTCAACTTAAATAGAAAGTAGCAAGAGAAATCATGGTATTTTGTCATAAAGATCTGTGGTAGAGATGATTTGGTGTCTTGGACAAATGTCATGTCATCTCTTTTAAAAATCATTTCGCCAATGCATGCTGCCATAATAATTACGCCTCTTGTCCGACATCATGAGCACTAAGTGGTTATATGATGTCTTGCAAAAAGCATTAGTGACAATCTCGGTGTTAAGCATGTCCAACCATGCCTTAGGACTTGTCCTCAAGTCATATGCTGCCTTTTTATTTCCTTTAAAAAGCCTTCTTTGGTTGACATATGCAACCTCCTTATCACATAAAGGACTCCGAGTTGTGTATATACGCAATCGTCTTTCCGATCCTTCCCATCGTCTTCGACTATGTGAAGAGATAAAAAAACTACCTCTCCTCTTCATATTTGTTTCTTTAACAAAAATGCTGAGATTTAGAACAAGAAAAGCTAGACTATATAAGAAGGGCACCGGTGTGATTATGAGAGAGAAATATTCACAGTTAAATATCTATGCTAATTTATATAGCTTGAAGAATTATCATGCCCTTGTAGCAGAAATTTGATGAATTGCATTTGAGCCTTCAAAGGGAAAATGAAAACATGCGTGATGTGTATCCATGTGTCCAAAAGAAGTTGTCGTCTTTTCAAGTTTGAAAACCTATATTTTTAACGCAAGTCCACTTGTAAATTATTCTTAAATGTTGATGGTTTGGTTAATAATAAGTTACAGTTGACTTTAAAGTACAAGTAGTTTAAATAAAGATGCAATGAGTGAAGTTTGAAATTAGAGATTACTTTGTTAGGTTTTAAAATAAGCTCTTTAAAATAAGCTCATAACTTTGAGGTCCAGGTAATCTTTTTTTTAGTCCAAAGAGAGGGAAGCACACAAAGGTATCCATCTCACGTGGATTAATTATGGGAATAAAATCAGCATTACCAGATCCATTACCTACGGAGAGTCTTGGCATGATGAATTACATTTACAGAAAATAACATCATTTTAAAACAACTAAATCATGCAAATAACTGTTGCGGAGAAGAGATGGCTCAATGAATAAATAAAAGACAAAGTCTAGTAACAAGATAACTCTAACACTTGCCCTCAAGTTGGAGCATATCTATTGATCATGCCCAACTTAGAAATAATCTATGAGAGACGTTTCTTCGGTAGTGCCTTCATGAATATATTTGCAAGCTGAAGATCTATGGAGATATGCGGAGTAGTGATCTTTCCTCCTCATTCAACATCACGAATGAAGTGACGATCAACCTCAATGTGCTTAGTCCACTCATGAAATACAGAATTGGTGGCATTCTATGTAGCAAACTTGTTGTCACATCATAGAGGTACACGAGTAGTAGCAGGAAGTCCAAATGAGACAAGCTTGGGAATCTCACAGGTGGCTTGTGCCATTGACCTGTATTTAGCCTCTGCGCTCGATCTAGAGAACACTGTCCGCTTCTTGCTTCGTCAAGTTATAAGGTTGCCACCGAAAAACATAGCATAACCCATAGTTGATTGACGGTCCTTAGGTGAACTGACATAATCTGCATTTGCATAAAGCAGAGACATCAATGTGGCCGTTGACCCCATAGAGAAGGCCTCGCCCTGGAGATTCCTTCAAATATTGAAGGATCAGAATAACATCTTGCCAATGACTATAAAGAGATCTTTCCATGTGCTGGCTGGCTCTGCTCACAACATACGATATAACTGACCTAGGAACAATGAGGTAGAATAGTTTGCTCACTAGGTGATGCAGGTTGGAACATCGGATTAGGGAAAAAATAGAATATTTGTCCTAGTTTATTTTGTTTTAGGTTTTCCGTCCATTTAATTAGAGTTTAAATTAGGGTTAAGGTAATTTTATGGTTGAATGAGCCTGTTGAAATTTTACTTTCAATTTAAAGGAGTTCATTTGTGATCTCCAATTAATTAGTGAGTCAATTAAATCAATTAGTTAGTTGGTTAGAATGTATTTAGTGTTAATTCGGATAAGTTAAGATTTGAATGTTATTATATTTCTATTTTTGTAATTCCACCCCTCTTATATAAATGAGATGGTAGTCCTTTGTTTTAAACGATCGACGCTAAATCAGATTCGGAGTTTCTCCATCTATCCCTCTCCCTTTCTCATCTCCCTTTGCGCGATCTTCACGCTTCTTTCTCAAATCCCTCGCATCCGGTGAGTTTTCTCTTCCTCCCGCCAACTTCTTCCACCAACAATTTTCCACAGTTAGAGTTACCTCATTTGCATCAATCGATATCAAAGCATGACGAACATGTCGTCCTGACTATCTGACGATCCGTTCAGAGAAAGCGATTTTTAACTAGCCGAAGTCCCTACGAATTTTGGAGAATCTCGCTCAACATGAGTCATCATAGGTCATGTTCACGATAGGAGAGGTACAAACATCGTCTCCAGTTAAGCATCAAGGTACAATAATGGATGGATTTATGGTTCAATATAGATATTTTTATTGTAGAAGTAGAAGCCCTTGCTGCACAAGAATAGATAAGGTTCGATGAAAAATTATTAATTCTGGAACAAGTTGCATATTGCAATATAGAAATGCAACATGATGCTGACGATTACAAGGGAGAAAAAAGAAGCTACTATCCTGGAGGTTTTCGAAGCCCTGCCACCACCGTCAGTGCCATCAATCTCTCCTACGATGTTGATTCCTACAGGCTCACTGCAGCCTCCCACCCCATTCTTGCACCTCCGCCCAACCCGATCCTGCTACCTGCGGTACCAACCCCAACATCTACTATTCCAACCCTGCTGCAACCCTCTTTCGCCATCCGAACACCCCCGCCAACTACATCGATACCACCCTGCCCCTCCAGCAACAACGCAACACTCTTGTGGCAACACCTCTCCTATTAGCCCTATCCCCACCCCGACCCTTCCTCAATCTCACGACAAACCCCGACCCCGTCAGTCCCCTCCCCCACTCTCAAAGACATATAGGAATGCTACCATGGTGGGTGTCTTCCTGGCTGCACTTGATCCAGAGTACGATGCTGTTTGCTCTCAAATTCTTGCTGACACCACTATTCCTCCTATGGAGGAAGCTTTCCACCGACTTAGTCGAATCACTGTCCAGAGCTCTACTACTAGCCAGACACCTTCGGCGATGGCTGCCTCCAGTGGAAGAGGTGGCTCCTGTACTTTTCGTGGACATGGTCCTCGTGGTCGTGGGGGTCGGATCCGTCAGTCCTGCACTTATTGTCACCGTCCTGGCCACTCCGAGGATACATGCTATTCTAAGCATGGTTTTCCAGCATCGGCTCGGGTAGCAGAACAAGTTGGGTCTTCTGCACCTTCTTCTTTGGACCAGCGATTCGATGACCTCATTGCCTGACTGAGGAACATCATGCCTCCTGACACAGCTCCAGGAGGCCATTCATATGTGGCAACCTCTGCTTCTGTCAGTACATCCGCTACAACTAATACCTCAGGTAGTTCTTATGCCCTCACCTCTTGTGATGGATCTATGATTACAGAATGGATTATGGACTCAGGAGTGACACATCACCTATGTGGGGACAAAGAGCAGCTTACTGCATGTAGTCAGGTTTCTCCAGGGCGAACTGTGGTGATAGCCGATGGGACTCATTCCCCGATTACAGGATAAGGGGAGATTAGTTTGACGCCTTCCATGCGATTGCAGAAATGTGTTATATGCTCCTGATTTCTATATGAATTTACTGTCCATTAGTCAGATTACGAAGGATTTGAACTGTCGAGCTATTTTTGACCCATCATCTCTTATTTTTCAGGATATACTTACGGGCAAAGTGATTTGCTGTGGCCGTGAGCAGAATGGCCTTTATCGCCTGGTCCGTACTCCCTATGTTGGCGCATCACTCCATTCTACAGGATCAGTCTCTCCATATACTTGGCATCTCCGTTTTGGTCACCTACCTCTTTAGAAGATGTGTCGTATTTTGCCACAGATTTCTCCAGGATTGTTCTTCCAGTGCAAAGCGTGTCAGTTGGGAAAGCATCATAGGTCCACTTTCCCGTGTCGTCAGAGTCGGAGCAGTAGCTGTCTTTTTGAGTTAGTCCATATTGATATTTGGGGTCCCAGTCGTGTTCCTGATCACTAGGGACACATGTTTTATCTTGTTGCAGTAGATGATTTTTCTCGCTTGTCTTGGGTGTTTTTATTGAAGAATAAATCTGAAGCAGGAGATGTGATTACAATGTTTATCAATGAAGTTCAAAATATTCTCTTCTTCTGTAAAAATTGTGCGATATGACAATGCATTGGAGTTTTGTACTCGTGCACTTTCATTGTTCTTTTCCTCTCGTGGTATAATTCATCAAACATCATGTGCTTATGCTTCGTAACAAAATGGTATTGCAGAGAGGAAACATCGTCATCTACTGGATATCACTCGGACCCTACTTATTCAGAGTCGTGCTCCGCATTCATTTTTGGGTGATGCCGTTCTTACGGCTTGTTATCTAGTAAATCACATGCCCTCGTCTGTCTTGGGTGAGAAGACCCTTTTCTCTATAGCCTTTCCTGAGAAGGAGTTGTTCTCTCTTACCCCCCGTGTGTTTGGCTCTATTGCGTTTGTCCACCAGTTGGCTCCAGGTCTTGACAAGCTCTCTCACAGGGCTGTCAAATGTGTGTTTGTGGGGTACTCTGGGACTCAGAAGGGATATCGTTGCTTTGATCCGTTACGTGGGAAATACTTTGTTAGCGCCGATGTCACATTCTTTGAATCTGTGATGTTTTTCTCTCCTACAGGTGATAGGATGACTACTTCCGAATCTTATACTAAGATCTACATGCCACCTCCTCCTACGAGTCAGTTATCTCCTGTACCAGTCATACCAGAACCACCACCCCCACCACCTCCACCACCTCCATCTACACAGATGTATGTGACCGTGGTTCCACTATTACCAAAATTCTATACTTGTCGGCCCCCTTCTGCTCATGGTCATCGCCCGTCATCTAGCATGCCCCAGGTTTGTTCTGATAACATGGTTTTTAACGATGGGTCTGGAGATGTTTCTATACAGGGATCAATGCAGGATGAGGTTCCTGAGAACCTGGATGTACCCATTGCCATTAGAAAGCAGAGGCGTACTTGTGCATCCTACCCGCTTGCTTCTCAGGTTTCCTTTCATCGTCTTACAGGCGATTTCCAGAGATTTGCAGTTGCTCTATCTGTCGTGGAAATTCCACGGACTTAGCAGGATGCATTGAGAGATAGCAGATGACGTCTTGCTATGGAAGAGGAAATAGCTGCTTTGCAATCCCGTAGCACCTGGAGTCTGGTTTCTCCTCCTCCCTGAGCGTCTGTTGTCAGTTGCAAATGGGTGTTTACTGTTAAACACCATGCAAATGGGAGCCTTGATCGTTACAAAGCAAGGTTGGTGGCACGTGGTTTTACGCAGACCTATGGAGTTGATTACATGGACACGTTCTCTCCGGTTGCTCGACACTCCACTTTGCGTGTTCTCCTTTCAGTTGCTATGGTACCTGACTGGCCCTTATTTCAACTTGATGTTAAAAATGCATTTTTGTATGGAGATCTACAGGAGGAGGTCTATATGCAGCAGCCTCCGGGATTGCTGCTAAGGGGGAGTGTCAACAGGTATGTAGACTCCATAAGGCAATATATGGCCTTAAACAGAGTCCGAGGGCATGGTTACAAAAGCTTTCAGATCTGATTGAACGACAGGAGTTCAAGAGGTCAAATGCAGATCATTCTTTATTCGTGCAGAGAACACCTAGAGGTACAATTGCTATCATGGTTTATGTTGATGATATAGTTGTTACGGGAGATGATGAGCAGAGAATCAAGATGACAAAAGAATTTCTGGGCAGTCAATTTGTGACTAAGGACCTGGGTACCCTAAGGTAGCGTTTGGTTCGCGGGTTACCTGCGGGTTAGGGGAGTTTACCTCCCTTAACCCACATCCCCCTCTCTCCCTGTGGGCCCCACTTTATTCCTTTTTTTAAAAAATTAAATAAATCAATTTTACATCATCAATCCTATCAAAAAATAATATATTATACCATCATATCATATAAAAATTATAAGCTACTCCACTTCTACTCCCCTTTTCAAACTTCAATACAATCACATCACAATAATTACTCACTTTTTCAAACTCCAATACAATCATATCACCCCAAACCCACTTCTAACCCACCCCCAGTTTAACCCTCTATCCAAACACCAAAAAACAAAAACGGGTTACCCTCTACCAGTTTAACCCACCTTAACCTACCAACCAAATGCACCTTAAGGTATTTCTTAGGGTTGGAATTTGCTAGAAATGCGTAGGGTCTTGTGATGATCCAAAGAAAGTATGTTACAGACATGCTTGCAGGGACGGGCATGATTGGGTGTTGACCTTCTACTACTCCTATGGATCCTAGCATGAAGCTATATGTTGATGATACTGATGAAGTCGATATGAGAAGATACAAAAAGATGGTGGGAAAACTCTTTTATGTACAATCACCAGACCAGATATCGCCTTTGCAGTGAATCGAGTGAGTCAGTTCATGGAGCAGCCTCGACAAGTACATATGGATGCTATATACATGATATTGAGATATCTAAAATCGTTTCCAGGCGCAGGACTACTTTTCAAGAAAGGAGGAACTCTCTTTATCTGCATATACTGATGCAGACTATGCATGTTGTCCTAAGGATAGAAAATCGACTTCGGGATTTGCAGTGTTCGTTGGCAGTTCTCTCGTTTCTTGAAAAGCAAGAAACAAACAGTCGTAGCGAGATCAATTGCTGAATCTGAATACAGGGCTATGGCGCAAGCAAGTACAGAAATGATGTGGGTTCGAGCAGTATTAACTGATTTTCATGTAGAGGTTCCTCTACCCATGGAGCTACATTGTGATAACCAGGCTGCTCTGTTCATTGCAAACAACCCTACGTTACATGAGAGAACAAAACATGTTGAGGTAGATTGTTATTACACTAGAGATATGATTCAGAAGGACTTGATTTCTACTTCTCATGTTAGTTCTGGAGAGCAAACAACAGATATCTTTACCAAGCCATTACTCAGAGGATCATTCCAAAAGTGTTCGTCCAAGCTAAGCTTGATTGATATCTATGCTCCATCTTGAGGGGGAGTGTAGAGATATTTATGTATTTCTACATTCTATATGTGTCTTTTGCTTATTTTTATTCTTATGTTCCACTTTATGTAATTTACCCATAGGCCTCTCCTCTATATAAGAGAGCCTACGGTTCTCAGAAATAAGCAACTCTTATTTTTCTCCTAGCAGTACATCTCACTCTTTCATGATATAATAGTTCTTTCATGCTGCCAATCACGTTCACTACCTTGGAGTCAGATACAGATAATGCTGGTACTGTGTTGGAACTCCACAACAGATCGGTCCGATCAAAAATCTTTGTTTCATGGAGTATCACAATGTCTCCTTACTTCCCCTTCAAAAGGGATCCTATAGATCACTTCTCAGGGTCTCCCGGGTCCTTGACATTCCATGAGACAATTTTGTAAGGAAACTACAGCGTCCCATGTGGTTGGAACCACAACCGCTACTCGTGTAACTATGGAGCATGGCCTTTCTACCAGCATCTTCTATTGGAACGGTTTGGTGGCCATCCACATCATCCATCGGTCTTCTCAGAGCCTCCTGTGCTTCTTCAACATCGATTGAAGGTTGAGAAGAGGGCCTATGTTTCCTTTTTCAGTATTGCTTTAGCTTCTTACATGGCACATCATCCATTGTAGAGCTATCGGAAGACTGTCTTGAGGGTACAGGGCCTGATGCCAGAGAGGAGGTTCCATACGCGACGTTGGTTGATGCTCCAACTTTAGCTATCGTCACAACAACCAATAACGAAACAGGTTTAGGCGAAAGTTCCTCCATCATAACTTCAGGGAACAGATCTCCAAGCTCGAGTTCGGGCAAGAGGTACCCCTTCTTCGCTTTTGGTATATCCAGGTTTCTCACCGATTGGTCAGAGGGTTTTCACACTTGGGTATTCATTTGCGAATAGCATGGTATTGAATCAATTTGGTTATGTATAAATTTGCTCTTAAAGTTCGAATTATTCGGGTCAGATCTAAACAAAGGTCCGATAAGCTCCATATTAAGACCGTCTCTTCTGGATCAGGGGTTGAGAGAACATTAATCGCCATTCGTAACGATCTTGGAAGAGAATTCAACAGATCCTAAAAGATCGGGCACCAGTGTTTCCCAAAGTAAGCAATTTGGGATTTGCTGCAATTAACGCCTCCAAATCGATGGTAAACTCCGAAATTTCCATGTCTTCATTCGCCGTATGCACCGGCGAACTCTTTCACCGCTATTTCTTCCAGCTGAATTAATGCTTAGGGCACACCGTCTGTGTCCTTCACCGGATGCAGTGGTGGAAGAATCTCTTTGACCTGCAGTATGAAGTATGCATGATCCACCACCAGTGTGCTCTTTCTCACTTATGAATTATCGAGTGGACTCGTTTCCAGGACTTGTGTTAGATGATCCTTATCTATGCGATTTTTACCTGACTTTTTACCCGTTGTTAAAATCCAAGGTAGGCTGTTTTCCCTCAATTTAACTCTATTTAAGAGTGGAAAGCTTTGATGTCTGCTACTATCCGTGTTCTTGTGAGAGCCGTTGGTGTCAGCTGATCCCCTCATCCCTCTTGAGGAGGGAAATCTTATCCTTTGTTTCACAACCAATCTTGTATAAGAAAGCCACGTACAGTTCCAAAATGGCCCGATTCTCTACTCATCCACCTTCTAAGCTAGTAGGCCAGGAAGGGAGCAAGTCGGTCTCGCTGACCCGTGCATGGATAGGCATAGTGAAATTAACCGCAGAAGTGCGCAAGCCATTTCGCCGGCTTGCTCCACTTTAGAGGCGAGCAATCTTTTACCTTACAGAACAATGATAAATTGCGCCAACATCGCAGCTCGATGTTCATTTGTTCCTCCATCGGATAAGATCTCTTCACCTTACCCAATTCTCCGAGGGCCATTTTCAATGATTTGAGGTTGGGAACGATGGTTACACGAACTGTCTGATAACTCAACAATGATTGCTTCCCATTGGTGAATCATGTTCTTCTGCAGCGCATCCCCCCCCCCCCCCCCAAAAAAAAAAAAAAACAAACAAAAAAAAACTGATCTCTAGTTGACAGTTCCCGGACCTCCTTGTTTGACAAACCGTACACAAAATGTGCGGTCATATTGCAATATCCCAGAGAAGGCATCACGCAGCCTCCCCTTGAGCTCAAATTCAACAACAGACATGCTCCGGCCTCCATCCACCAGTGCACCAACAAGAAATCCCTCCTTCCTCTCCGAGGGTATTGGACTGAAGGTGTCTCCCCTAACCACTTCTGCGAATGCTCGGTCCTCGATAACACCATTGTTAACGTCCATCACGGACTTTTGTGACGACGAAAAAAGCATGCCTGTGCGCACTTGCTCCTAAGGACCGAACATGCGGCAGTCCCATGGCCGTGAAGCCCGCATTGGAAGCATTGGGGCTAAATACGGGGATGCTTCCGATGGCTGACCTTCTACCAAACCCCTCTACCTCATTATCCATTTGAAAGGTGGCCCTCTTCACCCCCTCGCACTTACACTCACTCTCTTTCTTCTCCAGGGATATTTTTGCGAAGCACTTTGCCGTCGTCGCCCTCTCTCACCTATCCTAGTCTAGGCAATTTTGCTTGCTCGCTTAGTAATTTTTGTTCTTGCTGAAAGAAATCGATTTTTGCTGCACATCAGTCTCTACTCTCTAGTAAAGAAGCTCACATGTAATGCACACGATTGATCTCTTGGTGAATAGCGCTCCTGACTAAATTCATTTTTGTTGCAAGTACCAGAATCACTTGAAATCTGTAAAACCATTCATCCTTTGCGCTATTTTTCCTGTAATATTTCCGATTTAATTTCATAATATAGTTTTCACATATATGCCCCTCAAACCTTACACAATTATATAGATACCCCCGGTAAGTTTTGCAACATGTGCCATTGTAACATGCTTAGCCCCCTACCATATGTTGCCATTGTATCTAAACCTTGTAATTACTTATCATTGCGTCTTTTCCGTTGCAAACAGTTAGGCTTGTGGTGTTATGTTATAGACAAATAATTTGATGGACAATAATGGGTATGGGTTTAAGCAGTTTACAAGTGCTCATGAGTAACTACAAGGCTATATATATATACTTGCTAAAGTTTCCTGGGGCATGCATGTAAAAGTCCCTTCATATTAATGCTTTGTGTATTGCGCATACTACTATGTTTCCGCGATCCGTGTTAACTGGGAGTTCCCATACAGTGATTGAGAGGTACGAACTTTTGAAAGGTCGCGGTCCTGGGGAACTATCAGTTTCTGATCTTCCTTTTATTCTCAATTTGAAGAAAGAGCTATGTGAAGCTGAGGTGATTTTCCAGTTTTTTTCCGTATCATCAAAAGCCTTCTTTGCCTAAGATTCAAAAGTTTACGCATGCCTTAGGCTGTAGGTGAAGCTTATGTCCCAAACAATCTCCTGGAACGATTAATAGCAGCTGGGAAAAGTGAATTCCCACCTGTTTGTGCAATTCTGGGTGGGATACTTGGCCAGGTACATTCACTACCTTTATTAAATTATGCACTATCTTAAGTATATTGCATTTATACTTGAAAATATTTTCTTTACAACTATGCTTTTACTTGAATGCCCTTTCCAAATCTCTTTTTTCAGTATAGACCATTGAAAGAGTTCTGCTAAACCTTTCCCGTCTCGGCATTGTTTTTTTTTGTTGAAGATTATCTTTCTCATCTAATCCTAGGCTCGTGGCAAATACTAAGAGCCTTTGCTTCTCTGATTGCATCCTATCCCCAAAAGCTAAGATAGGCATGCCTGAAAATATGCTGTGAAATGCAAGACGTTCGGATTTGGAGTTTTTTTTTTTCGAAAAAGGAAATGTTTGTATTGTAACTTATTTTATAAGCTCTAATTTCAAGTACATTTTGGTTGTCTAGTTTTATTCCCCATCATTTAGCTGGCCTAATTTCTATTTTGTTAAATGTTATAAGGCTAGACTTGAACTGTGATAAATGTGTTTGTAATACAGTTCAAAAAATCGCTTCTCAAAGCACTCGAGGCGCATTGAAAATAACTAGGTTCATCTACTCCAAGAACTTGGGTTCCAAGCATGGTTTAGAAAACCTGCTTGGAAGCAGTTGACGCAAAGCCACAATATGGATGAAAGATTGGCATTTTTCAGTGGACATGAGAATGTGTGTGCCTTGGTCTGATGAGGCATCATTAGTGCATTAAGACATTAAGGTCCAGATGATGTGGACTGTAGTGCCTCGTGTAAGTAGGAAGCTTCTAAATCAGTCCCATACACCACTTGCAACCTCGATTTTTGCTTGCCAACTGGAATGGGGGAGTTCAGAGACTGCCAAGATGTTTTCCCTTGAGAGTTGATTGGGGCTGTCCCAAAACCCTCGAGAAGTGGTTCCTGGCCATGTAATACTTCCTCTCCATCACACTTACGTTTCTTTACCCAAATCCTATTTCTCTTGGAACATTCATGCTTGCTGACAGAACATGTTCATTTTTTGTCACCCTTGGCCCTCCTTGTTAATTATACCCTCCTAGTTTAATACCACCCCACCAGCTAATACAAGCATTTTCCTTCCTGTGAGTATCTGACCCACGTGCTGTCTGCTGCTCCACCTGAAACCTGTTAGCCATAGGGTGTTATGTTCGATGGGTTGGGATGATATCCCATTAAACCGGCACATGAACCTGGTTCATAAAGTTGTGATACTATACAGTTCCCGTTTGATATTTCCCAATTACAACACGATCAAGAATGATGCACCTCTGGTATACTTTTTATCGTGCCCACGATAAAATTTTATGTTATCCAGCGCAGTGCAGATACATGGTGAAAAAAATCAACACACTCCAAGATACATGCTTTTGTTCTCTCCCGAAGCCTCCGATAGATCTGAGATAGGGAACCAATCTGAGTTCTAGGTTAAAACTGGATCAAATTTTGAGTGTATGCAACCTCAACTTGATATACTCAAACTCATGTTTTCTAAATCTTTCGTAAAAAAGTGTTTGAGCAAGGATCCTCTCCAGAGTTGTTGTGAGGGCTGCCCCAAGACAGGGTTTATGCATAACTCTCCTCTTATAGGTCTAATCTCCCTTAAGCAAGGTTCGAAATATCGATATCGTCAGCCCGAAATGAGATACATATCGGGGATAAATCGGGATATATCGACAATATCTGTGGAAATCTCGAAAATAACGTAAAAACGATTTTTTTCACAATTTAAGATTGTTGGAGTATTTGTTATATGCATCATATATGTGGGAGATGGGTAAATGGATCCCTCCATGATCCATTTACCCCATCCAGTCTTTAGTCCCACATCTACCAGTTTGTAGGTGGAGACTCAGTGGGGGGCTATAATGGACCCTCACACCCCTGTAGTCAGTTGAGAAAGTTCAATTGACTATCATCGCTCTTAGGCATTATCCCGTGGTTTCATCTCGCTCTTTAGGGAGTAGAGTTCCACATAAATCCCGTTGTTCTTCAATCTTTATTCTTTTTCTATGTTTCGCTTCCGCATGTTTATTTTCTAACATGGTATCAGAGCGGGTCGATTCTCGAGGATTTTTAAAGTTCTTTATTTTTTTTGTTTGAGATTCATGTTGATGTTGAAGAATTATTTGTTAATGAAATCCGTTCGTGTTCGTGGAGAATTCTCGTACACCTCCTTGTGTAATAAACAGCTAGCAGAGCATCAAGTTCCAGGGTATTTTGAAACCTAGATCGCAAGGGCAAGAACAACTCTAGATCGACAGTGCACTCTAGATCCATATCTGGGAGGCGGTTCCAGCCTCTCTTCCATCTCCTAGCGATAATGCTTTACGTGTTCTCCAATCTAGGTGTGCGATCCTCCCATTCCAAGACGTGACGCCTTCTTCGCAAGGCGTGCTCTAGCCCTCTATCACAGAAGAAGGTGGCAAAGTGAACCCCGACAGTCAGTGGTTGTCCCTCGAAACTTCTGGCAGCAGAGCCTCCTTCTCTGCATCTGTTGGAGTATTTGGTTGTGCGCCTGTTAAGTTTTAGATGGGTAAATAGATACCTCCATGATCTATTTACCCCATCCAGTCTTTAGTCTCACATCTACCAGTTTGGAGATGTGGAGACTCAGTGAGGGCTATACATAGACCCCTATACCCCTGTAGTCAGATGCGAAAGTTCAATAGAATATCCGCCCCTCTGAGGCGTTCTTCTGTGGTTTCATCCCGCTCTTTAGGGAGTTGGGTTCCACGTAAAAATCTTTATGTTCTTCCAAGTTTATTCTTTCTAGTTTATGCTCTATTTATCATTATCGCTTCCGTATTCTCTATTTTCTAACATGGCATCTGAGCGGTTTCGATTCTCGCGGTTTTTATGCTCTCGATTTCTTCGAGATTCAATTTTTGAAAATCATTCATATTTATTTGTTGCTCGAAGATCTGTATAACCAGTTCGAGATTCGATTCATCATTGATCTTGAAGATTGGCCGTGAAAGATTATTTGTTCAAGATTTTATTCCAGAAATTTTAGGATTTATATTGTAACCCTAATATTGCTTAGATTCAAGCAACATCCACGCTCCAGCAGTTCCAGTGGCCAAACAAACGCAACCATCAGGCGACTCGCCTTCTCCCATATCTCGATATGGTTGGCGACGCCACATCCTCAAGCACCACCTTTCTCCTCATGTTGAAGACCTCCAGCCGCCCGTCGTCAAGCGTTTGATGCTTTCTAGGGCTACACACCCAGATCGTGCAACTCTTCCTTGCATGATCTCCATCATCAGGGATGGTGGCACATGCTCTCTAAGGTGCATGCGGAATCCAGACGAATCTCATCGTCACACCTCCTTTTCCGCCTTCCCTCGGGCGTGACTCCAGAACCAAGTCTTGCCAGCGACTCCCCCTGATCATAGCACGAGCCTAGGCGACGGTAGCAACGCATCGTGCTTCTTTTCCAGCCGTCATGGCGGGCTTATCCTTCCGCAGACGACGCTCCACCTCCCTCTCAACAGCACGACATCGTCGACATCGAAGATCTTCGAGTGGCGATTCTCGTGGCTCTCAGGTGACGCTCCTTGTAGCGGTACAGATCCGTAGTATTGGCGCATGTCACCAGCGCATGTGTTATCCAGCAGCGTGCATGCGGCACACGGGAGAAGCCACATTTGCAAAGCTCCTGCATAGGATGCCGCGAAGCCCTAGGATTTTCTCCCGATCCTCCATCATGTGCAGGGGCGACGATGCCCTCTCAAAGATAGAAGAGGGTTCCGATTGGGAACCCTAATGTGATGGTTTATGAAGCCGCAAGTGGGCCCTTATATGTTAAATGAAAAAATCCGCAACAATATGGTCAAGTGGACCGAAAGTAAAAAAAGAGAAGGGCATGTTAAAAAATAATAAAATAAAAAGGGGAGGTCCAGTTCGTGCTAGCAAAAAAATTCAAGAAAAAACACGTACATGAAAAAAAGCCGTACGCAAGCTTTTTTAAAATAGGAAAGCCATAAGAAAAAATTAACGTCTTATAACAAATCCTTCTTCTATGATCCTGAGACTTATGCATGGTCACACCCTGGAGCAACATTCTCTGAATATCTCGACTAAATCATCCCAAATCGAGAGTGCTCAAACATTCAGGAGACTAAGAACGGACACGCAAACCCAACACCGACCAAGGAGAATTCCAATGGTTATTCATCTGGATACTCAAGTGAAACGACACCTTCACGAAGAAATAAAAAGAGAATCACCTTTGACCTTTCGGAAGAAGAATAGCTGATGATCCCTCATCTGGTCCGGAAAAGGTAGTATGCATGAGTAAAGTCTGTTCGGCAGCTCTAAAGCCATATCTTCGCAAGGATCCAAGAATCAATTCTCGCTGGACAACTCCCATTCCTAACTACTATTCATCCAAAGCTGATGCTCCTGCCCTCTTCAAGTACACTGGAATTATTTTTTATGGGCTGAGTGAAACCGGTGCTTCCGAGTATTCATCAGAGGACAAACCACTTGATCCCAAGAAGGAACGAATTCTGAGAAAACAATTGAAGAAACAAAAAGACCAGAATATTTGGAGTATGTCCACTTTCGAATACTACTCCTCTGAGGATAATTCCGATGATGGATATCGTTCATTTGACTCAAACACTTCATCCACTATCCATCATGATTTTTCTGAGGATGACACTTATAATAGTTGGGAATTATCTCAGGTGTTGTATCGGGGTAGGGCTCTTCTACCTCTTCATGATTGCGGCTGTCGGGGACTTCGTGGGTTTCCTCAGAAGACCGTGGTTCCTCAAAGACATGGTCCAATCTAAGTGCTTCCAATGCTTTAAAATTGATTTCCCGAGTCTCACAATCAATAATTGCCTTAGCCAATGCTAAGAACGGTTTTCCGAGAATGATTGGAGACTGGATGAATTCTCTTTGATGCTCAATATCAATGATCGTGAATTCTACTTTGAGCGGAGTACCTTGGAATTTCATGATGACAGAAATGATTCCTCTCGGTCGCTTTATCGATCGGTCCGCTAATTGAACAATCTCTCGTATCTTCCGGATCGGTCCGAGTTTGAGTTTGTGAAAAAAGAGGTCGGGAGGATATTGATTGGTGAATCGTCATCAATCCGAGCATGGGTGAAAATTGTGTCTTTGATTTCACAGTCAAATCTAGGCAACCGCTTCACTATGTGGCTCTTTGTTTTTCTCCTCAACACCAAGGAGGAGACCATTTACAAGATATGTCTTTCAGTCTTTGTTCGTATCCTACCCGACTTTTTGATCATTAATTTATCCATTATAAATCTTTTAAGGTCGGGGAAGTGTTCAATGGCCTGTATAAAGGGAAGTTCAAACATTAAGCGTTTTCCTAGTGCTTCCCGTACAGTCGGATTCAAATTCCTCAGATCGTCTTCAGTCTCAATTTTTATGAAATTTTTTGGATTTTCAATTTTTTGTAGTTTTCAAATATTTCCATTTTTGGTATTTTATATGTTGTGTGGGGGTGTGGTGTGTTCCTTAGATGAGCAGGGGTTCTGGTGTTCAGAATGATAGTCAGGGGAATAGTGATTTCTAGGGGAATAACATGCAGAAGTGATATTGTCAGAATCGTCCCTAGGTTCCTGAATATCCTCAGAATTTTCAATCTCAGATCCAATCATTTCCTCATCCCATGTTTATTGTCACCATAGAATAAGATTAATCGGTCGGTGAATTTTTGCAATCTATCCTCCATTGATTCAAATCTTTTATTCATCCTCGAAATATCATCCCAAAAATTTGTTCATGATTACTAATGGGAGCAGTCGATGTGTGATTTTGTGATTCCATAATTTCATCTTCCATTTTTCTATATGTGCTAGGAGAGGAGTTTCTTGGAATATCTAATATGTGATCGTTATTTTCAGAAAATATCTCCTTAATAATCATGGAAGGCGACTGCTCATATGATCCAGACATGTGGAGTTGGTCCGAGTAGAATTTATTCCTTTGATCATGAGTAGTCGGATTTTGGTATGGTGGAGTCAGCATACAGGGTTCCTGTGTTTCTATATAGTCAGTCCAATCCTCTGTATGATTGTCATGTCTGAAAAGGGGGTTGTCATGGTCAATCCAAGATGATGATTGTTCATTAATGTTCCAAGGCAGGGTCGATGAAAAAGGTGAAGAAGTTTTTAAGTTTATCATATGATCATCATCTCCCATGAACGAAGGATTGACATTCACCGAATAAGAAAGATGAATTTTATGATCGGTATAGAGACGATTGATATATGAAGAAATGGAGACCTCAGTTGGTTGTTGGTTTATCAAGTCCGAAAATAAAGGGTTGGCATTCATGAAGCAAATCGGATTTGTGGAGAGAGTTGATTTTTGAGAGTATCTTGTTAAAGTTGGAGGAGGTGTTTTGGGTCTAGCCGATACAAATTCGTTTTCATAGTATAGCACAAGTGGATCTTCGGATAAATGTTCGGTTATTTTTGAAAGAGTTGGAAGAAATGATGGGTTGGATCTGCAATTTGGAAAAAGTTCCATGACGAGGTTTAAACCAAAAAAGAGAGATGATTGCATGGGATAGTCAAAGGATTTTTATCAAATGTACGGCTTTTGATCTTCGGTATCGGTTCACGCACACCAATGCAAATACAAATCAAATCCCAGGTTCACCAACTCACACAATGAAGCCGTAAGAGTTCGGCTATTATCTTTTCAATTTTAGTTGGTGTTAAATCAATCTTGGCAAAAACTTAGTGAGCTGTTAGGTGCCGAAATTTTCTTAAAGACTGTCCCGAGTTCGTACGACTAGTTGCATCCACTTTCATCCAGTATAGGTGTAAGTACGGACCGTAAAATGGCTACCCGTGTTACTTAAGGACGGAGCCTTACGGAATAGCCTTTAAACCATCCACTCTGCTAAGGAAGTCCGGACCGGATACCGGATACCGGTTACCCGTATTCCTCACTGAGAACTAGCTAATTGTTTTTAAAATCAGTAGTCTGAATGAAAATGTCGGAGCTTGGTTCTAACCTTAAGTGTCGTCTCTCGCTCACTCAGAAAAATAAAATCATCCAAGGTCGGGGTTGCTCTCCTGCAAAAATTCTTGATTTTATGATTTTTTTAAGATCGGCTATATTTAGCAGTTCCAATTTTAGTTAGGTGATCACTGAAGAATTTAAATGAGCACAAATACGTGTCTACCATCTAGTCCCAATTTCCTTTAGAATTATGTGATAAAATAAGAGGGAGGAGTTCGGGAAAAGCCGATGCACACGAAAACAATGATGGACGCTCAGTTAGAAGACTTACGGTGCTTCCTCGCAATCTCCATGTGGGATGCAATACAGAATTGAAAAATTATTCTAAATGCGTGCAAGCCGATGAAAATTGCACCTAGGCAGAAAGTTCTATTAGCGGAAAAGAATTGAGTTAAATTTTTGGCTAAGTTTGAACGATCTAATGTGCGTCTCAATTAAAGTGCAATGTGGCTTTTAGATCCTACGAGCACAAGCAAAAATATAAATTCTCCGAGAGCCGTATGTGCAGTTTTATCCTAATCGCCACTCAAGTCGGGCCCCACCATCCCCGTAGAGTGAAACAGGCCTCGACACACCACAGAAAAGTTCAAGGTCTTTCTACATGCGCGAGAGTCCAAACGGACACCGCTGTAAATGAGCAGTTAAAATAAAATTGGAGAAATTAAAAACCTAGACTCTACGCTCTCTCACGATTCGACTCGATCTTAGTTTAATTGCGAATTTACGGATGCCAGTGAAGATGCGTCGGTTTCTTGAAAACCGCTCCATGTACGCCGATACCTCGCAAGAAAAATAAGAGAGAGAGAATGTAAGAGAGTGACTCAAAAAATAATAAAAAAGACAAGAAAAATAAATGCAGGAAAGTAAACGGGATTTACAATGAATAATTCGGGGGTCATACTACCCGAATGCAGAAAACCGAATAAGAAATTTCAAAACACAAAACTAAGCCGTTTGCCTCCCCGGCAACGGCGTCATCTGACGATTTCGAAATTCGCGGCTTTAAAAAGTTGTTTTTATCTTTGTTCGTGCTAAAAATAATTTGTCGTTCGTTGTAGGCGGCGATCGGAATCGGTCAAGAAATAACCACAAAAATTTATTAAATTTTAATCAAGTGGTTTTATGTTTATTTTACTTGGGCAAGTCCCAAGGTCGAACACAAGGAGGCAAAGAAACAACCTAGAGTTGTGTTTATCAAGATCCGTGCACGGTTTTCGAGGTGTTTTTTTATTTTTAATGCAAATAAGGGATGCAAGATGCAATTTCGGCCTATTTTAGGGACTAAATTGTCAACCATGTTCAAACGATGTCTGAAAAATATGAAACTTGGCCACAATGTAAATTATGATGAAATGAACGAACTGTAATTTGGAATTTTTGGACGCAAAATTTTTTTTATGAATTTTTAATGCAAACAAAATGAATTTCAATTTTTAATTATAATAAATACTAAACCTACTTATTTTCAGGGAATAAAATTATCAAAGATCTATCACTAGGTGATGGATCTCAGAAAAATCCTAAACCTTAAAAAGGTGAGATCTAATACCTATTAAAAATCAAATACTGAAATATGTAAGATGATTTTTACAGGACAAAGTATACATGCAAATGTAAATCTTTTTGGCACAATGTCAAGCACAATTAACTCTACAATATGTGATTTTTCGGGGATTTTTAGAGCAACGGTTAATCAATGGCAATTTTAAGAGCATAAAATGGGCAAAGTTTGCAAATTTCCACAAAATAATTAATTATTAATTAACCGCCAGTCACAAAAATATTCATAAAATATGATTTAAAAAAATGTGCAATAACTACTAAAAAATGAAAATTGTCGGGAAAAAAGAGAAATTTTTGAGAGAAAAAGGTCAAATTTTTTTGTGAGTTCGGCCTTTTGTTTTCATGTTATTTTCCCCATGTTATTGTTTCTCCAACTTTGTCGATGTTCATTTTCCGACAAGTATTAGAGAAAAGGGGAGCATTGTGTAGACTACAAGCCAGATTGTCAGATTTTCCAGATCATCCAGATTTAGAAACTTTAGAGGCCATTTAGTTTCAAGACTACAATTCTGACAGTTCAGACTCGACGTTCAGATGTTTCCAAGTCTTCTATTTAAACACACATGTATGCGGTTTTTCAGATGTGCACGTGTATGCCATCATTTTTCGTGGTTTCCATCATTCTTATTGTTTCGGCCAGAGTTTTCATGTGAGCCATAGGGACTCTAGAGTAGAGGAGCATTCCTATGCCATGTTGGCAAGGGTTTTCATGTGGTATTAGTGGGACTCCAGAGTAGAATACCATTCTCTGAGCCAGATGGGAGAAGACCCAGTTATCATACGAGAAGACTATTCCAGGCGGAGTTTCAGACTCGATGGTCAGATTCTGAGTCCTAAGTTTGATTCACACTCTAGCCCGTTCGTCCTCCTCACTTGCATGGCATGAGAAGCAATGTCCTCGACAACAACCGACAATAGTGCACGTTGAGTTGATGTTGTCTGTAGTGTCATGTAGCATGAGTTGAGTTTCTTTCTGTTTGTCCAAGCCGAGCATTGCATGCTCCAGCTTGAGGGGGAGTGTTAAAGTATTTGGTTGTGCACCTGTTAAGTTGTAGATGGGTAAATGGATACATTCAGGATCCATTTACCCCATCCAGTTTTTAGTCCCACATCTACCAGTTTGGAGATGTGGAGACTCAGTGGGGGCTATATATATACCCCTACACCCTTAGTCAGAAAGTTCAATAGAATATCCACCCCTCTGAGGCATTCTCCGGTGGTTTTATCCCGCTCCTTAGGGAGTAGGGTTCCACGTAAAAATCTTTGTGTCCTTCCATGTTTATTCTTTCTAGTTTATGCTCTGTTTATCTTTATCGCTTCCGCATTCTCTATTTTCTAACAGCATCGCGCACTCGAGCATGCTGGCGATTCTCGTACGTGCACGAGCCCCATCATGCTCCCCTCCATCCTCCAGATCGCCTCCTCTCTTGCGCATGCATGCTCTAGGCAACGACGTCCTATGCTTCGCGCCTCACCGTGAGCGGCACCCTGAAGGGCACATCGTGGAGACATCCGACCAGTCCAGCCCTAGGTCGCACAGGTAAAGGCAGTGCCCTGAGCGGTATAACCTCTAGGTGGAGGTCGCACACGACACTCCTCTTATTTTGATGTTCCAACACGATCCCCAAGCGGGAGTCCCGATTCCCGTATCCGGCACTTGGCGGCGCCATTAGAGGCGGAAGTCCATTATGCAAACATCAGCGAGCAGCGACACATATCAGAAACCCCCGCATCTCCATAGTAGAGGCGACGCACATCCGCGCGCCTCCAGCGGGGGCCCCTCGCACGCTCCTCTTTGACGCAGTCTCGCTCTTCGATAGTAGAGGCGTTGCGAAGCTCCAACGTGCCGCACTTCCTGACACCTCCAGCGTGCCACATGCTTTATCGGGTCCGATCGAGGCGACGACCCTTTCTCCCAGTGCTTGCGGCGGCGAATGAAGAACGTGGAAAAGGGTTCCCCATTGGGAACCCTAGTTTTATGCATGTGGAGGTAGCCCAACAGGGCTCTGAGTTTGATTTTAAAAAAATTGAGTGGGGGGCTGAGTTCAAGGGTCCTAATGAGGCCGTATGTAATTTAAAAAAAAGAAAAAAAAAGAGAAAGAGAAGAGGTGCAAGGTTTTGGGCCTAAGGTCCACGCATTTAAAAAAATCTGATTAGAAAAAGGCACTTACAATTAAAAAGCCGTATGCTTATTTAAAAAATTTGATTGAAGCTGGAAGAAAAACACGACTTATTTTGAAAAAAAATTGTCACGGCTATAGAAAAATTTTGGATAGCCGGGAAAAATGTGAAATAGTCTAAAAAATATGAAATATTTTAAAAAATTGCGAGAAGAAAAGCAGAAAAAATGTAATCGGCTTATTTGATTTTTTTTCTCCCCATCTATCTTGTCTTCTTCCAACTAGGTCGATGTCTTCATTCCGACCAGTATGAGAGAAAGGGAGAGTATTGTGTAGAGTCACATGTCTTGTTCCAGATTCAGATGCCAGATTTCCATACTATGTGGATGATCAGTTGTTCATACTCGACGATTCTGAGTCTTCAGTTTCAGACTCGCACATGTATGCAGTCTTTTCAGATGTGCAGTTGTTTGCCATCTTTTGTCATGGTCCCCATCGTTCTTGTTGTTGTCGGCCAGAGTTTTCATGCGAGCCATAGGGACTCCAGAGCAGAGGACCATTCCCTATGCCATGTGGGCAAGTGTTTTCATGTGGTATCATAGAGACTCCAGAGTAGAGTACCATTCTCTATGCCAGATGGGAGGGATCCAGTTCTCCGATGAGGAGACATTTCAGACTCCATTCTCTAGTGACCATGGACTTCGACAAGAATTGCACTCCACGACCTTTATGTTCGGCCTTTTCCAGAGATGAAGCAGTTGCGTACATGTTGTGGCAGGGCGGAGTACTCCGACGAGGAGACTCATTCCAGTTGCAGTGACTCTGATAGGCACAATACATAGCACATGCTTTTCGACGAGGAGATTCAGTTGACTCACACTCCAGCCCGTTCGTCCTCCTCACCTGCACATCATTAGAAGCAACGTCCTCGACAACAACCAACAATTGTGCACGTTGAGTTGATATTGTCTATAGTGTCATGTATTACGAGTAGAGTTTCTTTCTGTTTGTCCAAACTGAGCATTGCATGCTCCATCTTGAGGGGGAGTGTTGGAGTATTTGTTATATGTGTCATATGTATGGGAGATGGATAAATGGATCCCTCCAGGATCCATTTACCCCATCCAGAGTCCCACATCTAACAGCTTGGAGATACAGAGACTCAGTGGAGGCTATGTATAGACCCCCACACCCCTGTAATCAGATGAGAAAGTTCAATAGACTATCATCCCTCTGAGACATTCTCCCGTGGTTTCATCCTACTCCTTAGGGAGTAGGGTTCCACGTAAATCTCGCTATTCTTCAATCTTTATTCTTTTTTATGTTTCGTTTCTGCATGTTTATTTTCTAATAAAGATAATACTAGTTCTTAAAATAAATAAATAACATACAAATACACACTTATATGCAAGAATGAGGTTTACTTAGTAGACAAAGACACATTATATCAAACATATTGTTGTTGTCAATGCTGACTTGTTGATTGCTCGACCATGCAAGAATGAGATTTGTGACAAGTTTGCTCCCAGAGCTGTCAAGTGTGTCTTTGTGGGCTACTTCCGAGCCTAGAAGGGATACTGGTGCTTTTATCCTGTTAGACGAAAGTACTGGTGCTTTTATCCTGTTAAACGAAGTATTCTGGTCACCTTCATTGAGTCGGTCATGTTTGTTTCTCCTACAGGTGACATGTTGACCCCTTATAACTTTGGAGAGAAGGTTATAAACTTTGGAGAGAAGGTTATTCAAAAAAAACTTTGGAGAGAAGGTTTACATACTTCCTGCTCCTACGCCACCCCTACCTCCACCTATGATTCCTTCTACGCCTCCATCTCTACCGCCACCTCCACCACCTTCACATCATACTATGGTGCCTTCTCCTTTGAGTCAGCTTTTGCCTCATTTTTTATTTGCGTGTCGTCTTTTGTACTCCATGCTTATGTGCCTTCCCCATTATCCAATACGTCTCATATATGCTCTGAGCACTTAGTTTCTACTAATGGCAATGGTGATTTGGCTATATAGTACGCCACTTTACAGGACGAACTAGTGCCTCCTCAGGAGACTCCTTTACAAGATGCGGATAATACAAAGCTCCTTGATCTGCCATTCCTCTCCAAAAGTGGAGGCATACATGTGCTATGTATCATCTCGCTGCGTATGTTTTTTTGAGGCATCTTTCAACTTATTTTAGGAGGTTTGTTGTTGGTCTCTCAACCATGGAGATCCCACGAACATATCAGAAGACTATACGAGACAATCAGTATTGTCTTGCTTTGTAGGATGAGATGGCAGTGCTCCAGTTGCATGGCACATGGAGTTTGATTACAACCCCTACATGGGCATCTATGATTGGTTGCAATGTGTGCGTATAGTGAAGCTCCGTGCAGATGATAGCATTTGGTTATGATAAGGCTAGGTTTATGGCTCATGGGGTCACCCATACTTACGGGGTGGACTTTCAATGCACGTTCTCACATGTGACTCATCACTCTACACTTTGGATCCTTCTCTTTATAGTAATAGTATGTGACTAGTCCCTATCATGACTCCATGTGAAGAATGCTTTTGTATATGATGATCTGTAGGAGGAGATCTATATGCAACAACTACTTGGGGTTCGCTACTGAGGAGTGTCATAAGATTTGCAAACTTTATAATGTTATCTACGACCTTAAGTAGTCTTAGAGCATGGTTCCAAAAGCCTTCTGATTTGATAGAACATGGCTTCATGAGATCGATTGCAGATCATTCCCTATTTATTCAGAGGACTCAAAGAGGCATCATTGTCATTCTGATCTATGTTGATGATATTATTGTTGAAGGAGATGATGTACAATGGTATTAGTATGGCTAAGGAGTTCCTTGGATAGCAGTTTGTCACCAAGAACCTTGGCGATTTACGATACTTCCTAGGCCTTGAGTTCACTAAGAACTAATGGGGTCTTGTGATGTCCAAAAGGAAATATGTTACAGATCTCCTTTCAAAGACATGCATTGCATATTGCAGACATGTTATTACTCCCATGGTTCTCATCATGAAGATATATATTGACGATACAGAGGACGTGGATTAGAGGATTGTTGGGAAGCTCCTTTACGTGACTATTCCAGTCTAGATATCTCCTTTGCTGTGAGCGAAGTGAGCCAGTTTATGGAGCCAAGACATGCACAAATGGATGTGGTTCATATAATTGTGAGATATCTAAAGTCCACTCCAAGCAGTGGATTGTTCTTTAGCAAGGGACATTCGTTGCCATCACAACATGTGTAGATACTATGTAGGATGCCCCGAGGACAAGAAATCTACCTCCAACTTCGTAGTATTCACAGAGAGTTCTTTGGTGTCATGGAAGAGAAAGAAGCAGATCATGATTGCTAGATCTAGTGGAGTCAGAGTATAGAGCCATGGGTAAGGGGAGCATCGAGATGATGTCGGTGAGATCCATTCTGACTAACCTAGTTGTTAACGCACCACTTCCTATGCAGTTCAATGCAATAACCAGACTGCTCTTTTTATTGCCAACAACCTTGCCTTCCATGAGAGGACCAATCACATTGAGGTAGACTGGTACTATACAAGGGGTATGATTTAGAACGATTATTTTTACTTCCCACCTCAGCTCTGGGGAACATACAACAGATGTTTTCACCAAGGCTTTGGCCAGAGGACCATTCCATCGATGTTGTTCCAATCTAAACATGATTGACATCTATGCTCCATCTTGATGGGGAGCGTTGAGATATATGTATATTTATCTTTCCTTATCTTTTATGTATTTTCTATTTCTTTTATTTTTATTATGTAATTTGCCTTCTAGGGTTTCTCCTCTCTATATAAGAGAGCCTTAAGGCCTCATGAATAAACAATTCATTATTCTTTTTCCATGATATAAAATTAGGATCTTTGTCCTTCATCAAATTATACTATGGCATGTGCCCAATGCAGATCATTTTGTTAGGAATGGAAACGGACCATATATATATTTATGATATGGATATTTCCATATCCATATTCGTTTCTTCTATATTGAATACGAATATGGACATGAATCGGATATGAATTTAGGGAACCATATCCTGACATAATGGGATACGAATTCAAATTGAATATTGGTCGAATACGAATCTGGATCGGATAAAGAACGTATATGTTGAATAAGCACCAAGTATGGAGAGATTAGAGGATATTCAAATATATCTATATCCATTTTCATCCCTACATTTGGTGATTATATATCAAATCTTATGTTCTACCTTGTAATAATTTTTGGTGTTCGACTTACCTCAAAATCAACGTGGCTTCTGGAAAAAATGGTTTTCACGAGCTTTATCATTATCAGAATTTTTCTAAATAATGTACTTTTGTGTGATTTTAGTTTTCTAATAATTTTATCCAACAAGTGAGGCCTACTCACCTCGTAATGGAGAACCTCGTTGGTATGTCCCATGTTTTTTTTAGAACTTCGGTCTTAATTACGGATCTAGATTGTCCTTTTTGTGTTTCAAATTTTGAAGACATTGAACAAGTTTATTTCCTGTGCCCACTTTCAAAGCTCGAGTGGATGCTATTATTCCTTAGGTTGACCTCTTCTCTTGGAGTTTAACATTCATCAAGAAGGCCAGGGTGGAGTTGCAGTTGACAGCATGACACCATCATTGTGCGGAGAGAGTCAAGCCGTTTAGTCAGTCTTGATACCGCAAAATGATATGGTGTTTAGGGATTGGGCCATGCCATGTTTTACATTTCATAAGTATGTGATCCACATGGGCTAATAATATTCATGTGATTCACATGTGCTAAGGTAGCTGTGGGGAGATAATTTTGTGTATGGAAGGTATTGTAAGTACTTCGTATGCCCTTATCATTTTTTAGTGGATGGCTACTATTCATTGGCACCCATCCCGTTGGCTATTCAAAAATAAAATTTCTTTGGTTCGATCGGATGTTTACCATTTTGAGTACTGTTTTTTCCCTTTTGGAGTTGAAATGTGACAAACTTCTATTATTTGCTTATTCATTTTGTATCTTAATGCAGGAAGTCATTAAAGCTCTATCAGGAAAAGGTGATCCACTGAAGAACTTTTTTCTTCTTTGATACAACCGATGGCAAAGGCTTGATTGAAGACATCCACCAACGCATAATCTGATGTAATATTAAAATAAGTAGCAAATATCATCAGGTATATCTCCTCTGCTTCTTGAGATCAGTAATTATTTAGCATTATCATTATTGTCTGTGGAGCCTTTTCATAGCTTTAAGCTATCTCCTGGAATAAAATGTTGGGAAATGCCTTTTTATGCTTTGTGGGGACATTGTCAGGTACATATGCATTATACCTCAAGATTGGACAATTATTGCATGCAACTCAATGACTCATAGTGATACACAGAGCTCAGGATTGCATTTTGTCAACTTTATAGGAAAGAATGATGTTATTGTAAATAGTTAATTTTCTCATGGTTGTGGGAACTGTTGGAGATTTGATTGTTAATTCAGTGTATTTTTTAAAATTTTCTTATAGAGTAATTCAAAAAAGTCTGTAAAAATATATGATTGGGTTAAAAAAGTGTTCCTAAAAATTTCTGAAATGATCGTGTGCCCAGTTTTTATTTACGTATAATAGAGAAAATCTTATATTTGATTAACCATCGACTGTTCCGCCATGCACGTGCTTTCATCAGGTCATTTTGTCGTGCCTCTGTTCGGTTTTTACCTGTGAAGATTGGTTGATGATATAAACATATGAATCAACCTTGCTGATCCAATTCGATGAGTTGGCTGTGGGTCACAGGGGGGTCAGCTCCCAATGCGAATTTTTCTATATTGTAGGTATTTTGACTGCACCATGGGCTCATTTACACCACGAGGTTACCGTTAAGGTAGGATCTGCTATCTATTCCTTATAGCCCGCCGCCTAGCCTTGAGCACAATGTGGAGATGCATGCGAAGGTAATACAATGAGAGCGGTGTGAGCAAGTGTATTGTTATTACTCCTTGTGTTGTGCGATTGTACGTGTTTCTGTAAGCTTATTGTTTTCCGATTGGGTTTTTGATTAGATTACTTCCGACACGTTCTCCTTGCTGCCAGCCTGCCAGTATGCCCCTTTAGCTCACAGCTAGCTATCCTGCCCGCCACGTTGTCATTGCCGTTAATTGCATCTTCCCCTCACCACTGGTATATCCCTCCGTCTCAGCACCAATGCCAATCCCTTGCTACCAGTGACTCATTGCTACTCAAACTTCTCTTCTTTGTTGTCTTTCCCTCCCCATTAAAATGCAGTCTCCCTTCATACTTTCAATCTGCTGTTCGTTCCCCCCTTGCAGATTTTCCTCCTTGTCTGCAGGGTTTGTGCAGCCTCTTTGACATCATCTGTCAGTCCGGTGTTCTGCTTCGACTTGTGTTGGATACCACAACTGGTATTGCATCTAAGGAGGGGGAAGGGGTAGCATGAAAGGAATGGCGGTTGCTTAGATGGAAGTGGGAAAATGTAAAATAGTCCATTTATGTAAAGCATGGAAGGAAATATCGCGAGATATCGATATCGACATACCGATATGGCGATATATCCTGATTTTCAGGCATTTCTTCACAAAAGCTCGTCGATATGGGCGATATTTCGGCGATATATCGTCGATATATCGTCGAAATATCGTTTTGATACGATATCGAACGATATCGATACTCGATATGGCCTTCCATGATGTAAAGTATAACATCATTGTCTCCCATGGTACAACAACAACAACAAAGTCTTCTTCCACAATTAAGTAGAGTCGGCTATATATATTCTTCCCTTCCATTTAGATCTATCTTCGATCAATCTCGGGCTTGTATCTGAAAAACTAAGATCCCTTCGTATAGTCTCTTTCCAACACTTCTTGGGCCGTCTTCATCTTCTCTTAGCCAGCTCAACATCTCAACACTCGCATCTCCTAACTGGTGCACTAACTGATCTTCTTTGCAAATGACCAAGCAATTTTCTTGCATCTTATCCTCGATCGGAGCTACATTGACTTTCTTTCTGATTACATCATTCCGAATCCGATCGTTACGTGTCTCGTCAATCAACACAATATCATCAACTAATAATATACACCAAGGTAATTCATCCTGAATGTAACTTATCAACTCGTCCACAACCAAAGTACAAAGAAATGGACTCAAAGCTGAACCTTGATGTAAATCAATGTTGATGTCAAAATCGTCAGTCTTCCCAGACGGGGTCCTTACACAAGATAAAACCCTATCATACATGTCCTTTATGAGGTTAATGTATAGAACATGTGCTTGTCTCTTCTCCAAAACTCTCCATAATATCTCTCCTGGGACAGAATCATAAGCCTTCTCCAAATCAATAAAGATCATATGGAGGTTCTTCCTTTTAGCTTTATAAATCTTCATTTGTTCTCCTCAGCAAATGGATGGCTTTAATTGTTGAGCGCCCTGACATGAATCCGAATTGGTTTTCTTTTACGTTGGAAACTTACCTCAACCTTTTTTCGATCAACACGTTTCCAAATTTTCATAGTGTGACTCATCAGCTTGATACCTCTGTAATTTGAACAATTTTGAATATATCCTTTATTCTTATAAAGAGGCACCACGATACTCCTCCAATCTTCAGGCATTTTCTTGCTTCGTCAAATAACATTGAATAGATTCGTAAGCTAAGTCAAACCATGCTCACCTAGAACTCTCTATACTTCTACCAGGGATGTCATCCGGTTCTACACCTTTCCCAGGTCTCATAACCTTCAAAGCCTCCTCTACTTCCTTTCTTTGTATTTGTCTATAGCTTGCACGATTCAAGTAACTTTCACTACTAGCTAGATCACCCAAAGTGATCTCTCTATTTCCTTCCCCAATGAAAAGTTTATGGAAGTATTGCTCCCATCTAGTCTCTATATCCTTCTGAGTAACAAGCACGTGACCTTCCTCATCCTTAATGCATCTCACTTGAGAACCCTTGTAAATTTTGAACTACATCCAGGCTGCGATGTAGCGGCCCTTGCCAATTTTTCATTGTATTTGCGCGATGCAACATGTTGCAAGTAGGAACACCCAACGAAATCTTTATGTTTGCTTAAATCCATGTTGAAAAGGTCCGTCTGTCAAGAGGCAACTTCCTAAATAATATTTTTAAGAAATACTATTTAGGAAGTTGTCTCCAACTGTTTTACACTGGTTGTCGGCTACCTAACGCGACCCTTCTCATTTGCCTGGGCCTGGGATCGGCCATGGCTGAGTTATTGTCTCCCACGGTGAATAAGAAAAATTCAGATACCAAAGGATGTGTATGTGATATTGCTGTATTACACACATATAGAAACTATATTATATGATATAATGAGGTTGTATCACATAATACGTTATCTTTAAGAATCCAGATAAAAGTTTTGTGATCGCTGTATCAGTTAGCTCTGCGAAGGTATTTGTGTAAGTCTCTCTTCCCGAGAGATGCTGGACTGCACGGACTACAGACTAAATTAGCATATCCTTGTCAAAGATCTATCTTTCTAGTGGTTTTTACACATACCCCTATCTTCTTTTCAAATCACATAATAGCCATATAATATTTGAAATTACACGATGATTCCCTCTAACCTTGCTCTGTAACACGTATACCTCTGCAGTCACTTCACTCATATCCATTCTTGAGTTCTAAGTAGATCTAATAATTCCACTGTTGATGCTTTCTTTCTTTCTTTATCGTACAGTCGCTTTTTCTCTCTCTCATAACATTCGTTCGGAGGTGGTGAAAAGCTCCTTTTGTAACGGGATTGAAGTGGTGGTGGACACCATTATGCTTTCGAGGATGGAGGGGTCGGTAGGTGGAGGGTGCAGCTCCAAGCATGGTGGAGGGACAGGAGGGCCGGTAGGGGGAGGCTGGGGGGAGAGGGTTTCCAAGCATGGGGGAGGTCATCCATGGATGGGGGTTGCATGTGAGGGTGACATTAGGGATGCGGGAGATTGTCGGGGGCCCGGAGGCTGCGTCATAACTTGTTCTTGTTCTGGAGAAGGCACTTGGAACGTTTTTTTTATGTTTTTTTAAAACGGATTTGTCAGTGGTTTGTTTATTTTGATATTCTTTTGCTCGTTCTTGAATTTTTTTTGATGATCAGACTGTTATTTCTTGAACTTGATGATTTCTGAATGATATGTTTCAAAGATTTTTAATGGATTTGTTCAGGTTTACTCTAGATACCATTTATTCGTAAAACGATCCTAACATTTTACATTAAATTGTTTTTCTTTTTGTTAGGTTTATGTATTATGTAATAGACATGACTTTAAAATTTATTAACTAGTACTTAATATTATTTTAGTAAATCTGAGTTTACTCCCAAGTTAGTAAATTATTAGTAATTAGTAGAACCTATTAAGTATCGACTACTAAATAGTCTATATTGGTGTGTTATTTCTCAAGTGTAAATCAAGGTCATGGATTCAAACTCCACCTCGTGTTCTAAATCATCTTACGTTCAAAAAGACAATGGTGAGATAGGATAAAGGTATGTCAAAATACCAAATGGCAAAAACCTCAATAAAACTTTTACGGGAAGAGACTCGAGTGATGGGGAATCATTAGAATAAAGTGTCTTGTAGTTGGTAACAACAAGAATGTTGCCAAAAGTGCTCATATTGTACAAAGGTCAAAGTATATTAGAGAACTTATGAAGATCAACTTGGAGGTGAAGAACAAGGACAAAGAAAGGATGTGATAAGATGGCGAATTACCAAATTCATGCTCATGGAATTCGATGTTTTACCTAACTTTGGTAATGACTTTGTGTATACCGACAGTATTCAGACCCCAACGAAGAGGATGGTAGATAAATGGATGACGTCACACAAGAACAAAAGAGGCGTATAAGAGGCGGGGACTCATACTTATTGCTCGATGTGGCAGTTACTATGGTGTTGGTGGCAATAGAAATGGTCCTATTGTACCACCACCTATGGAAGAATACAAAGATAATGGAGTTAAGTCCTTTTCGAAGAACAGTTCCAGGTGCATCATAGTAAATTTGATGTGCTTTGAAGGATAAAAATGAATATATTTAATGATTTCCATCCAACTAATTAGTGGTATGGATGAAAGATAACTCATGATATTTGAAATGTAAAACCTATTGTTTCTATTAAGTTCATAGTGTTAGACACACGAACAATCAAATTTTGTCTGTATGAAGATAGTTTGAACTTAGAAGCTGGTAATTTGCTATTTTCCAGAAGTTAATTTATGGGTGGCTTCTTTCAGTCGATTTGCAAAGTGTCTGATTTTTTGAAAACGCACGGCCTTTTAATGTGATGAGAAGACAGTTTTCTATATTTCATTAACAGCTTTTGGAAGGGCAAGAAACTGATCTGAAGTTTTTCTTGGACATATACTATGCCGAAACTTTGGAGATTGACCATGTGGGATATTGTTTAAGAACATCATCAGCTCATGTGTACATCTGCCAGAGCTGACATGCTGCATTGTCGTTTCTGGAGTTCAGGTACTCTTTTTGTGTCCTTGCAGGGAAGCAAAATCCAGGAATCTGGCACTCTCTTCGAGCTATTTTTCGATTCTCGCATCAATGGATTGCAATTCCAAGAGAATATTAGAGGTTGGTGTACGTGGATTCTTCTGCTGATTTTCGTCTTGGGACCGTGAGGCAGATTTTGTGATTACTGAAATATATGATCTACTAACTTTAAAAACCTCTTGCATCTTATTTATATTGTGAGAATGCATCTTTCTTAGAGGCTCACTGATATGATGTGTAATATCCATTTCATATCTTATACATGTGGAGGATCAAAAGTTAATATTGGTTTAGCATCATGAGTAACTTTTTTGGCTACGATGACTGCTTGATTTTCATTATGGATGCAACATATTAGTTCTTAATTGTTTTTTATAGAAGCAGCGTAGCTTACAGTAGATAACATCTGAAGACCGGGGGTTCCCAAAAACAGAGTTATACTCTTACAAGTTGCCTCCCCGATAGATAGATAGATGACGAAATAGCAGTAGCCTGCCATGACATACAACAACAAAGCCTTTTTCCACAACATTGCGACTCTTCCTCTCTAATATGATCATTAGTCTGCACTATACAAAAACACCTAGATGAAGGTGGGATACATCCTATCAGAATGTTTTTGCATTTAAAAAAAACAAGATGATACATTTGAAAACTTGAAATTTGAGACAAATGTCCTTGTAATTTACAAAAAAAACATCCTTTCAAGGTTCACCGTTTTTTTAAAAAGTGCTTCCATCAGTGGTGCTGCTATTAACATTGTAAAATGTTAGTTGAATCCTATTTCTCTGTACGTGCCATGCAAAGCAGGAACTGTTGTAGAGGGGAAAATCTCTACTGTGGCATAGTTCCATGGTCGTGGTGGTTGTGGGTGGTGAGAAATGGGTTTGGTGATGTAGATGCGGAGACTGATCAGCTGGAAGGGAGTGATGTGATGGGGAGAGATAAATGTTTGTCTTCTCTCTACCGTAGCCATGTGTAGGTCACCGGAGTTTGTTCCACCCCCTCGCCACCATGAGATTTTTTTTGATGAAGCTATGAGGGTGCGTTTGGTTGGAGGGTTATCAGGAAAATGATAGCTCGTTTTTATATTTTGGTATTCGGATAAGGGTTTTGGATTGAGAGAGTTTGTTGAGATATGATTGTATTGAAGTTTGAAAAAGTGAGTAATAATTGTGATGATGGGCATTGACCCTCGCCACCATGAGATTTTTTTTGATGAAGCTATGAGGGTGCGTTTGGTTGGAGGGTTATCAGGAAAATGATAGCTCGTTTTTATATTTTGGTATTTGGATAGCGGGTTTGAGATTGAGAGAGTTTGTTGAGATATGATTGTATTGAAGTTTGGAAAAGTGAATAGTAGTTGTGATGATGTGCATTGAAGTTTGGAAAAGTGAGTAGAAATTGAATATTTTATAATTTTTAGATGATGTGATGGTATGATATATTATTTTTTAGTGGAATAGATGAAAAGAAATGATTTATTTAATGTATTAAAAGAGAAAGAGAGAGAGAGAGGGAAAGTGGGCCTCACATGAGAGGCAGAAATACGACTTTTTGAGTAACCACCAACCGAAGCGCCCTTTAAAGCCCTCCTCCATCTCATGGTTCATCACCAAATCTCTTTCTTGCTACCATGAGCTTACTGACAGAGTCACAGAGGGCGTCCTTCCTCCACATTTTGTGAAGTTCACCATTGGAGCGCCCTCCCTCGCCAGTCGCCAAAGGGGTCTTGCAATCAGAGCTCCTTTCTACCACAATCAGCTCACCGTCGGAATACCCTAAATCACTCCCATATAGATATGGTACCGATAACAGTTACTATACATGTGTAGCAACAATGGACGTTTCGAATGTATATAGACACAGGATAGACAATAAACGAGAAAATATAATGCATGAAAAATTTAGGGTTTTTTACACCATGACCCCTGAAATCTTATGCAATTACACTGTAATCTCTGTAATCTTTGTAATTACGACGTGATCCCTATAATCTTGCTTTGTTTAACATATGTTCTTGTCCAAGGTTTGTGGTGTAAGATTTAGTAAGATTATTGGGGTTGCAATGTAATTACAAAGATTCAACAATTGTGGTATAATCAAACACGATTTAAGAGTCATGGTGTAAAAATCCAAATATTTAGGATTTTTTACTGCACGAACTCTAGAATCTTTCTAAGTTACCTTCTTGACCTTGTAAAAATCGTTATTATCCTCTCAATCTCGTAAACTTGCTCCATCTTACCCACGATCAATGTCGTTAATTTTATTTTTACTTGAGTCAATACATTGGGTTAATCTAACAAGAGGAGTAATGGACGGTTGATCTTTCACCTCACCATATCCTTCTTCCTCCTCTTCTTATTCTTCTTCTTCATCATTATTTTCTCTATCTTCACTTCATCTTCGTATGTCCACCAAATCACAATTTTTTTTATTTTCGTGGATAAGCCATCCCTTCCGATCACAAAAATGATATTTTCTGAATTTTTAGGATGATTTTTGAATCAATTAATCAAATATTTGATGTTGCTAAACAAACCATCGCATTCTCTATTGCCATCGCCTGAGAACAGAGCAGCTCCGCTCGGGTTGGGCATCAAATTCTCTGTTTAAGGGGCAAACATCGACCACACTAGGCCCCTTCTCCCGGTCCTCTCCATGAACCTATTGGGTAACACATCGTCCAAACTAGTCTCTCAAGATACCATCGACTCAAGATCCCCTCCCTACCTCGTTGTCGCCACCCTCAGCGTGGATCACGAGCTCGAGGACATACGAGCCTCCTTGCTTTCTGTCCGATCTGGCTCACCACATGGATCGAGCTACGCCTACTAGTGTGGCTTGTGGCACCGGACGTGGTGATCTACTTGATAAATTACATGATGTCAATGTCGACACAGATCTTTTGCGACCACCTCGACAACCTTCAGCTCGTTGCCGCCTCCATCGGCAACAACGGTGTCCAACTCTTTGCCTATGGCCTCTTGGTAACTTTGAATAGAAGCCAGCGAAGGTTAGGTGGTAGGTAGAGGAAGGGAAGATTGGAGATGGAAAATCACAATGGGTAAAACTCATCTTTCATTGCAGCCTCCTGTAGGGAGAGAACCATGAGTAGGAAGTGAACCACCGGGAATCGAGCTTCTTCTTCATGGTTAGGGGGGTCCTGCGCGTGAGGGAGAGGGGGCCCGAAGGTCTGGGCGTGAGGTGGAGGGGGGCTGGAGGTCCTGAGGAGGGAGAGGAGGCCGGAGTTGGGCGACATGGGGAGGGCGATGGTGCTGAGGACAGTCGAGGGAGGTGGAGAGGAAGGGGATGTGAGGAGGAGGGTGAAGCGGGAGAAATATGTTAATATGTACATTTTAAAATGGAATTCGGTTATGTTTAACGGTTAAATGGATGAGAGTTAACCACATGATTTGTGAAGTAAATGCTAGCAACTTTACGGGATTGAGTGGATAATAACGATGATTACAAAATCAACAAGGTAATTTAAAAAGATTTTAGAATTCGTTGGAGTAAAAATCCCGAACATTTATATGCCAGGAATGTATGTACATGTATACAGGAGTACATGCCAACAAAAGGAAGAATTGCAGAAGCTGAATTTACATTCTTACATAGAGTTTATGGCAAAAGAAAGCAAGATATAATTACTGTTAGTATGCCCTCATCAAAAAGTCTTCCAAGTGAGGGAGCAGTTTATACATTCAGCTGATACAGATGAGCCTTACTCGATCAGTTGGAATAGACTTCAGATAACTGGATACTTTTAGATCCCATTTGTTGGTTAAGAATGGAATTCTAATGGAATGGTATCTGATCAATAATGGAACTAAAACAAAAAAAAGGGACTTTTCCTTTCCATTTTTTCGTTTACTTTGGGAGTGGAAGTTTTAATAAGGGTGAGTTTGGATAGTGGGTTTAGGTGGGTTAAACTGGTTGCAGATAATCCATTTTGGGTTTTGGTGTTTGGATAGATGGTTAAAATGGGGATGGGTTAGAAGTGGGTTTATTGTGATATGATTGTATTGAAGTTTGAAAAAGTGAGTAGTTATTGTGATGTGATTGTATTGGAGTTTGAAAAAATGAGTAGAAGTGGGGTAGTTTATAATTTTTATATGATATAATGATATAATATATAATTTTTTGATGGAATAGATGGAATAAAATTAATTTATTTAATATATTAAAAAAGGAAAAATGTGAGACCCACTTGGAAAAAGAAAGAATGAGGTAAGGGAAGTAAACCCCCAAAGGGGGGTTTACATGAGCTAGCAAGTCTAGCAAGAGAGAGGGAGAGGGGGAGTCAATTTTACCCTAGAATTTTATTAATAATAAAATGCAATCGTTATCTTCATACTTATTTCTTTACGTATTTTCGATATTTTGATAGAATGAACCAATATTTATATTGAAATTTAGATTTTTGTAGAATATAATACATCGATATATGATATAACATCGTATCTCCATGCATTTTAAAATGGATACATACAGTAATATCACGTTAGTGCCTATAAATATATGTATCTATATTTCTATATCCAGTTAAATTACTTAATGTAGTTCTAGACATATGTCCATATAGGTATCTACATATCTATCTAATATTAATTTTTATGATATGTGTATGTGATTTGTTTCATCCATATATCACTTATACCGACTTTATTATGAATATATATAGAGGGGATAGGGATCTACTTCATGTAGTAGGTAACTTACCTACTCCATTTTCATTTTTTTTGAAATTTTTTTTTGAAAAATGCTTCCATAGATTTTCATAACTATGTCCCTCTAACATGTCATTCAAATTTCGTCAGAAACAGAGACTCATATGCCATCCATCCAGAACATGTAATTTTAACGATCTTAGATTTGATGTAATTTACCTGTTCTGGATGGAGGACATAAGAGTCTCTATTTCTGACGAAATTTGAATGACATATTAGAGGGATATAGTTATGAAAATCCATGAAAGTATTTTTCAAAAAAATAAAAAGTAGGAAAAAATAAAAATAAAAGTGGAGTAGGTAAGTTACCTACTCCGTGGAGTAGGATCCTTCCCCCTGTCTCTCTCTCTCTGTATGTGTGTGTGTATTAGCTAAATGAGGCTACTCCTTGGGAGTAGCCAACGGGCTACTCCCACCTTTATTTTTCCCGCATTTTTTTATTTCGAAAAATAAAAATATTTATGGATTTGTACCCGACAGACCCTATAATCTTTGTCAATTAACTCTACGACCTTTGAAACATCGTAATTCCTCCCTCACCCCCGTAAACTTGTTCCATCTTACCCCACGAACCCTATCGTTAAATTGACACATCTAAAGTTAATTTCCTTGAGTTAGAAACGAGTTAATCTAACCAATCCATGATTGGACGACTAGAATTAACCAAGAAAAATAAAAAAAATCCTCCCTTCACTAACAGCTTCCCCCTCCCACTGCACGACAGGATAGGGGCGGGGTTCGGAGCCAGTCGGCCTACTGGAGAAGAGCAGGACTTGCGGCTTGCGATCGGGGGATAGCGGGAATGGCCGGGTGTGTGGGGGGGGGGCTTGCAGGGGGAGGCGGCGCCGACAGGTGCTGGGTGGGAGGAGGGGGTTCTGCAGGGGGATGCGACGGGGGGCTTTGGGGGGAGGGGGGGAGGGGGCACTTTGCAGCAGCAGGATGGGGACGGGAGGGCTTCCCGTTGATCCGTGGCCGGGGAGGGGGGCTTCCGACGATCGGTGGGACCGGAAGAGGGCAGGGAGGGGGGCGGAAAATCGGCGAGATCGGCTGGGGAGCGGGGGCAGGGGGGCTTTGCAGCAGCGGGATGGGGGACATGGGGAGTTGTCGTTGATCGTCGGACCGGCTTTGGGGGGGGGGGGGGGGGCTTTGCAGTAGCGGGATGGGGATCCCCCGGGGGCGGCTTTGCAGCAATCGGGATGGGGGACAAGGGGGCTTCCGCTGATGTCTGCGGCCTTTCGACGATCGGATGGACCTGGGGGGAGGGGGGGTTGCAGCAGCGGGATGGGGACCGGGTGGAGGGGGGCGGCTTTGCAGTGGAGGCGGGTGGGATCCGGTGGGGGGGCTTTGTGGTGGAGGCGGCGGGACGTCGCGGGGGGATGGGTTTGCAGGGGGAGGTGGGAGGGAAAGGGGGTCGAGCGGGGGAGAGGGAAAGGTGGTGGGCACGGGCTTCGTTCGGTGGGGCGTGCTTCGAGAAGGAGCCTGGTGATCGGGGGAGGGGCTTCGAGCGGCGGCTGCGGCTTTGAGCAGGAGCCTGATCATCGATGGGAGGGAAGGGGAACCGAAGGTGGAAGGGAATGACACTTTTAGTAAATTTGATAAATAAATTGGCTATAGTATAAAAGAAGATAACAGAATCTGGTTGATTTTAACGGTTAGAGGGATGGGGGTTAACCACAGGGGTTGTAGGATAAAGGTTAACAAGTTTAAGGTGTTCTCGGAGGAATATCGATGTTTCGAAAGTCTTAGAGGTAATTGCAAAAGATTATAGGGTCTCCCGGGTAAAAATCCCAATATTTATATTCATCGTTATATCTCTCTAACATGTCATTCCAATTTCGTTAGAAATAGAGACTCCTATGCCCTCTATCTAGAGGGGGTCATTTTGAGCAATTCTGAGACCGTTAAAATTTGACAGTCTAGATGGAGGGGGATAGAAGTCTCGAATTAAGTCGAATTTTTTGTGACACCATGGTGACATGTTGTGATCTAAATTCCAATATATCTCATTTCAGAAAAATAAAAAAATACAGGGAAAAAGGGGTGTGAGCATCTAAGTTAGCTACAACAAGGGAGCATACTCCTTTTTCCCTATATATATATGTATATATATATATATGTATATATATATATGTATATATGTATATATATATATATGTATATATGTATATATATATGTATATATATATATATAGGGAGGGGGGAGGGGCCGGTGGGGGAGCTTGCACCATGGTGCGTGTAACTTTAGATGCATTGGTGTCATAAACGCTCAACTTTTGATATTTTTAAAATGAAAATATGTGAGATTTAGATCACTATATATCATCATGACGTCATTTAAAAATCAACTCAATTCAAGACTTCTAACCCATCCATCAAGACTGCGACATTTTAATGGTCTCAGAATTGTTGAAATTTGACCTTCGAGATCAACAAGGTAGGAATGTCTGTTTTATACGAATTTGAAATATATATTTCACTGATAGGTCTAAGTAAATCCCTGGAGGTTTCATTTTAAAAAAATGAGCGTTTGTGGCACCGGTACATGTAAAGTTACATGCACCATGGTGCAAGCTCCTCAACCTCATATATTGTGTGTGTTGTGTGTGTGCGCGCCGTGTGTGTATGTGCGCGCACGTGTGTATGTGTGTCGATACATCAATCATCCAATCAACTATTATATCCATGTCATGCACATTTTTGATATCTGTATCTGCCCGTAATGTATCAGTATCCATATATCCTTGTTAACAATAGATACAAATTTATTATTAACCATGCTTGATATAATTGTATGGTGGGTTTGTTGTGTGTCTGTTTGTGCGTGTGCATGCGCGCGCCTATTTGTTTAAGATAATCTATAATTTTTTTGATACTTGTTGTATTTGATCGGTATCCATTTGAATATAATTATTTTTTGGGATAACAAGAGTAAGACAACTATGAATCTTTTATTCAATTAGGAGATGGGGGGAATCAATTGTGGATTGTGTAATTTTATGGCTACAATCACAATTTTAAAACAAGTAAAAATTTATGTAATACTTTTAATCACAAGATAACATATAGAAAATCAAACCACAAGTGATACAATGAACATACAAATCCTCCTCGGTAAAAGCCATAACCATAGTCTCCCGACTCGAGCTTTCAATTTAACCCAAAAGGATCTTTCCACTTATTGTCGATGAGATTTAGACCATACTCCCATGATCCAATCCTTATAATTATTAGGATTGAATTTGTTTATATGAATTAGAAGATATATAATCCATTGTTAGATATATATAGTAACGAGTATCATTCACATTACATTTTTATAGATAAAATTTGCCATATTTTATGTTGTCATTAGAAATGGTTCTTGTAGCAACAATTATGCATTTTCAATTATCACATATATACTAATCGTCGCTGAAAAACAACAACGATTATTATATTTTTTTTGAGAGAAAACAATACAACTATTGATATGTGGACATTGCTTGTGATATAATAAAAATTAGGGGGAAATATGTTACTCAATTATCTGTCATACATTTTGAAGAATACCACTAAATTATTAGTTAAAATCCTACATACAATTACTTTGAAGTTTCGTTTTTTTGTGCATGTGATTTCTACGTGTAGATTTATATTTATTCCAATTAACTATAAGTTTAGTTTAATAATTTATTTATTTATATTGTATCATGTGAACTTAGGTTTGATTATAGATAAATGAACAATTGACTCATACTTTAGAAATCAAGGGTTGATATTTGCGATAAAGATATATCACAATCTTCTGTAACTTGTCCATCTATTTTAAACGGTGGTCTAATTCGTACTATTGATCCATCTCCTTCTGATATACATTCTAAAATTGTCCGCAAGAAGTGCAAAACGAACATGTTGATGAATCTTCTATAGTTTGTGATTTGGGATTGTAACTTCAAATTTAGGAATACCAAGTTATTGAATAGGATAATATTCGACATGCATATATCAAAAGTGGACTATATTAACATTATCTTTTAGAATATCCATCTTCTGGCCATTCAAATGATCAACATTTATTTTGAGTTTCTTAGTTTAAAAATATCCCTTATTTTAGTTATTTTAGTTGATGCAATATCAGCTCAATGTCCCTAATCATTCAAAAGATGAAAAGTCTAAGTATACTATATGAATTATGTCAAGCATTGGTAGAAACTGGAACATCATGAGTCTATTATTTTATCGGGCGGATTGATCTGGCTTATCTTGACTCTTCCAATCTCAATTGCTACATCTGAGTGTGCATTTTTCAGCTATGGACCTCGTGAAGGCAAGCCTTCGAAATAAGATAGAATATGGATGTAAGAGTGGTTGTTTGATTGTTTACATCGAAAAGGAGATACCAGAGAATTCCATCATGGAAAAAGTCATTCATGATTTCTATGTAATGAAAATCATCGACCTTAGCTTCGGTAAATTATGTAAGTTTATGCATCACTTTTAAACTTTGTAACTCAATAATAGTATTTTCTATTATATGTATTTGACTAAGCACTGGCCCCACCTATAAATGTTTTCTGGTTCCGCCCCTGAATGTTGATATTGATACAACCTCCTTCATTTCTTTTGCCTAGATTGTTGGGATATGCAAGATTTTTTGGTATCCTTTTTCCTTTGGATCCTTCGTTATCAGATTGCATATGTTCCTTGCATTATTCGAATTCATTTCCTTTTCTTTGAACCGAAAAAAATATAAATAGAAGCATGACACACCATTTCCCGTTTCCTTTTTCTTAAGTAGGCACAAAAGTTGTATTTTTTAAGCTTGTCAATTTTAATTTCCACAGTAACAAGAAGCATTGTAGAGTTCATCTTATAAAAGTTGGCTTACCTCATCTTGAGAAGCAATCAAACTAATCACATGCATGTGCTTTCCTCTTCTTCATTGCTACTTAAATCTTCCCAAGTAGATTGAATAGCTTTTGTTTTGAACTTATTTTCAAATATGAAAATTTTCTTTAGATAAAGTTAATCCTTATTCACATGCCCTACCTTATCACATTGAAAGCATTTTATTTCTTTTCCGCCTATTCTCTTCTTCTTGAGACAAGACTTGAACCGTTGAATGGTGACTTCAATATAATCGTCATAATCAGATTATTCCCTTGTTCCTCGCTAGGAGCTAGATTCCTTTGTGGATTTTCTTCCTCTCTTTTTTTCTATTTTCTAACTTTATTTCATAGGCATGAAGGCTATCTATGAGATCCTTCAACGAAATCATGTTGAAATCCGTTGACTCTCCAATCGCTATTACTTTATGCCCAACTTTGACGATAGTGAAATGATAATCTTGGTAGAGAGTTCTCTGGGGAAGAAAACTCTTCCTTCGTTCCTCAATTTATTCACTATTGTGATGAAACTAGCATTCACATTCATGATAATTTCCCGTTTTGCATTAAAAAATCCATAACCATGAGTAAACATTCGAAAATAAAACTCTTTTACCATACCATCATGTTTAGTCTTCATGCATTTATATATCTTGTATATCGTCTTCAAATGAGATGTTCGCTCAAATTATATTTTTGAAAAAGTACAATACAAGGTATTTTTTGCATTCGAGTTGAGCATCATTTATGCCAATTCAACAACGGTGTATAGCCTTCTTCTTTTTTTTATTATGATCTTGAATTTCTTTCGTACCATGTTCCATATGGTGAAGTCTTCATTTTCCAACTTGAGTAGTTTTCCCTATTGAAAAAAGGCAGACGAACCACCAACTCTCCTTTTGTACGCGATCTTGAAATGTTGACCATATGTGTTTTGGAGATTTATTTCCTTCACATGAGTGAGGCTTTGACACCAAATGTCGGGACATTTATGTATTTTGAAATCGGATCGCTACAATTGTAAAATTCTTTAACAAGCAAAATAATACGTAACACCTTTAATCATAGCATAACATATAAGCAATCAAAGCACAAGTGACACAAATATTTTAATGTGGAAATCCTTATAGTTAAGAATCACGATAAGAGTTTCTCGACTCGGGCTTTCATCCTGCTCCAATAGGTATTTCCACTATCTTGGAGTGCTTATGCGAGTAGCCCCAGTTTTCAACTGGGGATTTCATCCTTACCTAATGGGTCTTTCCACTATCTTGGATGGAGTGTTTGTGGTAACCTAACCCAAATTACAAAAAATTAGTTGTGTCAACTGAAATATTATTACAACAATACAAAACCAACATCCTCAACAATATGTAAATATAAAATATAGAATTATGCATATGAAACGATCTTATACAACTTGGAGTGTGCTTGTAAGATGAGACACTGAATCGATAGAGTTTTGGATGTGCAGCATGAACGGATCAGGTTTGGAATAGAGATCAATATTCCTAAACTCATGCCCATTTATAAAACCACTTACCAAATCCTCCTATTTATTAAACATGCAATTCCTAACTAGTACCGCATACCCAACGAATACTTGTGCACCCTATAGGTACCCACTTATTCATCGAAGTATAATAAGAAGATGTTCAAAATGTATACAATATTTTAATATGTAGATTTCACAACGGAGTAACAACTAATATGGTAGTACATAGGATGTGCAATGTGTAGCAACTAATATGATAGTACATAAGATGTGCAATGTGTAGGAATAATTGAAGATTCATATCGACCATGTGTTTGAATCTTTTGAGTTAGTATTTTTGTTTATTGGAGATAGAAAATTGTAATTGAATCTAAATCAATGTAGACAGCAAGGAAAATCTAAATCTAGCTAGCTAAATTTTATATAAGTAGATCGACACATATGTTATTTTGATTGGATTTGAAGAGTTGCACTAAGATGAAGTACACATGCTTATATTTATATTTAGATTTGGATGGGTTTGGGCTTGGATTCCCACAAGGTAAAATCCCAAATCCAAACCTATACCCACGTGGGTAGGTACATTTAAATCCAGATCCCATCCAAAAATAAATGGAATGGATTTCGTGTCCTTAAATGGGGAGGGTTTAGGTTGGATACCGAATGGGTAGAACCAGATTAATTTCCCTAAATGTGAAATGTGAAGTAGAAAGTAGCTCTAAGAATAGAATGAAGAATAAAGAGTATATGAGTTGTGTGCATTGAAAGGATGGTACATTGTCATGTTTATAGGCCTTATGGGTTTCACCAACATTAGAGCTCAAAAAGATACATCGGTGTTCAAATCGGGAAAAAATATTTTAAAAATAATCTTAAAATGACAGTTTGATTGATCGGTCAAAAATGTTGATTAATCAATCAAAAGTGTTGGTTGATTGATCAATCAAAAAAAGTGACCAATCAATGTTGATCGATTAGTCAAAAGTGTCGATTGATCATTTTAAAACAATAATCAAAAGTGACCGATTCGACGATCATCGGGGTTGATCGATCGGTTTGGGTGAACGTGATTCTTGAAGTCGGATGTGCATGCTGCATGATATGCTTTGAGCTTCTTTACAACACTAACAAAGTAACAAGTACAAGATTCGATCAATGAAAAGTTCGAGTTTGTTTTGAGCTCGAGTTACATATCCTTGATCTCCTTTGAGCTGTGCTTCTTCGCCTTTTAAGCTTGAGCTCATTATGCTTGAATTTCTTCTTGGTACATTACCTACTTTGCTTTTGACCTAACTTCATGCTAAATATACAAATTTCATTATCATTAAAAAATACATGTTTATGTAGTACTTTAACTGGGATACAAGTTTTTGACACATCCCTCTTGATCGACTAACTTGAAATATAGTTGATCAGGAAGTCGACTAAGTGTTGTTGCTGAGTCGACTAAGAGGTTCATTTTAGCTCAAATTAAGACTCAAGGTGGGGGTCAGTCTCAAATCAACTACCCTGACCCTAAGTCAACTGTGCTGCTTCTTAGGTCAGCTACATGTGCTTTCAGTAGCGTAAAGACCTGAAACTAAGTAAATCCTAAGTCAACTAATTATTCCTTAACTTGACTAAGCACACTTCTAGTAGTTTGAGATCTGAGCTAGTCGACTTAAATAATAAATCAATAAACCATGCCATTAGCTGACATGCATTTTCTGGCTAGTAGCCCAGCGGAGCGGAAGTGGGCTTATGGGATTTGCTATTGACATGTAATCTAGTTGGTAAAAAAATGAATTCCTTGGGTTGGAAGAGGAAGGGATTGAGCTTGACTTTGTTTGACGTAATTGCTCGGTATATTACTGGTGTTTCATACAATGTAGTTAGGTCTTTCGCAAAGCTGGTCTACCACTTCACTATAGAACATTGCCCGTCGGTAAAGATGCATCATCATCCTAGGTGGGGTGGGTGGATGAGTATGACGGACTTTTGCATATCTTTGTTGGGTCATGCCTCCTTTTAAAGAGGGATTTCGAGGGGAAAGGGAAAGTTCTTAGGGTTATAAGATTTCTTTTCAATGGAGCGAAGATAGGGAGAAAACATACAACTAATCATATTTTCTTTCAGTGCCCAACCATTCCATGGTGTAGCTAATTGGACTATCTTTTCTGCAGGGGATCACTTTTTTGTGTAATAAAGGTCAAGGGCAAATGCAGTCACTAACGAAGAATGAACTCTTTTCACTAAGATGTTGAAAGTGAAACATATATCTAACTTTCTTGATAGTGGTCTATTGCATAATGCTATGTTTTAATATTTTCTTGAGTTTCTTGAAGGGGTTAAGCCTCCAGTTCCGTCAATTTGAGACATATTTTATTCCAATTATGTATGCACTTTTGAATAGTTTGTACGTTGTGCTATGCCTTGCTCAAATATGGAACCTAAATGCTATTTAAATGCTTATGAGTTGAAAAATCAATGTGGGTGTGTGCTGCACATCTGATTAAGGACTGAAGGATATGCCACAGTTAGGGCTGGTTATTGAGTCACAGCTCGATGAGCTAAGCTCGGGCTCGGTTCGATAAAGACTTGTGAACTTGACTCATTAGGATATTAAGCTGAGCCTAAGCCAGAATTTTGGCTCGATAGCTTAACGATCCAAAGCCCGAACCGAGCCTCGTTCGGCTCGAAACTCAATAAGGAACTCGATAAGGAATACATACATACATACATATATATATATATATATAATATTTATATATAATACAAAACAAAATAATAGTCATTTGCAATTTCCCCTCCACTAACTTTGCCCCTCCCATGAGTCACAAGTCAAGACCCAATTCTCAAATCCTATTCCTGCCTGCACATTTGCCCCACATCCACACATTAAAAAATTTATAATTTTCCCCTTTTTTATAAAAAAATAGAATGTTACAATATATATTATAGCTAAGATTTTGTACACAACTTCAATAGTGACCTATTAGTAAGGAACGCAGTCTTAGATAGAGCAGGTCTTGAGTTTGAACTCGTGCATAACACTTTTCCACTTTTCTTAACAAACTTACCTTGGACTCGTGCCCAGACCGGGCTCGATAAAGGGCTCGGCTCGAGCCTTGTCGAGCCTAAGCCAGCTTGATAAAGGCTCAAGCCCAAGCCCGAGCTGACTCAACTCGTTGGGCTCGATAGCCAGCCCTAGCCACAGTTCTTGCTGACTGCTGGAAGATGATCTGTTGGAAAAATAAATAACCCAAATCCAAACGGGTACGATTTCAATGCGATTGCCTAATGTGCAGGAGGTAATCAGATGCTTGCATCTTTATGAAAGTTGAGCATTACCCTTTTTGCATCTGATCGACGAGAATCCACTCGTCTCTTTCTATAGCCAACAATAACCTGATATAAATCCTCACCACAATAAACGACCTTCTTAGAACAGGGTTTCAATTAAACAAAAGCAAGTTCGGAAAACATCAAAATATACACATCGCGAAAGAAGTTTTCATCATCCTTCACGTTTCAAATATCTGCTAACGATCAAAATATGCTCCATCTCCATTCCCTTGGTGGAAATCCAAGCTTCAGTATCTAAGCAATGGCATTATTATTTCAAGAAACCACTTTATCTAATCAATAAAATAAAGTTGCAACAACTTCAAACAGTCTTTAAAAAAAGGCAATCTGGCTATACTGCCATTTTCATATTATTGTCTACAAAGAAGTCAATTCAAGGAAGAAGACTAAGGTAAAAAAACAGAGTTCCTCTTCCTGGAGCCCTCTTAGAAGAAAAAAAGCCGACGACATTTTTCTTAGAACTTATTATTTACCACTGTTAAAGTGAAAGCAATATCCAAGCTTTCACAGCATTGTTTTTAAGCCAGATGACAACAAAATGCACTTTAGGGAGAATATCTTCGAGTAAAATGAATGGCTAGGAATGGATCTCATTCGACAACATTGTACAAGCATCAGAACAACAAAGGGAAACAGCAGTTCCATGAGTTTTGCTTATTTTACCCAAAGAAGCATCCCTCCTTGCAGAAAGTAAACTTCTAGAGGGGGATGGATAGAGCCTTTTTCATCTTCTCTACCTCTAAATAAACCGTGGAGTAGGGAAGGAACTCCGAGAAGTGGCGCTGCATCACATCGTTAATGGCAACCGCGACCTTGGGTAATTCCACGATTTCCTCGTGGGTCAATTTCCGCTCAAACCTTGCAGGATTTCCTCCCCAAAGTTCACCTGAGGGAATCCTCCTGCCAGGAGGAAGAACAGACCCAGCTTTCAGGATTGAATTGGTCTCTACCAGAGAACCTTCCATGAGGATTGAACGCTGCCCAATGATGCACTCAGGCTCAATGGTACAAGATCGCAGAAGACTGTATGCTCCAATGGTTACAAATCGCTCAATTGATGTCGCTGCTGGAAGTCCTGCAAGAGGAAATTGATATAATGAGAATAAGCGACAACAGCTAATACAATAGGGATTTTTACACCCATAATCCTGAGTAATTTCGCAATAGCATTCATAACCCTGTATAATCACGAATTACATGAGAAACCCTAAGTAGTGCTTAACTCTTACATGACAACCCTAGTCATGTTCCGTTTGAAATGCCTGTTATATTTAACGGTTTCCGTTGAAAAAGACGAAACTACCCCTAAAACTCATTCTTATTTGCAACAGCATACCATCGTCCCCCTCTCCCTTCTCCCCCCGTCCCTCCATGCCGAGCTGCTCCGCCACTGCCCCCACCGTCGAACTCCTCAAAGCATCGAGCTATCATCGAAGACACTCCCCCACTCCCCGCATCGAGCTGCTTAGCCCCTGCTCGAGCCCCCCTTCCCCCCAGCTCCCGCTCGAAGACCCCCGCCAGCTCTCCTCGAAGCCGCCACGTCAAGCTCCCTCCTGGAACCCCCTCCCTCCCCGCTCCCCCGCCAAGCTGCTCCTCCCCTGCCCGAAACCCCTCCCCGCCCGCCCCTGCCGAGCTTGAAGCCCGTCGCTCGAAGCCCCTTCCACGAAGCCCTCGCTCATGCCGAGCTCGAAGGTCGTGCCAAGCAGTGCCACCCCCCAACCATCCCCTGCCGAGCTCGAAGCCCCCTGCGCCAAGCCCCCCGCCCGCTTCCGCTGAGCTCGAAGGCCGCGCCAAGCAGCCCCTCCGCTCGCCCGTCCCTGCCGAGCTCGAAGCCCCGCCACGATAAGCCCCCCGCCCGCTCCCATCGAGCTCGAAGGCCGCGCCAAGCATCCCCCCCCCCCCACCGCCGAGCTCGAAGCCCAATTGCACCCAGCCCCCTAGTCGAAGTCCCCCGCCCCTGCCGAACTCGAAGGCCAGCCAAACCCTCACCCTCTGGCAAGCCAGACCCGCTCCTCCGGTCGAGAACCTCTGCGCCAATCCCCCCCCCCCCCGTTCGTTGAGAATCTTTGCAAACCCGCTCCGCCCCCCTCCGGTCGAGCACCTCTGCGCCAAAAACCTGCACCCCCCGACGGTCGAGACCACCTGTGCAAGCTCCTCCCGTCAAAACTGAGACCACATGTGCGGTCGAGCACCTCTGCAAGCCCGCCCTCCCCTCCGTCCACCGACCCCTTTGCAAGCCCCTCCCATTGGATTTTTTAATTTAATGTAATCTCAGCCATTAGATTGTTGAGTGGATAGATTCAAGGTTTTAAAAAATGTGAGGTGGATCGAGGCGGTTTTCCATTAATGAGGCGAGGCGTAAGCCTCGAGGCGGTCAAGGCGTAATCATCGATTTATAGAGAAAATAAATGTCAAAATTATTATTAAGCATAATTATATTATCATAAAACCGTAAACTTCAAATATTGACAAAATATATGATCATAAATCCTAAATTTGAATAATTTAAATCTAATAGATGTACAAAGAATATCGTATTAACCATATATGCTAGTTTTAATTTGTGATTAAGTAATATTACTATTGTAAATATGTGAATTTCTAATAGTCTTACAAAATATACAATTTCTTAAAAATATATTATACTCATTGTAGCGATATAAGCAATCGAATATCAATTGTTGACATAAAATTTGTTCATACTAATTAGAAACAATCATTGTACACTTGCATGATTTCTTTGATGCAATAGTAATTGTAATATAAATGTATAATTGTATATTTATGAAATGTTATGTTTTGGGAATAACATATGATGATACTATAACACAATATTGCGATTGTGACTCGTATGTTTGGAACTAAAATATGCTTTATAACTTTAATATTATTATAAAAGTACAACTTTATATAGCTTTTTTTATTTATTTACCTAAGAAAATGAACAACAGATTGAGGCGGCGCCTCGGGACCGCCACACCGCCTCGATGCTGCCTCGGGTCTCTGAGGCTTACGCCTCAGATATCCAGACTGAGGCTATAGCCTCGAGGCAGTTTTCTTGAAAAATCGCCTCGAGGCTTACGCCTCGGTGCCTCGAGGCGCGTTTTTTAAAACCATGGTTAGATTAACTCAATATCTGGTTGGGTTAATGAAGTAAAGTAACGGAAGGTTATAAGTGTAAGACGGCACACTTATTGAGGGTTATGAGTGTAATTCATGATTATACAGGGTTATGAATGTTATTGCGAAATTACTAAGGGTTATGGGTCTAAAAATCCCAATACAATATAAATATATTGCCTTTAAGAGAAAGCCACCGTCCAAAAATGGCAAGTACCGGAAAGATAATGATCCCAGATGCATGTAAGATATCATACTCCATCAACATTATTTTTTGAAAACCATATCCCAGGTACGTATTTCCCTGGGTTTTCTGTGCAAACCAATTTGTCGTCTACTCATTTGCTTCTTTTCAGAAAAAAGAACAAAATGTTATATTTTCTTTGGAACAAGATCACAAAACTACATACAATTATAGTCATGTCTAATTTATTAGCATATTTCAGAGAACTTCTAAGGTTTTGCTCAAGGAAAGTGTTTTTTTATAGTCTGCAAGCAAAAGCCATGATGCTCATTTTCACAGAAAGCTAGGAACCCCGTCCTTATCTTTCTCTTAGTGAAAGCTAAGAAATGCAAGTTCCTAGTTGACATTGTCCAGGAAACATCTAGTTGACACCTTGTGCACTGAATTATGTGATTTTTTTCTTTTGGTTGCCTGCATTGACACACAACCCCCTTTAAAGAATATCCCTAATGCCTGCAAACTCATACATTGTGTTCACAAAACAAAAAAATATGAATTCTAGATCAACATAACATCACCGCTGGTTTGAAAGATGTCCTTTGTGGGTGGGCTATCAAGGGGAGAAGAGAAATTTGCAACTTAGAGCATCTCCTAAAAGCTTGGGCCCTTGGCAAATGGTTAGCAAGAAAAACTAATAAAGCAAAAGCACTATCATCAACTAAGACATGAAAAGATCAGGTACTAAATGGTTCCAATTCCAAAATAACTAGTCTCGACGATGACTTTAGTTGGAGAAAGCAGCAAGGAAAGGGTGACCATCAGAAACATAAATTTTTGCAAAGTAGAAATATACAAACAGAATCTGATGACTGCCCAGATCCAATATTAGAACTAAATCCAGCACAGATTAATAGTTACTACAACTAGTATGAACATGTTCCAATAGCTTCAAAAAGATTACTGGTCAAAATACACACATACAGATGCTCCTTAGGAAGCATAAGCATAACAAATGACAAGACACTGTATTTGTTGGTGCGGGGGGTTGCTTGGACCAGTCTCAAGAACTGAATGCAAGCAATCATTTCTTTCCATATTGTTAGGAGAAAATAACTTATTATTCTATGGTGCCCTATGTCTCTCTTATATAGAGTTGAGGGGCATGGAAAAATTACATAAAGAGGACAAACAAAATAAAGAGTGATAAATAAATACATGAACATAAAACTCTCAACACTCCCCCTCAAGCGGGAGCATAGATATCTATGATGCTCAGCTTGGAACTGCATTTCTCAAAAGGTCCTCTAGTGAGTGCCTTGGTGAAGATATCAGTTGTCTGGTCACCTGAACTGGCATGAGAGATAGCAATCAGTCCCTTCTGAATAATATCACGAGTAAAATGACAATCTACTTCAATGTACTTTGTTTTCTCACGAAATGTAGTATTATTGTCAATGAACACGGCTGCTTGATTGTCGCACTTTAGTTGCATAGGTAGAGTCACACTAATGTGGAGGTAAGAAAGAACGGACTTTACCCACATCATTTCAGCATTGCTCTGAGCCACGGATCTATATTCAGATTTTGCACCGGATCTAGCCACAACCGTTTGCTTCTAGCTTTTCCATGATACGAGTGAATAGAAACCCAATGTAGATTTCCTAGGACATCCAGCATAAGCTACGTCTGCATAGCTAGAGATGGATAATGAGTTAGTCCTACTGAACAATAAGCCCTTCCCTGGTGATGACTTCAAAAACCCGAGGATCATGTAGACTGCATCCATGTGCACCTGCCGTGGTTGTTCCATGAACTGACTACACAACAACAAAGCCTTTTCCCACAATTAAGTAGGGTCGACTACATGGATTATATGCCTCCATTCATGTTGATCTTAGGTCAATCTCGAGCTTATATACAAAAAACTAAGATCCCTTCGTATAGTCTCATTTAAATACTTCTTGGACCGTCCTCGACCTCTCTTAGCCGGCTCAACATCCCAAAACTTGCATCTCCTAACTGGTGTATCAATTGGCCTTCTTTGCAAATGACCAAACCACCTTAAGTGGTTTTCTCGCATCTTATCCTCGATTGGAGCTACACCAACTTTATTTATGATCACATCATTCCGAATTCGATCTTTATGTGTGTGGTGTCCACACATCCACTTTAACATTTTCATTTATGCTACTGTCATTCTATATGCGTCTAAGGTACACAAGCCAACATTCAGATCGATATAACATAGCAGGTCTCACAGCTGCTTTGTAGAACTTTTCTTTGATTTTTAAAGGAATTTTCTTATCACAGAGAACAACAGAGGCTCCTCTCCAAATTATCTAGCACGCATTTATTCTATTAGTAACATCTCCATAAATTTCCTCATCATATTGCAAAATAGATCCCGGGTATATAAAAGAATCTCTCTTTCGAATGTTATTGTCTCCAATCTTCACCGCGATTCCTTCACCATTGTTGCCATCAAAGGTGCACACCATATATTCAGTCTTATCCCTACTTATATTATCCCTACTTATATGAAATCATTTAATGCATGTCTCCAAACCTCAAGCTTCTCATTTACTCCATCTCTAGTCTCATCAATCAACATAATATCATCAACAAATAACATATACCGAGGTATCTCATCCTGAATGTGACTTGTCAACTCGTCCATAATCAAAGTAAAAACAAATGGACTCAAAACTGAACCTTGATGTAAACCAATGTTGATGTCAAAATAGTCAGTCTTCCAGACTGGATCCTTACACAAGTAAAGCCCTATCATACATATCCTTTATGAGGTTAATGTATATGATAGGTACTTGTCTCTTTTCCAAAACTCTTCGCAATATCTTCTGTCGCAAAATCATAAGCCTTCTCCAAATCAATAAAAAACATATGGAGGTTCTTCCTTTTAGCTCTATAAATCTCCATTGTTATCAGCAAATGGATGGCTTCAATAGTTGAGCGACCTAGCATGAATCCGAATTATTTTTCTTTTACTTTGGAAACTTGCCTCAACCTTGTTTCAATCACATTCCTAAATTTTCATAGTGTGACTCATCAGCATGATACATCTAAATTTGAACAATTTTGAATGTCTCCTTTGTTCTTATAAAGAGGCACCACAACACTTCTCCAATCTTCAGGCTTTTTCTTGTTTCGCCAAATAACATTGAATAAATTTGTAAGCCAAGTCACACCACGCTTACCTAAAACTCCTCATACTTCTACATGGATGTCATCCTATCATACACATTTCCCATGTCTCATAACCTTCAAAGCCTCCTCTACTTCCTTTCTTAGTATTCGTCTATAGCCTGCACGATTCAAGTAACTTTCACTACTAGCTAGATCTCATAAAGTGATCTCTATATATCCTTCTCCAACGAAAAGTTTATGAAAAGAAATATCAGGCCTGATAGTGCTGACATAAAGTAGTTTCCTTACAAGCTCTATGTATCTTCGTGTGTCCACTTCCTCAGTGACGTCTCCAATTAGCTTCATATTTGGATCTATAGGTGTGTATGTTCTGTACCCTTTCATTCCAGCTTCTGAAAGTAGATCCATCACATAATTTCTTTTGTGTCATTACCAAGCCTTGCTTATTTCTGACAAATTCCAAGACTAGAAAGTACCTCAACTCTCCCAAGTCCTTGGTGACAAATTGTTGACCTAGGAATTTCTTGACCTAAGCTTCCCCTGAATATCGTCATTTGTGACAATAATGTCATCAACAAACATGAGGATATCCACCGTAACTTGGTGTATCTTTTGTATAAATAAAGAATGATCTGAAGTGGATCAGTTGAATCCTCTATGTTCTGTTAGATTTGAGAGCTTTTGAAACCAGGCCCAGGGACTGTGCTTAAGTCTGTAAATGGTCTTATGTAACCTGCATACATACTCCCCCTCAACAGCAAATCCAGGTGGTTGTTGCATATATATGCCTCTTCATGAAGATCACCATATAAGAACATATTCATGACATCTAACTATAAAAGAGCCCAATCACGCACCGCAGCTACAGAGAGCAAGATTCGTAGGGTAGAATGTCTCGCGACATGAGAGACGGTGTCGCTATAATCTACAACCTAAGTCTGAGTAAAGTCTCTGGCAACAAGCCTGGAATTATATCTGTCAACTGTAACACCTGCCATGTGCTTCACAATGAAGACCCATTTGCACAACAGAAGCGCCTTCTGGAGCTGTAACAAGTATCCATGTCCCACGTGATTGAAGAGCATGATTTATTCAGAGACACGTGTCCTACTAGCAGGTACTTTGTACATGTTCGTTTCTCAATCCGTAGTGCAATTGACCATCCCATGTCATCCTCTTGTTTGTTTTCAACCTGTGGCATATCATGTTCATTATTCAAACCATTAGTGCCATCGGTAGAAACCAAGTTGTCAGAATTTATCTGAGCATGTTGGGAAAGGCCGAGGAGCATCGAGCATGGAGGTAGTGGGAGGTGGTGGAAGGACTTTCTCAGACTCAAAAGTACTTAACTTATCACCTGTAGGAGTGTAATACATGGTGGACTCAAAAAAAGGTAACATCAGTACTGATATTATACTTTCATTGGAGGGGATTTAAGCATATGTATCCCTTCTGAGTGTGCAAATAACCTACAAATATACATTTGATAGCCTGAGGGGCAAGCTTGTCACGACCAGAGGACAAAAGATGCACAAATGCAACACACCCAAAAACTCGTGGGGTAAGAGAAAACAGTTCTTTCTCAGGAAACGTAAGAGAGAAAGGAGCATTTTTGCCAAGAATTGTAGAAGGCTTGCGATTGACTGATAGCATGCATTCATGACAACATCTCACTAAAAAGAGTGAGGAACACGACTCAGAACAAGAAGAGTCATAACGATATCTAACAGATGGCGGTGCTTGCATTTAGCAACATCGTTCTGTTGTGATGTATAAGGGCCGGAAGTTTGATGCACAATCCCACGTAAACTGAAAAACTAAGCTAAAATAGTTGTACAAAATTCCAAAGCATTATCTGACCGAACATATTTTATTGAAGCTGAGAAAATGTTGGTTATTATCTAACCGAACATATCTTATTGAGCCCAACTTTGGGATTTTAGATGGAGGGGGAGCCAGATGACGTTGGACGGTGGTCAAGGGGAGAAGGGTCGGGTGGCACAAGGCCGAGGGGAGCAGGACTCGCTCGTTCCCCAACCCGTTGGGAGAGGGTGCTATCGATGTGGTTTTGTGTCACACTGGATTCGGAAATGTCGTAAGCCAATCCGCTGCTTCCAATGCCATCATCACTTGCATAGGTCTCGTAATTGTCCTCTGAATCAGGAGGCCTCTCAAGGCACAGGTGTCAGGGGTATGGGCGTGCTGGTGGGTGAAGGAGGCGGATCGGGAGAAGCTCTGTACTGAGGTACATCAGACGTCGACATGGTCTCGACGACGCAGTTCAAGGGAGACGTCGTACAACTATCGACATGGTGAGTGCTAGCAAGAGGTCTTACGGAGATGGAGGCCACAGAGCTACTTCCCTGGACGAGAGAGGGATGGACATAGTTGAGATGGCGCAGGCTGAGGTTTTCGGATGGCTTACTGTAGTCGAAGTCGATGGTCCGCCTCTGACTCATAGGTGTACATCTTTGTACGCGAAGACTCGTGGGTTTTCGAGAGCTGCTCGACGGCATGGTGGAGGTGACTGCGGTCGAGTCCTCACGTTGTCACCCATGAGAGCCACTGGATCCAATCCTCAAGGTGGAAGACCTCCCTGAGGAGATGCTGGGCTGGAAGAAATTTCGCGTCGGAGGGAAGCATGTGCACATTCAGCTCATTACGACGGATTAGGTGGATCGAGGCAGAGAGCGAGGAAGGCATCAGGCTGAGAAGTCGGAGGGGGCTTCCGGGAAGGCGGTGGCTCATCCGGTAATGAAGGGAAGACCCCAAGCGGGATCCCTTCGGGGATGGGGAATGGCGAAAGTCGAATTGACACAACCAACGTGGGTGACTCCTCGACTCTTGCAGGGAATTCACTTCGGCAATTTCAAGAAGACCAAGTGCTTTAGCTTCCCGAGCCCGAGGGCTGGTCCCTCTAGCACTTTCACAAGGGTAAGAGAGGGTAGGGCCAATCTCTTGGCTAGGGCTATGTTAACCGGATCTCAGAGTCCATCCGACCTTCCGGATTCGAACATATGTCGAAGACTAGAACCATCAGGTCGACCCGAACTGGAGGTCGAAGCATCCTATGTAGCGGTGCAGGCCTCAATCCGACCCCGCAGACACGTCAAATGGTTCGGTACCAATCTTAATCCGTGCAGGAGATTGAGGCAAAGTCTCGAGAGCGATCATATAAGAACTCAAATATGCTTCTAGGTCCCAATCAGAAGATTCCATTAGGTGAAACGACCAAAGGGGTTTGGCCAAAGCCTTCCTCGAAGGGACGGCAGGGGGGTCCCTCCAAAGATGAGGGAAGATGTGTTGGTTTGGCAGGAGAGAATGGAGCACAGGGAGGCGAAGGGATTCTCGAAAGCGGGGAAAAACAGATCGGAGCAGCCAAGCCGCTTGGCAACGGTCTGCAGAAGACGGGAGAAGAGTAAGACTCATCCGCAGCCCTCCAGTGAGACAACGTGGCAGCATTAGAAAGCGATCCACCGTAGGTTGAGGTAAGAGAGGAGGTTCAGCAGACCACAGAGCTACGAGGAGGCTCAGTGGGGAAACAGGGATTGGAGGCGGGAGCGCATAGGTTTGGGGCTAGATATGTGAGAGGAGCAAGCAACAGGCGGGATAAGAGATTGAGGAGGGCGGAGTACCCCACGATTTTGGATAGAGAAGAAACCGAACAAAGCTCAGGTATTGGTGGGGGGCCATTACAGGCATTCCCGAACCGATTCCATATCTTGGACAGGGCAGTGGCGGAACGCCTAGACATGATCCTACCAAAGAAATCAAAGCAAGGCCTGAGTTGATGAAGATTCTTTCATGGAACGTCAGAGGGATGGGTCGGCTAGAAAAGCGTTTGGGAGTAAAGAATCTCATCTCGAAGGCTAAGGCAGACATCTTCCTTCTTCAAGAAACCAAGCTCTCGAATGGAGGGGGCATTGTGTCAAGGGGACTGGACGGGGACAATCAATTTGCATCAGTAGAGTTGACGGCCCGGGGAGCCTCTGGTGGTATGATGTCTGACGGGAAGAAGAACATTTTTGATCTTCTTGAGGAGTCCAAGTCACAATTAAGTTTATCAGTTTTGCTTAGACGATGCAAGGATGGGCTAAACTTTCTGGTCACGAATGCCTACGGACCGACAGGCAGCGGCAGGGAATCTTTGGCAGCGGAGCTAGAGCAGTTGGGCAACGAGAATGCGGCCAGAGTATGGATCATTGGTGGCGATCTCAATGTAACCTTGCAACTAGATGATCGACCTCAAGGTGGGGGGTGGAAGGGACCTCGGCACGGAAGGATTCTGAAGTGTTGCTCACTGTTTGGGGCTATCAACCATAGATGCAGCTGGTTGCACATACACTTGGCGAAATGCAAGATCCAGATCCAGGTTAGATAGATTCCTGCTTTCTCGGGTGGCCTCGGACAAGTTCCCTCTCTTGCGAGCCTGGGCACTTCCGCGGGTGCATTCAGACCGCACTTCGATTCTTTGGTCGTCCGAGAAGGATGGGCGAAGCAAGTTCTTTCGGTTTGAACGAAGCTGGTTACTTGAAGAGGGCTTCAAAGAGGCGGATACGGACTGGTGGAGAAGGGACGTAACAGAGGGCTCTGCGGTTGCTAGAATGGCAGCGAAACTCCAAACTCCAAGGTCTTTTCTCTCCACTTTTGGAAGAGAGGTCAAGACGAGAAGGAGGGCTAAGAGGGAGGAGCTTCAGGCTGAGGTTACCAGACTGGACAGGGTGGATGATGTCAGGGGACTTAGCTAGGAGGAGATTGCCGAAAGGCAGGGCCTTTTGGAGGAACTACTACTGGAGGATAAAAAAGAAGAGGTGGAATGGCAACAAAGGTCAAGACAACGGTGGCTTAAAGAACGAGATGTCAACATGAGATTCTTTCACTTGATGGCCTCTGGCCGACGAAGAAGAAACTATTTGCATGAGGTAGAGGCGGGATGGGTTCGAATATCGGGGGAGGCGGCAATAGGGAAAGCCTTGAGGGATTATTTTGTTGAAGCGACGCGGAGGAAAAGCGAGAGTGGCTGGGGTTGGCTGGGAAGAGGCGTCGAAACCTTGTCCGAAGCGCAAGCGTAGAGTTTGCTAGTACCTTTCTCGAAGGAGGAGGTGAAGCGAGCGGTCTGGGACTTGAATGCGGACGGGGCTCCTAGTCCGGATGGCTTCCCGGTACTATTCTACCGAGAGTTCTGGGATCTCCTAAAGGTAGAGCTTATGGAAGTGGTCAACGAATTCAGGGAAGGAAATAGAGGTTTTGAGAAGAACAATCGGGCGTCATTGTTCCTGATGCCCAAGGACACCCCCGTGAGTGTTGAAGATTATAGGCCTATTGCGCTATCCAACGCTATCTACCTTATCGTGGCCAAGCTTCTTGCGAACATGCTTAAGGGCGTTTTGGACTCGGTGGTGCTGCAGGGATAGTCAGCTTTCATCCTAGGAGACAGATGGCGGAGGGACTTGTGATGGTTTCCGAGATTTGCCTAGATTGGAAACGGTTAATGACGAGAGGTGCATTATGAAAGATAGATTACGCGAAGGCATATGATAGTGTCGACTGGAGGTTTATTTGGGTGTCATTACACAAAAGAGGCTTCCCAGAGAAATGGGTGGAATGGATGAAGGATGTGTCACTACCTCTTCCTACTCTGTTCTGGTGAACGGCAAGCCCGAAGGACGTTTCTTTCAGCCGCAACGGGGAGTGAGGCAGGGGTGTCTGTTGGCCCCAATGTTATCCGTCCTAGTAGCAGATGCTTTGGGAGTTATATTCAGACAAGCGATTGAAGCAAGATGGTGTGAAGGATATCGTAAGGAGGATATCTTTATCCCTCTTTTACAGTATGCAGATGACACGGTTATTTTCCTTGGAGGCACTAAGGACCAGAATGCAAATGCGGTCTAGCTGGTAGAGATTTTTGGAAGCCTCGCGGGATTGGAGATTAATAAATGCAAGTCGGTAGTGATAACTTTTGGGATGAATGAAGCGGAGCGGATCAGTGGGGCAAGAACGACAGACTGCCCCCTCCTCATCCACTATCCGGTCCTGCCTCTGGTGACAGAAAATGAAGAAAACATATTGGGATGGGGTACTGCAAAGGATGGAGCATATATTGGCAAGCTGGAAGGCTTTCACTTTGTCCAATGGAGGAAAGTCGGTTCTCTTGAAACACATGCTCTCAGCTATACATATCTTTTTCTTCTCTACCAGATTGATGACGGCAGGTGTTAGAAAGAAAATTGAATCATTGATGAGGAGGTTCTTCAGGTCGGACGGGAGGCAACAGGGACCCGGGATGCACCAGGTCAGGTGGGAGGAGATGTTAAGGGACCACAGCAACAGAGGTCTGGAAATTCATGATGTGGAGTGCATGAACAAAGCACTCATCGCAAAGTGGGTAATTCGCGTTTAGGCCTCGTCAACCTCGCTTGCAGATAAATTACTAAGGAAAATCTACGTGGTTAATGATCAACTGACGGCAGGTAGATTACGCTTCGAATCTCCTCTCTAGGCCAATATCCGTGAAGTTTTGCCACAATTAGAATCTAGGGTAAGACCTAAGGTAGAGGATGGCAACATATTTCGATTCCGGCATGATGACTAGAATGGGGAGGGCAAACTAGAAGGTAGATTTCAACGCTTGTTTGCATTGGCGACCTCAAAAGAGGATACACTTGCGCAGACAGCGAAGGCGGGAATGTGGATGCATGTGTTTTCTGACATATCTCTCTGAGCAACGCATGAAGGAGTACCTAAGGTTGCAGACAGAACTCCCTCAGACGAATGTGCTCTCGTTGGACAGAGACCACTTTGAATGGTTGGGCAAGAAGTTCACGGTGAAGAGAGCTTACAAGGAACTCAACAAGAGGACGCAAGATCAAGAAGGGGAGCTATGTCAGGATATGGGAGTAATTTGGGCAGCGAAGATTCCGAGCAGAGCTAAAGTTTTCCTTTAGTGTTCGAGAAGGGGAAGATTATAAGATAAAGCATGCAGGGGGAGATTGCTGGGTCGGGCGGACACCCAATGTGACTGGTGCGAGGAGGTGGAGGAACTTGTTCTTTAAGTGTCTGACATCGGTTCAAGTCTGGAGAGAGGTGGGGATATCTTGGCTTACGACCGAAGGTGTCTCGGAGGTCTGGAACTCGATATGACAGGTCAGCATCAACTCTACAAACGACTACTCGAGACCGTTCACGGTACTGTGGGCCATCTGAATTGGGCGAAATGATGTGATTTTCAACAATCAGAGGATTTATTATGAAAATGTAGTTGCTCATTGTACCACGATCTGTAATTTCTAGTTATCACGGTAATGTACTCTAACTTTTTTCTATGAAATACAACATGCGATGACCCCCACGAAGAGGGATCACCCGATATTTAATAAAAAAATTTATTAATAATGTTTTGAATCATACTGCTAGCATTAGAATTTTTCTCAGTGTTCACGAAGGCGGTCTGTGCGGCCGCATATGCGTATGCGGTGCCCTCAGCGCACCGCTTTCCTGAAGCCCCGCATTATGCGCCCTGTGCGCTTATGCGGGCCGCATATGCGGTCTATGCGGCCGCTTATGCGGCCTGTGCGGCCGCATATATATATTTTATTTTATTTATTTTTTAAATTTGTGCCACATTTTTATTGTGTTATTTATGCCATGTTTTTTTCTTGCTTTAGCATGTATGCCAACCAAGCATTCCATGACCATTTAAATCAATCATCAAAGTAGTTGTACTGCGAGATTGGAGTAAACACACAAGGAAGAAAAAGAATAATAATACTAATAATTTAGCAAACTAATTTAGTTAACTAATAGCTACTATGCTGCAATATATTTATATGTAAAGTAAGGTACTTTTAACGGAGGATCAGTTATAAATATAACGACGGAGATAAATGACATTATATTCAACAATAGAAGCATTTTGTGCGCTAACTTTTTATTTTGTTGATTGTTGTCAATTATTTTGCATGTTAATCGTTCTATTGAAGTATTGATATTTGATTGATAGAGACTGTTTTGAACTCTATATGAAAGTTGTTTTTCTTAGATCTTCTATTGGAGCACAATTATACGTAAATTTAGTTCTGTTGTAGTCACTTTTGTATATATTTATTTATTTTTAAATAAAAAATTAGGAAACCACGTAGAACCGCATATACCCCGCATATGCCCCCGCATACCGCTTAAGCGCTAGTCAGTGACCTGTCCGAACGCATACGCATACCGCTTTCCTGAACCTTGATTTTTCTTAAGTAAAAAGATCCACGACAACATGAAGAAATCATCAAAAACCGCAAGATAATACATGTGTCCATGATGATCAGGGACACAACTAGGACCCCAAATGTCAAAATGAACAAGTCCAAATAGACGTTGACTACTACGACTAAGGCGACTTAGAAAATTGGACCAGTGATGTTTTCCAAATTGACATGCCTCACAATGAAACTCATACTTACATAAATCCCTATAATGAGACGACATATCTTTGACAGCGGAATGTGACCAAATCGCAAATGCCAGGTGTATGGTGATTGTGAACCCCCAGAAAGCGAACCGGCACCAGCGTATGGAGTATGGATCAATAGGTAAAGACCTCCATGCTCACGGCCACGTCCAATCACCCTGCTCGTGAGTATATCCTGAAAAACAAGGGAAGTGGGGTCAAATATGGCATGACAATGTAGGTCTTTTATAATCTGACTTCAAGATAAAAAATTCATTGAGAAAGTTGATGCATGAAAAATATTTTGTAACTGCAATGAGGGAGCCAGAAGAACCTCCCCCTGACCTATGATGGGGGAATGTACCCCATCAACAATCACTACAAACCTACCATTCTGAACATGATTGTATCTATTGAACAGTGAGTGATCTACACAGGTGGTGTGAAGCACCAGAATCCATTATCCATTCTGAAATATCTAGCCTGACTGACTAATATATGCATAAGTAGTACATGTGGCACTCGTGGATGCGGAAGCAGCAAAGTCTGATGGACCAAAAGAGGAGATCTAGAAAGCATCTCCATATGGTATAATCGCCCGAAGGCGCGCAACAAGCTCATCAAAACGATGATTTGTAGAGCTGCATGTGGTGGTAGTGGGTGGAGATTTTTTGGCAACTCTTACAGATGGTGGAAACCCATGCTTGGAATAATACGTCTCCTCGAAATGGCATGATCGATGGCAGTAAGTGCATGGCTGGTGTGACCGTTGAGATCCACGCTCACAAGAGCCAGTTCTCCGTCAGAATGGATAAAAACCACCTCTCCCATGAGAAGCAACCATAGCAGAAGAAGTCGGAGCAACAACATGGACTGAGGAAATGTTGAGTCAACTCAGCCTTCGGTAAGCCTCCTCCATGGTAGGTATAGTAGAATCTGTAAGTATCTAGGAGCGAGCTACACCATATTATGGGTCAAGGGATGCCAGAAACATCTCAGTCATCACTGAATCACGGTACGTCTTTAACTGCTCAGGTGTGGTTGTTAATGGTATGTAGCCATGTAACCTCGCAAACATACCCCTGAGAGAGGTATAAACCGTGTGTAGAGGTCGACCATTCTATTTAGTTGTGAAGATGTCGTTTTAAAGCTGCAAAATCTTTGACTCATTCCTCGCTTGAGAATGCGTAGTAGCGAGGATGTCCCAAATAGCTTTCACAATAGGCTGGCTCAGTATGTCATTAGTTATCTGCAGATTCTGCACAGACACGGTTCCAGATAGCCATACTCGAGCATAAGCTTCATCCGCCTCCCATGAGGCATAGATTCACGTCTTGTCCTCTGGCTCATCCTATGTAAGGATGCGTTTCTTTCCATCACTATGCATCAAACTCATGAATTGCATTACCCACAACTCGTAATTCATGCCATCCATTTTGAGTCTTTGCCAATGGGTGTGTGACCTTTGAAAGTACTCGTGGATGTTTCAATCAAGAAAATTACTCGTGGATGTAACATCACTGCAATTTTTTGATATATTGCCTGATGAGGACATAATGAGATCGTAGACATAGGATAAAAATGTGTCTACACATATATTACGGAGATGGTTACAAATGTAGAAGCAATCGACAATCATTCCCTTATTATTTTCTTTCTATGCAGGCGTAATAGCTGACTGCAGTAGTCTGATTTTACTATTTCAGAGTAAAATCAGATCGTGTAGGATGCCAAAACCCTACACAAATCAATGAATCAAACCACCTCGAGGCCCTTAGGCAGCCGCCATAAGCAGCTACACCATATTATGGGTCAAGGGATGCCAGAAACATCTCAGTCATCACTGAATCACGGTACGTCTTTAACTGCTCAGGTGTGGTTGTCAATGGTATGTAGCCATGTAACCTCGCAAACATACCCCTGAGAGAGGTATAAACCGTGTGTAGAGGTCGACCATTCTATTTAGTTGTGAAGATGTCGTTTTAAAGCTGCAAAATCTTTGACTCATTCCTCGCTTGAGAATGTGTAGTAGCGAGGATGTCCCAAATAGCTTTCACAATAGGCTGGCTCAGTATGTCATTAGTTATCTGCAGATTCTGCACAGACACGGTTCCAGATAGCCATACTCGAGCATAAGCTTCATCCGCCTCCCATGAGGCATAGATTCACGTCTTGTCCTCTGGCTCATCGTATGTAAGGATGTGTTTCTTTCCATCACTATGCATCAAACTCATGAATTGCATTGCCCACAACTCGTAATTCATGCCATCCATTTTGAGTCTTTGCCAATGGGTGTGTGACCTTTGAAAGTACTCGTGGATGTTTCAATCAAGAAAATTACTCGTGGATGTAACATCACTGCAATTTTTTGATATATTGCCTGATGAGGACATAATGAGATCGTAGACATAGGATAAAAATGTGTCTACACATATATTACGGAGATGGTTACAAATGTAGAAGCAATCGACAATCATTCCCTTATTATTTTCTTTCTATGCAGGCGTAATAGCTGACTGCAGTAGTCTGATTTTACTATTTCAGAGTAAAATCAGATCGTGTAGGATGCCAAAACCCTACACAAATCAATGAATCAAACCACCTCGAGGCCCTTAGGCAGCCGCCATAAGCAGCACACCCCCTCCCTATTTTTTTGATCGGCGGCACATTGAAGGGAGAGGGGAGGGGCAGCGACCTCGAGATGGCGGAGAGAGAGACGACGGTAGCACCGAGATAGAGGAGAGGGAGAAGAGGGCGGTGGGTGGTGTAGATCTAGGGTTAGGGTTGCATTGCTCCGGTCTAGGACCTTTGCTCTGATACCATGTTGGGAGAAAAGAACTTGTTATACGATTCCCTTGTATAGAGTTGAGAGGCCATGTGAAAGTTACATAAAGAGGACAAACAAAATAAGAAGTGATAAATAAATACATGAAAATAAAACTCTCAACACATATATTCAACTTGAGATATTAAAGAAGCTAAAGTCTGTCAACATTGGATAGCAAATGTGCCATTTTTATGCAACCCACAATCCTCAGCCCATTACCTCCTACAACCCTCATACCATTGGGTAGCAGGGCTCCGATCGTCTGCTATAAATGGGTTTTACAGCACCTGCTGCAATGAATGAGAAACGTCGGATGCGGATCCAACGACCCTCAGAGGGGGCTAGGGATAGTGGGCGCGCATATCGAGGCTGGAGAGAGACGATCGGACGGCTGTAGCCCCTACAGCAGAATCTGCTGCAGCAGGGGCTACAGCAGACGATCCAAATTGTGGGCAGCAAGAGCGTCATTTTTTATGCAGAGTCCAGGAGGGGTTAAACCATTTTAAATCTATTCTGCACAGCCTTGCCTTGATTTTTTTGTGACATATGACTAAACAAGAGATAACGTAGTAGGTGGCTCGTAAATATATCTAATTACCAGTTTCAACTTATCTAGTAACATTTTCCCTCAAAATGGAGGTTGATAACGTCAAAAACAAGACCATAAAAGAAACATTCTGTCATGTAAAAGGCATAACTTTTTACATAGAGAAAACCTATAGAGGATATGTTCCCTGGATTTATAAAAAAATGAGAAAGAAATAAAAGTACAAGCAAAAAAAATAAACCACAGAAATAGGTCTTCATCAGTTCACATCTTTGAGAAATCATCTACTAGAGATGCTTTCCTTTTTTATTGAATAGATTGTGCTGCATGGAAGAAATTAGTTGTTTATTGAGAGAAAAAATGTGGCGCACTGTAAAGATTGCGAAGGATGGGGTCTAGCTACTTGGATTCACTGATGCACGTAAAATGCAATTGTCAAAGGAGGTAATTTCTTGTTGCATGGGTGACTTTGCATGCAGCAAGGCCTTAAATGTCAATTTCAGTTTCGTTTCGGTAAGAGCCTGAAAAGAGAAATTCCGCGGAATTTTGGAGGAATTTCAGTGAAATGGTCGAAAATTAGGGAAATTACTTGAAAAACTCAATTTTCCTAAAATTCAAGATTTTTGATATTCTTTAACTCAATAAATGAGATAGAAATACATTGAATTTTTTGCTAATAGTAAGATACTAACATGCTATTTTGTATTAGATTTCCATCTAATCACTCCAACAGTAAAAAAAAGTAGTATGTTGCTCAGAACTAGACCAAGATTTGGAATCGAAATTGGATGAATTAGTTTCACCTCTTGAACATGAAGAGAATGATGACACGTGCAATAAAAATAGAGAAAAGCATATGCCAACGAAGAGAACAAACAAAATGATATCTCATGTAAGAAACTGAAGATCGAAATGATAGCTTGGAACATATATCTAATCAAAATACTTTCAAGCTTAAAACTTATATCTCATCAAAATACTTTCAACTTAGAAAAATATTTAGAGTAAATTACAAAAAAAGGGACTGATCTTTATATGGATTCTCAAATTAGGGACCGATATTAATTTTGTAACAAATAGGGGATTAAAGTATAACTTAACGTTCCAGTCCCCAACATCGTGAATGGGTGGCTCAATCCATGGCTTTACTTGACGAAATTACCCATGGCCAATAGGGTTTTACTTTTCACTTTTCCCAATTCGAGCCATATCAATTATAACATCAAACTCCATATGGACTCGAAAACTGCAAATCAACAGCGCAGGAGCAACATCAACTCTCTGAATCCAAAAATACAAGAATTGAGAAGATATCGACCATAAAACAAAGTCAAAAGAAATGACAATAATATTGTAAATAATGGAAACCATCCAATCAAGGCAGCATTAATCAAATCAAGCATGATCGAGAAAAACCATCGAAAGGGAATCAAGGGGACTTGGTCCACCTATGGAGGTGCAGCGCCAAGATCTGCTTGGCCATGTCCCTAGCCTTCCCGTGGGGATCCACCTGCACCACCATCAGCATCTTCTCCACCCCTCCCACCACCACCATCTCCTCCACCACCATGTCGCCCTCGCCGCAGTACTTGTACACCAGCATCAACACATGCATCGCTCTCTCCGTCACTGCCACGACACCCGCAATACCTTCCCAGCCATTGTCGCTATCTCCTCCGGGTGTTTCCCCAGAGCAGCACATCCCTCGACCCTTCGGCATAGCATCGCAAACCCTATTGGTCAGGGCTAATTTCATCAAGTAAAGTCGTGGACTGAGCCGTCCATTCAGGATGTTAGGAACTGGAACGTTAAGTTATACTTTGGTCCCCTATTTGTTACAAACTAAAAACCGATCCCTAATTTGGAATCTATGTAAAGATCAATCACTTTTTGTAATTTACCCAAATACTTAACGGTAAAAATAAAATAAGACGTACAAACACACACAAACACAAATCTTTCTAAAAATGTATATCTAATAAATGCATTATATAGATTGTCATCGTACAGTTTATGCTATATAAGACACAAATAAATCAACTAAAACCAAGAAACTGTGATTCACAGGCAAATTCTATATCCAACTTGATAAAAAGACAAATACTTACAGCCACCAGATTTGGAAGGTTGCTAACCAAGGTTGCAGAAAACGATAGTCGGAACTCAGTCGGTGGGGTCACTGACTATGGATTAATCGGCAGTCGGACGACTAATCGGATTTAGTCGGCCATTAGTCGATTTTGATTTTTAAATTATTTTAAATATATAAATCATTTTTATACATATATTCCTATATACTAACATAGATTTTTACATTTTCTATAATATCATAATGAAACAAAAGAAGTAATTGACTTTAAATATAACATTAAGCATATTAGTATAGGTTTACTTTTAAAAAATCAAAAAATTAAATAAAAATAAAAAAGTTTGATGTAAAAGTTAGTGGATTAGCCGGCCGACTAAGCCGACTAGTCGGTCTGATTAATCGGGTTGACCAACTGATTGCCGACTAGGCCTAGTTGAGTCGATTACCTCCCGACTTGAATAGTCGGCCTAGTCAACCCACTTTTACAAGCCTGTTGCTAACAACCTAGCGCTCACACAAGCAAGCGTACACCTTGTAGTAGAGAGAAGCCGTAAGAAAGCGAAGACTTAAATTTTGTATTCCGATTTCATTTCGCAAAGTTCGGAAAGAGAAATTTTAGAGAATTTTGGTGAAATCGTCGAAAATCTTGGAAATGACTTTAAACTTGAGTTTTCCCAAAAACTAAAGATTTCAATATTCATAAGTCAATAAATAAACTAAAAATGCATACTTACTTGTAAAATAGAATTGTAAATATGTTTTGAAATAGTAGGATTGTCATAATTATCTCACATGTTGATATATAGAGCAATGTGTTGTTTAGAGTAAGAACTACATGTTAAAATGGAAGCAAAAGCCATGATAATTACCTCACCAATAAGAATGAGGTGTCACATAATAACTACTAATCAAATCATATATGTTAAAATAAAGAAAGAATAAAAAATAAAGCTCTTCAATTGAATTTAACTCTTAAATCTTGTGTTTAACTGATTTGGTTTGGATTTAGATCTAAAATTTAGAAACTAACAAAAGAAATTTCTTCACATAATGTAAATCACTCTAACTCGACACATTGGAGAATAAACAAGTGAAAATTCATTAATATATGCAAATATCAATGAAAGCGAAGGGTATATTCTCTTATTTTTTGTTGTTTCGTCGAAATGACATGTAATTTTGTTGACATTTTATTGATATTTTGTTGAAATTCTAGAAAAAGGAATAAGACGTCGTTTAGATTTTGGTGACCTAGAGAAATGGAAACTTCCGAGAAATTCAGTGGAATTTCATTGAAATTTGAGGCCATGGCATGCAGTAAAGTCAACCGGAGTCACAGTAGTGCTGGTATGTAAGAAAGGATGTTGATCAAAGGTGGACACTAACGAATGTTGAAGTAAGCAACTGTCGATGAGACTCCGATAACATCCATAGACATTGTTGGAAATGATAGTGGCGCTGACATCGATCATGATTCGTGGCATCTAGACTGATCTCGCTAACACCAATAGTGAGTGGAAGCTCCTGGAAACAATTATTGCACGTGGCCGTGACTTCAAACGATGATTTTGGTTGTGGTTCCAATAGAGATGGTTCATCGACTTGCCATTGCAAAGAAAGCATTAGTATTGCCTGGAGTTGGCAAAACTCTAGCGTGTCTTGTATAATATCTTCTTTAACATCTATGAATTCCTTTTACACCTGCATTATTATACCAAGAACCCTCAAGCATGATATATGAAGATCCCTTAACATGAGGATGTCGGAAAAGAAAAGTCTCCTTGGATGGCCAAGCCATGAAAACAATTTGGAAACCATGCTCTGGTAATACTGGAAGTGGCTCAAATACCTAAGGTGAAAACTGAAGGCAACAAGGGAAGAGATTGTGGCGAGAAGGAAGAGGAATATACTGTATGCAAGCTGTGGAAGATTAAAATGGAGGGTTGGAGAGAAGAGAGAATGCAAAGAGAGAGCATACATATATGAGGGATACCAAATCCAAAAGACATTAATATTCATATAATTCATTGTCTTTTTATTACATATGATGGTAGCTTTACGTAGACAGGCAATATCAAGACAAAATCCTTTACCTGATGGACATATCCAACGGATACTTTTAATTTACAAACAAATGAAGAAATAAAAATACAAGTAAATAAAATTCAAGAGCCGAAAACAGGCTTCATCAATAATACTATGGATGAATCCCAAGCATTGGTTGGAGATAATCCAAAGTACATGTAGTAGGAACTAATCCAACGCAACAGTTGTAAGAGACAATCCAAAGTAGAAACAATTGAAGAAGAGCCCAAACAGTGGCAGTAAGAGATAATACTTTTTTTTTTGAAACCTCAAAAGAGGGGAGTCACTCGATGGTGATCGCCCCAATATATTAAATAAAAGAAGAAAACAAAAGTAACAAGAATAGAGAAACTGTACAAAGACGGCCAACCAAAACTGGAAGCCACTAAGATAGGAACCCCCCAAGTAGCAGCAAAAATCTAGCCATGGTCCCAATCCTCCAGAAGACGCTTAGCACGTATTATGATATTTTCCCTGTAAAACGCTGAGCCGAAAAGATTGCTTCGTTCCTCCCAAGCCAGATGCTCCACACCCTAGCGATTGGATCCAAAATAAGCTTCCTCTCCCTGCCTCTCGAGTTAATCAAACTGTCGCAAAAAGCTGGAAAGGATACGGGATTGATCCAAGGGAGATCCGCCCAAATCGTGCAAACGTGGCTGCATTCGAAGAATAAGTGAGTAATTGTTTCATGTTCCGCATCACATAGATCACACAAGGTGCTAACGTTCGGAAAGAACACTGCACATCTATCGCGAGTCAAAAGCCGCCCCCGACGAAGAAGCCATAAAAAATCCCAATGCGCGCAAGAAGCTTGAGGCCCCACAAGAATCGACAATCGCGCACCAAGATATCATCATCGGCAATGAAAGGGTGAGCGGGAGAAGAATAAGCCTTGCGAGAAGTGAAGGATCCATCCTTCCAAGTCCAATGGTCGCGCATAGCTGACGGGCGAGGAGCGACACTAAGATGGGCCAATAAAGATAGATAATCTTGCATCCGCTGATCGGACAGGGACGCAGCGATCGTAGGGCTCCAGCAACCGTTGTCCCAGCAAGAGGCCACCGTCGCATCTTTGTCCCGGAAAAGCAAAAAGCCTCGGAAACATTCTGTCAAGAGCACCCCTTCCCGTCCAATCATCGGTCCAGAAGCGAAAGGAGCACCCGTCGCCCAGCACCGGCGAAAAGAAAGATCGGTAAAGCCGGGAAAGCAGCCGTCACGCCGCGCCAGAAGGGAGAAAGGGGGCAAATCGAGTTCCCTCTAAAGGCTTCAATCAAATCCGCACCCAGCAGATTACGCAGGACATTAAGCATAAAGGTTTCCTCCTTTCCCCACACCCTAGCAGCCCACTTGAGAAGGAGAGCTTCATTAACCAAATGCAGGTGCCTGACACCCAATCCCCCCAAATTCTTGGGCCGAGCCACCACGCTCCACCCCACAAGGTGAACCCCTCTTCTCCTCTCCCCCTTGCATCCCCACAGGAACCCACGCATACACCTCTCCAGCCTAAGGTGAATCCCCTTAGGCATACCACGGACCGTGAGCGAATAGATAGGTATAGAGGAAAGCACGGCTTTAAGAAGCACCAAGCGCCCACCCCTGGACAGCAACACCGCGCGCCACCCCGCGAGTCGGGCCTCCATCTTCTCCACGACAACCTTCCAATCACAAAGACGAGCACGCCCGACCGCAAGCGGTAACCCAAGATAGTCAAAGGGGAGAGAAGAGGGGCCGGACCCTAGAAGTTTAGAGCAAGCCAAAGTCTCAACTTGTGTCATACCGAAAGGCACCATTTTTGACTTCGCCACATTAATCACCAGGCCCGATGCCTCGCTGAATAGTTGGAGAGTAGTGGCCATACCGGCTACATCGTCGGGGCCCCCCTCAACAAAACACAAAGTGTCGTAAGCGAACTGAATGGATGGGACATGGAGATCCCCAACAAAATAGCCCCGAGTCAAACCCGCCGAGGCCACGCCCTCAATCATGCGTGGCAGAACTGCAGCCGCTAAAACAAATAGTAAAGGGGCCAGAGGACACCCCTGTCTAACGCCCCGCCTCGGTTGGAAGAAGCCCCCCACTAGGCCTCCGTTCAGCAGTAAGGAGAGGGAGGCCGTGGAGACACACCTCCGCATCCAAGAAATCCACGTCGGGGGAAGCCCCGCCGCCTCAAGACCGACCACAAAAATCTCCAATCAAGGCAATCGTACGCCTCTGCAAAGTCAATCTTCCATAGGATCCCCTTAGCATTGGACCGTCTCCACGCCGCTACGAGCTCGGAAGCCACAGCAAAGCAGTCAGAAATATGACAACCACGGATAAATGCCGCCTGCGTAGGCGAGACAAGGGACGGCAGAAGGGGAGCAAGTCGCCTGGCCAAGAGTTTAGCGATGATTAAATAAATCCCGTTCGAAATAGAGATCGGCCTGAAGTCGTCAATGCGGCATGCCGGTTGAGCCTTGGGTATCAACACGATCAGGTCCTTATTAATCTTATCAAAACTATTGTTGCCGTTGTAAAAATCTTGAGCCACCTCCAAGACATCAGCAGCCACGAGATCCCAGAAATCTCGATAAAAAGCGATAGAGAACCCATCAGGGCCCGGAGCGGTATCATCATTAAGGTCCCACAGCGCGGCTTTAAGCTCCTCCAAAGAGAAAGGCCTCAGTAAGGCCGAAGGCTTCTGATTCCAATATCGAGGGAGCCCCCTGACCCAGCCAACGCCAGCGGCGAGGCGCCTTGTAGGAGATAATACATAGTGAATGACAGCACAAACGATTGGTGAAGAATTGCAGGAAATGATCCCAATCATTATACAACACTTCAGAAAACCAATAAGAGGTAATGGGATACAGTCTCAAGCATAAGGAGCAATCCCAAGCAATGAGAATGAGATGATCCAAGTTCAAGCAACAAGAATGAGATGATCCCAAGTAGTAGTAAGCGGATTATCCAATCCCAAGCAACAACGATGATGTGATCCCAAGTCATAGTAGGAAGTAAATTATGTGTTTTCTTTAATTCTCCCTCCGTCTCTTATACTTGAACAAATTTTAGAAACATCCAATCATGTAAAGAGTAGGCAACGATGATCCAGATCTTCGTCTTTTCCACTTTTCCCCTTTTTGGATTCTTGATTTAATTTTCTTTTTTTCTTCCTTTTCTATTTTCCTCGACTACGTTTCTCTTTTTATTATTCTCGTATTTCACAAAAAAAATGGAGCTATGGGGACCGAAGCCCATGTCCAAAAGTGGAACGAATAAAGTCCACTTGCTACCTCGACCAGTATTTACTACATTGCCAGGAACATTAGGGATTAAACAACCCAATCGCATCACATTTGGAAAAAAGGCACCAAAATCATGGGGCAGGCCGGCGGGCAGGGAGAGCCATCTACCTTACATGATACCTTGAGGCTTGAGCCCTGCTGACTAAAGTGAGAAGCTGTACAGTTTATTCGCTCTCAAATCGTGTAACCATCCTTAAAAATAGTCTTCCTTACTGCAGATCTCAGACCACTGGATTCTCTCTTTAGGCACATGGATCTCCTATGCCAACTCAGAAGGAAATCATATCTGCTTCATGCTCCAGAGCATCACCACGGTTTATCATTACGACATACTGTATAATCTGATTGTAGATGGATCACCATGTGCTTTAGCCCCTTGATTGAAATATCATGACAGCTTGAAATCCGGTATTTGCCTGGCAATGTGCCTTGCTTTATTTTTTGAGATTTTTACACCGATAACCTTGAGTAATTTCGCAATTACAATCACAACCCCACATAATCACGAATTACATCCAGGACCCTGAGTAGTGCTTAACTCTTACATCCATAACCCCATGTTAACTTTTATCCAATTTCCCGTTAACTATGACGCTATCCGTCACGTATTTTTCATTTTTTACCCTTTAAATCATAATTATTTACAAAAAGTTACCACTCTCTCCTTCCACCTCCAGTCTGCCTCTCCCCCCTCCCCCGACTTTCATCTTGCAGCACCTCGTCGTCCCCTTCCTTCGACCTCCTCCTCCCCTTCATCCTCTGGCGACTACCTCCCCCTCCTCCCCCAACCGACCACCTACTCCTCTCATTCCTCCTCCAAAACCAAGCCCCATCGAGACCTTCCCTGGCCCCTGTCGAAGCCCCCCTCCCCCAGCCTACAAGGCCCGTCTCTCGCAAGACCCCGCAACCATCAAAGCCCCCTCCCTTTCCCATTGCCCGACGAAGGCACCCCTTCCTGCACTCCCGACAAAGCCAAACCTGCCAAGATCCTATCAAAGATCCCCCTGGACGCAAGCTCCCGACGACCTGCAAGCCCTCGATAAAGGAACCCCTACCCGCAATCCCCTGGGAAAGGATCCACCTGCAACCCGCCGCAAGCTCCCGATCCCCTGACCCCCAACCCATTCCCACCCACCCGTAAGCTTCTGTCCGTAGCCCCCGATCTGCACCCCCGCCCGCAAGCTCATGCCCGCATGGCCCGATTTGCAAGCCCTCCCCCCTGCAAGCTCTCGACAAAGGCCCCCCGATGAAACCAACGTGCAAGCCCCCCCCCCCCCCCCCCGGCAATCCAGTTCCTATCGGCGACCCCCTCTCCCACCCGCAGTCCCGATCTGCAAGTCCCCCCACCCGCAAACTCATGCCTGCAGCCCCCAATTTGCATGCCCTCCCCATCGCAAGCTCCTGCTCCTGTCGATGACCCCCTATCTCCCGCTCGCGAGCCCCAGACAAAGGACCCCCTGATGAAACCCACCTTCAAGGCCCAACCCCAACCACCCCCCCTGCCCGCAGCCCCCGATGAAGACCCCTTGCCTGCAAGCCCTCGACAAAGGCTCACCGATGAACTCTGTGAAGCCCCCTGCAAACCCATTATGACTCCCACCGCCCGCAAGCTCGCCCTCTATCCTCGCATGCATGACCAAGTGGATAGGGATGATATATTTTTCTTTTATTTATTTACAATTAATCTCAATCGTTAGATCGTAGATCAGTTAGATTAATTCAGCCATCTGGTTGAGTTAATGAATTAAACTAATGGAAGGTTATGGGTGTAAGATGTCGCACTACTCAAGGCCCTGGATGTAATTCACGATTATATGGGGTTATGGTTGTAATTACAAAATTACTCAGGGTTATGAGTGTAAAAATCCCTTATTTTTTTGAGAAACAATGTGCCTTGATTTATCCAGGACTAAATCTGACTAATGTAGACTTGAATCTTGAAACTTCAGATCATGGAGAGCAACATGCTTGCACAGGCAACCATGACCTGTAACACGCATTGAAGTAGACTTACTTTTTTACTTTTTTAAAGCAGACTTACTCTAATATGCTTAATGTTTTATTTAAATTCAATTACTTATTTTCTTTCATTATGATAATATAAAAATGTACAAATCTTTGTAACTATTTAAAAATATATGAATAAAAATGATTTATGTATTTAAAATAATTAAAAAATTCAAAAACTGATTAAAGCCTGATTAAATTTGATTAGTCGCCCGACTGTCTATTAATCCTTAGTCACTGACCCAACCGACCGAGTACCGACTACCGAATTTTGCAACCTCGAATCTAAAGAGATGATCTCTAACATGTTTGTGGTCTTCCTAAATCCAAGTGATGATCTTTAGCATGAGATATGCGTGTAGGAAGGATCACATCACGCAAATCAAATGAAACACATAGGTTTCCCTACAAATATAACTATAAGGCAACAACATCATCCTTAAAACAATGTATAATGTTGTTTTGATCATCCTTGGGGGTTTTTGGTTATTTATATTTCCCGTGAATCTTCCACTTGTTCTTGACAGAATATCTCTTTCTCGCATTTCATAAAATGTATATCCGTCTATATTTTCCACATATATGTGTACCCAGTGCTTTAAAGCAAGTAAGTAATTATAATATGAGTTAAGGGATGCCTGAGATGCATCTGGATTGCAAGGGGATGAGATCTGGAGTCCGTGTGATCGATCAGCTTGAAGTTTTGTCAATCACATGACTTTTCTGTTCTCGAGTGAACAATCAAAATTGTTCTGAATGATTAGATACTTTTGTATTGAGGATCGCGATGGTTTATATCATAGGAATAGAGCGATCAATCACTTGATATAGGGCGATTTATCATGAGGATTATTGAACCTGGTAACTGAAACTTTAGAGAGAAGTGTTATAGTCCTTGCGTTATCACTACGAGTCCTTCCTCGTAGCTTCAAAGAGAATCCTTCCTCCATGCTTTCCCGCTTGCTTGCTGAGAAGGCGGAGGAAAGGCAAGCTGCAAGCAAGCACCCCGCAGGTTGAAGGTCGAACCAAGAGCATGAGACTAGTCAGAGGCCCCCCTATTTCTATATATTTCCGTAGTTTGATACATATTTGACCTTTTTCCCAAGCTGACTCTCATCTAGGCACGATTAGTTGACTTCCTACTATATATCTAGTAAGTAGAGCGATCGAGGAGGCCTTTTCTATAGTTCCCCTTCGATGACTGCCCAGAACGAGAAGTCTTTTTTCGTAAGCGAAACCCAGAGCTTAACTATCAATCTCTTTCCTTGGAACTAGAATATATAATAGCAAAGATTGAGACCTCTGTCCAGAAAGAATCCGGAGGTTCAGAGCTGATAGATGAGTTGTCTCTTATGTATTGACTTTCGATGCTGCATAAATCAATTTTCAGACAATATTTAATTGGAGATGCCACTCAAATAAGGAATAAATGGTATTCGAGGGACAAATCAAAATTTATTAGGTTAGGTATTTATTATTTAGATATAAAAATTATGTTTAATATATATATAGGAAAAAAAAGGTTGCCACTTAGGGGTAGCCAACATGACTGCCCCACCCTAATTTTCTGTAATTTGTTTTATTTTTTGAATAATATCATCATATATATTCATCTAGAACATGTAATTTTAACGGTCTAAACATTGTTGTAATCGACTTGTTCTAGACGGAGGGCATAGGAGTCTCTATTTCTAACGAACTCGAATGACATATAGGAGGGATATATAAATGAATATATATGGTGCTATTTTTGGAAAAAAAATATAAAAACGACAAAAATGAGGTGGGGGCACCCCATTCAACCCATATATAGGGTAAAATGGGGTTGCTCCTAGAGGGAGCTAACTTAGCTCCCCCGCCCCAGTTTCCCATTTTTATTTTTATTTTTTTGAAAAATTCTTTCATGAAAATTCATCACTATATCCCTATATTATGTCATTCAAGTTTCAGGCGAAACAGAGACTCCTACAATCTCCATCTAAACAATATTTTTTAACAATCGCAGAATAGTTGAAATCGACCCTGTCTGGATGGAGGTCCTAGGAATCTCTGTTTTGCAAGAAATTTGGATGACATAATATAGGGATATATTTATGAAAATCCACGAAAGCATTTTTCAAAAAAAAGAAGAAAATAGGGTGAGGGAGCTAAGTTAGCTCCCCTTAGTGGCCAGTCCCATTTTTCCCATATATATATATATATTCTTATATATTTATGCATGTATGGTGCTCAGTTAATAGGATGAAAATCCCAATTGAATTATAAAGGACGAATCTTATTTTTAGGTAACGTTAAAAATCTCAAATGGGAAAAAATTATTTCTCATCAATCACGTAACTAACTAGGTAGCCAATCGTCTGACAAGCTAGAACACATAATGATCAAATAAAGCTTATTCTAATTTATAATGATCAAATAAAGCTTATTCTAATTTTATTCAATCATCTCCATTAGCGCATAATACCCACTTAATGGTCTAGTGGTAGTACAGTGTCTACCACACAAAAGACCAGGGTTCAAATCCCACTCTTGCAGGGGTTGCGTTAGGTAGTCGACGGCCAGCGTAAAAAATAGTCGAATCTTTCAACATGGATTTGAGCAAGAATCCATGTAGCCGACCCTATTTATAGTAGGAGAAGGCTTAGTTCATAAATCTCCATTAGCGCATAGTTGAACCGACTATTCAGCATAGTTGGTCGACTATTGTAACAAGCAAGAGAAGAAATAACTCTTCATAATTCGCTATCAAAATCAACACTAGTGTAATCGATCAAAGATGGCCATTGGCATGCTAGTGATCGTCCAAAAATAAATAAGTGAGCGGCCAAAATCTCTTGTTAGAAAACCTTACATTAAATTGTGTTTAATAAGTGGTCGGTCAAACCACCTAGAGTCATTATTGTAAAAGTCGGCCCGGGCTAGTCCGAGTCGGTTGATCGCTAAGCCGACCTCAAACTAGGCCATTAGCCGATCACCCGACTAATCGGGGCCAACTACAAGGCCGACTTTTCAGAGATTTTTAAATTTTATAGTTTTACGATTTTTTTAAAAGCAAACTTATTCTAATATGCTTAACATTATATCTATAGACAATTACTTCTTTTATTTCATTATGATAGTATAAAACATGTACAAATCAATGTAAATATATAAGAATATGTGTATAAAATTTTATTTATATATTTAAAATAATTAAAAAATTCAAAATCGACTAATGACCGACTAAATCCGATTAGTCGCCCGACTACCGCTTAATTTTTAGTCAGTGACCCCGCCGACCTAGTATCGACTACCGCTTTCGGCAACCTTGCCTAGAGTCATCGATCAAAGATGGTCATGGATTTTTAAGCCAGCAACTTAAGTAAACAATAAAGGTCAAGTTTCTCACAACAATCCCATGTGATACATTGACATGATTAAGGTGACCGATCATAGGGGTTCCCTATGATAAATAAATTGTGTTTGCTTACTGCTCACAATGTGTCCGTGTTTGGTCGGCTAAGTCCTATATATGAGATGGAATGGAAAAGCCAATTACGTTTGACTTGTACTTTCATCCTTGAGCCATTTGTTTTTAAATAGACATAATAGGTATTCCAAACTCATTTTCAAAACTAAAAGGCTTTCTGGATAATGACCTATGGATATAAAGGTCAAGGAAGCCATCTTCACTCCTCTCTCATAACGAACGTAGTTGTGTTTTCTCAAAAAACAAACTTAGTTGTGCTTAGAATGGCCAGTTGGACAGTCTCGATAGTAGTTACATGGTTTGGTCAGTGTTGTTAAAAGCGAGAGGCGCTCCAAGGCGCTAGGGGGTGCAAAACGCCCGAGGCGCTAGGCGCTCCCTAGGCGCTCGCCTGAGAAAAGCAAGGGCCATATATATAAATGAATAAATTTTACACGAGTCTATGTAATATATGCACATACACACATGTGTGTAATTGTAAATATATGTATGTATAACTTATATTTCATGTATACATGTGTGTTTTGTCTATTTATATATATATATATGTGTGTGTGTGTGTGTGTGTGTGTATTTATAATACTTCAAGCTAATATATATAGAGAAGAATATATACTTTTTTAGTCAAAAATTATATGTATTAGAACTAAAACATGAGTGTACATGTATACGCATATGAAATAGAAGTGTGTGTAAATTACATATACATGTGTGTGCATATGTATAAGTATGTGTGTTAATAATAATTAGAACTAATATATATCTAATATAAAAACCTAAGCATGGATAAAAATCACACAAAGTCGGCAAAAAGCCTTACTTTTGCCTTAGGCGCTCAAGGCGAGCGCCTAGAGCCTCAAGCCAGGCACTCGCCTGAGCGGCGCCTGAGGCAAAACGCCTTGCCTGGAAGAAGGCAAAATGCCTTGCCTGGAAGGAGGCAAGGCGCTAGGGCCTCGCCTCGCCTGGGAGCCTAGGCGAGCGCCCGGAGGGCTTTTGACAACACTGGGTTTGGTCACATGTATGCATGTCAATATACAACCTATATGTATAGATGTACAACACATGATTTTATATACGATGTTCTATAAATGCTTGTTAATATATAAAGGTTAAAACGCGCTGGCTAATGTATGGATATGCATGCAAAAGACACGGTAATACTAAATAGTGGACATTTAACCTTCGGGTTTATGGAAAAAATAACGGATTTGCCACACCTAAGGAGCGTTGAGAGGATGTTGAAAATAGTATGTATTCTGACTCAATAACCAAAATCGGAACCTTGCATGGACAAGATTGGAGATCATATTGTAGGATTATATACTTCTAGCATATGATGCTCTTCGAGCAACAGGGAGCCTAGCTTAGACAGAGGGTTAGGGAAAGGATGAGAAACCACACATGTATCATGGGATCTTGGCGGAGAAATGCACAGAGAGGGAGCATGTCAAACTACGATGAGCTTTACAAGAAAAGCATGAAGATGTGCGAAGGAAGAAGGGAATCAAAGAAGGATAATGGAGATGAATTGTGAAAATTATATTTCCATTTGGAATTGGAACTGGCTCTTTCCATTAGGGAAAGGGCTTTAGATAGGCATAAAAATTATTATCTAAGATTTCAAAATAAAAAAGTATAAAATCATTATCATAACAACATATACTGAAAGGCAAATTATACATCATTTAACAACATTACTGGATACAAAAGTTTGATACTATACCTAAAAGGAGAGAAGTATCCAATGATGTCAACAAATACTTGGAGAGAAATATCCAATTTATATCAATGGATAAATGATTATTTAACTATTTTTATTTAAAAAAATCAGAATTTTAACATGCATTATAAGTTCTCTTCTTGAAAAACTCCATCTCCTGACGAGTTTACCTTCCTGAGCAATGGGGGGAGGGGAGGAGAGGGGGAAGGCAACATAGCAGGGCAACATCGTCGATAATTCATTGTCTATAAGCAGCAAAATCGTTTTTTAACAGTAAACCTGTTAGATGGTTAATAAATGTAAAAACTGATGCATGATGCAAGTGGATGAAACTGGTGAGAGGGGAGAAATGGAGGGCTAGGAAAAGAAGGCGAAAATGTGGTTATTGCACGAGTTTTTGTAGGGAAGCACAAAGATACACAAGTTGAGAGGTGAACATGTCAAGCCACGTGGGGTTTTGGAAAAGATTTGTAAAGCTGCATGAGATAAAGGAACTAGGGAGGGATAACGAAATTGAACTCCTAAAATATTTCCAATCTGAACAGCATCGTTCATTAACCATAGGGATCTTTTAACAGGCCTACAAACTATTATCCTAAAAGTTCAAAATAATACAAAGTCCAAAGTAATTGTACTAACAACCTAACTGTAAAAAAATTAAAGACGAAAAGTAAAAGCCAATAAATAAAAAAAATCAAAACTAAACCTAAAAAGAGGGAAAGTAACAATTAAAATTCAACGATGAATAATTCTGACTTTCCTAAACACATCCAGAATTTCAAGCTTCATCAATCTCTAAAAGACCACGATCAGAGACATTATAAGCACATATGGAAACCTCCCTGGCAGGAAGATTGACATTGAAAGAGGAAACCACCCTTCACGAGACATTTGAGATCGGTAAGCCTTCGTTCGTCACGTCGTCTTCCTGAAATCCACGAGATGATGTCTAATGTGTTCATCATGTTACTCCCGGACTAGGTCAATATACATACGCAAGAAGGATCACGATACACAAGCTTGCAAAAGTCGGTAATCGGCATTTAGTAGGTCAGGTTATTGACAAAATGATTAATCAGCAGTAAGACAACTAATCTGATTTAATCGGACTTTAGTCGATTTTGTATCTATAAATTCTGTTAGATATATTAATCATTTATATATATATATATATTGACATAGATGTATACATATTCTATAATATCAAAATGAAATAAAAGAAACAATTGAATTCAAATCAAACATTAAGCATCTTAGATTAAGTTTGGTTTTAAAAGAGCAAAGATAAATCAAAATAAACAAATCAGCCGGCTAATTGCCAAGTAACTATTTACCATGTAGTCAATGGTTAGCACTTAGTCAGCTACCCCACCTACTCGACTAATAGGACCAACTAGTTGTGCTAGGCGTTCAATTTTTGCCACTAGATGATATGTGGATCAAAGGAGACAAATAGGTTTCTCTACAGTATACACTCATAAGATAACAAAATCCTCCTTGAAACCATGTATGATCTTATTTTGATCATTGTTTTTAGGGTTTTGTGGATGATCTTTCCCTTATATCTTCATCTTGTTGTAAGTAGGGTATGTCTTGCTTAGATCTTATATATGCGTCCATCCTTAGGCCAGTAAAGACATAATACGAATCAAGTGATGCATGGGACGCATTGGGAATGCGTGAGAATGTGATCTAGAGTTTCATGCTTAATCAAACTAGAGGATGTGGTTGATTGTCTAAACCTTCTATCCTTGAATCATGGCCTCAAATTTCAACGAAATCTAGTCGAATTTCTGTCGAATATTGATTTCCTGTCGAAATTGAAATTCGACCGAAATGGTCGAAATGACGGAAATATGGGGGCCCTAATACAAAAAATGACCGAAATTTCGATCGAATTCCGACCGAAATTCCACGGAAATTCCGTTTCAATTGGTCACCAAAATGGTGACCAAAACCGATATTTAGGGCCTTGCCTTGAATAACCGATCAAACCACTCTAAGCCATTGCTCACACTAGTGTTTTGGGATATAGTGATATGTGTTGCTAATCAATCATGATGGTGTTTTGGGAATTGAGAAATCTACAAACTGGATTTCTCAAAGACATGTGATGCTAATGACGAGCATTTCTTTGGGTTGCCTTACAAGAAAGGGTTTCCCCTCTCTTTGGATCTCTTGGATGAAGTTACCACGATATCATACTCTATGTTGGTTCATAGTCGACCTAAAGGGAGTTTCTTTCAACCCCTGAGAGGCGTTAGACATGGATGTCCACTACCACCTATGCTCTTTGCCATTGCAGCAGATTTGCTTATGCGTATGGTGGAACAAGTAGCAATGCAGGGTCTGACATCAGCCTACACAAGCGGTGGCATCTCTTTCCCTTTGTTCCAGTATGTCGACAACACGATACTTTTTATTGAAGGTGGTCGTAATCATGCAAATGTGATGGCACTCACTCTAGAGATCTTTGGTGAGCTTTCCAGTTTGAATCTCAACCATAACAAATCCATGGTTGCCCCTTTTGGCATGACAGGTGAAGATGAGGTAGCTTGCACTAAAGAGTTTGGGACGAAGCACGGTTCATTGCCAATCAGATACCTTTGTTTATCCTTAACTTGTATCGAGCTTAGTGTTGCAGCCTGGCTACCAATCATTGAGAAGATAGGGAGAAAATTGTATGGTTTGAAGGCATCAATCTTATCTAGAAGTGGTAGACTTGCGCTCTTGAAGGTTGCTCTTGCGGCAATCCATGTGTTTTTCATGTCCTCTCATCTCCTTCTAGTTGGCATTCATAGACATCTTGAGAAAATCATGTGTAGCTTTTTCGGGAGAAGCTCGGGTCAAAATAGCTCTAGTGTTCATCTGATCAGTTGGGAGACAATTACCCTCCCTAAAGGTGAGGGGACCTTGGTGCGACTCGCTTGGAGACTATGAATAAGGAGTTGCCGCTAAAATGAGTGGCCAGAATCTGGGAAGAAACGAAGATCTATGCTACAGGATCATCCCTTGGATTTATGAGATTAAAGCACGGGGTATGTATATGCAACCCTCTTTCTACTCCTCTGTGTTTTGGAAGGGCATCACTCTATTATTCCATAGCTCCCTCTCATGTTCAGATCTATTCTCGGAGATCAACGGTCTTTTGCTTTTTGGATTGACGATTGGATAAATGGAGGTCAACTAGCGTTTCGCTTTCCTCATTTTTTGCTATAGCTTCTAACTGGTATGTTATAGTCGCTGAGTACTGGGAGAATGGGAATTGGATGCCTACCTTTGTTGCGGACTTCTATGACCAACGTCTGGAGGACTTTTGGATTCTTTTATCCCCCACCCCCATCTCCGTGCCGAAAGGTGGGAGAAATCATTGAACCTGGAGAACATGAGATTTTACTCTGAAACATGCTTATAAGAGCATGGATAGCCCAACTCCATCCACCTCTGAATCTGTAGCTCGTGGCAGTCATTTTCTATGGAGCCTCAAAATGCCTAGATGCGTTGTTGTTTTCCGTTGGATTATGTGTAGAGGATGTATCCTGACTAGAGACCGATGCTTCACACTCTTCCCCGTTACTTCTCATATATGCCCACTCTATAATGAAGAGGTGGAGACAATTGATCCCCTTTTTTCACCTATGAGAAGATCACGGGTGTTCAGTAAGAATATGGGCTTACCTAGACAAACTTGTAGAACCTTTAAAGCTTTTGGGAAACTCTTTTACTAAATAAACATCATCCAAATAGAGAATTACTTTATCCTCTAGTCATGATCTAGGCTATTTAATTGGTTCGTAATGGTGTTATCGTTTCTTTAGGGACCCTTTTTATATGGAAAATGTAATTTCTCATGCCAAAACGCTCATCGAATCTTGGCCACTGTAAGTGTTTTTCTTTTTTCCTCCCTGTAATATAATATATCTTGGTTGTACACCTTAATGTGTTACCCCCTTTTTTTGATAATAAAAGAGTAGGGTGATCGATAATGTAGAATCATTGACCTAGTTCACTATATCTTTAAAGGTATAGCTATTTGTGATAATCATTAGTGATTGTGTGGTCGATCAACAATGGTCAATGCCCCTAGGTGATCAATCAGGTATACGAGTGATAAACACTCTCCTAATTCCCAAGAACCCCCTAAATCAAATCATGTTTATGAGTTATAGATCAAATAACCTACAATAATCAATCAAGGATAGCCATGGACAAGTAGTCAGCGGATTAAATGAATCGTAAAGGTAATGACCTTCACTAAAAGCACATATGGTCGATCAAACTGGTTAATATAATTTATCATATGTACCCATGTAATCGACCAATCCTGTACAAGTGCTTCATCACATGTGGTTATTAGACCCACATTGTGGGCTTGCTAGATTTAATTGACCATGGTTAGGTCTAGGTATAAAGTGGGACAGAAAAGCCAATTGTTTTTATATATATTTTCATCATTCAACTATTTTATTTTAAATGAACATAAAAGTATTTCAAACATATTTTCCACACTTATAAACTTGTTGGATATGAGTTATGGATATAAAGGTCGAGAACCCCTTCTTTCCTCCTTGTTATAAAAGAGGTAGTTGTATTTAGGACGGCTAGTGTTATGATTTAAGTTGCAGTTGAGTAGTTTGGGGGCAAGTTTACACATCGATATATAACATAGAATATATGGATATGCGACAAATATATACATATATGATATCATAGTTACTTGTTAATATCCGAAGGCCAATCTGCATATGCTAATGTATGAATATACGTGCAAGGGACACGATGATATTACAAGACGGACATGCAATTGGGACAGACATCACCATGGGTGTCTCCCCTTTCTCTATTTTTTTTATAATAGGTGACCATGTAACATTGTTATCTGGAAAATTGGTAATGGCCTAGTGGGCGAGCCACCTCGAGAGGCATGAGGAAGGTGTTGACTTTGGTACATACTTTGACTCTATAAATCAAATCTATACATGTTCAATAATATGGTCAGGAAAGGCCCCCAACTGCTAGGATGGGCATCATTTTATCGAGGCAAAAACTACATATCAAACTAGTTGCATGTTCATACTAAGGTGCTTATTTTGTGCATTACTATAAATGACAATGACAGCGGTCCTTCTTAAGTCGTGCAATTCTCCACTTACTAATGCTCCATGCTTAATGAGAAAAAATGAGTTACCGAGCATAAATACAAAGATGGATAGATGACATGCTTATTAAAACCTGAGCATAATAGCAATAATGTAGGATTGGACCTTTATTTTAGTAATTGAGTGTGTGTTTCTACTCCTACAAAACTTATATTTATATTTAGATCTTTATTCTAGCGTATAATTGGGTGTTTATATATAATTTATTGATTACAGAACACTGTGTTCTGAAAACCTTAATTTTGTGAACAATCGATGTGCATAGCCATGTACATGAATTCTGATGATATATGTGATACGTTGTTGATATTCCCTATAATTCCCTTTCCAGTCTTAGACAAAACGCCATTGATATTGACATTTAAGCTTGTGTTCTTAATTATATCTAGGACTTCAATAATAACATCAATATCCAATAAATTAGCAAGTGTTCCTCCATAATGGTGTATTTTATACATAATAAATATTTAGCAACCAATTTGATATTTTTCATCTATATTTTTAGCACTTGTTCATTTTATATTTGCATTTCATAATCTTCTAAAAAAACTATACTTCATATGATGTTTATGAGCTTGTCATTTTTTAATGTTTAATCATATGTTGATATTTCTTCCTATTAAAAAATACAATGATTATTTTTCTAACTTTGTTATCTCAATAAGAATGGTACTAGGAAGCTAGCTAAAAATCTCAAATCGTTGAACTATCTCTCTAGGATCGAAAATCAAAGCACATGATTCGACTCGGGGGCTTTATCATCGATGTGATCGATATGACTGACATGTGTGATATAAAGGTCATAGACGAGTGATATGTGTGATGTAAGTAAATATTTGTAAGTTATCTATTGTTGAAATAAATTGAAGGATCTTAATTTGTAAAAATGGTTGAAAAATGGTTTTTTGAGCCATTTTCAATTTCCACCGAAACATACAAAATTTCACCGAAATTTTGATTGGGGGTGAAATCAAAATCAAGATTTCGAACCTTGCTCATAGAAGCACGACCATAAACATGCATTTTACATCAATTCCACTTTATGATGTAGCTCATCATTACGGGGCCGGTCATCTCACTATTATCTCATTTGTCTTTATTCATAGTCTAGCAAATTCAGTCCCTCGACCCCTAGAAGACTAGAATCATGGAGATAGCCCCTAGGATTAAAGACATGAAAATAAGATGACTACTCGAATTAAAGACAGAGACGAGAACCAAACATTGCATGAGGAATGAACACAAAATCCAACTAGACCTCATTCATACCTAAAGAAAAATACCGCATGGAATCATTCACAACTTACAGTGGGAGATGTATAGGTGACAATCCTACAATATAAAACATAACTAAATCTTTGAAATCCTAGTCAAAACGTAATTTACTACCCCTCTGTCACTATCAACACACAAGCTCACCAATGCAAATGTAATCACAAACAAAAGTGCCACCAACAAGAACGAGTATAATTAAGGAATATAAAAAACATAAGGCATAAGGCACAAACAAGGACTTATTCTCACGCATTATCCCCAACCCAAATCAATCCCAGGTAATAGCCGAAGCCACTTATTCGGGATTGCTCCGTTTACCGCAAAATAAAAGCCATTCCATGGAAACCTTTTACAAGCAAGGCGATCAAATTTTACTCTTGGTGTTAAATCGTGCTTTTAAAATGTGTTGGGCAAACTCCTACCTTCACAATCACTACAGCTGCATTATTTCGATATTGCATTTATATAAACGTAAACACCAACGATGGTGAAGGAGAGGAAGAGATCCCGAACCAGTGGGGGAAGACCAGGCGGCGTGGATGACGCAGCGTTCCTGGACATTGGAACAGAAGCCGATGGTGATCTTGTTGAGGTCACCGCGGAGGACGGAGCCGCTCCAAACGGAGGCGCCGTCGCAGACAGTGACCTGACCGGCGAGGACGACGTTGGGGGCTACGTAGGCATCGACGGCGATCTTCGGGAGCCACTGGCCGAGGGGGATGATCTGTCTCTGTCCTCTGTAGTCCCACCACACGCGGTTGCTGCTGTTGTTGGAGGAGGAGGAGGAAGCGGCGGTGGAGGCGCGGCGGAGGAGGGCGGAAGGGAGGAGGGTCCGTGATCGGTGTAAGAGGAGAGGGGACGACTTTAGGGCTCGCTTGGAGAGGCGGGCGATGGCCGCTGCCATTGAGGTGGATGGGTGCTTCGAGTACCTATCAGCGCCTCTGGGCTTTGGGAATGCGAGGGGACGGAGGAGAATGGGGATGGACGGATTTGGGCATATGGTTGGGCCGTGACGTGAGTGGGAAGAGTCTAAGTTACTGGGCCTGGTGGGCTTAGTTTCTACACGTGAGAGTCCATAGGCTCTTCTCATGGGCTTAGATGTGACCGTGAACTAGTTCCCTTGGATACGTTAAGAAGACAAGAACTCAGTGTACGTTTGGTTGACGGGTTAAGACGGGTTAAATTGGTAGAGGGTACCTTGGTTTTGTATTTTGGTGTTTGGATAGAGGATTAAATTGGGTGTGGGTTAGAAGTGGGTTTGGAGTGATATGATTGTATTGGAGTTTGAAAAAGTGAGTAGTTATTGTGATGTGATTGTATTGAAGTTTGGAAAATTGAGTAGAAGTGGAGTAGTTTATAATTTTTATATGATATGATGGTATAATATATTATTTTTTGATAGGATTGATGATGTAAAATTAATTTATTTGTTTTTTAAAAAAAAGGAATAAAGTGGGGTCCACGGGGAGAGAGGGGAATGTGGGTTAAGGGGGGTAAACCCCCCTAACCCGCAGGTAACCTTCTACCCAAACGGGGCCTCAGGGAATTGCTATTGAATTGCCGCCTTACAAGAATAGCCTCCTCTCCTTGTCACCTTTTGGGCGTATTTGGTTACTGGGATGGGGTGGTTTGGAATATCCTTATGTGAATAGTAATTGTTTGGATAGCTATGAGGATAGCTAGTTAATATTGTGCAGGAACAGGCACCGGGGCCTCAGAGTAGCTGGGTAGAAGAGCAGGCCTACACTCGGTAGGAGCAGCACACGTGGGGATAGGATACGAGGAGCCTCCGCAGGTGTTCGAGATCAACGGGCTGTGGTACAGCCACGACCCCATCGGTAGACAGTCGGGGATGGGGAACGGTCAGCCTCACCGACCTTCCCTAGCTTACCAAGAAATCAGCTCCGTCCCTGCACCGCGCTTCATATAGTCACGTCTCGGACAAGGGTAGCAGCCTCAGCAGCACCAGCAGCAGTGCACTTTCCACTCGGGCCAGCAGGCCCCTCCACCGCCGTCCCATCATCATCAGTAGTATCGGAATGGCCAGCAGGACCAATACAGGAACTCATCCGCGAGTCAACATCAATAGAACCAGCCCACTAGTGAATTGGAGTCCCTCACCTTGGCGATCCAGACCCTGACTGATAGGGTCCAACAAATCCAGAATGACTATCTGGATATGAGAATCAATCTGAATCGTGTCTATCATACACAGGATCAGCAAATGGCGGCAAAGACCCCAATTCCCGCTCAGGTTCAGGACAATCAGAATAGCTTGAATCAAGGCTAGGACCGACCACGAGATCAGGTATGCTATTCAGATAATTCTTTATATCAACATGAGATCCTTCTGTACGATAATGTCAATCATATGTCCCTCAGGAGCGGAAGGACCGTGAACGTACCTGATCGAGCATGGGCACAGGAGGAAGAAGCCGCCAAGTCTCTACCTGAGGAGAACTTGGAGGTAGAGGAGCAGGGCCACCACCACCACTGGCAGAAGAAGAGGGCTTCTAAGTCCTCAAAGAAGCAGGAGAACCGCACCAGCAGTGAGTTCGGAGAGACCGATGAAGAGCTCGCACCTCCATCTGAGGAGGATGTCCCAAACAGTCGCGGAGAATGCATCACCAGTCTTGCAATAGAAATTTTCTTTTCATCATTGTCGGAGTCAGAGTCCGAGTCAGTCTCAGTTTCAGAGTCATGTACAGAACTCAGTTCCCAGTTTAAATGAAAATCTTTTAGTTTCGAAATCTGAGTTAGCATCAATAATCCCTTTCCCTCGAGCTCTTAAGGGTGGAAAGAAGAAAATTAAAAAAATACAAAAAGAAGACCCTGAGATAGCAGAGTTTTGGAATAAACACATCAAGGTCACAATCCCTTTTGACAAGTATGTAGAGATGACACCTGCATTTCAGAAATATCTTAAGGTGAGATGTACACCTACTAGGGTCAGCATGAAGACCAAAAGCCATGTTGAGAAACACGTCCTGTCAGTAGCCACAACCTGCGCAATAAAGAATTCATTTCCAAGGAAACGAAGAGACATGAGTGCACATTATGTGGTGAGTCATGTTGATGACACTGCGTTTGCACGCACTCTCCTTGGCAACGGATCCTCAATTAACTTAATGTATACAACCCTCTATGAGCGGCATAATCTCGAGCCTCTTAGGAAATTTAGAGCATTACTTCAGTTTGCAGATAAATCAACCAAGAGGTCCCAAGGAGAATTGAGGATGTTGTCATTAAAGTCGAGGGTCAGGAGTACATGGTGGACTTTACCGTCCTTGATATGGAGACCCCTCGTAATTGGAGAGATTCTCAGATCATATTAGGAAGGCCCTTCATTAGAATAACAGGGGCCTTATTTGATTATAAGATTAGAAAAATCTAGTTCCAAACTCCAGACGGAGATGAGGAACTTGAGATGAAGCAGACCAGATGGCAGAGACCGAATTCAGAATCCAGCACTAAATACTCTTCGTCCGAAGCAGATTGCATTCATGTAGACATGGTTGGGCCATGGAGACAGAACCCAGCCAACACCGATGAGACCCTCTCCTCCGGAGAAGATCTTGTGCATGAGTCAGTTTCCGAGGTCCTTAGAAACAAATACAATACAGTGTTGGACATGTGAGCCCACGGCGAGCCATTATGCAATAAATGTTATTGCGAATATCATTCCCTGATCTGAAATGAAGAATAAATAATTTGCATAATAGGTCCCTCTGTATAATTAGGGTTATGTACCATGGCTGTCTTAATGATCATACAGCTGTTGATTCAATTATTGAATCATAGAGGCTGGTGTTTGGATGAATATCTAAAGGGTTAGATTGAGGACTCATCAAGCACCGTCAAATGATTATTAAGATGTGATCTCCAGCCTGAGTAGGAGATGGCAATCCTTTCTCACATAGGCCGATATCTGACCGACCTCTTGATGCAGGTCCTCTGCATAGGAATAGAGATTCGGAGGTGTCAGATTAGTTAGGTCAATGGGTTGACTTAATGAGATCGAGATAACCAAAGTCCTATGTTGAATGCTGTCACAGCATAGGCACGCATCCTCTGACCGGAGACAGATGTATTGCTATATGTCTGAGTATGTACATTTGACAGACCAATAGGTTGATGACCTAACCAAGGTCTATACACCGGCGCGTTGGTGTGCATATAAGGGCATATGAGTAATACGATCTCTCAAAGGGATCATACAGGTTCACTACTGAACCGGAAGACATGAGCTCACTCATGAGATATTGGGAGGAATCAAATTCCGTGCACGGTCGTCTCGCTTTGGAAGCTTGACTGAATTTGTAGGTTTGATATGTACTTTTGGAAAGTATATGATCAAGACCTAGGTATGATATATGCTTTTGGAAAGTATATGATCAATACCAAATCCCAATGATCAAATGAGAAACTTGGTGATCAAACCCTGAAGAAGACAGTGAAAAATAGATCTTGATCTTCGGGTTGACCATGGGTCTTCCAGTATGCCGGATGTACAGGTATTGGGAATACCTGAAGGGTGATGTGATCATAAACGATTGTATATCCATGACGCTTCCATTCCGAGGGAGTGATGAAACAGGTCTGGATTTTAGTGACTCCTTTCAGTAGAGAAGCGATCCGATCTTAGTCCAAGTGTTGGACATTGGTCTGAATGAGATTCAGATTCAATGAGAAGATTGGATTTGCGGTCTTGATTTAATCAAGCATCTGTGGGAGGTTCGTACGATCTGGATTTGAGACGAGATCTCAACATCCAAGTCACTATACGTGGAATAATACAATCGCCCTGTCCTTATCTCCAAGTATCTGCGGAGAAAGCACATTATTCTTGAAAGGGTTCAAGAATAATTCTTTTGATGAAATATCCAAGCAAGGACTTGATGATTAAATGAGATTTAATTATCAAGCTTAAATATGAATATGATTCATATTGTGAAAATGATTATCTAAGATAATTAAATGGGATTTAATTATCAAGGATTAAGAGAATGTGGATAACGCTATCCATGATATATGTATGTTATAAATGTGATTTATAATATACATATATAAGAGAGAGAATTTATGTAAATAGCATTTGTTAATTAATAGTGTGAATTGGATTCACATTTGTTAATTAATTGGAAATGCAATTTACAAATTAGTTTGGGTTGTGAATATGATTCACATAATGTTCAATGGCATGATTGAAATATTCACAAATTAATTTGGAATTAATTTGGTGGATATTTTTGCAATAATTGAGAGATAAAATAATATAATAAAAGGAGAAATAAAGCCACCAAATTTAGAGGTGGCATCACCCATGAAAGAGTCATGGGTGACGCCCCTTAATTTTAGGAGGCTATATTGACTCCATTTTATTATGATGATTAATCTCTCAACTAATTTATTTATGTTAAATTAAAAATATGTTGATAATGTTGCAACATATATTTAATTTAATCATAAATAAATGTTGTTGGTTTTAACCAACAACAATCATAGCCATTGATTTTGCATGGACCAAGCATAGCCCTTGGATCCATGAGTCCCATGGATTGAGATCCATTGGACCCTAAACTAGTATAAAAGGAGGGCTAGGGTAGCCTTTCCAAGTTACAACATCATTAAGAGTTGTACAAGGTGACAACTCTCTCTCTCTCTTTCTCATTCTCGCCCTCTCTCTCTCTTTCTCTTCTCCATTAAGTGGCCGTCCACTTTGTGTTGAGAAAGGAGAGACTCTCGGCTTCTTCTTCGACGACTCGTGGATCTCCATCTTCTTTGGAGTTTCTTACTCTAAAGGAAGACGACGGATTTCGTTTGACGAAACCGGGGGAGCCATCGCTTGGATCTTCATCGAGGATTGCGGGAAGGAACGTGACTCATCATCGCGCCCGCAAGTGCGTTCTTCGTGGATCGGACTTAAGATAGGAGGATCTCTACTTTGGGATCTCGCGATCACAACCACGCTTCAAGAGGTATTCCTTGTACTTTGTGGTTTGATGAAACGATCCGAGAAGTGTTCTCGTGATCATGTGGTTTCATCTTTAAAGTTAAAAATTTTAATTTCCGCTGCATCTAGCGACTAGTGCGACTAGTTGCCCCAATTGCATACGATGTGATCGATACGCTTCCGTGATGCGCTTAAGGATACTCAATATCCTTCATACAGAATATGCATCCCCCTACATCTTCGATGACTTAGAGGCCCAGCTAGGCCTGTCAGTCCTTCCCTCTTTAGGACAATCAAAAGATGAGGATGATGAGTCGAACGTGGCTTTTGCCGATTGTTTGGAGACCTTTGACGATCCGACTCCATAAACGAATGAGTTGGTAGCAACAATTTCACAGACAAATCCATCCACTACCAGCACTGAACCAGATTCGATTGAGCCAGACTTCCTCGATGGTCACACATTATCTGAGTTCAAACCTTTACCCACAACACTTAAGTATGCCTTCCTTGCGGGACAAGAGAAGAAGTATCCGATCATCATCAACTCATGATTGACCGAAGAGCAGGAATCTCTCTTGCTAGAGATCTTGGAGAAAAACCGCAAGGCAATAGGCTGGAGCATCTTCGACTCTACGGGATAAATCCCACTTTGTGTTCGCACCATATGTACTTGGAGAATGGGGCTAAACCCTCTCGTGAATTCCAACGTGGTTAAATCCAAATTTACGAGAGGTAGTGAGAAAGGAGATAGAGAAATGGTGCAACACATGTTTTATTTATCCCATCTCCGACTCCAAATGGGTGGCCCCAATCCATGTTGTCCCCAAAAAATCGAAAATTCAGACAACCACCAATGAAGACAGAGAAGAAATCGTGACACGAGTACCGACGTCGTGGCGCGTTTGTGTGGATTACAAACGCTCGAATGCTACGACGAAGAAGGATCATTTTCCCCTACCATTCATTGATCAGATCCTGGAGAGATTAGCGCGGAGAGAATTCTTCTGCTTATTGGATGGGTTCTCGGGTTACAATCAAGTAGTCATAGCTCCGGAGGACCAGGAAAAGACCACGTTCACATGCCCCTTTGGTACATATGCTTTCAGACGCATGCCCTTTGGGTTATGCAATATTTCCGGTACTTTTCAAAGGTGCATGATTGCTGTATTCGCCAAAATGGTCGACAAATTCCTAGAAGTCTTCAGGATGACTTCTCGGTCCACAGCGATTCCTTCAATTCCTGTGTTAGGAATCTGGACCGAGTCCTCAAACGATTTTGTGAGGTCAATCTGGTGCTCTCCTGGGAGAAAAGTCACTTCATGGTAACGGAGGGCATTGTGTTATATGTATTATATGTGTATTTGTATTATATGTATGTGTTGCATGTATGCTTGTGCATGCATAAAAGAGTGTGAATGTTAAGGCGAATGTGAATATATATGTGTTAGAATGTGATTATGTTTATGTGAGTGGATGAGTGTGTATAAGCGTGTGTGTATATGTTTGTGTATGTATGAATGGGTGAAAATGTGTTCTTCCACATGTATGAATGGGTAGGTATGAGTGAATTATATGTGTATATGTGTGTGTTTGTATTTGTATATGCGTTAAAGTGTGTGTTTGTGTAAAATCGTATGTATGTGTGCACCTCTCTCTCTCTCAAGAGAGAGAGAGGTGTGAGTGAGTGTATGTGTGTGGAAATGTTTCTGAATGCACATGTTAGTGCATATGTGATCAAGCATGTGTTTATGTGCGAGTGAGTGAGTGCGAAGGTTGATGTGGATGTAATGTTTGCATATAAGTATGTGTAACATATTTGTGTCTGCATATATGAATAGGGTGCAAATGTGTGCGCATGTGTGAGTGAATGGGTGTGAATGTATATGTGTATGCACACATGTATGTGTCAATGGGTGAATGTATATGTCTATGTGCTTCTTCATATGTCCATGCATGTATCTGCATGCATTTTGTGTTAGTATATTTATGAAAGTGTATATATGTGTAAAAGTGTGTGCTTGTGTGTATTTGTACAAGTGTGTGTGTGCACGCGCGTGTGCAAATGTACAAAATGTGTGTGTTCATGTGTGAATGGGTGTATGAGTGAGGGTGTGTATAAGTGCTTTTGTGTGTGTGGGTGTATGTGTTTGCATTTGTATTTGTATATGTGAAAATATGTGTAAGTTCGAAAGTAAGTGTATTTGTATAAGTATATGTTTGTGAATGTGTGCGTATGTGTGGAAGTTTATGTTTCTATGTGAGTGACTGTGAATATTTGTGTGTGCATGAGATAGAGAGCATGTCAATGAGCGCAAATGTGTATGTGTAAATGGGTGCAATTGTGCGTGGAGGAGGCGGGAGGGGGTGAATGTATGTATGTATATGTGCACATATATGGATGCTTGTGTTTGTACATGTGTGAATGTATGTGAAAGTATGAAAAGTGTGTGCATGGGTGTGGTTCTATGAATATTTGTGTATGAAAGTGTAAGAAAGTACGGATATATGTGTTTCTGTGTGTATGCGAATGAGTATGTATTTATGTTTTGCATTTTTATGAATGTGGGTGTATTTAGATATGTCTGTGGATGCATGTGTTTGTATGTGTAAATGAGTGCTAATTGTATTTTTATATTGTTTCTTTATTGTCTCAACAATATATTGTCATGTGTATCGTTTTTAGGTAATGGATACACTACACAATGCAGTATCAATACTAGGCATATAGAACTATTGATCGTGGATACATGAGAGACCCAAAGTTTTTATATAATTTTTTTGAGATAATAATTTCTTATGGAGTTCAATGCGGTAGCTTTGTTAGTTTTTTTCCATTATCAAATTTTAGCGAAAAATCAAGGAAGTTTGTGGATCTCACAAGGATTTCGGTAGAGAGCATTCTTTAACCCTAAGATGCATGTGATCATCTAATGCAGAGCACCCCGACTTACTGCTTGTATTTACTACGACCTTGATTATTTTCTATACTTCTAGTCTTAGTTCTTTTGCTCATGTTCAACTATAATTTTAACTAACCGTTGATTAATTTTACCTTTTTTTTCTCAATTATTAACAATGATGTGATGAATCGTGCCATATATGCTAGTGGTTCATATGCAAGTAAACCGCATATAATGCGTTGAATCGCGTCATATATGCAAGTGGTTTGATATACAATTTAGTATGTTGTATATGTCGGTAAAGTTTATATTTTCCCTTATTACTATATGATCTCACTGGTACATTTAGGTAAAATATCTATTTTCTATTAATATTTTTATAATTTGAGATTAGTCATTATCCAATTTAAAATATTTTTGATGTTGTCTTAGGTTCCCATTTATTACATGCTTTCATGCGATAGTTATTAAAATACTAACAATAATGATCTTTAAGGTACTTTTTCTCTAAGATAATCATGTTGAACATATCTTAATAGACATGGAATTGATTCTCATTGGTGTAAGTTCAGGTTGGGCTTTGTAGTGGATTCCTTGTCGAAGTCAGCAATGATTGGGTTCATGAGAAAGGACATGATGATCGTGTCGCTATAACGATACAACGAGTTTCTGGGATTGTGAACTTCGTCAAGTAGATAGGGTTAGTATACGTGATGGCGCTTGCCATTATACCTTTATTAATACACCCTCTTCGTGTATTTGCTTTCATGGTTTTGCAAGATGATTTCTTAATACATGCAAGTTCATAGAGATGTTATTGCAACTTATGTTAGTTACTTCATTTCCATTATCTCATGTACATTTTTTCTTTGCAAGAATATACCTATGGAGGGAAATTGAAGGGTTGAGTTGTTGTTTACATTTGTTTTGGGAAGTATTAGCATGTACTTGGAATTTTTCATTGGTTGAATGTTAAATGTTCATTCAATAGTGAATATATATATGGTTTTTAGATCAACAAAGATGAGCAAGCGACAATAACAATAGTTACAAATTCAAAAGGATGTTTTCTTCTACCATCCAAGGTGTTGTCTTCGACTTGCGCTTACGTGTTGGGGATTGCTTGAACTTTCAGAATGTCCACCAGTAATTTCACCACTAAGGGCCTTTTGGGTTCAGGGTTGGGCAGGGTTGGCCCAACCCTGGTTACTATTCACAAGGGTACTTCCTCCTCACAGATTACTATTCATCCAGCCCAATCCTGCCCAACCTGTAACCAAACAGGCCCTAAGGCCGTGTTCGGTAGGAGGTTAAGGGGGAATGGAATAAGGGGAATAAGCCCCCATTTTCCTCCCAATACGGTTCCCCGTGGTACGACTATTCCCCATTATTTCATCTTATTTCACTCTTATTCCTATCTTTAAACCACCTTACCTACCTTTATTTCACCTTATTCTCCTTATTCTTATCCTCCAGCCGAACGGAAAATAGACCCTTATTCCCCATCCTTATTCCTGCTTATTCTCCTACCGAACGGGCCCTAAGGCTTTGTCGCAATCTTCAATGTCTGGGGAGGAGGGGTCTTAATAGCATCTTACTAAAGTTCTTCATCAGGTTGTCCAAAATGTATAAATAGCGGTGGTGAAGTGGGACGCCCAGGACTGCCAGCCAGTAGGGGTTGGTTTCTTTGATGCGTTTTACACCAAAGGAAAGAGACCATTGATAGAACCATATGGCGGCGTCATTGAGGGAGGTGACCGACGTCCCAACAAGCTTGAGGTACATGGCTTCCGAGGTGACTTCCATGATATCTCGTCTCTTCGATATCCTCCAAAAAAGCATGAAAACGTCATCGCCCATTTTGTCCAACAAGGCATTTTTTGCCCATTTGAATGAGTATGGAGAACTCCGCGATGAGGCGCATCAACAGTTGACGCTTAGTCGCAAGGGATTCCGCACAAACCTCCGCTCGCAAAATAGGGGAGATTATCATATCGACTTAAGACAGATCCTTGGAGGCAGGAGGGGATGGTCGTCTTTCGATGTTAGAGGCTCGAGCGATGGGGTTCTTTGGTATGTAAATTTACTTGCTCGTAGTTGAGGAGGTGTTTCGTTTGCACTTTTGTTAGGCGGAGGGGTTTTGATCGGGTTTGAGGAAGACATTGTGGATCTAAAATAGGCAGGATGTGGCTATGTGTCCAAGGTTTCCGCACCTGAAACAGATAATAGGGGAGGGGCAAAATCGCTTGATATGCTCCAAGTGGAGGCCATTTAAAACAAGAAAGGGAGGACTGTTCGTCTTATCTCCACGATTGATGGTTTCGAAGTGATGTGCATCCTTCCTTGGATATGGTTAGGGGATTTGTTTGGGGGATGCGTGGGAAGGTGAACCATTTTGGTGGGAGATCGAGGTTGGCATGACCCTTGATACGATGTGCGCAGGTGCGGGACATTGTGCATTTCGCAGAGGAGGGACGAGGATGGGAACTGACGTTGGGTTGTAGTAGGGTTTTAGCTAAAGGTAGGGCTCTCAGGTTCGGTACTTAATTACAGAAGGGATAATTACACTCATAACCTTGAGTAATTTCGTAATAACATTCATAACCTTGCATAATCGTGAATTGCATGAGAAACCCTGAGTAATGCTTAACTCTTACATGACATATCCTTGTGTCATGTTCCGTTTGGGATGAGCATTATGTTTGACGGATTCCGTTAAAAAAATACAAAAATATCCCTAATATCCATTCTTATTTACAAACCATGCCATCCTTCTCCCTCCCCCCTCACCCGCGGGCTGAGTTTCTCCTCCGCAGCGAGCTTCCTCCCTGCGGCTCATCACCTGCTCCCGTGCGCCGAGCTCCGACTGCAATCCCCCAATCTGCGTGCGCGACGAGCTTCCTCCCTGCGCCAGGTTCATCCGTGCGAACTTCTGCTCTCCTGAAGAGCCTGCCCGCCGAGCTTCTTCTGAAGCCCCTGGTCGCCTCCCACCGCCGTAGGCTAGCCCAGAATTGCTCCCCCCCGCCACCCCATCCTCGACCGTGTGCTGCTCCCCCCCCCCCCCCCCCCCCGCAGATCTGCAAGCCCCGCCACCCCCATCCTCGACCGCGTGTTGCCCCCCCCGCAGGTCTACAAGCCCCGCCACTCCCATCCCCGACCGCGTGCTGCCCCTCTCTCCCCAGTGCCCCGGCGTCGACCTCCTTCCCGCCCCTGGTCGACCGACCCTGCAAGGCCCCCTCGCAATCCTCCGCCCTCTGGTCGACCGACCCTGCAAGGCCCCCTCGCAATCCTCCTCCCCCCGGTCGATCGACCCCCCAAGGCCCCCTCGCAATCCTCTGCCCCTCGGTCGACTGACCCTGCAAGCCCCTCCCCCAAGTCCCCCGCCGACCGAAGCCACCCTCCCCCTCCCAATCCCCCGCCGACCAACTTAACCACCCCTGTAGGCCTGCCGCAACATGTCATTATCGGTCTGCATGCGACTTCTCCACCCCTGTCGTTGCACTCCACCGTCTCCCTTCCCGTCGCGTGCAAGCTTGTTTGCAGTTGTCCACCACCAATATCGTAGCAGGGGTTGGATCAAGAGAAAGAAACAATATATTTATTTTTTATTTAGATTAATTCCAGCTATTAGATCATTGCTTGGTTAGATTAACCCAATCATTTGGTTGAGTTAACGAAGTAAAGTAACGGAAGGTTATAGGTGTAAGACGACATACTTATTTAGGGTCCTGAGCGTAATTCGCGATTATGCAGGGATATGAATGTTATTACGAAATTACTCAGGGTTATGGGTGTAATTATCCCATTACAGAAATGGTTTTATCTCAGGGTGGATGCATGGTGAGTGACATGTACCAAGGCAAACAGATGTGATGGGTCATGATCTTCTGAATGGAGAATGCCTTGTTCTTTTCTCAAAGGCTTCACGGTCCTTTTTTACCATTTTTGAAGTTAATAGGATATTTTGTAGAATAGGAATTGGTGTCCCTTTTTTCTGGGGGTGTTTGGTGGTCAGATACATGTTCTTGATGGAGTTGGTGACCATGTGTTTTTGGTACTGGTTCGAAGATGGTTGGATGTGGGTTATCCATTATGATATGATTTTTGAATCGATGAGCTTGTGCATGATTTCAATGAAGGATGGATAGTCTAGGAGTGGGAATGATGTGTTAGTAGTGGACTACGCTTCCTCAGGAGTGGGAGATGACTGTCAGCGCCTCTGGAGGTGGGGAGAGAACCAACTTGTTTCATCACCAAGAGGGATGGGGTAGTATTGGGGATGGTTCCATGTATGTTTGGTTTTGGTTACTAGGGTTTGCTTTTAGATTACTAGGATTTTATCTTCTGCGTTTTCTTTGGTGACGAAGGGATGCATCAAGAGATGATTAGGTATTCGTTTGGAGCTAGGATTTTCATCTCTTGTAGATTTGGTTTTGCGTTGGGCGGTTTCAAGGTGAGCTTACGCAATATGCGCTTCCGATAGCCCTTGCAGCCCATTTGGCTCAAGTTTTGCTGGCCGAAGTAAGAGATAATGATAGGAATCAATCCCTTTAATATATGTTAACATAAACGGAATGGGATGGATATGTTCACGTATTAATTAAAACAAAATCTATTTGAAATACAATTTATTAGAAGTTCCATGCACTACAAGAAATTCGACCTAAGCCAATGAATAATTTAATATTTGTTGTCACATCTTCCCTACTTAAATATATAAAATGAATATTATTAGTCGCTTACATCTTTAAATTCACAATAAATAATGGTATTTGTTGCTATATTTCTTGCAATGAATCATATAACAACAGTTATTCATTGACTTTTTCTTTTAGTCGTTGCTAAATTTAGCAACTAATAATGTGAATTGTAATGATATAAGTGATCGGAAAAATCGTCGTTATATGACCTTAAACAACGAATATGGCATTCGTTGCTAATTATAAGTACAAAATATGATTTGACAATGAATAATATTTGTTGTTATATCTTTAACATCAGAAGATATGGCAACGAATATTCAACTTATTCGTTGTCTTAGGTCCAATTTCTTGTAGTGATGTGCATACAATAAATGTCGCGTTAAAAAAATAAACGTCGCGAATAGACTTTTGCAACATTATTACGAATATTGCAAATATAGAGTTTTCCTGTAGTGTTACATACAATGAAGGATAGCAAGACTCAGGTCACGGATTTGAGAGCAAATGCTGTTTGAGTACCTCTCTTAACATATAATCGTTGCCTGAAACATTGCTAACAACATAGCAATACATATATCATTCGTCATTAATCACAAGTATAAAAAAATAACTCGCAACAGATATTCTTGAAGAATTTGTTATTTTAAAAAATCACCCCGTTATGAACTGCCATATAAGACGCCACACAGTTATATCTCAAAGAGCCAATTAGGAATTCTGATGATATTGTTTGCCTGACGAACTTGAAGAAGAACCTCCATAATAACCATTTACACTGGTTGCCAAAGTAGATTATAGACTGTTGGGCATGCTGATTACGAGAACACAGAGTACACCAACATTCTTAATTAACTACGTAAAAGCCATTCACAAGACCTCCATCCCTGTGTAAATAAATAAATTACGGATGCTAACTCCTATAAGAAGTTAAATTCTATATCTTTATAACAATAATGATGTAATTAAGAAAAAACAAAAAAAAACAAAAACAGGACTCACCATTTTACCAACGCATACAACTGTGGTAGCACAACTCGTCCATAAAAAAAAAGAGGACTGCGTACTACCTTGACAGCATGGAAGAAATCTTTAAAACAGCTTCTTACAACAACGATCGTTTAAAGCTGGTAAAATTCTACAGAAGAACACTTCTACAGTTTTACTGCACATAGATCAGATCTACAAGTCGATCATATGCATAAAAACCAGAAGAGTGTACTAATTCTATCCCAGGATCACCCAACGAATTAATTTACACTGTCGTATACCTTATATATGATATTTATTACTAAGCAGGCCTTCAAGTAGAAATAAACATATTAGTTTTCACATATAATAGTTCCTCCTATCGTAATCACACTGCTCCAACCTAAACCTCTCCTGAACGCATGCGATGTACCAAGCAGCTCTCTTGTCGATGCTATCATCTCCGCCGCCGCTGCCGTAGACATCGTCATCCTTCTTGGCGAGGACATGCACATGAGACTTGGGTGGCAGGGAGGTGGCGTCGATGCGAGGCGGGGAGAGGAAGCTGAGGGAAGGAGGGGAGGGCTTGACGGACTTGTTGGAGTATTGCACGGGGGAGGACTTGGGAGTCCTGTAGAAGGACAAGCCCAGCTTCCCTCTCAGGCCCTTCTTCTTGCGACTGGACTCCATGTCCTCTACGTACCTGTGCGTTTGTTTACGTGGAGGTTGTGAGTGCAGGAGGTGTTGTTTTCGAGCTAACTATGGCTGTTTTTATAGTCGGGGAAGTTGAGAATATAAGAAATAATATTATATATTTTTTGAATGATTTCTTTGTATGGGATTAGATGCCGATTTTGAAGGATTATAAACTTTTGACGGATATTGCTTTCATGGCACTACTATCTGCTAAAGAAGAATCACACGTTTAATCCGTAATTGTATTAGAAGTTGCGCTACTTAGTTAAAGTGCTTACTCTTGAGATTCTTCTGCTCGTGAAATGGGGGGAGGCATCTCAAAAGCAGCTTTAGAATAATAAGAATAACAATGTGACTCCACTCCCTTAATCGAGTGTAACTTTCAGAATTCAATGATAAATAAGAAAGGTTTACATCGAAACAGAAGGCAAGCGGGCAACAAGCTGCGCCGCTAGTCCTTTTTGTACTGCAAAGCCAATCCTCCTAAACACTACATCCATAGATCTGGGGTCCATCACGTTACTGTTCATCACTTTTTGGATCCTCTTTAAAAGCTCAATAGCTTCCGGTGCTAGGAAGCCAAAGGTGTCGAAACCAAAGGGGATGAAGGCATGTTGATTCTCCGTGCAGGCTTTTCGTGTTTCACCACTTTTGCTAAAGAAGCTTTAAGGGCAGTCTGCCCTGCTGTGAAGGACCCGCTCTTCAACCCCACCATCGGGGAAACTCCTGTCAAATCTACACAAGCATGTTTTCCTCCTATCCACCCAAAATCAAAATATCAACAGGTCTAAGTGTGGATCTTCTCTCCTGTGGATCTGTTAAAAAGTTCACGGACGCCTCTTTCTTAGCAGCAATACATGCACGCTTGAGGACACCGAATAAAACGTCTCGAACGAGATCGTGTATGTACTTAAACCCCGGGAGCTCCCTACAATGAATGGCATGATCACCAAATTGTCCACGCATGCCTTGCGACAGACTGGACAAATCTCATCAGCAGGAAATAACTGAATCATGAGATGATATTTGAGGATACTACGGTACTCCACCCGGTGACATGTGAAGTCCAAGTCCGTCTATAGGAAGGATAAGGAGAAAATCTTGAGCATGAATAGCTTGAAGATACTGAAAAATTGCCTTTTGTTTAACGGGCATATTATATACCACCTCCATATTCCTTAATCTAATTTGTCGCGTGTAATTTGTTGCGAGAAATCAAAGTAAACATGCACAAACACAATCAATCAAACAAACACGCAAACACAAGGTACGCCCTTGAGAAGCAACGATGGGTCGAACCATTTGTGAAGAAGAAAATATCTAAGATACAGAGAACCCCTGCCGTAGGAAGTTTATATAGTACTTCCAGTACAAACAGATCACGGATGCAGACTGAATAGTCTTTGAGGTTGTCAATGCAACAATGTGTACTCGATGCGGCTTCCTATATCAGGCGGTGCAAATACTCAACGGCAGAAACTATATCAGACGAATTTCTATGCAGTGGTCGAACTGTAGGATCGTCGTAATTTCCTCTCTCGAATATCATTGGAATTTGTTCTTTAACAAGTAAGATTCTAAATTGTAATTGGGTTTTTTAAGTTAAGTTGATGCGAGGAAATTGCATGGTTTACATATACTGGATGAAATGGAGGTCCCTTTCCCATAGAACAAATGGAAGTGCCTTTTTCTCCCTTTCTCTCTGTGCGTGCACTACGATTAAAGGGATATTCAGAAAGCAGTGGAATGGGACCTGCACTGGATTATGCCACTCCGGGGAAAATTCCAGGAAGCAAGACGTCCATGGGTTGGGGGTGGAAATGGGAACAGTTCTTTGCATCTGGCACTGTCACTTTGCTGAAATAATGGATCAGGATCATGGCTCTTCTTTATAGAAAGATGCATATCTTTGTGTTTGGGACTCAGGTACAAGATTTGTCCTCATCTCTGTGATCCTTTCCCGTATGACATGCTTCTTTCTCAAGATTCTACAATCTTCTGGTGGAAGCTGAGACCATACAGGTCCTGTTCAAGACAAGGATTTGACGACCCTCCTGAGGATGGTCGAGTGGTGCTGGCTGTGGGTGATCCACCGTGAGATGTTCCTGCCCAGTCAAGGAGTGAGAGTTTTATCTGCGACAGAACGTGCCGTTCGTCCGATTGGCAGAGACGAGGTTGCCCTACAGAGACACCATTAATTGGTATGTTTTGCCTTGTCCCCTTCTTGTTGGATAGTTGGCTGAAGTTTGGATTCCTTTTTGCTCTTTTTGTGGGGGCAGTGAATCGTTGGAGGAATTTTACTTTGTTAATAAATGGTGGCGCTTAGAAGTGGTTATTAAATCGTATTTATAAAACAAAAGTACTGCATTTTATAGACGGGAATTTAAAATAAGAATAATTAGGGATGCAAATGATCATTGATATATACGTATCCGATCTGTCACCATATCCATTTTATAAAGATTTTGACATCCTTATTCGTATCCGTTTTAAAATGGATACGAATATGGTTAACGTTTTGGTATCCGAAAACATCTGTATCCGTATATCCATTTTTTGTATATAAATATAGTTATATATTTATTTTTAACCCAAAATAACATAATTCTATACCTTCTTTTACAATATTTGTATAATTTTTATGATACAAACACATTTAGTAAATTTATATCATGTATTTTTCATCCAGTTCGTATATATTTAAGTCAGTTTTATAGAGTATTTCTAACATTACTCGTATGCGATCAATATCCATTTTACATCCGTATCCGTTTTTTTGAGGATATGGTAATATAGTTTGAATATCCGTCAATATCCGTATCCGCATCCGTATTCGTATTAAAAAATGTATAAGGATGTGGTAATACCTATATCCGTATCTGTATCCATCCGTTTGCATTCCTAGGAATAATCCATGCATGCTAAGTTATTAATGATTTCATAATTAGTCATGAGTTTGGCAATAAGGGTATCCGTATCTGTATCCATCCGTTTGGCAATAAGGGAAGCTGATGGATCGGCTTCTCCGCTCGGACGACCCAGTTATTTCAGCATTCTAGACAGAAGCTTTGCGGAAAGTTTGGGGGTGGTGGCACCAATGAGGAAGAAGAAAGGGTTGCCTAAATGAAGGTGTTATCGTGGAACATTAGGGGTTTGGGCCGACCCGAGAAACGACTAGGGGTTAAGAAGCTCATGTTAGATGCACAAGCAGATGTTCTATTACTGCTGGAGACGAAGATATCGAGGGGAGGAGATGATGCCTGGCGCGATCTGGGGAATGGGAGGGCTTTTGAGTTCGCGGAGGTAAAGGCACAAGGGGCAGCAGGGGGACTGCTAACAGGATGGAAGAGTGCAGTGTTCGAGAAGATTTGCGAGTGGTGATCTCTTTTCTCTTTATCAGTGCGCCTCAAGTGTCGACTCGACGGAGTTTGCCTTACTGTGACAAATGTGTATGGCCCCACGGGAAACAACCGTGGCTCTTTGGCAGATGATCTGGAGCAGTTGGCCTCGGTCAGGGAGGACGACATTTGGCTCATTGGGGGCGATCTCAATCTCACGATTCTACCGGAGGATCGGCCATGCAAGGCGGTGGTCGTGACATCGGTTCGGAGGCCTTTGCAAACTTGGTCCAGGTACTGGGATTGACGATCGTGGATGCTGCCGGATGTACGTACACATGGCGAAATGTCAGATCCAGGTCTTGATTGGACAGATTCTTGTTATCGCTGGAGGGGTCAGAGCTTTTCCCCCTTTCGCAGGCTTGGGTGTTGCCTCGGGCTCATTCAGACCATACACCAATTCTATGGTCTTCTGAGGAGCAGACGGGGACAAGATATTTCTTCAGGTTCGAGCGGTCATGGCTTTTGGAGGAAGGATTCAAGAAAATGGTGTCTACATGTTGGGTTGAGTGGAGGCCGGAGGGGTCGGCCGTGGCACGCTTGGCTGGTAAACTTGCACTGCTGAAGAAGCTCTTGGTGGCATATAACAAGGAGGTGAAAGCCAATCGAAGAGCCCGAAGGGGTGCGGCACAGGAGGGCATTGTGCGGCTGGACGGCCTGGAGGACCAGAGAGGGCTAGAACAGGAAGAGATAGCTGAGAGGGCGAGGCTATTAGAAGAGCTGTTGCTCGAGGACAGAAAAGAAGAGGTTGAATGGAGGCAGAGATCCAGACAAAAGTGGTTGCGGGAGGGAGATGCGAATACAAAATTTTTCCATGCAATGGCGTCAGGAAGAAGGAGGAAAAACTATATCCACGAGCTGGAGGTCAGGGGGGAGATGGTGAGGGGGGACACACAGCTGGGTCGTGCTCTCTGGGGACATTTCGTGGAAGCGACTAGGAGGAGACGAGGGGAGGGATGGGGATGGCTTGGGAGAGGGGTGGAGATGTTGTCGGGCGAGCAGGTGATGGGGCTTGAGGCCCCTTTTAAAGAGGAGGAGGTGAAGAAAGCAGTATGTGGGCTGAATGTTGATGGTGCCCCTGGTCCAGATGGATTTCCAGTCCTCTTCTACAGGGAATTCTGGGGATTACTAAAGGATGAGCTTATGGAAGTGATCAATGAGTTTAGGGAGGGTAATAGGGGCTTTGAGAAGGTCAATATAGCTTTACTCGTCCTCCTCCCAAAGAAAGAACATCCATTGGCAGTGGAAGATTATAGACTGATTGCTCTGTCAAATGCTGTCTACTTGATTGTTGCAAAGGTTCTGGAAAACAGGCTTAAGGGTGTCCTTGATTCGGTGATTCTGGAAGGTCAGTCTGCTTTCATTCCCGGTCGACAGATGGCAGATGGAATGATTATGGCATCAGAAATTTGCCTTCAGTGGAAGCGAGAAAAAAAGAAGGGGATGATTTGGAAGATAGACTATACGAAAGCTTACGATTGTGTGGACTGGAGCTTTCTGTGGGTATCCCTGAGGCATCGCGGATTTCCGGATCGGTGGATCGAATGGATGAAGAGGTGTGTCACGACCTCCTCTTACTCGATGTTGGTAAATGATGAATCCACATTTCATCATCTTTATTCTATCATTTTGGCACCAAAAACCCTAGCAAATGCCTGTAAATAGCCTTAAATCAAGCATCTTAGCATTCATACATGTGCATCTCAATAGTGTATAAAATACTGCAATTAAAGCCAAAATAATAGAATAAATAAAGAAAAGAAAAAGAATAAATTATTGTAAATATTTTATGACCCAAACCCCCGAGACCTAGGCATCTTGATGAATAGGTCGACAAGGAATAAAGTAGGGGAGATAAGGTCAGAAACACAGTCAAAATACCTTTACATTTTATTCATTCTTTATTCATTTTGGGACCTAATTTTGGTTCCACTTTTTATACATCAAATAAAGAAACTTTGTACATAAAAGTTGTAGATAAATTAATAAAGAAAAAGACAAAATTGATTTCACAGAAAAGTCATGTACAGACAAAAAGATATGGTCTGAATAAGAATCCAAAATCCCAACTTCCCAGACCCGTATCTCACAAACGACAACTCCAAATGCAGTGTACTCACCTTTAATTGTATATAGAATAAAATAATCTATCCAATGGCGGTGGTTTCGCATTTGGCGGAGCTACGGTTTGAAAGTTGACTTTTGGACCCACATTGTACCCTTGTACCTATTAAAATATTCAATTTATTATTTATTCATTATTTTTATATTTTTATATTTTTATAATATTGTAAATAATACTTATAATAATTATGTACATTAAAATTAGAATAAAAACCTAAATAAAAATAAAAATAAAATACTTGTAAATTCAAAACATAGGTATTATACTTATACACATACCTGTATAAACTATACTTACATTTTATTAAATATACAAAACATCTCAGAAAAATAAAATAAAAATATACTTATGTATATAAAAGTATGTTATAATTTTACAAAATCATAAATAAAAATAATAAAAAGATAAAATACCAAAATAAAAATAAAATATCAAAATACATAGGTATTATACCTATACAGGGTTAAAAAGGTAACTTGTAAAAATATAAGTCATAAAAATAAATAAAAATCAGAATAAAATACTATATAAAATTTTGAGCATTTCTTATTTTATAACTTTTATTTAATTCGACCATTTATTATTTTAAATTGATTTTGTTCCAGGGTTTTTCCTGGTTGGTCCACGTGGACCAACTAGGAGGCCAGGACTGTTGACCTAGGTCAACAGTCTGACCTACCCCTGTAGCGCCTGACACCCTCGGTTTTGACCCAATTTCAAGGGTTTTTCGAGGCCAAGACTTGCATCTTTTTGTGTTGCAATCTTCTGCAACATTGTTCCTCGATCCTCCCTCTAGCTCGTCCATGCTTAACCTTGGTCATCGGACCCAAGATTCGCCAGATATGCCTTGATCTTTGGACCCCTGTCACCATGGGTCAAACCAAATATAACCAACCCCCATCTTTGAATTCAAACTCGAGTCCCCTTGGTCCACCCCTCTCCGCCTCTCTTGCGCTCCAAGTCTTGCCGGAGGTGACAGCTCCGCCGCGAGCTTCTCAGCCAGGGCGAACGAGGTCGAGGGAAGCTCCAGCACCTCCGCCAACCGTCGGCGTCGAGGTACCCTTCATCCTCTGGCTCCGGCCATCGAGGGCAGTCCCCCCGCTATTTCTTTATTGCATTTTATTCCTGTTGGCTTAGGCTTCAAAAACCCAAAAAAAATCTTGAAGTTTCGTCACCCAAATCGACCGATCAAGCACCTTGGCCGGAGCGCACCTCCGGCCGTGCATCCATCTCGCGAACCACGCCTCCCCCCGACCATCCAAGGGTCCAGGCAGTTTGCCCTGGACCCTTTGACTATTTTTGCAGGTCAAAGAACGAGTAACGACGCCTGGAGGCGAGTTTTGACGCTCGCCGGAGCGTGGCTGGACCCCCCAGCTCCGCCACCTTCGCCTGAGCACCTCGGCCGACGCCGAGGCTTTTTGACGCCACCAGCCGATAGAGGGACCGCCCAGGAGTCTGCAGCTCCATTTTGGAGCCATTTCATCGCCGGAGAAGCGAGATCGAAGCCCGGGAAGTTCGCCTTCGCCGGCCTTCTTCCCGGTTCTTCCTCCTCGCGTCCCCACCGTCCGATCGAGCCGCAGCTCCAGATCAAGCAGTAGCCGTTGGATCGCACCACGCCGCAGCCGTCAGATCGTCTTCGAGCGTTCTAATCTCCGCCGTGCATCCACGAACCGTCATCGGCCGCTCATCGTGCGCCACGTGGATAAGTGGACCGCTTCCCGCCGTTGGATCCGCCATCGTCCCCCAGCCGTTGGATGCGTGCCACGCGTCTTCATCAGAGCGCTCGGGCGAGGGTATTTTGCATCTCAACCCTCGCCATTTTTGTATTTAGTATTTAGTTTTTAAACTTTCGTCTGTAGTTTAAATATTTTGTAATATTTGCAAAGAGGCCCCTAGACTTTCGTTATTTGCACTTAGGCCCTCCGCCACGTCACCTCACGTGACCTGTACACGTGAGGGGGTGGGCATTTTGCAGAGGAACCCTCGGTTGTTTGCTTATCTCGTTTTAGTCCCAAAACTATCGTATTAAGTGCAAACTTTTTGGATATTTTGCAAGTAGACCCCCAGGCTTTTGTTATATTGCATTTTGGTCCTTCCCAGGCGCGTGCAAGTCACGCGCCCTGGTGGGAAAATTTCAGAGAAGCCCAGGCGGCTATTGTAATTGCATTTTGGTGCTAAAAATTGAATATTCAGTGTATATTTTTGTGGAAATCTGCAAGAACGCCCCTGGATTTTTGATATATTGCACATATACCCTTGCCAGGCTGGTTTAATTTTTGTATGCTTGTTGTAATTAATTGACCTATCATTCTAACTCCAAAAATTCCACAAAAATAGGGTTAAGCTCCTGGACATGTGTACTTCCACGCCACCATTTTAGTTTTTGATTTTACTTGATTTTCATATTTATTAAAAATCAAAAACTTGCTATTTGTGCACTGTCTAGCTTAGAAAATACCAAAAAAATAGTAAAACACCCCCAAAAATTCCAAAAAAATTCCCTAGTGTTTATTTTATCTTATTTTAGTGTCAGTCCAAAAACCACTAAAAATCTCAAAAGAAAAACACTAAAAATTTAAAAACACTCAAAAACTTCAAAAAAAATATATAAAATCAAGGAAAACTCTAAAAATTAAAAACTCAGGTTCTGTTTGTTCCTCATTTTGTTCTTCTTATTCGAAAAATAGTGTGAAAAATTTTGGTTGCTGTTTGATATTTTTAAACCTCATTTTATTCACAGCCAGCCTTATTTGCATTGTTTTCTCTTATTTCAGTAATTAGAAATATCAAAAACACCTTGAAAAATCCCCAAAAATCACAAAAACAGTAAAAAATCATAAAAATATCAAAAACAATTTCTTTCTGAATTTTTGGTACTTTTTACTTAGTTTTATAAATATTTTACCTTGTCTTTTATTCCATTGTCTTTAAATTCCAATATTGAAAAAGAAAAAGAAAAAAATATAAAATATAAAATTATAAAAATCAGAAAATTAAAAATCAAAATACAAAATTAAAAATTAAAATAAAAAAAATATTAAAAATTAAAAACCCACAAAAACATCCTTGCTTGCTTAGTGTAGACACTTTACATACACATTCACTTGTGCACACATTTGCTTGAACTACCCTGCTTGCTCCCTGTGTTCGAACTCTCTGCATACTTGTCACTATACACCATTTGTGCAGAGTTAAAAATAAATTTTAACTCCACATTATTTCTAATTTATTGATCTTTAGTGTGGGTTAATTGTTTATTAATTTTGGATTTCATTGAGAGCCGCCACAGCGACGGTTGTCTCCGCCTTGTGTGGGACACCAATTTAGACTCTCTCGATATCCGTGATTATCAGTAAACGGGAGGCCTGAGGGGGGTTTCTTTCAGCCCCAAAGGGGTGTTCGTCAGGGGTGTCCTCTGGCCTCTTTACTGTTTGTCCTGGTGGCAGATGCATTGGCGGTTTTATTCAGGTGCGCAGTGAACGAAGGCTGGTGTGAGGGGTTCCGCACCGGGAAAATCTCCATTCCACTCTTGCAATATGCAGATGATACTGTGCTCTTTCTGGGAGGTTCAGATGATATGACTACAAGGGCGGTTCAGATCGTCGAGGTGTTCAATAGGTTATCAGGCCTTCAGATTAATAAGCATAAGTCAGTTGTGATCCCATTTGGGATGGAGGAGGAAGATATGGGCAGAATGACGGAGCTACTGGGTTGTCCTCTAGGTGAACTACCGATGTTGTACTTGGGTCTTCCCTTGGTAGCAGGCAAACTCAAGAAGACAGATTGGGATGTGGTTCTGCAGAGATTCAAGCAAAGGTTGGTGGGCTGGAAGGCAGTCTCTCTATCCAAGGGTGGAAAGTTGATCCTCTTGAAACATGTGCTATCGGCCATCCCTATTTTCTTTTTTCCACTAGACTGATGTCAGTGGGAGTACGAAAAAACTTGAAAAGATGATGAGGAGATTTTTCTGGTCTGATGGAAAGTAACAAAGAATGGGGGTGCACCTGGTGGGTTGGGAAGAAGTGACACGTCCAAAAAATGAAGGAGATTTGGGAATTCGAGATGTAGCAATCATGAACAAGGCGCTTTTGGCAAAATGGGCTATTCAGATATGGGGTGATTCAAACAGACTGGCAGTCATGCTCATACGAGAGTTATACGGGGTTCGGGGGTCGCTCGAGGCAGGGAGTGAGCGGCTTCAATCTCCTCTGTGGGAAGGTGTCCACGAGGTTTTGCCTCTTGTAGCACCAAGACTGCGCTCGAAGATCGGTGATGGGGAATTATTTCAGTTCTGGCTAGATGATCGGACATGGGACGAAAAGCTATGTAACCGTTTCCTGAGGTTGTTTGCATTGGCGGAAATGAAGGAGTGCTCTTTAGCGCAGACAGGGATGACAGGATCATGGGATCCACAGTTTAGGTTGAATCTCTCTTCTCAACGTTTGGAGGACTTTGTCAGAATGCGGTCCGAGTTGCCATCGCCAAACTGCATCAATGAGGGAAGATACCATTTTGAGTGGAATGACGGTAGTTCTCGACAAAGAAGGCATACATGGAATTCAAGGGGGGCTCGACGGACATGGATACAGAACTATGTCAAGATATGAAGATCATATGGGCTAGCAAGATTCCGTGCAGGGTCAAGGTCTTCCTATGGTGCTTGAGAAGGGGTATACTGTGTGACAAAGCAAGGAGGGGAAGGCTCTTCAGCAATGCGGACATTCAGTTTGTGGAGGGCAGATCGAAGACCCGGATCATTTGTTCTTCAGGTGTCCATCATCGGCTCGAATTTGGCAGGAGATAGGAGAATCTTGGATATCAAGTGGGAGCACGGATGAGTTTTGGAGGTCGGTGAGATCGGTAGGAGAAAACTCAACACAAGACTGCACGATGGCCTTTGCAGCCTTGTGGGCGATTTGGGGGGGAAGAAACGACCTCATTTTAAAAAATCAGAGATTATATCCAAAAAACGCAGTTACACATTGTACCTCTCTCTATAATTTCTGGTCCTCCAGATAGTTGATGAATCCACATTTCATCATCTTTATTCTATCATTTTGGCACCAAAAACCCTAGCAAATGCCTGTAAATATCATTAATTCCATCATCTTAGCATTCATGCATGTGCATCTATTTAGTGTATAAATTACTGTAATTAAAGCCAAAATTATAGAATAAATAAAGAAAAGAAAAAGAATAAAATATTGTAAATATTTTATGACCCGAAACCCCGAGACCTAGGCATCTTGATGAATAGGTCGACAAGGAATAAAGTAGGGGGAGATAAGGGCCAAATACCTATATTTATTAATTCATTCTTTCTTCATTTTGGTACCTATTTTTGGTTCCACTTTTTATACATCAAATAAAGAAACTTTGTACATGAAAGTTGTAGATAATTTTATCAAGAAAAATATAAAATTGATTTCACAGAAAAATAATGTACAGATAAAAAGTTATGGTCTGAATAAAAATCCAGAATCCCAACTTCCCAGACCCGTATCTCATTAATGAAAACTCCAAATACAGCATACTCACCTTTAATTGTATATAGAAGAAAATAAGCTATTTAATGGCGGTGGTTTCGCATTTGGCGGAGCTACAATTTGAAAGTTGACTTCTGGACCCTCATTGTACAGTGCACCGATTAAAATATTCAATTTATTATTTATTTATTATTTTTATAATTTTATATTTTTTTATAATGTTGTAAATATACTTATAATAATTATGTATATTATAAGTGGAATAAAAACCAAAATAAAAATAAAATACTTGTATATAGAACACATAGATACAATACTCATATGCATACCTATGTAACATACTCTTATAATTTATTAAATAAACAAAATAAATCAGAAAAATAAAATAAAAATATATTTATGTATACAAAAGTGTCCTACAAATTTAGAAAATACTAAATAAAAATAATAAAATTAAAATACCTAAATAAAAATAAAATACTAAAATAATTAGGTAATATACCTATATAGGGCTATAAAAGCAACTTGTAAAAATATAATTCATAAAAATAAAAAAAATCGGAATAAAATACTACATAAAAAATTAAATATTTTTTATTTTATACCTAAAAATTAATTCGGCTTATTTCTATTTTTAAATGAATTAATAAAACATTTTTTTTAATCTTTTCCCTGGTTGGTCCACGTGGACCAACCAGGAGCTCCCGACTGTTGACCGGCGGGTCAACAGTCCTTCCCCCAATCACTGTAGCACCGCGCGGCCCTCGTTTTCTCCCCGCTTTGGCGGATTTTTCGAGGCTTTTCCTTGCGTCCTTTGCCGCCGTTTCCTTCATGGAAGTTGTGCCCCTTCGATCCATCTCCATCGCCGCTATGCCAGATCTCTTCAGATCTTCTCCCTCCGCCCGTGACACCTCCTCGAAGTCACGCCCTCACCACTCTTCAAATATGAACCCCTCACTTCCTTCCCCGGGTTGAGTCCCCTTGGTCCACCCCTCTCCGCCTCTCCAGTGCTCCGAGCATCGCTGGAGGTGACAGCTCCACCGCGCGCTCTTCAGCCAAGGCGAACGAGGTCGAGGGAGCCTCCACCACCTCCGCCAATCTCCGGCGTCGAGGTTCGCTTCTTCCTCTGGCTCCGGCCATTGAGGGCTTCTCCCCGCTAATTTCTTTCAAGCATTCTATTCCTGCTAACTTTAGGATTAAAATCCCCAAAAAACTTTCGATCTCCATCCACTCAATCGCTCGATCCCCCACTTTGGCCGGAGCGCACCTCCGGCCATTCGCCGCCACCTCGTTGCACGCATCTCCACGACCATCCAAGGGTCCAGGCAGTTTGCCCTGGGCCCCTTGACTCGTTTTGCAGGTCAACGCGCATTTGAAGACGCCTGGAGCTCGAGTTTTGAGCTCGCCGGAGCCAGCGAAGCCTCACGGCTCCGCCAGCCACCAGCGAGCACCTCGGTCATCGCCGAGGCTTGTTGACGACTCCAGGAGGTAGACGAAGACCTGAGGAGGCCGCAACCCAAATTTAAAGCCCAAACGCCGTCGGAGCCGGGCGGAGGAGCTCGAGGAACTTCGCCAAGTCGGAGCTCCTCCGCGTTCTTCCAACCGCCTTCACCACCGTTCTTGGCCATTCTTCATACCTCCGAGAGCTATCTGGTGGATCCCCGGTGACAGGGGGTTGATCCAACCCACCTCCGGCCTCTTGGCCGTCGAGGTTTCTTCCTCGTGGTTCCACTCCACTCGAGGGCGTTTTTCTTCTTGTTTTTCTTGTTAGTAGGTTGCTGTTAGTCTTAGGTTTCATCTTTTGTCATCTAATAGTCGCTTAATCGATTAAATCGCCACCATCTTCCCCGGCGAGCTACCATTCACGCCAAACACCATCCACTCCCTTCGTTTTCGCCCCTGGACCATCTTCTGTCGCTGCGCATTTTGATTGCAGGTGCCAGGCGCGCAAAGGCCCTCCTGGGGGTCGATTTTGTTGTAGCTCGAAACTCCTGGGTTCCGTCCTCCCTCGCCAACTCCGCAGCGGAGCTCCGGCCGTCTTAGGCCATTTTGAAGCCGCTGCCCCCCTTGAGGAAGCTTCCAGGAACTGTGCGGTGACATCGGAGGGGTATTTACAGCTCGGGGCACTAAGATCTTGGCGAGTCAAGGTCGTGGGTGACCTGTTCTTGGCGTGATCTTGCTGCACCCTCCAGAACCGTCGATCTGGCAGCGTTCTTCACGAAGCACAGGTGCCATCAGATCTTGCTGCAGCCCCACCGTCCGATCTGCTCAAGGCTTCTAATCTGAACCATTGCGGGCGAAGGGGCATCGCGCGCCTCGGACGCGACACGTGGACAAGTGAAGATATATCTACCGTCCGTTCGCGCAAAGGCGAGGGTATTTTGCATATCTTCCCTCACCGTTTTTGTAATCAGTATTTAGCACTTAAACATTCATTGGTCTTTATTAAGTTTTGTACTATTTATCTTAAGACCCCTGTAATTTTCTGCATTTACATTCAGGTCCTTCGCCACGTCACCTCACGTGCCTGTGCGCGTGAGGGGACGGGGCATTTTGTGAAGGAACCCCCCGGGGTTAGGGTATTTCATTCTGATCCAAGAACTTTCAGATCACGTGTAGAATTCTAGGCATTTTGCAATCCAGACCCCACTGTTTGTATAATCACTATCTAGTCCTCCCCAGGCGCGTGCATTGCACGCGCGTGGGCGGATATTTTGCAAACAAACTCTTACAACTTGGGATATTGGCCTTTAGTCCAGAGAATATTTTACTCAATTCAAAGTTTTTGTGAAAAGTGCATGTATGCCCCCGGATTTTCTGATATCTGCAGTTATACCCCTGCCAGGGTATATATTTTTGTGAACTTGTCCTATTTAATTGGAGCACCATTTTAATGCCAAAAATTCTAAAAATTCGAACTTAAGCTCCTGTGCACTTGTTCTTCCACGCTATCACTTCAGTTTTTGATTTTATTTTATTTTCATGATTATTAAAAATCAAAAACATGCTTTTTGTGAACTGTCTAGTTTAGAAAATACCAAAAAATAGTAAAATACCTCTAAAAATTCCAAAAGAATTACCTAGTGTCTATTTTATCCTGTTTTAGTGTCAGTCCAAAAATCACTAAAAATCTCAAAAGAAAAACACTAAAAATTTAAAAACAATCAAAAACTTCAAAAAAATATATAAAATCAAGGAAAACTCTAAAAAATACAAACTCAGGTTCTGTGTGGTCCTTAGTTTATTCCTTTTATTTGAAAAATAATGTGAAAAATTTTGGTTACTGGTTGCTAATTTTAAATCCTATTTTATTCACAGCCAGCCCTTGTTTCACTGTTTTGAGTTATTTCAGTAATTAAAAATACCAAAAACACCTTGAAAAACCCCCAAAAATCACAAAAATAGTAGAAAATCCCAAAAATATCAAAAACACTTTATTTCTGAATTTTTGGTTATCTTTGCACATTTTTATAAATATTTCATCTTGTCTTTCATTATATTGCTTTGAAATTCCAATATTGAAAAAAAAAGTATAAAATATAAAATATAAAAATCAGAAAATTAAAAATCAAAATACAAAATTAAAAATTAAATAAGTAAAAAAAATTAAAAATTAAAAACCCACAAAAATTTCCTTGCTTGCTTAGATTAGACACATCACACACACACTCACTTGTGCACACTCTTGTGAATTGCCCTGTTTGCTCCCTGTGTTCGAACTCTCTGCATACTTGTCACTATACACCATTTGTGCAGAGTTAAAAATAAATTTTAACTCCACATTAGTTCTAATTTATTGATCTTCAGTGTGGGTTAATTGTTGATTAAATACACTTTATTGTGGGTCGCCGCATCGACATCGGTTGTCTCCGCCTTGTGTGAGACATACTTTTTAGACCTACGATAATATGTGTTTATCAAATGGCGCCGTTGCCGGGGAGCAACAGCGAGTAGTTCACATTTTGTTTAATTGTGTGATTGTTTACCATAGCATTAGTTTACCTCTCTTACATTTTTGATATATCTTGTTGAGCTATCTGACCGTCTCTTTTCTTGTCTTCTTGCGAGGGACCGCGGAGCAAGGCGGATTGCTTAGGTGATTCGGAGCATCCTTGGGAAGCGGAGCCGGCCTTCTCAGGTCACGCCGGCAGGAGAGAGCAGGAGGAGTGAGGGAGAGTGATTAGATTAGCTTACATTTATTTTTGTGAGAGAGAGACTATTAATTTGTAATAATACAGGTACTTGGACTTGGACTCTTGGACACTACCGGGCCTAATTTCCGGGTGTTTGTTCACCCGGGGGCTCACCGCAGTTTTTGACGAGTTTTCCTCGCCTGTCATTTTCCGGTTTTGTTTTCCTTTTTCATTTCTTTTGTGGATTGAGCTCTTAGTTCTAGGTCCTGCTTGATTCGATTAGAATAGGTCCAAACACCCTAATTATCTTTGCATGCTCCTATAGTTCGTATTTGGACTTAGACTAATTAAACAGTTAGCCCCCTTTCTTAGATCCGCCGCGCCGCGAGCCCTCTCCATCAAGCGCTACTCCTGAACTCGATGTGTCGAGAAGAGGAGGGGAGGGTCTAGACCGGACTCTTAGGATCGACGATAGGAGGTTGACTTGTGGTTCTTCACGCTAGCAGTTGCCTGTTCTAGGACGATTTCCGTTGTGCATATCGGCATATAGATTAGGTTTAAAAATTCTGCTTTGCATCCCGCATGGAGAGAGCTGGGATTCGCTGTAAGTCTTCTAACTTGGCATCCATCATTTAGGCACAAAGGTGAGATTTCCATCTTTGTGTCAACTTGCACGGCTTTTCCGACTCTACTCTCCCTCTATTTTTGGACAAAGTAGGATCAAGAAAACACAAAAATCGTTAGGCGCTTGTTTGAATCTACTCAAAAGAAGCGATAACACCAAAAAAAATTAAAAAAGGGACTGCTAAGAAAACTTGACCAAAAAAATAAAATCGGTAATTGGATTCATTGCTTGGGGAGAGTAACACCCTCACTTGTATTCAGGTTGAATGGGAAGGTCTCCTTCCAAGTGAGGTGAGCGCTTCGTAAGGATTAGAGCCAAAAACCCAGCTTGTGGCTGCCTTGTGTATCGCCTGGATTTCCGAAGTATTGGCGCTTCTATCGTACGTGGACGAGTAGGGCTTGGTCAACATTGGTGACTCTCTATTGTGTAGAGCATCGACCTTGTCCGAAGTATCGAGCCTAGGCCACGCCTTCACGGGGGTGTCTGTCTCATCGTCTCGCGTCCGAGTAGGTTCTTGCACGCTCACGGGTGATTCCGTTGCGAGCGAGTTCCGAAGTATCGGTTTCGCCTATTGGCTTCCTCTCTTATTCTTTGGCTGAGTAGGGATCCAGGAAGGGTTACAAGGACCTCAAAAAGTGCAAGCTACAGGTTACACAGGAGGAGGACAAGTACGGGATACTTTTCCGGCAGTACTCTCTCTCCTTTAGGCGTAGCGTTCTAAGGACTCGTGAAAAGATAAATTCCTGAATCAAGCTAAAATTGACAAGATAAAAGCCGAACCTTCACGGCTTCACGTGTTGAGTTGGTGAACTCACCCCTGCTTTGTGTTTGATTGCTAGATTTGTTTAGGTCAAGATCAAAAACACCGCACAATCGTGCGCAATTTTGTTGCATCTCATTTCACTCTTCTTCTTCTCAATTCCCTCTGCTCTTCCCAAATAATCAAGATGATGGGACGGAGATCTCTTAGGCCGACTTTGTCGGCACCGCTATCCAGCACTCCTCCTCACTCATCTAGGAATACCTCGAAGAGTCCACTCTCCGAGCCCGAGTTTACATCCACCCTGTTCCTCCTCGACCACCTTTCTCATTCTCCTTCCATCAGTCCAAGAGTGTCAGAATTCAGTGCATCACAGTGTTCAGCTCATTCGACAGCACCTGAGATGGCCTCTTTTGCTTTTTCAGAAAATCCAGACATGGCAGACAGATGCGAGCATGCAGATGATCATGAGCACCCTCCATTCCTATTTGATCAGGCAACCATCAATAATTCCTTGTTAGCATCCCTGGAAACTATGCAGAGGCAGATCCGTGACCAGGGTACATTCATGGGTGATCTTATGAGGGAGATAGCTCAGATGAGAGAGAACCGAGCTGGCGGAGAAGGTGGTGGAGGAGGAGGACCTGATGCAGGAGGAGCAGACCCAGACGCTGAGAGACCGCCACATACTATCATGAGGGAATTGCACAATCCAGCCGCATCCCTCACTCACCGTTGGATCAGACTCCCGCCCATCCACGGAGATTTCGAGCTTCGGCCCCACACTATCCAGTTGCTACCCAAGTTCCATGGGTTGCCGACCGAAGAGCCGCACCTCCATCTCCAAGAATTTGAGATGATATGCAGCACCATCCATGATCGGTTGATAACCGAGGACACAATCAAGATGATTGCCTTTCCATTCTCTTTGGTTGATAGAGCCGCATATTGGCTCAAGCATCTTGGACAATTCGTCGACACTTGGGCAGATCTCCGGACCGCATTTTTGAAGAAATACTATCCTCTCGGCCAGACCAATGCAGCTAGAGCTATGATTAGCAATTTTGTCATGATCCCAAATGAACAATTTCATGAAGCCTGGGATCGATTCAGAGAGCTCATCGACCGGTGTCTACATCATGATATATCCAAGCCCAATCTGGTTCAGAGTTTCTTCTGTGGGCTGACACCAGAGCTGCAGGGGCTTGTCAACGCCTCTTGCAGTGGATCATACTTTTCCAAGGGTGAAGACGACGTCTGGGCCATCTACGAAGGCATGGCAGAAAATTCTACAGTGATGACCCAAGTCCGTGTCTACACACACCAGAAGCCCCCGCAAGGAGCAGAATCATTTCAGAGGATCGCCCGCATCGATGCCGGTCCTAACACATTGTCGGTAGCCGCAGCCCAAGCCGAATCAGCCGCAGCCGACATGGGCATTATTAGTGAGAAGTTGGACCGCATGGAGATCCTCGAGAAGAAGCAGAACCAAGGTCTTGCCCAAATGGACCTTCTCACCAAACCATGAGTGACCTGAAGACTCAAATCTTATGCATTCAAGAGGCACAGGCTCATTCCCATCAGCCTCCCAGGTCACGGGCTGACTCCAGCAGTAGTAGTTCCAGCCAGGCTTCTACCTCATATCGCCAGGTGAACCATATTCAAGCAGAGCCGGTCCCACTGCTACAGTACCATCCAGAGCGACCACCGTCTCAGGAGACTCAGATGGTGGTCTATCAGCCGGAGCAGCCACTGGCCGTTCTTCCTCCACCTGCCTTTGAGCGGGAACCATTGATGGAAGTCAATGGGATTTGGTACGACCGGTACCCTCAGCCCGGGATTCGTCGTGATCACCCCGGATTCCGTTGGGGCAATGGTGGATCCTCATCCCAGCAGCAGAACCCTGCCCAAGGACAGCCGAGCAGCCAGCAGCAACCACAACAGCAGCCCCAGTACGCCCATCAGCAACAGTTTCAGAGTAGTCCTCGTCCCACCTATCAGGGACAGCAGTGGAGGCAGCGACAACAGCCTCAGCAGTCTTACTCCCAGCACCCCCCGTATCAGCCACAACAGCAGCAGCCCCATTTCCAACAAGGACAGCCATCCGGTTCTCAGGGTCCTGCCTTTGAGAACCCAGCCCTTGATGATCTTGCCCGCTTGCTATCTGAACAGCGAGCTTCTTTCAGGCAAGAAATGGATGAATTCCGGCAGGAGATGAGGGACATCATGAAAGGCAAGGCCGCCATACCCGCTCAGATTGAACCTAACCCGAACAATCTGAAAAGGAAGTCTGAGCAGGTAGAGTTTACAGAGGATACCTCTCCTAGTGATTATTTGAGTGACATGTCTTATTCCTATCATGATGCTGATTTTGTTACTACTAGGAGCGGTAGGATGCCAGCCGGCGGCGCCTCTTCTGAGCGACAACCAGAGGCAGGATCAGGAGCGCCAGAGGACCAGAGGAGCGATGCTGATACCGCTCATGATGATGTTGACGGTGGTGCTGATGCCACCCATGATGAAGTCCAGGACGACGGTGCTGATGCCGTCGTGATACCAGTCGCAGACGATGGTGCTGATGCCACCATTTTGGATGATGAACCAGAGCGCGGTGCTGATGCCGCGAAGACCGGTGCTAGTGGTGGTGCTGAGGCCACCAAATCCACTTTTGTTGAGCAACCATCTGTGATGTTGCCACATTTTGTACCCAAGGACTGTGGGAACAAAAAGAAATACAAAAATATGAATAAAGGAAAGGCTTCTGTTCACATTGCGGATCCATATGTGTTGCATGATGATGGTTGTGTGGATCCTTCTTCTTCACAGGCACAGGAACCGATTCCTAATCCTCCATCTGAGGAGGGCACTACCATCCCCTTCCCTGAGGCACTCCGCCGAGCGAAGGGGAATAAAAAAGAAAATCTTAAAAAAGATCAGCAGGTAGAGTTCGGCAACCAAATGATTGATAGATTTCACATTCAGCTGACTCTACGAGAAGCATTTGAGCATATCCCCTTCTTCAAAAAGAACTTGAAAAAGACAACTACTGTCCGAAGGAAGAAGAGGCACAGTGATCAAATCCATATGCTCACTCATGACACTTGCTGCGCCATTCAGAACACATTGCCAGCTAAGTGACCCGATACAGGAGCTTCCTATGTCAGATGCGAGATCCAGGAGCAGCGGTTCGATCGTACTCTATTAGACAGCGGATCTTCGATCAACCTCCTTCCGGCAGCCTTACTCAAGCGATTCGAGTTTGGCCCTCTTCTTCGAAGCAGAACAATCCTTCAGTTTGCTGACAGGTCGATTAAGAGGCCGAAGGGGTTGTTGAAGGACGTGGTCGTTACCATTCAGGGCCTGAAATTCCCCGTGGACTTTGTTGTATTGGACATGGAGATCCCTGAGTCGGTAACCGATGCCCCCATCATACTCGGACGCCCATTCTTGGCCACTGCCAAGGCGGTATCCGACCATGACAGTGGGACGGTATGTTTTCGCGTAGAGGGCGAAAGCATACAAATAGATACGATCGACCAGACCAGAGCCAGAGAGTTGGCATGCTCAGAGCAATCCAGCGAAGCCGAGCAGATGACAGAAGAGGAGCTAGACATCCACCAGGTTTGTGATTTCGAGATGACTGATGATGAATCCAACTGGAAAGATCCCGTAGCGCCGACCCTCGCCTTGCCTACAGATTCACTATATCTCAAGCTCATGGCAATCGAGAGCCGGGAGAGCACATCCCTGGATGAGGATACACATGAGGCTGACAGTGTTGTGATGAGTGGTGCTGAGGAATTCCAATCATGTTCATCTTCTTCAGATCCCTCGGATTCAGACATTGACTGGGATGACTTTGATGATTATTTGCCTTGTCTGATTCCTTCTGAGCCGACAGCCATGACAGAGTGCGAGCCAGTGCAGTTTATTGAGGATTCAGTGGGCCGCCTTTCGTCAGAGATTCATGCAGAGCGAGAGTTCTCCCATGTAGACCTGGTCGCCTTCACGCAGACATACCAGAAGCCAGCTCTGCCACCTCCCAGTTGTCCAGAACTGAAACCTCTTCCGCAGTCAATGAAGTATGGATTCCTTGCGGGTGAGCCAGAAATGCACCCAGTCATCATCTCAACAGATTTGACTGGAGAACAAGAATCTCGTCTGATGGAGGTTCTTGAAAGGAACCACAAGGCAATCGGTTGGAGTATAGCAGATCTCCAAGGGCTGAGCCCAAATCTTTGCTCCCACCACATTTATCTCGAGGATAACGCTAAGCCGTCGCGTGAATTCCAGCGACGGCTGAACCCGAATCTTCGAGACGTGGTCATGAAAGAAATTTCCAAGTGGTGGAGCGCCGATTTTATCTATCCCATCTCCGACTCCAAATGGGTAAGTCCTTTACATGTGGTACCCAAGAAGACGGGTATCACTACAGTTGTTAATGAGTCTGGAGAGGAGATTGCTACCAGAGTACCAACTTCTTGGAGGGTCTGTGTGGACTACAGACGATTGAATGAGGCCACCAAGAAGGATCACTTCCCGCTGCCCTTCATTGATCAGATTATCGAGCGGCTAGCTGGGAAGAGTCATTACTGTTTCCTTGACGGGTACTCTGGATATAATCAAGTGGCCATTGCGCCCGAAGACCAGGAGAAAACGACATTCACCTGTCCGTTTGGGACGTATGCTTTCAGACGGATGCCCTTTGGTCTATGTAACGCTCCGGCGACATTCCAAAGATGCATGTTGTCCATCTTCTCGGACATGGTGGGTGACTGTTTAGAGGTCTTCATGGATGACTTCTCGGTCTATGGCGACGGGTTCGACGCTTGTCTTGACTGCCTAGACCGTGTGCTGAAGCGCTGCATTGAGGTCAATCTTGTCTTATCCTGGGAGAAGAGTCATTTCATGATGACTCAAGGGATGGTCCTTGGTCATATCGTCTCCAACAGAGGCATGGAGGTCGATCCCGCCAAGGTGGATATCATCAGAAAACTCAATCCGCCGTCCAATTTGCGTCAGTTACGGTCTTTTCTGGGGCATGTCGGTTTCTACCGACGGTTCATTCAAGACTTCAGCCGAATTGCCTGACCGCTCACTGACTTGCTGACGAAAGACACCGAGTTTATTGTCAATGATAAGTGTCTTGAATCGTTTGAGACTCTCAAGAATATGGTTGTTTCAGCTCCTGTCCTTCAGCCACCCGATTGGTCTCTCCCATTCGAGATCATGACGGATGCTTCAGATTTTGCCGTTGGGGCTGTGCTAGGACAGAGGAGGGATGGATTACCTTTTGCCATTCATTACGCCAGCCGGACTTTGGATGCCGCTCAGCGGAATTACACTGTGACTGAGAAAGAGATGCTGGCCGTAGTCTTCGCTCTTGATAAGTACCGATCGCATATTCTCGGATCTAGAGTGACCATCTACACTGATCACACCGCCATCCGGTACTTAATGGCTAAGAAGGATGCCAAAGCACGTCTTACCAGATGGATCCTTCTACTCCAGGAATTTGATATTGAGATTAAGGATAAGCCTGGAGTCAAGAATGTGGTGGCGGATCATCTCTCCAGATTGGAGAATCTTGAGGAATCTGAGCCCAGCACACCTATCACAGAAACATTTCCAGATTAGACGATCTTGGCTGTCACCTCACTCCCGTGGTATGCTGACTTTGTAAACTATCTTGTTGCCAATACAGTCCCTCAGGGTTGGCCCAGACAGAAACTTGAGACCTTCCTAGCTAAGGCCAAGTTTTATCATTGGGAGGATCCCATCCTTTATCATGAAGGAGGGGATAGTATCTAGAGGAGGTGCATTCCTCAAGAAGAGCATCAAAGCGTCCTCACATATTGCCACAAGCTTGAGGCAGGAGGACATCATTCTGGAAAAAGGACAGCACAGAAGGTGCTTCAATCCGGCCTATGGTGGCCTACTCTCTTCAAGGATTCTGATGAGTTCGTGAAGAGATGTACTGACTGTCAGAAAATGGGAACCTGCGGACAGAGAGACATGATGCCCATGCAACCCATTCACTTTTGTGAGGTTTTTGATGCATGGGGAATTGATTTCATGGGCCCATTTCCTAAGAGTCAGGGATTCGAGCATATTTTGCTCGTTGTGGATTATGTCAGCCGATGGGTTGAGGCCATCCCCGCCCGAGCCGCAGATGCGAAAACCGTGTGCAAATTCTTGAGGAAAAATATCATTTCACGGTTCGGGGTACCTAGAGTCTTGATTTCAGACGGGGGGTCTCATTTCATCAATGATAAGGTTAGGGCCCTTGCAGACGAGTTCGGCATTGACCATCGGGTTGCCACTCCATATCACCCTCAGACTAATGGTCTTGCCGAAGTATCGAATCGGGAGATAAAGACTATCTTGCAGAAAGTTGTCCGCCCAGACCGAAAAGATTGGTCACAGCTTTTGGACTCGGTCTTGTGGGCCTATCGGACTTCTTTCAAGAATCCATTGGGGACATCTCCCTTTCGTCTCGTTTATGGCAAGCCATGCCATTTGCCAGTGGAAATCAAGCACAAATCTTTTTGGGTAGTCACTGAGTTGCTTTTGGATCCCGAGAGTATAGGAGACCAGAGAAGAGCAGAATTGGCAGCCCTGGAAGAACTGAGAGACACAGCCTTTTCGAACAACCTACAGTACAAAGAGAAAGTAAAGACATGGCACGATTCGCATATCAGCCATAAACAGTTTGAGCCAGATCAGAGAGTATGGTTGTTTGACTCTAGGCTGAAATTATTCCCAGGGAAATTGCAGAGCAAGTGGAAAGGTCCTTATGTGGTCAGGAAGGTACATGACAATGGTAGCATCGACATATCCGAACCGTCATCTTCCTCTACCTTCCGCGTCAATGGTCAACGCCTGAAACTATATCTTGATCATGATCCGCCGACCATTGACGTTGCCCCCATTCTTCTGGTATGAGATGTACTCTTTGACTCACATCATCTGCATCTCATACACGGTGATCAATTCCATCTTTCGCTGTACAGATCCATCTGTTCATATTACGATTTCATCTGTTAATGCATTTTCTTTTTTTTCTTCTTTTCTTCTTTTCCATCTCTATCTTCTTTATCTATCAAAAAGGTCCCGCCCTTGTAGACAGTTTTCCATACTTAGGACGTACTTTGTCCTAAGTATAGGGGGGCGTACACCCCGAGTTCTGTCATGTTCATTTCGATCCTCTCCTTTGTCTCCTCTTCTTGTCTATACTTAGGGATATTTTACCCTAAGTATAGGGGGAGACAATCTGAGTACGATCTGTTCATTCCCACCCTTGACCCTCCCTGCGTTGTGTACAGTCTGCTATACTTAGGATTATTTGATCCTAAGTATAGGGGGGACGGTCAACTTCTCATTCGTTGATTCATTCATTATTCCTTTATTCTTTAGACTTGCCTATACTTAGTACGAGTTATGTCTTCTCTTTTTTCTCCGATCTATGAGGACATAGCTCAAGCTAAGTATAGGGGGGTCGTATATACTGTGTATATACTTTAGCCATAACTCGTACTTTCGTATTTTCTAATAAATATGGCTAATAATTCTTTAAAACTCATTAAAAACCCTTAATAAAAAAAAAGGTGTATCATTCCTCAAATTCTTTTTGTATATACTGATTAATAAATCAGGTGAAAATGTTTTTTGCAAAATGTTTGAAAAATAGTGAACATCTATTGAAAACTATTTTGAAAATATTTTGTTACATGTTTTCAACCTGTGTAAAAATGTGTGGTTTGTAAAATTTATTTTCTTTGTGTGAAATAAAATGTTTGAAAAATGCTTTGCAAATGGTTTGAAAAATGGTTGCAAAAATATTTGAAAAACCTATATACACTATTTTGAAAACCGATTGCAAAATGATTTTCAAATGAGTGTACATGTTTGTAAAAATGTTTGTAAAAATTATTTTGGACTATAGTGTTCAAAAATTGTTTGAAAAACCTTGTGTCAAATAAGTTTGAGGAATACTAACATCACACCAAAATCCACTACCTATATATGTGTATAAAACTGACCACTTACCCTATAAATTCTTAAAATCCATTTCTTGTAAATACAAGAAGCACTCCCGTGTACATATTTTTAACCTAGATTTTAGCCAAAATCGTTTTGTTTTCAAAAATCCCAAAAAACATTTGCAAAACTAAAATCCAAAAACATTTGAAAAATCTTTTTGAAAAATACACAAAAAAATTTTTTTTTGCATCTGCATGTGCATCATCATCATCTTTTCAAATATTCAAAAAAAGTTCAAAATCTTTGAAAATTGCATCACAAAAATATTTTCTGCATAGCATTGCATGGCATGAGCATTTTTCGGATTGAGTTTGATAATTGAACAAGTCTAAGTAAAATCCGGAGATTGGAGCTTGATTGGACCTTAAAATCTACCTAATAACAGGAACCTTATAGGAACTGAGTTTGAGGTACTTCAGGTCTAGTTGACTTAATTCTTTGAGGATCATGGGACTTGGTTCAATGGATTCTTGACTGCCTAAGTAGAGTATTTCGGAGCACACGCACGACTCTTGTTGATAATGACCTAACTTGGACACCTGCACCTTTCACATAGCTCTCCACGGATGAGGTGGTGAGGAGGCAATTTCCTTTGGCTTGGGGTAGCATATCAGGGTAGTACTTCTAGGCGGAACCTCTCTTCTTCTTATAGTGAAGGAAGTGCACCTCAACTTGGTCTAGTGGTGATGAAGGCTAAAGACAGAAGCCGTGGGTTGCAATAAAGCTTCAAAAGAGGGATAGTCTACTGACTCAAGAGGAAAATTTCTTGTATATATGCTGCACCATGTAGATATGTTGTACAGATGCACTTAGAAAAAAAAATCCAAAAAAGTGGTGGGTCGGATTGAAAATTTAATAACCCCACCGGAGTGTATATAGTTCAATAAAGCAAAAGCTTATGGTATCCATGTCACATCTCATGAAGCTTGCAGCGGGAGACTTAGCTACACTGGTTGAGCTCCCAAAAGTCTATACTTCTTCCCCCTCTTCTTGAGCCGGTTGCACTTGAACTTAGAAGGGAATACCCCGCTTCTCGAGGAAAGAGTTGCTAGACCGAGGCATTAGAGTTACCAGGTTGGGGGAGGTTGTTTCTTTGTCACTTCTGAGGTGGGGAGCTACATATCACTTACACTGTACGAGTCAGACTCATAGTCGTAAGAGTTTGCGTATGAGTTGAAGTATTTCTGACCTGGCTATTGAGGAGACTTGGACAGAGTTTTGGGATTCTCAAGGACTGTTGGATTTCAAATTCGGTTCTCATTAAGGTTCCGACCGCACTAAAATTCCAAAGGTCCGACTTAAGCTCCAAACTTTGATTTTGTGAAGACAAGTTTGATAATTGAACTAAATCTAACTTTCTTCTTTTTCTTTTCTTTCTTTTCCTTTTGCACTTATTGCATAAGTGTTTGCTAGGGACTAGCAAAGGTAAAGTATAGGGGGATGATGAATCCACATTTCATCATCTTTATTCTATCATTTTGGCACCAAAAACCCTAGCAAATGCCTGTAAATATCATTAATTCCATCATCTTAGCATTCATGCATGTGCATCTATTTAGTGTATAAATTACTGTAATTAAAGCCAAAATTATAGAATAAATAAAGAAAAGAAAAAGAATAAAATATTGTAAATATTTTATGACCCGAAACCCCGAGACCTAGGCATCTTGATGAATAGGTCGACAAGGAATAAAGTAGGGGGAGATAAGGGCCAAATACCTATATTTATTAATTCATTCTTTCTTCATTTTGGTACCTATTTTTGGTTCCACTTTTTATACATCAAATAAAGAAACTTTGTACATGAAAGTTGTAGATAATTTTATCAAGAAAAATATAAAATTGATTTCACAGAAAAATAATGTACAGATAAAAAGTTATGGTCTGAATAAAAATCCAGAATCCCAACTTCCCAGACCCGTATCTCATTAATGAAAACTCCAAATACAGCATACTCACCTTTAATTGTATATGGAAGAAAATAAGCTATTTAATGGCGGTGGTTTCGCATTTGGCGGAGCTACGGTTTGAAAGTTGACTTCTGGACCCTCATTGTACAATGCACCGATTAAAATATTCAATTTATTATTTATTTATTTATTAATTATTTTTTATAATTTTATATTTTTTTTATAATTTTGTAAATATACTTATAATAATTATGTACATTAGAAGTGGAATAAAAACCAAAATAAAAATAAAATACTTGTATATAGAACACATAGATACAATACTCATATGCATACCTATGTAACATACTCTTATAATTTATTAAATAAACAAAATAAATCATAAAAATAAAATAAAAATATATTTGTGTATACAAAAGTGTCCTACAAATTTAGAAAATACTAAATAAAAATAATAAAATTAAAATACCTAAATAAAAATAAAATACTAAAATAATTAGGTAATATACCTATATAGGGCTATAAAAGCAACTTGTAAAAATATAATTCATAAAAATAAACAAAAATCGGAATAAAATACTACATAAAAAATTAAATATTTTTTATTTTATACCCAAAAATTAATTCAGCTTATTTCTATTTTTAAATGAATTAATAAAACATTTTTTTTAATCTTTTCCCTGGTTGGTCCACGTGGACCAACCAGGAGCTCCCGACTGTTGACCGGCGGGTCAACAGTCCTTCCCCCAATCACTGTAGCACCGCGCGGCCCTCATTTTCTCCCCGCTTTGGCGGATTTTTCGAGGCTTTTCCTTGCGTCCTTTGCCGCCGTTTCCTTCATGGAAGTTGTGCCCCTTCGATCCATCTCCATCGCCGCTATGCCAGATCTCTTCAGATCTTCTCCCTCCGCCCGTGACACCTCCTCGAAGTCACGCCCTCACCACTCTTCAACTATGAACCCCTCACTTCCTTCCCCGGGTTGAGTCCCCTTGGTCCACCCCTCTCCGCCTCTCCAGTGCTCCGAGCATCGCTGGAGGTGACAGCTCCACCGCGCGCTCTTCAGCCAAGGCGAACGAGGTCGAGGGAGCCTCCACCACCTCCGCCAATCTCCGGCGTCGAGGTTCGCTTCTTCCTCTGGCTCCGGCCATTGAGGGCTTCTCCCCGCTAATTTCTTTCAAGCATTCTATTCCTGCTAACTTTAGGATTAAAATCCCCAAAAAACTTTCGATCTCCATCCACTCAATCGCTCGATCCCCCACTTTGGCCGGAGCGCACCTCCGGCCATTCGCCGCCACCTCGTTGCACGCATCTCCACGACCATCCAAGGGTCCAGGCAGTTTGCCCTGGGCCCCTTGACTCGTTTTGCAGGTCAACGCGCATTTGAAGACGCCTGGAGCTCGAGTTTTGAGCTCGCCGGAGCCAGCGAAGCCTCACGGCTCCGCCAGCCACCAGCGAGCACCTCGGTCATCGCCGAGGCTTGTTGACGACTCCAGGAGGTAGACGAAGACCTGAGGAGGCCGCAACCCAAATTTGAAGCCCAAACACCGTCGGAGCCGGGCGGAGGAGCTCGAGGAACTTCGCCAAGTCGGAGCTCCTCCGCGTTCTTCCAACCGCCTTCACCACCGTTCTTGGCCATTCTTCATACCTCCGAGAGCTATCTGGTGGATCCCCGGTGACAGGGGGTTGATCCCCACCCTTGTCGAGGTGTAGCGGAGGGCCGATCGGCGTGTTCCAACCCACCTCCGGCCTCTTGGCCGTCGAGGTTTCTTCCTCGTGGTTCCACTCCACTCGAGGGCGTTTTTCTTCTTGTTTTTCTCGTTAGTAGGTTGCTGTTAGTCTTAGGTTTCATCTTTTGTCATCTAATAGTCGCTTAATCGATTAAATCGCCACCATCTCCCCCCTCGCCGGAGCTTGCTCCGGCGAGCTACCATTCACGCCAAACACCATCCACTCCCTTCGTTTTCGCCCCTGGACCATCTTCTGTCGCTGCGCATTTTGATTGCAGGTGCCAGGCGCGCAAAGGCCCTCCTGGGGGTCGATTTTGTTGCAGCTCGAAACTCCTGGGTTCCGTCCTCCCTCGCCAACTCCGCAGCGGAGCTCCGACCATCTTAGGCCATTTTGAAGCCGCTGCCCCCCTTGAGGAAGCTTCCAGGAACTGTGCGGTGACATCGGAGGGGTATTTACAGCTCGGGGCACTAAGATCTTGGCGAGTCAAGGTTGTGGGTGACCTGTTCTTGGCGTGATCTTGCTGCACCCTCCAGAACCGTCGATCTGGCCGCGTTCTTCACGAAGCACAGGTGCCATCAGATCTTGCTGCAGCCCCACCGTCCGATCTGCTCAAGGCTTCTAATCTGAACCATTGCGGGCGAAGGGGCATCGCGCGCCTCGGACGCGACACGTGGACAAGTGAAGATATATCTACCGTCCGTTCGCGCAAAGGCGAGGGTATTTTGCATATCTTCCCTCACCATTTTTGTAATCAGTATTTAGCACTTAAACATTCATTGGTCTTTATTAAGTTTTGTACTATTTATCTTAAGACCCCTGTAATTTTCTGCATTTACATTCAGGTCCTTCGCCACGTCACCTTACGTGCCTGTGCGCGTGAGGGGACGGGGCATTTTGTGAAGGAACCCCCCGGGGTTAGGGTATTTCATTCTGATCCAAGAACTTTCAGATCACGTGTAGAATTCTAGGCATTTTGCAATCCAGCCCCCACTGTTTGTATAATCACAATTTAGTCCTCCCCAGGCGCGTGCATTGCACGCGCGTGGGCGGATATTTTGCAAACAAACTCTTACAATTGGGATATTGGCCTTTAGTCCAGAGAATATTTTACTCAATTCAAAGTTTTTGTGAAAAGTGCATGTATGCCCCCGGATTTTCTGATATCTGCAGTTATACCCCTGCCAGGGTATATATTTTTGTGAACTTGTCCTATTTAATTGGAGCACCATTTTAATGCCAAAAATTCTAAAAATTCGAACTTAAGCTCCTGTGCACTTGTTCTTCCACGCTATCACTTCAGTTTTTGATTTTATTTTATTTTCATGATTATTAAAAATCAAAAACATGCTTTTTGTGCACTGTCTAGTTTAGAAAATACCAAAAAAATAGTAAAATACCTCTAAAAATTCCAAAAAAATTACCTAGTGTCTATTTTATCCTGTTTTAGTGTCAGTCCAAAAATCACTAAAAATCTCAAAAGGAAAACACTAAAAATTTAAAAACAATCAAAAACTTCAAAAAATATATAAAATCAAGGAAAACTCTAAAAAATACAAACTCAGGTTCTGTGTGGTCCTTAGTTTGTTCCTTTTATTTGAAAAATAATGTGAAAAATTTTGGTTACTGGTTGCTAATTTTAAATCCTATTTTATTCACAGCCAGCCCTTGTTTCACTGTTTTGAGTTATTTCAGTAATTAAAAATACCAAAAACACCTTGAAAAACCCCCAAAAATCACAAAAACAGTAGAAAATCCCAAAAATATCAAAAACACTTTATTTCTGAATTGTTGGTTATCTTTGTACATTTTTATAAATATTTCATCTTGTCTTTCATTATATTGCTTTGAAATTCCAATATTGAAAAAAAAAGTACAAAATATAAAATATAAAAATCAGAAAATTAAAAATCAAAATACAAAATTAAAAATTAAATAAGTAAAAAAAAATTAAAAATTAAAAACCCACAAAAATTTCCTTGCTAGCTTAGATTAGACACATCACACACACACACACTCACTTGTGCACACTCTTGTGAATTGCCCTGTTTGCTCCCTGTGTTCGAACTCTCTGCATACTTGTCACTATACACCATTTGTGCAGAGTTAAAAATAAATTTTAACTCCACATTAGTTCTAATTTATTGATCTTCAGTGTGGGTTAATTGTTGATTAAATACACTTTATTGTGGGTCGCCGCATCGACATCGGTTGTCTCCGCCTTGTGTGAGACATACTTTTTAGACCTACGATAATTTGCATTTATCAATAGTGTACTACGCTAATATTTTAAGTAATATATTTCACAGGCGGTGAATCCCAACTCGGGATGTCACCCTTTTCAAAAAAAATAGTCATGAGTTACATTTATGGATCTTCAACCTTCTTGGTTTGATGTTAATTAATATGGATATTTACACCTATAACCCTGAGTAATTTCATAATTACCCCAGAAAATCCTCTATAATCACGAATTACACCCATAACCTCTAAAAATGCTCCGTTTTACACCTATAACCTTCCGTTAGTTTAGTTCATAAATTCAATCGTATGGGTGAGTTAATCTAACCAACCTACTATCTAACGGTTAGGATTAATCAAAATTTGAAAAGAAAAGGTAAAAAATCTTGTAGGCGGTGGGGGTTCTTGCTGGCTAATGTGGCGGCGATGGGGGGGGGGGGCTTCGTTGCAGAGATGGCGAAGGTTGGCCCAGAGGGTTCGTTGCGATAAGGGGGGAGGGGGCCCGAAGGGGAGGAACTATGCCGGGGGGCTCATTGCAAAGATGGCAGAGGTTGGCCCGGGGGGTTTGTTGGCTCGTTGCAAAGATGGCGGAGGTTGGCCTGGGGGGTTCGTTGCGACTTGGGGGGAGGGGGATCGGAGGGAAGGAGCTTCATCGGGGGAGGGGGGGCTTCGTTTGCAAGTTGGTGGGGGGTCTGCTGGCAGAGCACGGGAGGGGCTTCGACGATGTTGGCGAAGGGGAGGATGGTCGACGGGAGAGGAGGAGGTGGTCGGCTTCTTGCAACAATGGCAGAGGTTGGCCGGGGGGAGGGGGGTTTGCTAGGAGCTTTGGGGGGGTTCGGGAGGGTGGGGGGGTGCTTCGTTTGCATGTTGTTAGGGGGAGGATGGTTTGTTGCCAGCGGATGGTGGAGGTTGGTCGAGAGGAGGTGGTACGTGGGGAGTTGCATGGCTGGAAGATGAGGAGGAGGTCGCTGACTTTTATTGGAGGAGGAAGAGATGTGGCCATTTGTAAATAATGGGAATTAAAGGGTATAGAGTATAAAATATTCAACGGATAGTGTTATAGTTAATGGAAAATTCGATGGAAGTTAACATGTGGTTATGAGTGTAAGAGTCAAGCACTACTCATGATCTTGAGTGTAATTCGTGATTATAGAAGGTTTCTGAGGTAATTACGAAATCACTCAGGATTATAAGTGTAAATATCCCAAATATATATTAGACATTTTTGAATTGTCTTGTGATCGTGGAACCGTATGCATGAAGTGGGTGAGAAATTTTCTCTAGGAAAATTCCTTCATAGACATTTCAATATATTCTTATCCTAAATCTTCTTTATATTATTGATTTTTTTCTGTGTTCTGATTTATGATTTATATTTGTCAATTATTATATCATAAAATGGAAAAACTCTTTTCACTATTCCAATATTATCAAATATATTATTATATTTATTTGATTTGATCATCATGCTTTAAATATCTATATAATCACAAAAATATTTATCGTATGCAATCCTATTAATTATAATGTATATGTCTTAATTTCATTGGTGAAAATTTAATTTGAAGCTTTCTTAGAAAAGATTTTTAGAATCAATTTTATGTTCATATCAGATAGGCTCTTTAAATCGAGGGTTAATATGACAAGTTTCTGGGAAGTTCGGTGGTCAGTATTTCAAGAATTAGCAATGACATATGAAAAATGGTTAGTCACCATTATAGTAATTCCATGCTTAAACCTAGTTGTCTGACTGTAGATACAGAAAGTCACACTCGCAAAAGCCAAATGGAACATTCTATTTTGAAGAAGAAGATAGTATATGTCATGGATGCATCTTATTGCCTTCGTTCAACATGTTATTTAACGTGTAGTGCATATCTACACAATTTGCATATGGATTATTGATAAACGCAGAATTGAGAGCGGTTGTATTGACTCACAAGGCGAGTCAACAGTCGGTGTCTTAACCACTACAAAATCCTGGTTTAATCAACAATTAACCCACAGATCACGGAAATAGAAATAAATGTGGAGCTAAAATTTATTTTTAACTCTGCACAAATGATGTAAAGGGCAAGTATGCAGAGAGTTCGAACACAGTGAGCAAACAGGGTGATTCAAACAAATGTGCACAAGTGAAGGTGAAGTGTCTACACTAAGCAAGCAAGCAAAGAAATTTTTGTGGGTTTTTAATTTTTATTTTTTTATTTTAATTTTTGATTTTGTATTTTGATTTTTAATTTTCTGATTTTTATAATTTTATATTTTATATTTTATATTTTTTTCTTTTCCAATATTGGAATTTAAAACAATGTAATAAAAGACAAGATAAAGTGTTTATAAAAATATGCAAAAATCACCAAAAATTCAGAAATAAAATGTTTTTGATATTTTTAGGATTTTTATTGTTTTTGTGATTTTTAGGTATTTTTCAAAGTGTTTTTGGTATTTTTAAATACTGAAATAAGACAAAACAGTGAAAAAGGTGCTGGCTGTAAGTAAAATAGGAATTAAAATTAGCAAACAGCAACCAAAATTTTTCACACTAATTTTCAAATAAAGAGAATGGAATATAGAACAAATAGGAACTGAGTTTGTATTTTTCTGAGTTTTCTTTGATTTTATATATATTTTTTGAAGTTTTTATGTATTTTGAATTTTTAAGTTTTTTCTTTTGAGATTTTTAGTGATTTTTGGACTGACACTAGAAAATGGTAAAACATACAAAATAGAATTTTTTTGGAATTTTTCAAAACGTTTTTATAATTTTTATGGGTTTTCTAATGCAAATAGTGAAATAAATGCATGTTTTTGATTTTTAATAAATGTGAAAATGCAAGAAAAATGCAAGTAAAAATATATCGTGTACGTACAAGTAAACAGGAACTTAACTCTATTTTTGTGGAATTTTTAGACTTAAAATGATAATTTAAATAATTAGAACAAGCATCCAAATATTAAACAAGCCTGGCAGGGGTATAAGTGCAAATATCAGAACATCCAGGGGCATACATGCAATTTTCCACAAAAGATTGAACTGAATATTTGATTTATAGGACCAAAATTCAATTACAAAACCCGCCTGGGTAACGTAGCAATGTTCCCACCAGGGCGCGTGACTTGCACGCGCCTGGCGAGGATTGAAAGGTAAATTTCAAAAAGCCAGGGGCTAACTTGCAAAATTCCCAAAAATATAACACTGAATATCCAAGTTTTGGTACTGAAACGAAATCAGACAAAGACCAAGGGCCTTTGTGCAAAATGCCTTCACCTCACGCGTACAGGTCACGTGAGGTGACGTGGCGGAGGACCTATATGCAAATACAGAAAGTTCGAGGGTCTTCTTGCAAAATTTACAAAATAATTAAACCACAGAGGAAAGTTTATAGACTAAAACGTAAATACAAGATGCGCGAGGGTTCAGATGCAAAATACCCTCGGCGCGCGGATCCAACGGCGTAGAGGGTGCCACTTATCCACGTGGCGTGCTGCGGACGACCGATGGCGCTTCGACGATGCACGGCCTGGATTAGATCCTCCTTGGTTGATCGGACGGTCGAGGCGAAGGACGATCGGACGGTGGCTGTGCGAACTGGGAGACCTCCACGATCCAACGGCTGGGAGACTGAGACCAAGAACAACACCGGACGCCGGCGAGGGCGAACTTCGCCGTCCCGGATCTCCTTCCTCCGGTGAAGGTTTGGTGTCAAAATGGGTGTGGAGGCTCCTGCTGGTCTCCTCTTCCTCCTGGGGGCGCTAAAAGTCCACGGCGAAGGCCGTGGTGCTCGCGGGCGGCTGACGGAGCTGCGGGGGCTTCGAAAGCTCCGGCGGGCTTCAAAACTCGCCTCCAGGCACTATCAAGTGCGCGTTGACCTGCAGAAATAGTCAAGGGGTCCAGGGCAAACTGCCTGGACCCTTGGATGTACGTGGGGGTGCGTGGAGCGAAGCGACGATGGCTGGCCGGAGGTGCGCTCCGGCGAGGGGGTATGATTTGGCGAATGAAACGATGAAACTTTAAGTTTCTTGGGGGCTAATGTTCCTAAGACTATGGCTAAGCTAATGAGCAAGAAATAAATGGTAGAGGGGGCCCTCAATGGCCGGAACCAGAGGGAAGAAGATACCTCGACCGCCGATCTTGCGGGAGGTGCTGGAGTCGTCCTCGACCTCGTTCGCCCTGGCTGAGAAGCTCGCAGTGGAGCTGTCACCTCCAGCAAGGCTCAGAGCACCAGAGAGGCGGAGAGGGGTGGACCAAGGGGAATCCATTTGAATTCAAAGAAGGGGGGTTGCTTATATCAGGTTTGACCCGAGGTGACAGGGGTCTAAAGATCAAGAGATCTGGGGCGCCTCAGTGATGCGATCTCCAAGGTAATCGCAAGGCGGGCAAGATGGTTGGTAGAGGAAGAGATTTGCAGAAGGATTCGAGACGAAAGGGTGAAAGATTTGGCTGGGAAAAAGCCAAGAAAATGGCTCAAAAACCGATCCTGACACGGGCTACAGGGGGTAGGGCGACCAGTTGACTGGGGTCAACTGTTGACGCCTCCTGGTTGGTCCACGTGGACCAACCAGGAAAAACCCTGAATTATTATTTTGTTAATTCATTTAAAAATAGAAAATAATTGAACTAAATTATGATTATTTAATAAAAAATATTCGTTATTTTATGTAGTATTTTATTATGATTTTTAATTTATTTTATGATGTATTTTTTTTATAATTTTACTTTTTAACCCTATATAGGTATAATACATATGTATTTAAGTATTTTATTTTTATTTTGTGTATTTTAATTTTATTATTTTTATTTCTTTATTTTGTAAAATTATAAAATACTTTTATACACTTAGAAATGTTTTTATTTAATTTTATTGAGGTGTTTTGTGTATTTAATAAAATGCAAGTACGTGTTGTATAGGTATAAGTACAGGTATAGTGCCTATGTATATGATATATACAAGTATTTTATTTTGAGTTTTATTTACATTTTTATTCTGATTTTAATATCCATAATTATTATAAGTGATATTTACAACATTATGAAAAATATAAGAATAAAAAAAATAATGAATAAATAATAAATTGAATATTTTAATCTGTACACTTATACAATGTGGGTCCAAAACTCAACTTTCAAACCATAGCCCCGCCAAATGCGAAACCACCGCCATTGGATAGATTATTTTATTCTATATACAATTAAAGGTGAGTATGCTGCATTTGGAGTTGTCAGTTGTGAGATACGGGTCTGGGAAATTGGGATTCTGGGTTCTTATTCAGACTATAACTTTTTATCTATACATTCTTTTTCTGTGAAATCAATTTTGTATTTTTCTATATAAAATTATCTACAACTTTCATGTACAAAGTTTCTTTATTTGATGTATAAAAAGTGGTACCAAAAATAGGTCCCAAACTGAATAAAGAATGAATTAAATAATATAGGTATTTGACCCTTATCTCCCCCTACTTTCTTCCTTGTCGACCTATTCATCAAGATGCCTAGGTCTCGGGGTTTCGGGTTATAAAATATTTACAATATTTTATTCTTTTTCTTTTCTTTTATTTATTCTATAATTTTGGCCTTAATTACAGTATTTTATAAATAGATGTACATGCATGAGTGCTAAGATGATGATATTAAGGCTATTTACAGGGCATTTGCTAGGGTTTTTGATGCCAAATGATAGAATAAAGATGATGAAATGTGGATTCATCAATTATATGAAGAACATGACAAGAAATATAATAGCGAAGGCATTAGTAATGAGAATTATTATGCTACGAATTTTATACATTTTTTCTATGTCTAGGGAAAAGTCCAATCTTGAAAAAGCACTTTAATTTTTACTCATGGTCCATAATTTGATAGTGGCTGAAATGAAACTTCTTAAGGAGTTTCAAGTTATATCAATCGTAAAACTTTTTCTAAGTCACGGGAAGACTTTTTATGACCTTAAAACATAGGAAATGGAAAAGATTGATGGTTGCAATTATCATTGAGGAGGAACACAAGAAATAAAAATCCCATGTATATATATATGTTAATGTTAATTCTATGATCTTTAACACCAAGGCAAAAAAGAAAGGACAAAATCAAATCTAAAGGAACGATCTACTAATGATTAAGAATAAACCTTACTAACAGTGTAACTAAGTTGGATGCTAGAAGTGGGGTTGTCCTTTTAAAGCTCAAAAGGAGAATACCTAAGGAAATCCACACACGAACATGATCAATGAGGGGATCATGTTTATCAACGTGTATATTTAATGAAAATATGAACTATTCAGTATCCTAATGTAAAACCCCGTCCTTTCAACTCGGAGATCCGACCAAAATTAAAATTCAATTTGACCAAACATATGCAACATAAAACTCATTGGAAGTGTTTTATCTTTCCTAAACATATGAAATTTTTGAATTTCAACTACGGATGAGGAAGATATAAACTTTTTTAGCGAAGGGATATCCAACCTTAAAAATTGGATGCAGGTTCTAACAGATCATATGGATAGTCATAGGTGCCCTAACTCTTCTTCTTCTCCCCCCTCCTCCTCCTCATCCCATCATCCTCCACCTCTATAGTCATTATCTTGACCACCAGGGACTCGGTGACGGTCACTGGAGCATGTTGTTATCGTTACTCTCGCGAGGAGAGTGTAGAGAATAAGAATATCTTCTTGATTTTTAGTTCGAAATTAATCATTCTAGATTGAATCTTTGGAATGTGTTCTTGATGCTCATATCCTCTCTCAATCTAATCATAATCTATGCTGTTTAACGGTAGTGCTCGCACTAGTTTTGGTGAGGAGAAGCCCTATATCATGGGGAAAACTACATGTAAACACATCGATGTGTTGGATGCGTTCCCCTCCTTGTGAGAATCTAGTTCATATATATAGGACATTGTTAGTCCTATTTGAAAAAGGAAAAATCAATTACTAATTGAAGGAGGAGATCAATTACCCTTTTAGAATTATGAGTCATCTTTTCCTAATCCTATTGGAAGTAGGAATTCATGTTTCCTTATTTGCTCATCTCCATAGAGTATAAATAGAGGGTATTGGGTACATATCAGTATATTCCCAACACAAGCTCTCCTAGCACAAGAAAGAAAAAAGAGAGAGGAAGAAGAAGGAAGGTTTGTGGTTATCGCAAAGTTTGGAGGGAGTAATCTTTGGAGCAGTTCTTCTCCAGCATTCTTCCCTACAGTTTGGCGATGGATTCATCGTTTTGGTGATATTTCTCCTCTCTACTATTCTCCATTGTTTGGTGATTTGTAGCACTATATAGAGGGCCAACCTTTCTTAAGCTCCTTACGAGTGATTATTCTGATTATAGTGCTTGATTTTAGGTTTGGATCAACCCCGTGATTTTTTCCATCACATTGTAGGGTTTTCCACATTAAAAATTCTCTGTGCATATGCATTTGATTTTCTATGGTTGAAATTTTCTTCAATAATTGTTGTTGATACACCGTGCAAGATCCACTTATCAACTTTGATAATTTTTCTGTGATTCGATCTATACGGGGAATCTGTGGTGTTAGAGCAAGGTTCAATGGAGATTACAAAATGGAGTTTGATTCGAGCATGATGATTAGTCTTAATGGAACTAATTACAATTTGTGGAAGAACAAGATAAATGATCTTTTAAATGTGAAGGCTATGCACCTTCCGGTATTCTCCATGCAGAAGTCCCAAGTCAAAATCGATGAGGAATGGGAGTTTGAACATGAGCAGGTTTGTGGATTCATAAGACAATTTGTTGATGAGAATAGCTACAATCATATCCAAGATGAAATTCATGCTAGAAGCTTGTGGTTGAAGTTGAAAGATCTTTATACCTTAAAGAAGAGTAACAAATTGTTTCTTTTCAAGAGATTAGTGAACTTGATCTTCAAGGAGGGTAGCTCTATGCTAGATTTTCTTAATGAATTCCAAGGAAATACAAGTCAGATGACGAGAATGAGAATAAAATTTGAAGATGAGATGTTGGGACTATTAATGCTTGCTACTCTACCAGATACTTGGGATACTTTCAGAGTCTCACTTACTAACTCAACAGCTAATGGGGTTGGTTCTTTGATGGCTGTCAAGTCTGGCATTCTCAATGAGGAGATGTAGAGAAAAACCCAAGGAAGTTCTTCATAATCATAGGTTCTTGTCACAAAGAATAGGGGGAGGAGCATTATTAATGATAAGGGCAGAAATAACAACAGGAGCAAGTCCAAGTCCAGATATCAAGAGAGATAATAGGAATGGTGGAGACAAGAAAAGATCATTCAAGAAGTATTGCTTCCAATTCAAAAGAGATAATAGGAATGGTGGAGACAAGAAAGAAAAGAAGAATGACAATGTTGCTGCAGCTGCACAACATGAGCTCATCATTGTTTGTGATAAGGATATGGTGAATGTCGTACATGATGGTACTTCTTGGCTTGTTGACAGTGGTTGTGCTTTACATGTTTCATCTTAGAGAGAATTTTTCTCTTCATATACAATTGGTGATTTTGGGACATTGAAAATGAGGAATGGTTCTGTATCTCATGTCGTTGGCATTAATAATATTGCATTGAAGAATGCCAATGGAATGGTGTTAACACTCAAAGATGTGAGGCATGCATCAGGAATGCACTTAAATCTCATTTCTGCATGCAAGCTTGATGAAGAAGGATACCTCACCACTTTTGGTAGTGTATAATGGAAGCTTACTCGGGTTCCTTGGTTGTTGCTCGTGCCAAGTTTAGAAACAATCTTTACATCATGAATGCATCTATTTTCCACGATATTACACATGTGATTGGATATGCTGAATCCATTAAGTTGTGGCATCGATGATTGAGTCACATGAGTGAGAAGGGGCTGAAGTGATTAGTGAGCAAGAATATGCTGGCAAATGTCAAGAAAGAGAAGTACACTGCTTGGATGGGAAGCAGACAACAATCTCTTTAAAAAGCCATCCACCTTTCAGGAAGATGCATCCATTAGTACTTGTCCACACAAATGTTTGTGGTCTTTTGAAAGTGAGTTCTCTTTGTGGTGCACTTTATTTTGTTACATTTATTGTTGATTATTTCTCCAAAAAAGTTTGGGTCTGCACCTTAAAAAGGAAGGACCGAGTCCTTGTGTTTTCAAAGACTTCCATACGCTAATGGAGCGACAATCTAGGAAGAAACTTAAGTACATTCACACTAATAATGGTGGTGAGTATATTGGACCATTTGATGAGCATTGCAGATCTCATGGTATCAGGCACTAGAAGACTCCACTAAAGATGCCACATTTGAATGACATAGTAGAGAGAATGAATAGGACCTTGATGGAGATAGTCAGATGCCTCCTTTCTGAAGCTAAGTTACCTAACTCTTTTTGGTATGAAGCACTTTATACTGTTGTTCATGTTATTAATCTATCTCCACATGTACCTTTGGATGGCGATGTTCCTGACAGGGTTTGACATGGAACTAATGTCTCCTACAATCATTTGCGGGTCTTTGGATATCGTGTTTTTGTCCATGTCCTCAAGGATGAAAGGTCCAAGTTGGACACAAAGATGAAGCAATACATTTTCTTGATATATGACCAAGATGAGTTTGGTTATTGTACAATCCAGTTGAGAAGAAGCCGATGAGGAGTAGAGATGTGGTCTTCTTTGAAGAATAAACTATTGAGGACATCTAGAAGGCAACTAAGGACTCTCCTTCGAGCAGTTATCAGCCATATGATGTGGAGTCAGTCCCTTTACAAAGATCTCTACATGTGGTGCCAGATGATGCATATGAGCAAGTGCCAGATGTAGAAGATGAGGAGGATGTATCAAAGATCTCTACTCCTAATGATGATGATACAGATGATGATGGTAATGATGGTGGGACCCTCTTCCATTTGTCTTAATTCATCTCTACCACCACCACAATATTTGTTTTCCCCATCATTCACATCCTCTGATTAACAAAACAAAAAATTTAAAAATTAAACAAAAAAATTTTGTTATTTATTACAGCAGCAAATAAAAACAATTAAAAAATTTAAAAAAAATAAAAAAACACACGGGAGCAGCAGCGGCCCAGCCGCCGCCGCCCCCCTCTCCTCCATTCCCTCTGCCGGCCGGCCGCCACCAGCGGCGTCCACCGCCCCTCCCTCTTCACCTGCAGCCGCGCGAGGTGCGCGCCGCCCGCCTCACGGTCGCGCGCAGCCGCGCCGCCCGCCTCACGGTCGCGCGCAGCCGCGCCGCCCTCGCCGCCGACTCCTCCGCCGAGCCAACTTCCCCTTCCTCCACGGGCGGCGCCGCCGCCGCCCTCCGTCACCTCGTGGCCGCCCTCTTCCTCGCCAGCCCTCCGCTGCCAGCCGCGCGCCTCGCCGTCCTCGCGGCCGTGCGAGGACCGCCGCCGCTGCCCGACCTTTGGGTTCCACCTCCCCGTTGCCTCCAAAGAAGAAAGAAGAGGAAGAAGAGAACAATGAAGACCCAATGAAAATGATACTTTCCAGATTAGCTGCATCTGAGCAGCAACATGCACTTCTCAGAGCTCAGTTAGGACAGTTGAATGTTGGGGTCCAACCACCAATGGATGTGGCATATAACCCCGGACAATATCAAATTCGGAACTACTTGAATCCGGCCGAACCCGAGGTTGATTTTGAATTGAAGCCGCATTTTCTGAACCTGTTGCCACACTTTGATGGGAATGCTTCTGAAGAACCAAATACATTCCTAAGGGACTTTGAGCTCATCTGTGCTAACCTCAAACATCAAAATGTTAGCCAGGATTATATTAGGCTCAAAGCCCTTCCATTTGCCTTGGGTGGCAAAGCTGATTACTGGGTAAAGAATCTTGGGATCGTCGTCACCACATATGCCCAGTTTAAGGACTTGTTTTTGAAGAAGTTCTACCCTTTGAGTAGAACTAACATGATGAGGACGCGTATTACGAGTTTTTCCCAATTACCCCATGAAGCTTTTTGTGATGCTTGGGAAAGATTCAAGGACATCCTACAGAAGTGTCCTTGTCATGGACTAGATGATAACATCTTGGTCCAGTCATTCTTTACTGGTCTCAACCCTGAGATGCAGGGTTTAGTGAGCGCTGCCTGTGGAGGCAGCTATACATCACGAGGAGCGGATACCGTCTGGAGGGTATTCGAGCAGATGACTGAAACTAGCCGCTCACAGATGGCCAGCAGGGCCTATACACCATCCCCCAGTTCACTCTCATCTGGAGGGGGAAAATCAGCTGTAGTTGATCTCTCTCAGGACGTGATCCCTAGCGTGGGACTCCTTGCTGACAAGCTTACTGTAGTCGAGAGAATTGACAGGAGAATTGATGAATTGGATAGGAGTGTCTCCAAGATCCCAAAATAAATGGAGGAGTTGACTGATAGGGTATCTAAGATAAAGATACCTGCCGTGACTACACCCTCTGCTCCCGTATACCGAGTTCACCATGTTCAGGAGCAGTTGGTGTCAGGGCAACCCCAACCGTGGGAGCAGGACCAATCCTACACCCACTCTTTCCAGCAGCCACCACCATTAGCAGAGACAGTCCAAGAGGAGCCTCCACCGGTTTGGGAGGTGAATGGAGTATGGTATACTCAGGACCCTGCCAGGCAGGGAAGTACGAGAGACCGACAGACCTACCAGCGTCCCCCGACCTTTCACAACACCGCATTCACCTCTGCACCACCTCCTTCACAGCAGAGCCCTGGATTCCAGCCACCCCAGTAGCAGAGGCAACAGTACTAGCAGCATGGCCGACAGGGCCATTACCAAGCGGGCCAGCAGGGTCCGCAACCCCAGCAGCAGCAGCAACAGAGGCAGTACTCTGGCCAGCAGGGCCAGTCTTCCCGTTCTTCTTCCCAGTCTTATCCACTTCCTTCTTCGTCTAGTCCCGTGGATATCCAGCAGCAGATACTCGACGAGCTACATTCCTACAGGAACGAGATTCATGACTTATGGGTGGATGTCAACCGCCTATCCAGATGGCGAGACGAGCAGACTGCACCCTCTACCTCTATCCCAGCCCAAGTTCAGGCTAACCCAAAAGCCTGAACCATTCTAATTCTCAGCAGCACTTTGGTCAGGTATACTATTTAGCATCTTCTAAATCTGAACATGAGATTCTTTCGTGTGACGAGGCTAACCACATGTCACTCAGGAGCGGAAGGACCGTGACCGTACCTGACCGGGCGAGGGATACGAGGAGGGGAATCTCGGAAGCTCTACCTGAGGAGTCTTTAGAGGACGAGGAGGAGAGGCATCATATTTCGGAGCCCCATCAGCATCATTCGAGGATTTCTACTCAGGGAGCCGAGAGGAGAAGGAGAGTACGTATGCAGCATCGGCAACATGGATACACTTCTGAGTCTACGGAGGACTTTGCATCTCCGGTTGTGGCTGATACTATTCCAGCTTCTATTCCACAACCTGTAGTAGATAGTTTAGATTTTGAGTCCATGTTGCATCACAAAGATTCATGTATGAAGAACTCTGTTTCCGTTAATGCAAAGAATGATCTTTCAGTTCATGATTCAGACTCTTCATCTTCTGTTTCTCTAACTTCCATCCCTTTCCCCCGTGCTCTTACGGCAGGAAAGCGCATCAAAAAGATTCAGAAAGATGACCCCGATATGGCACAGTTTTGTAAAGAAAATATCACAGTTAAGGTGCCATTTGATGAATATGTGGCTAACCATCCTGCATTCCAAAAATACCTTAAGGTGAGATGCACACCTACAAGTGTTAGCAGGAAGAAAGATAACTGAAATATAAAGACACATGTCTTATCGGTAGCCACAACCTATTGTCTCAAGAATCAGACTTTGCCAAGGAAAAAGAGAGACATGGGTGCTCATTATGTGGAGAGTCGTATTGACGACATTGCGTTTGCACGAACACTCTTAGATAATGGTTCTTCAATCAACTTACTTCCCTTAGCATTATATCAGAATTTGGAGTTGGGACCACTTCGCAAATCTAGAGCTTTACTCCAATTTGCAGATCGTTCAGTGAAGAGACCTAAGGGAGAAGTGAAGAATGTCGTTATCTCGATTGAGGGACAGAACTATCAGGTTGACTTCACAGTCTTGGACATGGAGACCCCCAATCATTGGAGAGAATCTCAAATCATTCTCGGACGGCCCTTCCTTAGGACCGCAGGCGCAGCTTTCGATTATGGTACGAGAATGATGAAGTTCCGTTCTCCAGGCGGAGAGGTGAACCTTAAGATGAAGCAAACCAAGTGTCAGCGACCCGATTCAGAGAGTAGCACAGAGTACTCATCTTCAGAGGCAGATTGCAGTATGATTAGCACAGTTGGGATTTGGGGACAGATTCCTTCAGGACAGAGAGAGACCCTTTCATCTGGAGAGGATATGATGCATGATGTAGTTTGCCAGGTGTTGTCTAATCTTGCTAGAGATGCATCAACCTATTCTCATGATGACTTAGAGATCCATCCGGATCTGTCAGTTCCATCCTCTTCGGAACAATCATGGGACATAGATGACGAGTCGGACGTGGCTTTTGCCGATTGTTTGGATACTTTTGACGATCCGACTCCCGATACTTCTGATTTGGTGGCGAGTACTACTCAGATTAGCCCACCTTCATGCAGCACGGAACCAGATTCAGATTCAGTTCAGCCAGATCTGCTTGATGATACCACATTGCCAGAACTAAAATCACTACCTCCTACACTTAAGTATGCCTTTCTTGCGGGACCCAAAGAGAGATATCCTGTCATCATTAGCTTAGACTTGACTTTAGAACAGGAGTCTAGGTTGTTAGAGGTCTTAGAGAGGAACCGCAAAGCAATAGGCTGGACAGTGTCGGATCTCATGGGCATCAACCCCGCTCTCTGCTCGCAGCACATTTTTACTGAGGATAATGTGAGACCTTCCCGTGAATTTCAGAGGAGACTTAACCCCAATCTACGGGAAGTGGTGAAGAAAGAAATTGAGAAATGGTGCAAAGCAGGGTTTATATACCCTATTTTTGACTCCAAGTGGGTGGCCCCACTTCATGTTGTCCCGAAGAAGTCGGGAATTCAGATGGTCACCAACGAGGAGGGGGTAGAGATCGTGACACGAGTACCTACGTCATGGGGTGTCTGTGTTGACTACAGGCGCCTGAATGTTGCGACCAAGAAAGATCACTTTCCCTTGCCTTTTATTGATTAGATCTTGGAGAGACTCGTAGGGAAAGAGTTCTTCTGTTTTCTTGATGGATACTCTGGCTACAACCAGGTGGCCATAGCCCCTGAGGACCAGGAAAAGACCACATTCACATGTCCATTCGGCACTTATGCCTTCAGGCGCATGCCATTCGGGCTCTGCAATGCCCTGGGCACATTTCAGCGGTGCATGATAGCCATATTTGCCGAGATGGTGGGAGATTTCCTGGAAGTGTTCATGGATGACTTCTCGGTGCATGGTGATTCTTTTGATACATGTCTAGCACACTTGGACCGAGTCCTCATGAGGTGTAGAGAGGTGAATCTGGTACTCTCCTGGGAGAAGAGTCACTTTATGGTGACGGAGGGTATCGTGTTGGGGCATGTCATCTCCAAAAGGGGAATGGAGGTTGATCCTGTCAAGGTGGAGGTGATCAAGAAACTCGATCCGCCTACCAACGTGAAGTCAGTGCGGTCATTCTTAGGGCATGTTGGATTCTATAGAAGATTCATTCAGGATTTTTCAAAGATCGCCCGCCCACTGACTGAGCTCTTAAGGAAAGACACAGAGTTCATTGTAGATCACATGTGTCTGGAGGCCTTTGAGCTCTTGAAGAGGAAGATTTGTGCCTCGCCTATCCTACAAGCTCCTGACTGGTCTCTCCCCTTTGAGATCATAACCGATACTTCAGATTTTGCTATAGGAGCTGTGTTAGGACAACGATGAGAGGGGATTCCGTTTGCGATCCATTACGCGAGCAAAGTTTTAGATCCTACACAGAAAAATTATACAGTAACTGAAAAGGAAATGCTCGCGGTAGTATGGGCCCTCGAGAAGTTCAGATCATATATTTTGGGCTCTAAGGTGACAATTTATACAGATCACACAGCCATTCGATACTTAATGGAAAAGAAGGACGCGAAGGTGCGTCTTCTTAGGTGGATTTTACTCCTCCAGGAATTTGATTTGGAGATAAAAGATAAACCTGGAGTGAAGAATGTTGTGGCTGATCACCTTTCTCGGATTGAACTTAAGGATTCTTCTGATTATGAGCGGATTAGAGAGACCTTCCCAGATGAGTCACAAAATTGACTCACTCCCGTGGTATGCCAACATGGTGAACTATCTTGTCTCCAAGCAGATTCCCCATGGTTGGACTAGGAGCAGCATTGATCGACTGAAGTCAGATTCGAGGAGATACTACTAGGACGATCCTTTCCTTTTCTTCGAAGGACCGGATTGTGTTTGGAGAAGGTGTATTCCTCAGGAGGAATACCAGAGTGTCCTCACATATTGTCATTCACTTGAGGCTGGAGGGCACCATTCGGGAAAGAGAACCGCTCATAAAGTACTTCAATGTGGGTTGTATTGGCCGACCTTGTTTAGAGATGCCATTGATTTTGTACGGTCGTGCCCTATCTGTCAAAGGATGGGAGGGACAGTTGGACAGAGAGATGAGATGCCCATGCAACCGATGATTATTTGTGATGTTTTCGATGCATGGGACATAAATTTTATGGGTCTCTTTCCCAACAGCCAAGGACATGAGCACATATTGTTGGCGGTTGATTATCTATCCAGGTGGGTGGAGGCTATCCCAACCCGAACTGCAGACAGCAAGACTGTCTGTAAGTTTGTGAGAGATCATATTATTGCTAGGTTCGGGGTGCCAAAAGTTTTGATATCTGATGGGGGTATCCATTTTGTGAACCGAGATATGAGATCTTTAGCTAAGGACTATGGATTTGAGCATAGAGTTACTAGTCCTTATCACCCACAGTCCAACGGCATGGCAGAGGTTTCAAACAAAGAGGTGAAGAGTATTTTGCAGAAATTGGTTCGTCCCGATAGGAAGAACCGGTCTCTGCTCTTAGACCAAGTTCTATGGGCCTATAGGACAGCCTACAAGACACCATTGGGTACTTCACCATTTAGAATGATCTATGGCAAGCCATGCCATTTGCCCGCAGAATTGATTCATAAATCCGAATGGGCAATTAAGAAGATTAATTGGAGTTGTCACCTAGGGAAACTTTGTCGAGACTTGAACTTGAACGAGCTCGTGGAAATCCGAAACAGGGCATATGACAACAGTTTGATTTATAAGGACAAAGTAAAGAGATGGCATGATCAACACATTAGGTGCAAAGACTTTGTCCCTGGACAAAAGGTATGGTTGTTCAATGCCAGGTTGAAGATGTTTCATGGGAAGCTCAAATCTAAATGGACGGGTCCCTTTGTTGTTAAGAAAGTGCACGAGAATGGAAGTGTAGAGATAGCTGATCTCACAGATGGTGCACAGTCTCATGTGGTAAATGGACAACTGTTGAAGCATTATGTTGATTCAAAAGAGCAGTTAGTCCAAGTCGAGGTCATCAACTTCATGCAGAGCGAGCACAGAGCAGATACATCATATTACTCATCGTGAAGATGCAGCATCAAGATTCAACATCTCAGAAGATTCATTCCTCTTGTACATTCACCCTTCTTTGTATATTCTCCAGATCACATCGGTTCTTACACTTACTCTTGTCCTATACTTAGGCTTACCAAGAGCCTAAGTATAGGGGGAGCCGATGCCCTCTATATGTACACTCTTCACGGAGATCTTCTCTCGGTTCTGACCGAATCGCTAAGTACACGTATTACAACGTGACCAAATTAAATATCCTATTTAGCGACTCGTCAGTGAACTTGCAGTCCAGCAACAAAAATATCATGTTTCCCATCTATAAAAGGCTTCCACTGAACAAAATCTTCGACAAGCTTCCATTGCAATTTCATGCAAGAAAACTTAGCTTCCCATTTTCTGCTGAGCGCATCTGCTACTGCATTAATTTTTCCCAGGTGATAGTCCAAGGAAAAATTATAATCCTTCAATAGTTCCAACCATCTTCGTTGCCTCATGTTCAAGTCCTTCTGAGAGAAAAGATATTTAAGGCTCTTATGGTGAGTAAGGACCATACAAGTAATGCCTCCATAACTTCAAGGCAAAAACAATTGCGGCTAGCTCAAGATCATGAGTAGGATAATTTCTCTCATGAATTTTCAATTGCCGAGATGCATAAGCCACGACCTTATCATGTTGCATCAGAACAACACCAAGTCCTGACCCCGAAGTATCAGTATGCACTGTGAAACCTCCAGTATCCGAAGGAAGTGTCAAGATTGGAGCGGAAGTCAACATCTCCTTCAATCTTTGAAAGCTCTCTTCACATTGCGGACTCCAGATGAATTTAGTTTCTTTCCTCATCAGTTTCGTGAGAGGTAAAACTATCTTCGAGAAGTCCCGAATGAAGCGCCTGTAATAACCAGCCAAACCCAAGAAGCTACGAACTTCTGTGACTGTCTTTGGTTTGTTCCAGTTCAGAACCGCCTCGACCTTTGATGGGTCAACAGATATCCCATCTTTTGATATAACGTGACCAAGAAATGTCACCTTATCAAGCCAAAACTCACATTTAGAGAATTTAGCATAGAGACGGTGGATGTTTCAGAGTCTCTAACACTGTCCTCAAGTGTTCCTCATGCTGCTTCTTATCTTTTGAATAGATAAGGATGTCATCAACAAAAACTATGACAAACTTATCCAAGAAATCACGGAATACCCTATTCATAAGGTCCATGAATGCTGCAGGAGCATTGGTTAATCCAAATGGCATTACTCGAAACTTGTAATGTCCATACCTTGATCTAAAAGCAGTCTTTGGAGCATCCTCTGCCTTAACTCTTAGCTGATGATAACCCGATCTCAAATCAATTTTTGAAAAGATAGCATCCTTCTGCAATTGATCGAATAGATCATCTATTCGAGGTAGGGGATACTTATTCTTGATTGTAATCTGATTCAGAGCTCGGTAATCAATGCATAGTCTAAGTGTTCCATCCTTCTTCTTGACAAAGAGCACAGGAGCACCCCATGGGGAGATACTAGGCTGAATGAAGCCTTGCTCAAGAAGTTCATCAAGTTGCTTATTAAGCTCTGCCAACTCTGCCGGAGCCATGCGATAAGGTGGCTTGGAGATGGGAGATGATCCCGGCATGACTTCAATAGTGAAGTCAATCTCTCTATGAGGAGGTAGACCAGGAAGGTCTTCAGGAAAAACATCAATATACTCTCGAACAATGGGCACATCCTCAATAGAAACATGTTGAACCACTGTCTTCACCACACTGGCAAGAAACACCTTGCAACCTTTTGACAACATTCGGTTTGCCTTCAATAAGGAGACAAACATCTGCCTCATAGGTCAAAACCCTTGATTTGTAATTCAGATTCCCCCGGCATACATAGCAGGACTTTCTTTTCTCTACAAAGAACCTGAGCATAGTTCTCATAGAGCCAATCCATTCCTAAAATGACATCATAATCTGTCATCTCTAGGAGGACTAGATTTGCAACAAATTGTTTGTTCACAATCTCTATAGGTATCTCGTGCAAGAAGGACTCACAAGTACCAATATCCCCAACATGTGAAGAAATAGATAGCGTAAATGTCATCTTGGTGGGTTGTAAATTAAGCAATCTAGCAAATGTACTTGATATAAACGAATGAGAAGCTCCAGGATCATAAAGCACCCTAGCCATAAAACCTGAGACGAGAAGTGTACCTTCTTCCACCTGACTAGGATCCTCTGACTGCTCAGTTGTGATGGAGTATACACGTCCCATGATCTTCTTTTTCGGATCTGCATTCCTCTGCCTATCATCTGTGTGCTTCATCTTTGGACAATCGTAGATGAAATGACCCTTCTGCCCACATTTCAAACAAGCTCCAGTTATCTTGTAGCATTCGCCCCGATGGCTCCTCGTGCAATGAGGGCAGACAGGAACACCCGGTCTATCAACAGACTTGACTCTAGCCTCATCCTTGCCATAGTAACCAGTCTTTATCTTTTTGTTAGGGCTTTTAAAAGTATCGTGACGAGCACCCAGACTTCCACTCCTACTTGCCATGTCTTTTCAGTTGGTTTTGGATCAATTGATGCTCTCCATCGATAGCTACCGCTGCATCCACTGCATCGGCAAGTGTCTTAGGCATGCTGCCTAAGACTTTAGCTCGCAATCCAATCCTCAAACCCATCACGTACTTCTTCACTCTCTCCCATTCAGTCTCACAAATTCCCTTGCCATACTTTTCGAGATGATAAAATTGAGCAGTGTATGCCTCAACGCCTAATTCATTCTGCTACAGGTCAATGAATTCCTACCTCTTCTTGATCCTTGCATGCATAGGAATGAAGTGATCCTTGAAGTGCTTCACAAAATCTTCCCAGGTCACGTCTTGGTCTTCCTTGAAATGCACACCTCTACAGGTCTCCCACCAATCATTTGCCTGATCTCGCAGCCTGAACATAGCAAAGGTGACCTTCTTCTCCTCTTGACAGTCCAAGGCACTAAATGCAAACTCGATCTCCTTGAGCCAATGTTCTGCTTTCTCTGGCTCATGTTCTCCATTGTATATGGGTGGGTCATGTTGCAAAAATTTCCGCAAAGTAAGACTCCACCTTCGCATTCTCATAAAGCTTGCGGACTTGGTCTCTTTCTTCTTGTGCAACTTCTCTCTCCATTCGAGCACGTTCTCGTTCTTCACGGAGCCATTGTCCCATCTCAGTCATCAACTGCAACTGTTGTTGTTGGGAACCCTCAAGCATACCTTCACCAGACACAAGCTCATGTCCAGGTTCCATCTAAAATCATGAGATAAGATCGAAATTCAGACATCGATATATGTGTATATCGACTAAAATAGGACATCCTAATTGTACCCAAGAGAATTTCGGCTCTGATACCACTTGTAACGACCCGGATCCACGTGACCAGCGGAAGCAATAATAAACAACATGCCACGTCGGATCCGAGGGTTACTCATGCATATCAAATCCACAATTAAGGAAGACAATTGAAAGGACAAAATAATAAACAACTTGAGATACTTCAAATAAAAGGATGACATCACTTAACAGCTTGACATAATCAAAGGTTAGGTTCAACCTACAAGAGATTTCATTGACAAATACAATCACTAGACTAGAACAACTCATAAAATATTCCTTGGATACATCTACGGCTAAGATAAAGAAAAGGAACTAGCACTACCAAAAGAAAATGATAAGTCTTCAACCAGCCACCGAACTGCTTCCAGGTGCTCTACTCCTCCGAGGAACCTGCGGCAGGGCAAACCACATGAGCGGGAAAAAATGCTCGTAAGCCAAACAACTTAGCATGCGAAAAGAGGGATACAAAAATTTCAAGAGTGCTTTGATAAATTATCAAGGAGTATGGCACTACTGTTATATCCATAATGTATGAGGATATCATATTCTCAATAATTGAGCTCTAAAGTTGTACGTATACCCTTATACTCATTCTTTTCATAGAATAGGTCTTTTTTTAACTACCGCTGGCACTAGCGGCTTTCCCATACATTTACAATCATTCACTTGTATTCATTTCGTGATGACATCAGCTGAGTCATATGTGGACTTTCCACTAGGTTCCACTGAACCTTACACCCTCGGAAGGTGTTGCCCTTTAGGCCATTAATATCCGTATCACATCTGGTATTCAGACTCTAGAGGTGGCTCCCACCACGAGGCGTAGCACTCAGCTCCGCATACCGTTCTCGTGCCATCAATCATATTAAAATTCTATATTTATCAAATCACTTAATTCGTATAGATTGAGTTAGCATGCTTCTGCTAATCCCTTAACTCACATATTTTCCCGACATAAATATTACCTACGGTATATGATTAATACACGTGTATACTTGCTGTCACAAGATAAGGTTGAGATTAAATTATACAGATTTTACTCATGACGGGCATGATATAGATGTAGGGTACTGAGGATTAATAATGTGGATAACGTTGAAAGCATATATTGGTAACGTTGAAAGCATATATTCACCCCCATTATCAATAATAAAATAATCACATAAATTGGAGGCGTTCAAGATAATCCGATTAAGTTTCTGGGGACATAATGAAAATATAATAAAAACAATAGGCGTAATTACGTCAGTAGCAGTATACGTGAATGTATTACTCATGTATTCGCATATTATTTAGAATATACAAAACAATCGCATGCATTATCTCATCTAACCAGGAGTTGGCGTATGGTCTCATTTTCTTCCCTGTAACCCACGTATGTTCACATTTCACCACAAACGGTAATGGCATCAGGTTTTTGATGACAATTGCGAGTGTCTAATCCTGATCCCAACCCCATGTTCCCGTTATTATCATAAAGTAATTACGTATAAAGAAGTCTGTAGCCGTAGGGCCTAAGAAGATAACAGGATTCTATACTAACAGATATGTATATGAAATAAAAATCAAGGGGGTCTAATGCTTAATCCTTTTCATAGTTTCTATTATTGCAATCTCATGCTTCTCTTTTTATGCGTGTGCGGCCTATCTTAGAGAATAAAGAAATAACAGAGTATCCCTCAATAGGATAGCAAGGGCCCTTCAAGGAGGATGGAAGGTGACAATAGCTTCAGAATTAGGAGGTAACGATATCAATATCCAACTAAAATAACGACCACTGATTTCTTTGTTTACAGTGAACTATTGTAGGATAAATGATACTAATAATCTATCTACGAGCAATAATCATTTATCAATAATAGTCAGGTTAAAAGAAATCGACAAATATAATGCTAATCCTACATTTTGAGCCAAGATAGAAATTCGAGACCATGGAACAATAGAACACATACTGTATCCGCAAGGGGTATACACTGTAAGGGTTGGATCTAAATCGTGATCCTCCTCTTCCGATCACAACCAGCCCCGCAGCCCGAAGATGACGTCCCACACGGTGATGGGGGGTTGCGTAATACTCGACTAAGGAAAATAAGGAGGCTGATCGCTAGACTCCTCTCCTCTCTTCCTCCCTCTCTTAAGTAACGAGAGAAGGTCCCTTTCGTATTCCAAAGATGGAATCACGTATATGGAGTGGAGGGTTGTAATGAGAGGTCCATAACTGCCCCATGCCCACTCTCTCTTATATTAAATCCATTAAATTAATATTATTAATTAATTTGTGGTCTTAATTTCGGACATTAATTTAGTGGTCATTACATGTAAGAAGTTACCGTGGATGAAGAAGTTCATGCAGAAACTTGATTTTCATCAGGACAAGTACGTGCTTTACTGTGACAGTCAAAGTGCTATTCATCTTGGCAAGAATTCTACATTACATGCAAGATCGAAGCACATCGTTGTCAGATATCATTGAATATGTGATCTGTTAGAATCGAAGGAGCTCGTACTTGACAAGATCCACGCACATAGCAATGGTGTTGATATGATGATAAAGACTTTGCCGTTTGGAAAGTTCGAGGGATGCTACTCCCTAGCAGATTTGGAGCAGTTCCACATCGTCGGTGAGGGAGAGATTTGTTGGATGGGTTCCCTTTCTTGTGGGAACCTAGTCCATATATACAGGACGTTGGTAGACCTATTTGGAAAAGGAAAAATCAACTACTAATTGAAGGAGGAGATCTATTACCCTTTTGGAATTATGAGTCATCTTTTCCTAATCCTATTAGAAGTAGGAGTTCATATTTCAGTATTTGCTCATCTCCATAGAGTATAAATAAAGGGCATTGGGTGCATATCAGTATCATCCCAACACAAGCTCTCCTAGTACAAGAAAGGAATAAGAGAGAGAGAGAGAGAGGAAGAAGGAAGGTTCGTGGTTGCTGCAAAATTTGGAGGGAGCAGTTCTTCTCTAGCATTCTTCCCTATAGTTTGGCTACGAATTCATCGTTTTGGTGATACTTCTCCTCTCTACTATTCTCCATTGTTTGGTAATTTGTAGCACCATATAGAGGGCCGATCTTTTGTAAGTCCCTCATGGGAAATTATTCTGATTATAGTGCTTGATTTTAGGTTGTGATCAATCCCGTAATTTTTCCATGTTAAATATTCTCCGTGCATATATGTTTGATTTTCTGTGGTTGAAAATTTCTTTTGTAGTTGTTGATATACCATGCATGATCTGCTTATCAACTTTGACAATTTTTCCGCGATTCAATTTATATGGGGTATCTGTTCTCAACGCGATGTGCTATAGTAAGAGTTTTTCTCTATTCCCTCATTTTTGCATATGGGTTGATGCTATCCTTATTCTTGTTGGACTTGAAATCCACTCCTTGCCGATTTAGGGAAATTCTCTCGCATCTATATCATTTTGGGATTTTATCACTTGTGCCCCTCCGAGATCTCGCAATTTCAGTTATACCCCTATCTTTTTGGTAATATCAGTTGTGCCCCTCACTTCTTACTAATTTTTCACTTGTGCCCCTCGGGTTAGTGGCCGTCCATCCACAGTGCAAACGGACGTTAACTTTGAGGACATAAGCGGAATTATTTTTTTAAAAAAGGTTAAATGGTCATTTGACACCCCCCTTCTTCATCCTCTTCTTCTTCCTCCTCTTCCCCATCCTCTTCCTCCTCCTCCTCCCTCTCCGCCCGGAACTCCTCCCCCACCCCGGCCTGCCCTCTTCCTTCGCATCAGCTTGCCCCCTCCTCCGCCCCCGCCCCGAGCTCCTCCCCCTCCGCCCCTGCCCCTGCCCCGAGCTTCCCGCACCCCCTGCCGCCCCCGTGCCTCCACCTGTCCTCAAGCTCGCCACTGCTCCGAGCTTCCCGAACCCAACCCCCTCCCCCAGCCTCTATCCCGCACCCCCCGCCGCCTGCACGCACCCAACTCCCCTCCCCCGGCCTCCAACCCCCGTCCCCTGTCCCGCACCCAACCCCCCTCCCCAGCCCCTGTCCCGCAGCCCACGCCGCCTGCACACACCCAACTCCCCTCCCGCGGCCCCTGTCCCACACCCAACCCCCCTCCCCGGCCCCTGTCCCGCACCCCACGCCGCCGACTGCACGCACCCAACTCCCCTCCCCGGCCCCTGTCCCGCACCCCACGCCGCCGACTGCACGCACCCAACTCCCCTCCCCGGCCCCTGTCCCGCACCCCACGCCGCCGACTGCACGCACCCAACTCCCCTCCCCCGGCCCCTGTCCCGCACCCCACGCCGCCGACTGCACGCACCCAACTCCCCTCCCGGCGGCGAGGGCCATGTGGGATCCAGGTTGGCTGGCGGAGAGCCCCCTGCTCGCGCTGGTGCACACGCGGGATGGCTGCCTCAATGGGCTGGTGTGTCGATCGGTGGTGCCTACTAGAAGAGCGTGTGTGCAGGAGTGGGCGCTCGACTGCGGGGAGAAGACCAGCGTTTGGGCGAGTGGAGTTCCTGCGATGAACTCCCTTCTGGACTGCTGCAGTGAGGTGGAGGAACCCGACGGGACGGTTGGAGCTTGCGGCAGAGCTTCTCCTTGCAAGGAGCTGGAAGGCGAGAGGGCGGTTCCAGATGTGGTGGGGCCTTGTCGTGGAGGTAGTACCGGAGTCGTGGGTGGAGAGGTTCTCGCGCGACCGTGCAGGAGGCGGCGCACGCCAGGAGCGGAGGTGGCGTGCTGCTGTGGGAGCTCGGGGCGGCGCCGGGGAGGGGAGGGAAGCTCAAGGCGGCACCGGGGAGGGGAGCTCGGAGCGGCGTCGGGGAGGGGAGCTCGGGGCGGAGCTCGGGCCGGAGAGGGAGGAGGAGGAGGTTGGAGGAGGAAGAAAGGCCTCTGGACAATAATACCCCTCTTAAATGCACCAAGGTTTGAAAAAACCATGGTTAAGTCAATTTATTGACGGTAAACCTGACGGAAGGGCACAACTGATGACGGAGAAACTTTTGAGGGGCACAACTGATATTACCAAAAAGATAGGGGTATAACTGAAATTGCGAGATCTCGGAGGGGCACAAGTGATAAAATCCCTATCATTTTTATCTCCATATTTAACACATTTATATGATGAATGTGTAGTTTTATGTGGTTAGTTATGAATGATACATATATGATGCTGTCTTCACTTTGCTGTATATATTCTACCTCACCATAGAGTTTCCATGTAAATGGAATAATGATTGATGGTAAAAAAGGGAGGAATCTATGCTGATATGAACTGTAACAACAAGGACACGATCAGGATGCGCAACAAACTCACACGGAGTGCTGAATCCTGACGCCAGAAATATATGCATCATACTGAATGTCACTTATTTTCTGTATCCTCTTTCTCAATTTCCCATCACCAATCACAATAGATAAATCGAGTTTGGATATTCATATGATTACGTTGCTTCAAATGTACAATATGTAGGGATGCAAACGGTCGGATACGGATATAAGTATTAACATATTCTTATCCATTTTTTAATACGAATATGGATGCGGATACAGATATTGACATATATTAAAACTATCTTACCATATCCTTAAAAAACAGATACGGATATAAAACGGATACTGATCGCACATGAGTAATGTTAGAAATATTCTATACAATCAACTTAAATATATAAGAATTGGATGGAAGCACATGATATTAATTTACTAAGTATATTTGTATCATAAAAATTATATAAATATGGTAAAAGGAGGTAGAGAATTATGTTATATATGGTCAAAAATGAATCTATGACTATATTTATATACGAAAACGGATATACGGATACAGATGTCTGCGGATATCAAAATGATATCCATATCCGTATCCATTTTAAAACGGATACGGATCCCGATGTCAAAATCTATATAAAACGGATACGGTGACGGATCGGATACGGATATATCCATATCCGTTTGCATCCCAGCTAGATTCCGATTGTAGCCAACTATCCATATAAGAAATGTTTTCAGTAATTCCGACTGGTTCTGTATGCTCAGACTCCATCTCTTCAGTTGGGATTCTTTTCACAAGAACAGAGTCTGAAATCTCTTACCATATTAAAAAGGGAACATGACTATTAGAGACCGATGCAAAATTAGACTACCAGATGTTCATTGTGCTTTGATATGATTCCACCTTTACGATCCCAAAAGTACTCTGAATTGTTATTTTAAGATTTAGAAAAAAACCTTCTAATTTAAAGTAGAGTTTAATGGGTGCCCCTTGGGGCAGTCAACAATGGCTGCCCCCGCGTCGTCTTCGACGGTTTTTTAATTTTTTTGAAAAATATCGCTATGTATATTCATCACTATATCCATCTACAAATAAAACAAAAGAAAGACTCCTACAACCTCCATCGAGATTGTGTCGATTTAAAAAATCCGGTTACCGTTAAAAAATGATTGTCTAGATGGAAGCCGTAGGAGTCTCTATTTCTGATGAAATTCGAATGACATATAGAAGGGATATAGGGATGAATATACATGACGATATTTTTTCAAAAAAATAAAAAAAACGTCGAAAACAACACAAGGAGCAGCCTCATTAAACTCTTTAAAGCATTTTGTTTCTAAACTTTGTTACAGCTAGAGTTTGCTGTAGCATCTGAAGCCTTCGGATTCTATACAATAGCTACATTCACTATATAAAACTGCCTTTTTAAGGGATCTGCTCAGCAATTCAACTCCAATCGAGGTTCTTAAATCTTAAAAACCTAATCAGTCGGATACAGATGAAGGTCAAAACGTTCAAATTTTCTTAAAAACTCGCATGCATATGAAAACCAAACAAGCCACCACTCTCTAGAGAGGGGAGGGAGGAGGGAGGAATACCATAGCATAGCATCTTTCCCAAACCGTACATAGACAAATTAAGATGAAAAAGGAGAGAACAACTAGGGATGCAAGAATAAAGGAGAGCGTCAGCCTGTGTAGATGTGGAAGCCGACGGCGAGGATGAGGATGGTGAAGATGGCGAAGAAAATGAGGGCGTGAACGGCGATGGCCTTGCCGCTCGTCCCGAATCCCCCGAACTCCACGTGGCGGCCGCCGCCACCCGGCAGCTGAAAGAGAAGGCCCGGAGACAGCAGCACGAATAGCACCACCCCCACCACCACCGGCGCCCAATCCGCCATAGCCGACCACAAGCAGAGGGCGAGCGAGCGAGGGCGCGTCTTAGGCGTGATGGCGACTCGCAGAACGAGTAGAGTAGCGGCACAATAGACAGCGGATGGCGCCTGGTTGCAAGTTTCGCCCAATTGTTTGTTTTAATACGTGGAAAACCTTGTTAACTTAAACGACGATTTTGCAAGGGTAAAATGGGACAGCACCTTCGAGGGGAGCTAATTTTCGAGGGGGGCTAACTTGACTCTTTTGTCTTATTTTTTTCATTATTTTTTTATTTTTTTCTAAAATTATTTTCATAATTTTTCATCAATATATCTTTATATTGTGTCATTCAAATTTCGTGCGAAATAGAGATTCCTACGGCCTTCATCTAGACAGAGTCGTTTTTAGCAATTCTGTTACTATTAAAAAATGAACGTCTGGATGGAGGTCGTAGGAGTCTCTATTTTATACGAAATTTGAATAACGTAATATATGGATATAGTGATGAATATTCATGAATTTTTTTTTCAAAAGGGTTTTTATCAGTTGTGCCCCTTTGAGATATTGCAATATCAATTAAACCCCTCTCTTTTTTTGGAATATCAGTTGTGCCCCTACCTTCTTGCGAAATTCACAGTTCTGCCCTTTATAATATCAGTTATGCCCCTACTTTACCTTAACAGAAGGGCAGAACTGTGAAATTTACTAGAAGGTAGGGGCATAACTGATATTCCAAAAAAGGGAGGGGAATATCTGATATTGCAATATTTCAAAGGGGCACAAATAATAAAAATCCTTTTTCAAAAAAATAAAAAATGAGGAAATTAGACAGGAGAGCCAAGTTAGCTCCCCCCTAAGGGGCAGCCCCATTTAACTCTTTTTGTAATCTATCTGCGCACATTTTTACATGTTATAGAGGACGCAGATATATCTATATTCATGACACAATTCTGTTTTTAAGTGGACATTAATATGCATTTCTTATTTCTACCGATATAGATATAATTTTTTATTTTTATTGCATATTTAAAATAGATATGGATATCGTTTTCATTTTTTAGGACGTGAATATAGATATCTATAATTTTTCGGCTGGATATATATATATGGATATTCATATGACCTAATCTATGCTTGCATATATGGAAACATATATTAATTTGTGTACAAATATATCTGATAATGTTCATGGTTACACATGGTATATTATATTGGTATATTATATTTTGGATCCATTTTCAAATGCAAAAATGAAAAATATATCTTTACTATTTGTGATTTTGTCACTTGCGTTCCTCTCAACTTATATAATTTTAGTTAAAACCTCTTTTTTTGAAATATCAATTGCGCCCCTAATTTCTTGCTTCGTTATCACTTGTGTCCCTCAAGTTAGTTGCCCCAAACTTATGCAATTCTAGTCAACGTCCCAAACCAATATTGACTTTTGTATACAAAGGTAATTAGAATAACTACCTAGTGTAGCGATGTGATTTTATAAAAAAAGAAAAGAAATTAGGGTTTCCATCCTTTCCTATACCACTCCTACGAAGCCGCTCCTTCGTCCAAACGTTGTCTTACACCTTAACAAACAATGGAGTGGAGAGGAGTTTCTCCTCTGCTTCTCTTCTTCCGTCAGCACAAGGCACTTGTCAACTCCCTTAGCATCTCCGTCATTGAGCTGCTCCTTTGCCGAACATCCTTGTTGTTTCCAGCTCGAGCCTCACCACTACCCCGACAGGATTGCAAGGCTTCATCGTGGTTGTTGGAAGTTCACTATGCCATCATTGTCGTCGTGATCGCCTTTGGCCTCCACCTTCGCAACGTACAACCACAGCTCTAGCGACATCACTCTCTCGAGCCAATGCTTCGGTGGCGTTCCCTCGTTGTTCATCCACCGTTACTGTAGGTGGATGGGTCATCATTGCCCCGCTTCTTTAATCATCCAAGAAAGAGAAAGGGGTCCCTATCCCCTTTGAAAATAAAATTCAAGCCCCTCCACTCGAGCCCTTCGTCGCCCTCTCCTCCTCCACCCCCACCTCCTCCATCCAAGCCCTCCAGCCCCTTCTTATCAAAGAAGAGAGGGTCATGGCAGCAGAAGCTCTACCTTGCATCATCAATCAAAGAAGAGGAACTGATATTTCATTGGCCTTGCGTCAGCAAAAGCTCCTCTACCCCCTTTAGGCACGATGATCCCAAATCCATCCTCTTCCTACCATTAAACCACCGCTACCTTCTGTTCCTATTAACCACGTCAATCTGACGTAAGGGCACAAGTGATAATGGAGTAAGAAGTCAATAATTCAATTGATATTTCAAAAAAAGGAGGGGCATAATTGATATTACAGAAGTTAAGAGGGGCACAAGTGATACAATCTCTTATACATTTAGTGATTTCTTATTCCACTAACTTAATTCAATATTTTATTTTATGTTATTTTAAACTCAGCCATGGCCTATCCCATGCCCGGATAAATTGAGGAGGGTTGTTTATTAGATAGTCGACCACCATCGCAGGAGAGATAAATTCCTAAATAGTGTTCTTATAAGAACACTATTTAGGAATTTATCTCGAAATTGTCTGAATAAATTCCTAAAAAGTGTTCTTTTTAGAACACTATTTAAGAATTTGTATCGAATTCGTTTTGATCTTTTAATCATGGATTTAAGCAAACATCTAGATTTCGTTGGGACATTCCCTACTTACGACGCGTTGCATCATCCGAATGCAATGAGAAGTTGGTAAGGCCGAATAAGAAGTTGATAAGGGCTCCTACATCACTGCTCAGATGTAGTTCAAATTTTGCTAGGGTTCTCGCATGAGGAATGCATGCGAGTAAATAAGCTAGTTCCCATGCATCGCTGCCTGGATGCAGTCCAAAATTTGCAGGGGGTTCTCGCATGATGGACACATACGTGTGAACAAGTTAGTCCAAAATAGGTTGAAAAGGAAGTTGAGGATAGGTAGTTGAAATATTGACACTTCGATTGGCAAATCGATGGAGATAGTTGATGCAATTGAAAGAAGGAAGATTCAGATATTATGTCTACAAGAGACAAAATGGGTTGGAGAGAAAGGAAGGGAGATCGAGAAGACAATCTTTAAACTTTGGTATTCAAGTAAAGATAAGGACAGAATTGGTGTGGTTCTTCATAAGGATTTGAAGGATTGTGTGGTTGAGGTACAAAGATCTAAGGATCGGATTATATTGCTAAAAGAGACGCTCGAAGAAGAAATTCTAAATATCATATCAGTTTATGCACCACAAATTAGTTTAGATGATAGTATTAAACAATCTTTTTGGGAGGATTTGGATAAGATTATGTAAGGAATCCCACAGAGAGAGATAATTTGCCTAGGTAGAGATTTTAATGGACATGTGGGAAATGATGCTTCAGGGTATGTTAGTGTTCATGGAGGACATGGCTTCAGGAATAGAAATGAAGAGGGAAAAGTCTTTCTGGATTTTGTAACAACTTATGATATTTTCATTGCAAATACTCTCTTCAAGAAGAGGGAGGAGAATTTAATTACTTATAAGAGCGGATCAACTAGAATACAGATAGACTACTTTGCATTGAGAAGAAGAAATTGGTTGTGTTGCAAATATTGCAAAGTAATCACAAGAGAGAGACGAACCACTCAACATCGCTTGTTAATCATGGATGTGTAAATAAAAGGGAAAGTAAAGAAAAGGAGGCTATACAGGATCACAAGAACTAGATGGTGGAATCTTCGATTGTAGCAATCAAGTTTCAAGGGGAAGGTTTTGGATGACTTAGCTTTGGGATTGTAATGAAAGTGCTAATGAGATGTGGGAGACGGTAGCGTCTTGTATCCTAAGAGTAGCCAAATAGATGCTAAGGAGGCTTGGTGGTGGAGTGGAGGGGTGCGAGAGAAGCACAAAATTAAAAGAACTTGCTTTATAGCCATGTCTAAGGATAACAAATGAAACTATCACAAATTACAACATAGCTAAGAAGGAAGCAAAGAAGGCAGTAAGCGAAGCTAAGTCAAAAGCATATGAAGTTTTGTTCGAAAATCTCGATTCTAAGAAGGATCAGAAGGATATATTCAGGATGGATAAAGCAAGAGAAAGAAAGACCAAAGATCTTTCTTAAGTGAGATGCATTAAGGATGAGGAAGGTCACGTGCTTGTTACTCAGAAGGATATAGAGACTAGATAGAAGCAATACTTCCATAAACTTTTCATTGGGGAAAGAGAGAGAGAGAGAGATCACTTTGGGAAATATAGCTAGTAATGAAGGTTACTTGAATTGTGCAAGCTAGAAACGAATATAAAGGAAGAAAGTAGAGGAGGCTTTGAAGGTTATGAGACATGGGAAAGGAGTAAGATCTGATGACATTCCTATAGAAATTTGGAGAGTTTTAGGTGAGAGTGGCTTGACTTGACTTACAAATTTATTCATTGTTATTTTGTGAAGCGAGAAAATACATAAAGAATGGAGGAGAAGCACCGTGGTGTTTCTTTATAAGAACAAAGGAGACATTCAAAATTGTTCACATTACAGAGGTATCAAGCTCATGAGTCACAATAAGAAAATTTGGGAATGTGTGACCGAAAGAAGGTTGAGGCAAGTCTCCAATGTAAAAGAAACCAATTCAGATTCATGCCAGTCATTCAACTATTGAAGCCATCCACTTACTGAGGAGAACAATGGAGATTTACACGGCTAAAAGGAAGAACCTCCATATAATTTTTATTGATTTAGAGAAGGCTTATGATTATGTCCCAAGGGAGATATTGTAGAGAGTTTTGGAGAAGAGTCAAGTACCTATCCTATACATTAACCTCATAGAAGATATGTATGATAAGGCTCATCTTGTAAGGGTACAGTATGTGAAGGCTGACTATTTTGACATCAACACGGTTGATAACCGCCCCGCACCCTTAGTTAATTCGGTCAGATTATTTGTCCAAATTAAGTTAAAGTCGTTCGTTGCAGTCGGATACGAGAGGGCCAATCAAAAACCACTTTAATTAGATTCGAGTTAATTTCAAGCGGCAAATTTTTTTTACTTGGTGAAGTCCAAGGTCGAACTCAGGGAGGCAACTGTCTCCTTAGGTCAAATTTTAGCAAAATCCAAGTGTGAGATTTTCGGGGAATGTATTTTTGGTCTTTTTCGGCTTTTCTATGCAATACACATGCAAAATCAGGCCAAATTAAATGTTAATTCAGAAAGATGGTCAAATTAATTACAAAAATTATGAAACTTGGCCAGATTATGAAATGGGATGAAATTAAGCTACTCTAATTTTTTTGTAATTTTTAAATGCACAGATAATAAAATATGCAGACTTTAGTGAAAATAACTAAACCAATTTTAATAATTACCAAACGATGATATTTCTCAGAAATAAAATTAATCTAAATAGATCTAATTAAGAGCTATCCAAATCAACTTGAATTTCCTTAAAACACTTCACCGTTGATTAACTAAAAATCGATTAAGGTTTTCACTAAATAATTTTTCTATGACAAACTACACGTGCAAATGGTGTGATTTTTGGATATGTTGTAGCATAGACTTAGATCTACCAATGATGGTTTTTCAGAGATTGAGCAATAAATTAATCAATCAACATGGGCAAAGTATTGCAATTTTCACCAAATTAATTTCCATAAATATTCTGCAAATCCGAAAAATACAAATAAATGCTAAAATGGTAGAACAAGAGTTATGCTACACAATGCAACTTTTGGAATTAGAAATGGATGACAAAATGACAATAAAATAAATATGCAAATGCAAGGGTATGAATGCAATACAGAAAATGAAATATGAGCTCAAATAAAGATCAAGGACTTACTTGCAATTATCAGAAACATGAAATTCTTTTGAAAACTTGCAAAAGGGTGCAAGTGTCCCCTTTGCAAATACCCAAATTTTTTATTGTGCGATAGCCTTCCTCTGTTTTGCTTCTCCAAACATGGGATGTTCACGGTGGAAGTGGTTGGAAGCTTGAAGGCTTGAAGGTGGCCGGCAGCTCGAGCTGGGCACGGCCAAGGCAGTGGCTAGAGGGGAGTCGGCCGCGCGCACGACGCGAGACGGAGATGGGAGCTTCTTCAGACCGTGCGCGTGGCTGGTGTCCTTCTTGGGAGCTTCTGCGCGCACGCAACTATGAGGTGGAGACGCCCGATGTGCGCGGTGGGGGCGACGGCGGCTGATGGAGGTCGGGCGGCTGCGCGGCCGGCGGCCAAGGAGGTGGCGCACGCGCCGCGCGCTTGGGCTGGTGCGGCAGAGACTGGGGGTCGCATGGGGCGCCGCTCGCCGCACTCGGAGGACTGGCCGCACTGATGTCGGCGGTCGTGCGGTGTTGCTGCGGCGAGGAACGAATGGGGCTGGTGGTTGTGCGCGGTGGGGGCGGTACGCAGTGGAGGAGGCGGAGATGGCGTGAGGTTGGTTGCAGCAACGCGCGCTGCGCGCGCGGACAGGGAGCGCGGCGAGGAGGTGGCAGAGGCTGGCTGCCGCGGCTGGAGGCGGGGACGGCCGCGGAGGGGCGCCTGGAGATAAGCCGGCCGCTCGCCACAGTGCGAGGGACGGTCCACCGCGGAGCTTCAAGCTGAGGAGGGCGGCAGCGTCGAGGCGTGGAGGGGAAGAGGGTGACCGGCGTCGTTGATGACGAGGGGGGCGACCGACACACGGCCAAGGGTCGTCGGGGTAGAGGAGGTGTCGGTGGTGCCATTGGTGGCTAATGGGTGTGTGAGTGGGACGTGATGAGAGGAGGAAGAAGGAAGAGGGAGGGTGTCACCACCTCCTCTGTTTTCTCATGCAATTGTTTAAGTGGCTTAAATAAAGGATTAATCAATTGATGAAAACTCCTCGAAAAATAAAATTAAAATCACTGTTGCGTTCGCAACGTGTGATTTATCCGTTGAAGTGCGATCGGTTTTGCGAATCAATGAATGGAACAAAGATGTATTGATGAGAGAGAGTGTGGGTGTAGAATGAGGAAGACGAAGAAAAGGAGAAGAAGATACCTGTACGTGGAGAATGATGCCTGGGAAGGGAGAAGATGAGGCTTCTCCTGTCGTCGCTCAAGAGTCGGCAAGGCTCGAGCTCGGGCAACTCGAGAAGGAGCTGCGGCAAGGGAAGATCCCTTGGATCTCGCCTAAAGCGCAAAGGTCGTCTTCGACTCAAGCTCCACACCCGGAGCTGTCACCAAGGGGGAGGAGCGAGCTGGGCCTATACTTCTCTAAAATGGCGGATGGAGATGAATGGAGGAGGGGGAGGGCATTATAAAGAGGAAGAGGAGGTTGGAGAAGAGATGGAGAAGGTCGAGAAGATGGGGTGGAATGAGAGGTGTCGTAGGGTGGCCTCTCCCTTAAGTTAAGGGAGAGTGGGAAGGAATGGGTAAAGAGGAGAGAGATGATGCCACTTGGCGCGCTAGGATGCGGCCATGTGGCATTTATTTAATAAAAAGCAAAAACCAAGGAGTTGACACGTGGCGGCTTCCGGAGCCACCACGTGTCCCTCCCAGAAAAATCCAAAGTTGGAATGGAAAGAAAAATAAAAAAGACATAACAAAAGGGCTTAAATCAAAAAGTGTTCAACACGAGTTACTCGTCTCGACGAGATCTACAACTTTCGTGAAGGGCTGAAAATCAAACGAGATCATCTGTACAAAAACGTATTTTTGGGTGGTACCTTATAGGTATAAAATACCACATTTTATCTTTTGCATTTTTTGTCATTTTTCAATAAGAGAAAAATCAAAATAAAAATAGAGAAAATATGAGAAGAATATTTACAACTTAATCTATTTTTTTGGATTTTTATTAATGAAGAAAATAAAATGATAAAATGCAGGGGTAAAACCGTCATTATGTACAACGTAAAAATGGCCCCAAAACCCAAGTTTTGCATACGAGCTCCGATTTTAATGAAATTAGTCTTGTTTCGAAGGTCTCTGAATGTATATTACTTTAAAAGTGAGTAGACCTAATTCGGAGGCTGTATGAGCGAGATATGCGCATTTTAAGGTTCATGGTTTCAAACTTGGCTTGGGGTTTTATTGGGCAATTTTGCAAGTTAGTATTTTTTTGATATTTTTCTTTAATTGGTGTTAGTAATATATATAGAATAGAGTTAGTTTTATTAGATTTGGAGTTAGTATAAAATATATACAAATAGGGTATTTTAGCTAATATACAGGTGAATATTTACAAGTGAATTTGGCTTCTTGTTTTATGCAAATATGAATGCTAAAATACATATGTTATCAATGCATGCATGAATGCTAATTATGCGATATAAGTAGAAATATGCCTCTAATTACTCGGGAACACAGCTCTATTTTCAACTTTTAGAGTGATGAATCGCAGATTCATCAACCCCCTATACTTAAACCTTGCTCGTCCCCGAGCAACTAAAATGAAATGCAAGAGTGAAATGAGATTGGGTTCCATACCAAAGTCATGAACAAAAGGTGAAAATGGAGCTTGACTCGACCTTTGGATTAATTGTGTGGCGGAACCTTATTGGGATCTGAACTTAAGACCTAACAGACTTCAAGTTCCACAAGTCTTCTATTCAAGACGCCTTAACAGTCAGGTCAGAACAAATCCTCAAACGCAAATTTCTGATGACTATGATTCTTACTTGTACTGTGTAAGTGATAAATAGCTCTCCACATCAGAAATGACTCGGAACCAGCCTCCTCTAACAAGGTAACTCAATAACCCGGTCCAACAACTCTTTCCTCGAGGAGCGGGGTATTCCCTTCTAAGTTCAAGTGCGACCAACTCAAGAGGAGGGGGTAGAGAAAAGAATAAAGAATGGATGGTAGCTAGTGTAGCTAACCTATCCCGGGATGCCTGACCAATGTAGCCAAGTCAACCAGCTGCAGACTTCTTGCTAGTATACATACTCCAACAGGCAATTTTTTTTGTGGCCTGTATTTTTTTTGGAGTTCTTGCATTTTTTTCTTTTTTTGGAACTATATACAAGGTGCAGCATGTACATTAGGATTTTTCCTCTTGAGCCAGTAGACTATCCCTCTTTTGAAGCATTATTGCAAACCACAGCGTCCCGTCCTTAGACTTCAACACCACCAGACTAGGTTGAGATGCACTACCCTCCCTAGAGGAGGACGGATGTTTCCACCCGTGTGCTACTCCAAGCTAAAGGATTCTACCTCCTCACCACCTCATCAATGAAGAGCTACGTGCATTGTGCTTTGTCCAAGTTAGGTCACTGTCTAAAAGAATCATGCGTATGCACGAGATATTCTACTTAGACTAATCAAGATGACATGTGAACATAGACTTGCGGACTCAAAGAATTAAGTCACTTGACCTGAAAAATCTTAACTCCATTTCCTATAAGGTTCCTCTGAAATTAGGTTGATTAAGGTCAAATCAAGCCCATCCTCAATATCTACTCATAACTCGATTCAGAACCCATTAGCTTTTCACCTTGCATATGCGAGATATGCAAATGAGAGGTGCAGATGACATGCTATGAATGAAATGCAAGACTTTTTTTTAAATGCAAGGATGATATGTAAGAGTAAATAAGAAGCCTTATTTTCAACACAATTTTTTTTGGTATAAGTATACAACAATTTGTATTATTTACAACAAGTTTTTAGTTTATACATAATATACATAGTATACAATTTTTTTCGGTATACATCCAACAAATTTTACAAAAGTATGTTTTACAAGTATAGTACAAAATTTTTTTTTCAATTTTTACCCACCCTGTAATTATTGCATAATATATACAGAAAATACGCAAAAATACGCGAAAGTACGAGCTATGGGTAAAGTATATATGTAATATATACACGCCCCCCTATACTTAGCGTGTGCTATGTCCTCAGAGCATGAAAAGCTACCAAAAAGACATAGCTCGGGCTAAGCGTAGGAGAGCTAAAATTACAAAAATGTATAGAAATCGCACCACCCCCCTATACTTAGGCTCTTGACTGCCTAAGTGTAGAAGAAGATCAAAAAAATGGGGCGGACGAGGGCAAGAGGAGAAAAGGATGATTATACAATGCGGGCATCGGTCCCCCTCTAGAAAATGTACAGTGAACTGACTCAGGTGACCCCTCCCCCTATACTTAGGATCTGGTTATCCTAAGTATAGTCCAAGATAGTGATCTAATGAGGCGGGGATGGGTTACTAGAGTCGCGAGGGAGAGAGGATAAGATGTAAAAGATGGTATATACAAATGAGTCGGTCTGAATCTTTTAAGATGCTGCTAATGGCTGGAGCTCACTGCTGCAAGGTCTTTTGCGCGACTCGAGGTGTATCTGCTGAATCTGTCTCGCGCATAAACACAATCTCCTCAACTTGGACTAACTGCTCATTGGATTCGACGAAATGTTTCAACAGCTGTCCATTCACAAGGGATGTCGGTGCGTCATCTGCGAGATCTGAGATCTCGACACATCCGCTATCATGCACCGCTCGGACAATGAATGGTCCCGTCTATTTGGATTTCAACTTGCCTTGGAAGGTTTTCAGCCTTGCATTAAACAACCATACCTTCTGTCCAGGAACAAAGTTCTTTCGTCTGATGTATCTATCATGCCAACGCTTCACCTTGTCCTTGTACACCAAACTGTTGTCATATGCACGGTTTCTGACTTCCACAAGCTCATTTAGATCCATCTCTCTCTGCTTCTGCCCAAGATGCGTGTTCCAATTGACCTTTTTAATTGCCCATTCTGATTTATGCACTAACTCTGCGGGCAAATGGCACGACTTTCCGAATACCATTCGGAATGGGGATGTGCCTAACGGTGTCTTGTAAGCCGTCCTATACACCCAGAGGACTTGATCCAAGATCTGAGACCAGTCCTTCCTGTCCGGGCGGACAAGCTTTTGCAATATGGTTTTCACCTCCCGATTCGACACCTCAGCCATACCATTGGTTTGTGGGTGGTAAGGACTCGCAACACGGTGTTCGATGCCGTAGCCCTTCAGGAGTTTCTTCACCTCCCGATTCACAAAGTGGCTACCCCCGTCTGATATCATCATTTTGGGGATCCCGAACCTAGAGATGATGTGCTCTCTGATGAATCTACAGACAGTTCTGTTGTCTGCGTCTCAGGTCGGGATAGCCTCCACCCATCTGGATAGATAATCAACCGCAAGAAGGATATATTCGAACCCGTGGCTGACTGGGAATGGGCCCATGAAATCGATACCCCAGGCGTCAAAGACATCACAAATGATGACCGGCTGCATTGGCATCTCATCCTTGGAACCTATGGTTCCTCCCATTCTCTGGCATACTGGACACGACTTCGCGAAGGTGGTGGCATCGCGAAACAGAGTCGGCCAGTAGAAGCCACACTGAAGTACCTTCCATGCGGTCCTCTTCCCGGAGTGGTGTCCTCCTGCCTCTAAGCTGTGACATAAAGAAAGGATACTCTGGTATTCCTCCTGAGGAATACATCGTCTCCAGACACAATCCGGTCCTTCGAAGAAAAGGATCGGATCCTCCCAATGGTAGTGTCTAGCGTCCGACTTCAGTCGGTCGATTTGGCTCTTGGGCCAATCCTCGGGAACTTTCTTGGAGACAAGATAGTTCACGATATTGGCATACCATGGGAGTGAGTCGATAACAAAAATCGACTCGTCAGGGAAGGAGTCTCGAATTGGTGAATCCTCGGAAGTATTAAGATCTTCGAGACGAGAGAGATGATCGGCCACTACGTTCTTCTTTCCAGGTTTATCACGGATGTCCAAGTCAAACTCCTGGATAAGTAAAATCCATCGAAGAAGACGTGCCTTCACGTCCTTCTTCTCCATCAAGTACCGTAGTGCCGTATGGTCAGTGAACACAGTTACCTTGGATCCAATGAGGTGAGATCTGAATTTGTCCAAGGCAAACACTATCGCAAGCATTTCCTTTTCCGTAACTGTATAGTTACGCTGAGCGGTGTCAAGCACTTTGCTTGCGTAGTGAATTGCAAACGGGATGCCATCTCTTCTTTGTCCTAACACAGCCCCAACAGCATAGTCTGAGGCGTCCGTCATGATCTCAAAAGGTAGAGACCAATCTGGGGCTTGTAGGATGGGTGCGTCCATGATCATTCCTTGCAAAAGCTTAAAGGCCTCAAGACATTTGTGATCAACAACAAACTCTATGTCTTTGCCTAAAAGCTCAGTTAGCGGTCGGGCAATCTTAGAAAAATCCTTAATGAATCTCCGATAAAATCCAACATGCCCGAGGAACGACCGCAACTGCTTTACGTTGGTTGGTGGCTGGAGTCGTCTGATCACATCCACCTTAGCAGGGTCAACCTCCATTCCTCTCTTGGAGATGACATGCCCCAACACTATGCCCTCCGTCACCATGAAGTGACTTTTCTCCCAGGAGAGCACCAGATTAACCTCACAACATCTTTTGAGGACTCGGTCCAAATTCCTAAGACAGGAATCGAAGGAATCACCGTGGACCGAGAAGTCATCCATGAAGACTTACAGGAATTCGCCGACCATTTCGGCGAATACAGCAATCATGCACCTTTGGAAAGTACCTGGAGCATTGCATAGCCCAAAAGGCATGCGTCTGAAAGCATAGGTACCAAAGGGGCATGTAAACGTGGTCTTTTCCTGGTCCTCCGGAGCTATGGCTACTTGATTGTAGCCCGAAAACCCATCTAAGAAGCAGAAGAACTCTTTCCCCGCTAGTCTCTCTAAGATCTGATCAATGAACGGTAGGGGGAAGTGATCCTTCTTTGTCGTGGCATTAAAGCGTCTGTAATCCACACAGACACGCCACGACGTGGGTACTCTCGTCACGATCTCCTCTCCGTCCTCGTTGGTGGTCGTCTGAATTCCTGACTTTTTCGGGACAACATGGATTGGGGCCACCCACTTAGAGTCGGAGATTGGGTAAATGAAACCCGCATCGCACCATTTCTCTATCTCCTTCTTCACGACCTCTCGTAAATTTGGATTCAACCGGCGTTGGAATTCACGAGAGGGTTTGGCTTTGTTCTCCAAGTAAATATGGTGCGAACAGAGAGCGGGATTTATCCCGTGGAGATCGGAAATGCTCCAGCCTATCGCCTTGCGGTTTTTCTCTAGGATCTCTAGCAATCGAGATTCCTGCTCCTCGGTCAATCGCGAACTGATGATGACCGGAAATTTCGTCTTGTCCCGCAAAGAAGGCGTATTTTAAAGTTGTGGGTAATGGTTTGAGCTCAGGAATAGTGTGATCGTCTAAGAAGTCTGGCTCAATCTGATCTGGCTCGGTGTTGGAAGTGGTTGGATCGTTCTATGTGATAGCTGCCACCAAGTTGTTCGGCTCAGGAGTCGGATCGTCAAAAGTCTCCATGCAATCGGCAAAAGCCACGTCCGACTCGTCATCCTCATCTTCCGATTGTCCTAAAGAGGGGAGGACAGACAGGCCCAACTGGGCCTCTATGTCATCGAAGATGTAGGGCGATGCAGGTTCTGAGTTGTACTCGTCTCTGAGGACCTCACAAACTGATTCATGAACTGGATCATCTCCGGAGGGGAGGGACTCATCGGCGCTGGCTGGGTTCTGTCTCCATGGCCCAACTGTGTCTACATGATCGCAATCTGTTCCGGTAGAAGAGTACTCGGTGCTGGATTCTAAATCCGGTCTCTGCCATCTTGTCTGCTTCATCTCGAGTTCCTCATCTCCGCCTGAAGTTTGGAACTGAATCTTCCCGATCTTATAATCAAATAAGGCCCCTGCTGTTCTGAGGAAGGGTCTACCTAAAATGATCTGGGAGTCTCTCCAATTATGAGGGGTTTCCATATCCAGGACAGTGAAGTCCACCATGTATTCTTGTCCCTCGACTTTGATCACAATGTTCCTCAATTCTCCTTGGGACCTCTTGGTTGATTTATCAGCAAACTGTAGGAGGGCTCTAGATTTCCTAAGAGGTCCGAGATTAAGCCGCTCATAGAGGGCTGCAGGCATCAGATTGATGGAGGAACCATTGTCCAGGAGAGTGCGTGCAAACGCGATGTCATAGACATGACTCACTACATAATGTGCACCCATGTCTCTTCGTTTCCTTGGAAACGAGTTCTTTATTGCACAAGTCGTGGCTACTGATAACACGTGTTTCTCAACACGGCTTTTGATCTTCCTGCTAACCCTAGTAGGTGTGCATCTCACCTTAAGGTATTTTTGGAATGCAGGGGTCATCTCCACGTACTTGTCAAAGGGGATTGTGACCTTGATATATTTGTTGCAGAATTCAGCCATCTCAGGGTCATCTTTTTGGATTTTTTTGGTTTTCTTCTTTCCACCCGTAAGAGCTCGGGGGAAAGGAATTATTGACTCTAACTCATGTTCTAAAACTAAAATCTTTTCATTGAAAATTGGAACTGAGTTATGTACATGACTCGGACTCTGAAACAGATTAGGACTCTGACGCGAACTGAAAGAAACATGCTGGGGCAAAATTGGTGATGCGTCTTCCGCTTCTTCTGGACGGTCCTCCTCAGATGGAGGTGCGGGCTCTTCATCAGTTTCGCCTGACTCACTAATGGTGCGGGAATGCTGCTTCGAGGACTCAGATGTCCTCTTCTTCTGCCGGTGATGGTGGTGGTGGTGGTGCTGCTCCTCTTCCTCCAAGTTCTCCTCAGGTAGAGACTTGGAAGTTCCTTCCTTCTGTGCCCGTGCCCGATCAGGTATGGTCACGGTCCTTTCGCTCCTGAGGGACATATGATTTACATTATCGTACGAAAGGATCTCATGTTCAGATAAATAATTATCTGAATAGTATACCTGATCACGAGGTCGGTTCTGGCCATGGAGTATGTTGTTCGGGTTGGCCTGAACCTGTGCGGGAATTGGGGTCTTTGGTGCCATCTGTTGGTCCTGGGTACGAGAGACACGATTAATATCGGTTCTCATATCCAGATAATCATTCTGCATCTGTTGGACCCTATCAGACAGGGTCTGGATCGCCAAGGTGAGGGACTCCAATTCAGTGGGCTGGGCTGGCTGATGTGCAGACGAGGTTCTGTATTGGCCCTGCTGGCCATGCCGATATTGCTGCTGCTGATGGGACTGTGCTGGCCCTTGCTGATAGGTGCGCTGCTGCTGCTGGTACCCCTGTTCTGGCCTGGACTGAAAGCGCGGTGTGGAAACGGGCCTGGTTTCTTGGTAGACTGGGGATGGGCGGTGTGGCTGATCCTTCCCCATTTTGATCTGCCTGACAATCGGGTCACGGCTATACCAAAGCCCGTTGATCTCGTACACTGGCGGAGGCTCCTCGTATCCCGTCTCCACTTGTGGGGGTGCATGCTGGTTCTACTGGGTGTAAGTCTGATCCCAGCTACTCTGAGGCCCCGGTGCCTGTTCCTGTACAAGATGGACTCGATGTACAGGTACAGGTGGTGCAGAAGGGGCAGGTAGCTTGATCTTAGCTACCTTCTCAGAAAGTTCCTCCACTTGCTTCGGTAGACGCGAAAGAGACTCAAGTTCCGCGACTCTCTTGTGGATCTGCTCGACCATGGTTAGCTTGTCAGCAATCATCCCCATGCTGGGAATGAGGTCCTCGGTCAGATCTGCTACAGTCCTTCGGGTTGTCTCATTAGATAGGATTGAAGGAGACAACGCATAGGCCCTTGTGGCCTGCGACCTGCCGGTCTCCTCCATCTGCTCCATGATCTTCCATACAGCGTGCTCGTTTTTGTTCAGATAACTTCCTCCACAGGCGGCACTGACTAACCCCTGCATCTCCGGGGTTAGACCACAGAACAAGGTCTGGACTAGGATCGCCTTAGAAATATCGTGGCAAGGGCATTTCTGCACTAAGTCATTGAACCTATCCCATGCATCATGAAAGGGTTCACTCGGTCCTTGGGAGAAGCTGGCGATCTTTGTTCTCATTTGATTAGTCCTACTGAGAGGGTAGAACTTTTTCAGGAAGAGGTCCTTGAACTGCATCCAGGTAGTACATATCACCCCTAAGTTCTTCAGCCAATGGGCAACCTTATCTCCTAAGGCAAAAGGGGTGGCCTTCAGTCGAATATAATCTTGGCCAACATTGGGATGGCTAAGATTGTTGCACACCAGCTCGAAGTCACGGAGGAAAGTGTACGGTTCTTCATTTATGTTTCCGTTGAACTTCGGAAGCAAACTAAGGAAGTGGGGCTTCAGCTCGAATGCTTGGGCGGGAACCGCTGGTGCCAACCAGTTCTTAATCTCGTTCTCCGTTGGGTTGTAGGCATCAACCATTGGTCGGTCAATACCTCCTGCTGCAATGATTTGTCCCATTCTAGCTGTGAGATCCGCATTCCGCTGTTCGGCTTGGGCGAGGCGAGCCAATACTTGCTGAAGTGGGTCATCTGTGTTCTCCTCATCTGAGGATTTTTTTGGTGGCATCTTGTCCTCTAGTCTTGGGAAATGAAAATAATCTGGTTTAGAGGATAAATCAGGGAAGGAATTCTTACCGAGGCGATGGTCTTCCTCGGTAAGATCAGAGGAGAGGGTAGGGTTGGTTTGAGAGTAACCACCCTGGTTGTGAGGGATCCAGAACTCAAGAGGGTCATGAGTCCTGGGTGGTCCAAGGTGCGCTTGGGCCGATGAAGATGAGTTACTTGGGGGGCTCATAGAGAGATCGGTAAATAATGCGTCGAGATCTCCCCAGTTACTCATCTTGATGTGGCGAGAAGAAGATAGGATTTTACTCCTACCTGAAGCAAACATGTTAATCCAAGACCCCGGGTTTACACTCAACACGGTGAAGGACTCGAGACCGAGTCCAATTTATCTTGTAAATTTTAAATGTGATTTTTCTGAAGGATATTTTGAGAATCCTTAAGCGCATCACGGAAGCGTGTCGATCGCATCATATGCAATCGGAGCAACTAGTCGTACTAGATGCTAGATGTTGCGGAAATTAAAATTTTTAACTTTAAAGATGAAACCACATGATCACGAGAACACTTCTCGGATCGTTTCATCAAACCACAAAGTACAAGAAATACCTCTTGAAGCGTGGTTGTGATCGCGAGATCCCAAAGTAGAGATCCTCCTATCTTAAGTCCGACCCACGGAGAATGCGCTTGCGGGCACGATGATGAGTCGCGTCCTTCCCGCAATCCTTTGACGAAGATCCAAGCGTCGAGGTACAGCAAAATGATCTCCTTCCTAATACACAAAGTGGACAGCCACTTGAATATTAGGGAGACTCCACGAGAATGAGAGAAAGAGAGAGAGTGAGAGAGAGAGAGAGTAGAGTTCTTCAACTCAAGAATGTTGTTACTTGGAAAGGCTACCCTAGCCCTCCTTTTATACTAGTTTGGAATCCAATGGATCTCAATCCATGGGACACATGGATCCAAGGGCTATGCTTGGTCCATGATAAATCAATGGCTATGATTGTTGTTGGTTAAAAACCAACAACATCAATTTAAATATTAATTAATCAAGAGATAATATGATAAATGAAGTGGAGCTAACCAACCACCTAAAAAAGGGGGGGCGTCACCCATGAATAATTCATGGGTGACGCCACCCATGAAGGTGGTTATTTGCTCCATTTTATTTATCTTATTATTCCTTAATTAATCACAATAAATATTCACCAAAATAATTCCAAATTAATTTGTGAATATTTTAATCTTGCCATTGAATATTATGTGAATCATATTCACAACCCAAACTAATTAGTAAATTGCATTTCCAATTAATTAACAAATGTGAATCCAATCCACATTATTAATTAACAAATGCTATTTACATAAATTCTCTCTCTTATATATGTATATTATAAATTATATTTATAACATACATATATCATGGATAGTGTTATCCACATTCTCTTAATCCTTGATAATTAAATCTAATTTAATTATCTTAGATAATCATTTTCATAATATGAATCATATTCATATTTAAGCTTGATAATTAAATCACATTTAATCATCAAGTCCTTGCTTGGATAATTCATCAAAAGAATTATTCATGAACCCTTTCAAGAATAATGTGCTTTCTCCGCAGATACTTGGAGATAAGGACAGGGCGATTGTATCATTCCATTTATAGTGACTTGGATGTTGAGATATTATCTCAAATCCAGATCGAACGAACCTCCCACAGATGCTTGATTAAATCAAGACCGCAAATCCAATCTTCTCATTGAATCTGAATCCCATTCAGACCAATGTCCAACACTTGGACTAAGATCGGATTGCTTCTCTACTGAAAGGAGTCACTAAAATCCAGACCTGTTTCATCACTCCCTCGGAATGGAAGCGTCATGGATATACAATCGTTTATGATCACATCACCCTTCAGGTATTCCCAATACCTGTACATCCTACATACTGGAAGACCCATGATCAACCCGAAGATCAAGATCATTTTATACTGTCTTCTTCAGGGTTTAATCATTAAGTTTCTCAATCTTGGTCATTGGGATTTGGTATCGATCATATGCTTTCCCAAAGTATATATCATACCTTCAAATTCATGTCATGCTTCCAAAGCATGACGACCATGCCTGGAATTTGATCGGTCCCAATACCTCATGAGTGAGCTCATGTCTTCCGGTTCACAAGTGAACCTGTATGATCCCTTTGAGAGATCATATTGCTCATATACCCTTATATGCACACCAGCTCGCCGGTGTATAGACCTTGGTTAGGTCATCAACCTATTGGTCTGCCAAATGTACATACTTAGATATATAGCAATACATCTGTCTCCGGTCAGAGGATGCATGCCTATGCTGTGACAGCATTCAACATAGGACTTAAGTTATCTCGATCTCGTCAGGTCAACCCATTGACCTAACTAATCTGACACCTCCGAATCACAATTCCCATGCAGAGGACCTGCATCAAGAGGTCGGTCAGATATCAGCCTATGTGAGAAAGGATTGCCATCTCCTACTCAGGCTGGAGATCTCCACTTGACAATCATTTGACGGTGTTTGATGAGTCCTCCATCTAACTCCTTAGATATTCATCCAAACACCAGCCTTTATGATTCATTTAATGAATCAACAGCTATATGATCATCAAGCTGGCCATGGTACATAACCCTAATTGTACAGAGGGACCTTATAGTGCATTCATTCATATAATTTCAGAAAGGGAGTGAAACATCAATAACTTTTATTGATAAACTTAAATATTACAATAACATTTATTGTAAGAATGGTTCGCCCAGGGCTCACAAGTCTAACAATCTCCCACTAGCCCTCAGAACCATTCAGGTACAATCCGTAAACCCATACTCATTACATGCTGGTCAAAAACCTTCTGTGTCAGAGGTTTGGTAAGAGGATCAGCAATGTTGTCGGCAGAGGCCACCTTGGTGATGATGATATCACCACGCTTTTGAATCTCCCGAATGATGTGGTATTTCCTTTCCACGTGCTTGCTCTTCTGATGGCACCTGGGTTCCTTTGCTTGGGCAATGGCTCCAGTGTTATCGCAGAGTAACGGGACGGGAGTATCAAAGGAAACTACGCCAAGCTCCAAGATGAACTTGCGTAACCACACCGCCTCCTTTGCAGCATCCGATGCGACAATGTATTCGGCTTCTGTTGTTGAATCCGCCGTAGTATCCTGCTTCTTGCTTCTCCAGCTCACAGCACCACCGTTCAACAGGAATACAAACCCTGATGTCGACTTTCGATCATCAATATCTGAGTCTGAATCTTTATATCCCAAGACTTGGAGATCACCATCCCCATAGACCAAGATGTAATCTTGCGTCCGTCTTAGATATTTGAATATGTTCTTTACTGCATTCCAGTGTTTTTCTCCATAGCAGGATTGATAACGACTTACCACTCCCACTGCATGGCAGATGTCTGGCCTAGTACACATCATGGCATACATCAAGCTTCCTACGGCTGATGCATAAGGGCATCCAGCCATGGCCTTCTTTTCCTCAACACTTTAAGGAGCCATCCCTTTGGACAGATGGATACCATGTCCTAAGGGGAGGAATCCTTTCTTCGAACTATCCATACGGAATCGTTCAAGAATCTTCTTGATGTATCCATGTTGTGATAATCCCAATATTCTCTTTTCTCGGTTTCTGAACAACTTCAGGCCTAAGATGTAAGAGGCTTCCCCAAGATCTTTCATCTCGAAGGTATGGGATAGCCAAATCTTCACACTGGTCATCATTCCTGTATCATTCCCAATGATAAGGATATCATCTACATAAAGCACGATGAACACAATGGCGCTCCCACTAAGCTTCTTGTACACACAAGGTTCATCAGGGTTTTGCACAAAATCATAACTCTTTATGGTTTCGTCAAATCTGATGTTCCAGCTACGAGAAGCTTGTTTGAGCCCATAGATGGATTTCTTCAGCTTGCATACTTTACCATCCTCAGCTATGAAGCCCTGGGGCTGTTCCATATAGATATCCTCCTCGAGGTATCCATTGAGGAAAGCTGTCTTGACGTCCATCTGCCAGATGTCGTAGTCAAGAGATGCAGCTATAGCCAGCAGTGTCCTGATGGACTTAAGCATGGCCACAGGAGAGAATGTCTCATCGTAGTCGATGCCTTCTCTCTGTGTGTAGTCCTTGGCTACGAGCCGTGCCTTGAAAGTCTCTACTTTCCCATCAGGTCCCCTATTTCTCTTGAAGATCCATTTACACCCAATGGGTTTTACCCCTTTAGGTGGATCCTCTAGGGTCCATACACCATTCTTATGCATGGAGTCAATCTCTGACTTCATTGCTAGCATCCATCTATCCATGTCATGATCCGCAAGTGCTTCATCATATGAAGAAGGATCATTCTCAGTCTCACCTGACACATGGAATCCATACCTTTCAGGTGGTGCAACCACCCTCGAACTCCTTCGAAGAGGTATGGGTGTTTCATCTTCATTTATCTCTTCAGTTTCTGGTTCAGGAATCTCAGAATCCTCAGGGGATTCAATGAGCTCCTCTACTTCATTCTTGTCTTGACTTTTAAGGAAATCATCCTCCAGAAATTTCACATCCCTAGAGACAAAAACCTTTTGGGTCTCAGGGTCATAAAGTTGGTATCCAATACCATCTTTAACATACCCAATGAAGTAGCACTCACGAGTGCGAGATTCTAGCTTACTTGCGTCCACGTTCTTCGCAAGAACCAAGCATCCCCAAACCCTCAAGTGATTGACACTAGGTTTGGTTCCATACCAGAGCTCGTGAGGAGTCTTTGGTATAGACTTGCTAGGAATCTTGTTTAGGATATATATTGCAGTCTCTACTGCATATCCCCAGAAACTAAGAGGTAAATGTGCTTTACTGCATATCCCCAGAAAAGCCGATGCACGAAAAACAATGATGCGTATGCTGAGTTAAGAAGACTTACAATGATCCCTTCGCTTTTATGCAGGATGCAATACAGTATTAAAATTTTACACTATATGCAAATGCAGACGACAAAATCCGCTCTTAGACAGACAGTTCTATTAGCGAGTGAAGAACATGTTTATTTGGACTAGATCTGCGGTCTAGGTGCGTCTTTTAAGTGTATGTGTGGTCCTAAAAATTACGAGTACAAGCAATTCCTAGAGTGGCTCAAGGAGCCGATAGTGCAAGTCTAAGTTACAATTTAACCACACAGCACACGGGGACACGATTCCACTATTTTTACACATGCGAGAACCCGAACGGGAACCGCTGGAAATGATGCGAAAAATGTGGAAATAAATGAGATTACAGGTTCTCTCAAATCACTCAAACAAATTCGAATGCGTGTTCCTCGAAGCGTCTTCGACTCCGGTGTCCCTCGCACAAAAACAAGTTGAGGTCAGATAAAGAGCGACACAAAAATGCAAAAATTTAAAAGACAGAGAAATATTTACAAGAAAAACCGGAGGTCAGACTACCCGGGGATTGAAAATCAAACAATCAGAATTTCACTTCAAATTAACCTAAGCCGTGCCTCCCCGGCAACGGCGCCATTTTGATAACCGCCCTGCACCCTTAGTTAATTCGGTCAGATTATTTGTCCAAATTAAGTTAAAGTCGTTCGTTGCAGTCGGATACGAGAGGGCTAATCAAAAACCACTTTAATTAGATTCGAGTTAATTTCAAGCGGCAAATTTTTTTTACTTGGTGAAGTCCAAGGTCGAACTCAAGGAGGCAACTGTCTCCTTAGGTCAAATTTTAGCAAAATCCAAGTGTGAGATTTTCGGGGAATGTATTTTTGGTCTTTTTCGGATTTTCTATGCAATACACATGCAAAATCAGGCCAAAATAAATGTTAATTCAGAAAGATGGTCAAATTAATTATAAAAATTATGAAACTTGGCCAGATTATGAAATGAGATGAAATTAAGCTACTATATTTTTTTGTAATTTTTAAATGCACGGATAATAAAATATGCAGACTTTAGTGAAAATAACTAAACCAATTTTAATAATACCAAACGATGATATTTCTCAGAAATAAAATTAATCCAAATAGATCTAATTAAGAGCTATCCAAATCAACTTGAATTTCCTTAAAACACTTCACGGTTGATTAACTAAAAATCGATTAAGGTTTTCACTAAATAATTTTTCTATGACAAACTACACGTGCAAATGGTGTGATTTTTGGATATGTTGTAGCATAGACTTAAATCTACCAATGATGACTTTTCAGAGATTGTGCAATAAATTAATCAATCAACATGGGCAAAGTATTGCAATTTTCACCAAATTAATTTCCATAAATATTCTGCAAATCCGAAAAATACCAATAAATGCTAAAATAGTAGAACAAGAGTTATGCTACACAATGCAACTTTTGGAATTAGAAATGGATGACAAAATGACAATAAAATAAATATGCAAATGCAAGGGTATGAATGCAATACAGAAAATGAAATATGAGCTCAAATAAAGATCAAGGACTTACTTGCAATTATCGGAAACATGAAATTCTTTTGAAAACTTGCAAAAGGGTGCAAGTGTCCCCTTTGCAAATACCCAAATTTTTTATTGTGCGATAGCCTTCCTCTGTTTTGCTTCTCCAAACATGGGATGTTTACGGTGGAAGTGGTTGGAAGCTTGAAGGCTTGAAGGTGGCCGGCAGCTCGAGCTGGGCACGGCCAAGGCAGCGGCTAGAGGGGAGTCGGCCGCGCGCACGACGCGAGACGGAGATGGGAGCTTCTTCAGACCGTGCGCGTGGCTGGTGTCCTTGGGAGCTTCTGCGCGCACGCAGCTATGAGGTGGAGACGCCCGATGTGCGCGGTGGGGGCGACGGCGGCTGATGGAGGTCGGGCGGCTGCGCGGCCGGTGGCCAAGGAGGTGGCGCGCGTGCCGCGCGCTTGGGCTGGTGCGACAGAGACTGGGGGTCGCGTGGGGCGCCGCTCGCCGCGCTCGGAGGACTGGCCGCACTGATGTCAGCGGTCGTGCGGTGTTGCTGCGGTGAGGAACGAATGGGGCTGGTGGTTGTGCGCGGTGGGGGAGGTACGCAGCAGAGGAGGCGGAGATGGCGTGAGGCTGGTTGCAGCAACGTGCGCTGCGCGCGCGGACAGGGAGCGCGACGAGGAGGTGGCAGAGGCTGGCTGTCGCGGCTGGAGGCGGGGACGGTCGCGGAGGGGCGCCTGGAGATAAGCCGGCCGCTCGCCACAGTGCGAGGGACGGCCCACCGCGGAGCTTCAAGCTGAGGAGGGCGGCAGCGTCGAGGCGTGGAGGGGAAGAGGGTGACCGGCGTCGTTGATGACGAGGGGGGCGGCCGACACACGGCCAAGGGTCGTCGGGGCAGAGGAGGTGTCGGTGGTGCCGTTGGTGGCTAATGGGTGTGTGAAAGGGACGTGATGAGAGGAGGAAGAAGGAAGAGGGAGGGTGTCACCACCTCCTCTGTTTTCTCATGCAATTGTTTAAGTGGCTTAAATAAAGGATTAATCAGTTGATGAAAACTCCTCGAAAAATTAAATAAAAATCACCGTTGCGTTCGCAACGTGTGATTTATCCGTTGAAGTGCGATCGGTTTTGCGAATCGATGAATGGAACAACGATGTATTGATGAGAGAGAGTGTGGGTGTAGAATGAGGAAGAAGAAGAAAAGGAGAAGAAGATACCTGTACGTGGAGGATGATGCCTGGGAAGGGAGAAGATGAGGCTTCTCCTGTCGTCGCTCAAGAGTCGGCAAGGCTCGAGCTCGGGCAACTCGAGAAGGAGCTGCGGCAAGGGAAGATCCCTTGAATCTCGCCTAAAGCGCAAAGGTCGTCTTCGACTCAAGCTCCACACCCGGAGCTGTCACCTAGGGGGAGGAGTGAGCTGGGCCTATACTTCTCTAAAATGGCGGATGGAGATGAATGGAGGAGGGGGAGGGCATTATAAAGAGGAAGAGGAGGTTGGAGAAGAGATGGAGAAGGTGGAGAAGATGAGGTGGAATGAGAGGTGTCGTAGGGTGGCCTCTCCCTTAAGTTAAGGGAGAGTGGGAAGGAATGGGTAGAGAGGAGAGAGATGATGCCACTTGACGCGCTAGGATGCGGCCATGTGGCATTTATTTAATAAAAAGCAAAAACCAAGGAGTTGACACGTGGCGGCTTCCGGAGCCACCACGTGTCGCTCCCAGAAAAATCCAAAGTTGGAATGGAAAGAAAAATAAAAAAGACATAACAAAAGGGCTTAAATCAAAAAGTGTTCAACACGAAAGTTACTCATCTCGACGAGATCTACAACTTTTGTGAAGGGCTGAAAATCAAACGAGATCATCTGTACAAAAACGGATTTTTGGGTGGTACCTTATAGGTATAAAATACCACATTTTATCTTTTGCATTTTTTTGTCATTTTTCAATAAGAGAAAAATCAAAATAAAAATAGAGAAAATATGAGAAGAATATTTACAACTTAATCTATTTTTTTTGAATTTTTATTAATGAAGAAAATAAAATGATAAAATGCAGGGGTAAAACCGTCATTATGTACAACGTAAAAAGGGGCCCAAAACCCAAATTTTGCATACGAGCTCCGATTTTAATGAAATTGGTCTTGTTTCGAAGGTCTCTGAATGTATATTACTTTAAAAGTGAGTAGACCTAATTCGGAGATGTATGAGCGAGATATGCGCATTTTAAGGTTCATGGTTTCAAACTTGGCTTGGGGTTTTATTGGGCAATTTTGCAAGTTAGTATTTTTTGATATTTTTCTTTAACTGGTGTTAGTAATATATACAGAATAGAGTTAGTTTTATTAGATTTGGAGTTAGTATAAAATATATACAAATATGGTATTTTAGCTAATATACAGGTGAATATTTACAAGTGAATTTGGCTTCTTATTTTATGCAAATATGAATGCTAAAATACATATGTTATCAATGCATGCATGAATGCTAATTATGCGATATAAGTAGAAATATGCCTCTAATTACTCGGGAACACAGCTCTATTTTCAACTTTTAGAGTGATGAATCGCAGATTCATCAACGGTCTGCATCAAGGTTCAACTTTGAGTCCATTCCTTTTTAACTTTGATTATGGATGAGTTGACAAGTCACATTCAGGATGAAATACCTTGGTGTATGTTATTCGTTGATGATATTGTGTTGGTTGATGAGACTAGAGATGGGGTAAATGAGAAACTGGAGGTCTGAAGACATGCTTTGGAGACTAAAAGATTTCGTATAAGCAGGGCTAAGACTGATTATATGGAGTGTACTTTTAATAGAAGCAATGGTGAAGGAATCAGTGTTAAGATTGGTGATGATAACATTCATAAGAAATATTCTTTTAGATATTTGAGATCTATTTTGCAACTTGATGAAGAAATTGATGGATATGTTACAAATAGAATAAGTGGAGGTTGACTAAAGTGGAGAGGAGCCTCTACTATTCTCTGTGATAAGAAAATTCCTTTGAAAATCAAAGGAAAATTTTACAAAAGCACTAGTGAGACTTGCTACGCTTTATGGATCTAAATGTTGGTCTGTGAACCATAAACATGTGTAGAGAATGGCATTAGCAGAAATAAAAACGCTAAGGTTGAAGTGTGGACACACACATATACACACACACACACACACACACACACACGTAAAGATCAGATTCGAAATGATGCCATCAGAATGAAAGTGGGTGTAGCTCTGGTCGAAGATAAGATACGAGAAAATTACTTAAGGTGGTTTGTCCATTTGCAAAGGAGAAGATAAGAAGTGAGTTTTGGAATGTTGAGCCACCTAAAAGAGGGTGTGGAAGGCCCAAGAAGTGTTGGAATGAGGCTATACGAAGGGATTTTAGTTTTTTTGGATCTAAGCCTAAGAACGATCCAAGATAAGATAGATCTGAATGGAGGCAAAAAATCCGTGTAGTTGACCTTACTTAAAGTGGGAAAAGGCTTTGTTGATGTAGGTTTTCAATGTATCGGTAGTTTATGCAATTTCTACTTATTTAACTAAAAAATAAACTTTACAACAAATTTTAGGATATGATTTGTGGATTTATCTCTGCAAGACATATGTTTCTTTATCTGTATCTGGATCTTAAATTGTAATGGATTTAGTAACACTTACATGTCCATATATATATTTATCCATTTGCATCCCTAATGTAAACATGTATATATATGTGCACTGATACTTGATTTGTGTGATTTATTAGTTAATTTGTTGTAGGAACAAATAAAAGTAATTATATTACAAGATGTCTTTTTTTATAGAATTACTCAAAAGTCCTTGAACTATACACTTAATTTCAAAAGCATGCCCAAATTATAAAAAAGTAACAAGTGATACTCGATCTTTAAGATTATCTCGAAGATGTTTTCAACTAACGTGAAATAAGGTTAGAAAGATAAAACAAACAAATAAATAAATTTCAGTAGTCGATGATAATATTAGAGCAACTTTTAAAATTGCATACCACGTTGTTACTTTCAAAATTCATGTATAACATTGAAATCAAGTGTATATTAAAGTATTTTTATGTAATTTATTTTACTTAGATAACCCTCGGTTGTGTTCACGCATGAAGACAACTTTTTAATCTAAGGGCATGTGTAGAAAATTTAATGAATCAATGTCTATCTCTTTTTTTTTTGTTTTCCACGTATATATGATTTTTATGTTGTTCCCAGAGAGATAATTGTGTGGGTTTTATGGGATATTTATATATATGAATCTCAAGAGGGTTTATTTTATAGTTTTTTATACCTTATAAGTTTTATTTTTTTATTGATTTCTATGAATTTTTATTTAAGGCCCTTATTTTCTTTTCATTTTTTAGGATTTTAATTTCATATAATATTCACAACAATTTAAAGTAAAAATAACTTTACATTTTATTATATTTTGTTATTTTATATTTTCTGAAGTCTTTATATTGATATCTGAACTAGAAAAAATAAAGAGGAAAATAAATTTCCTTGAGTCTTTTCTCTCTATTGTATTCTATTTAGGGTTTGATCATACTTTGTGTACTTTTTTATTGTGAATTTTCATGAATTAAGGTTCGATTTGTTCTTATTCCACTCCTACATTTTAAAAGAAGACGATACCCTCTATTCTGTGTACAAGGAAAGGACTTTGTAGGAAGCTTCTTATAAAAGAAGGACCTTTTCACAAAAATAATTTTAATTTGTTTATTTTTAACTCTTTTTTGCACCCTATTCGGCAATTTACTTACAGCCCCGTAGAACTTTATTATTATATGCACCATCTTATCTTTATTATATTTATTAACTATAATGGTACTTTATATATAATTTGATCATTCTCAATTTTAAATGGGGTTTTATCGGTTGTGTCATTCTTAACTTTTGCAATATTAGTTATGCTTCTATTTTTTGTAATATTAGTTGTGCCCACAACTTCTTATATAATTCACAATTCTGCCCTTGTGTGATATCAATTATGCCCCTAATTTACCTTAACGGAAGGGCAGAACTATCAATTTTGTAAGAAGTTAGGGGTCTAACTGATATTACAAAAAAAGATGGGGGCATAATTGATATTTTCAAAATCAAGAAGGGCACAAGTGATAAAAACAACCTATGTAAATGTACAAGTTTATCCTTTTTATCTCTCATTAATTGACATCAACCAAATCTTAGATAATAACTAGAACTTAAGAATAAATTGTGCAATAGATGTGTTTAAATTTAGGCCTAATTGTGGTTAGCTTCCTTAGATTCAACCTAGTAGTTTCATATAGTCTACCTTGTGCATAGTGTACTTTTGTTTAGTATTATTATATTATATCTGATTCAGCCATATTTGTGTGCCGTGATGCTATATAAACGTGCTTCCTAAACTCCTCACCCACTCATCTCCATGACCTATAGCTTGTAAAACTGTGTTCTCCTTGAACATGTGTGGATTCACTACTATATATGGAGTAGTTTGAGATCTACTCCAATCAACATGTCCAACATGCTCGTGTTTTATATGAAGGAGTTAAACATAAAGTAGATATGTTGGCTAGAAGTACTAAAAGATTACGGATGTTTCATATTATCACCGTGGAATAATAAATATTTAGGATCGGTTTTGCCATTCAAAAATGACTAGCGACGCAGCTTGTTACCTGCGTGTCTCCTATTTCGATGTAGTTCCTTTGAATTTTATATAATTTGGTGAAGGTGTATTTAAGTCACATAGCATGATACGAGCACGAGTGAGACATTGAATTCTTATGATGGATTGGGGAGTAGGACACCCACCTCGTTGGGTTGAATGTGATTAATGTATCTAACATTAGCATTACGAAGCTACTTTTGAGGATCATGAGAGCACAAGCGACAAATGAGGAGCATTGCAGCATTCATTGTTGAGTTTCCACACTGGTAGGGTTAAATCATAAGTAACCCATACCTCAAGAAGAAAACCAAAATAGTTGGCAACCACCACGAGCAATATGAGCAAACAAAGTAAACCACAAAAAACAGGCAACCACACGGTACACACCGATTTTTAACGTGGAAACTCCTAAAATATGGGGGGGGGGGGTGGGGAGTCAGGGGGCTTACTGGACTCAAAACCCCTCAACTATATTTGGTGATGAGTTTGTTCTCCTCAAGAGGCTACACAAGTCAAACCCTTTGTGAATCAAGGAACACTACTAAACAAGATAACAAGAGGATACATAAAGAAATCACCTAAAGCGAGAATGAAATTCGCAGCCCTCTTTCAAAGAGGGCCTTATTGTTGCATCTTCTTCCTTCTCCTATGCTCTCCCATGAGTCAGGCACCACAAGAGGAGGGAATCACCAGAGATCTTCTTCGGAGCCGCACACAGAAGATTGGAGTGGATTTAGGCACACAAGAGTTGTTGCCCTAGCCTTTGTGTTGTACTTAGTACCTTTGAATGATAGGTTCAGCTCTCACGAGAGAAAGAGATAAGATGGAGTGGCCTCCAAGACACAAGTAGGACCCCCATAAGTGTTGAAATTCGACTTCATCACTTGCAATCCACCACCTGTTATGGTCTGAATGCCATAGACACAACCGCTATAGCACATGTTACAACACGACCTTTTGTGGCGCGCCATCTACAACACCATATGATGTGACTGTTGCATCTCACTTGCTATCATCATAATCTATTGCAACACTGCTCCTGTTACTATACCATCTGATGTGGTTGTTGCAGCTTACCTGCTATAGTATAAGTACTATGGCTTGGAACCAATAGCATGTCAGCTTATTTACTTTCGAGGCTGGTGTGGATGCACAAAAGTAGGTCATGCAAATCTGTTGGTAAATCTCTAAAGAAGGAAGCATTGTGAAAGCCTCTCTGACTTTAGGATGGCGCTTCATCTAGGAAGCACAAAAATATGCTAGTGGTGAGGGATGAAGAAGGATGCCAGAGAATATATGGACCATTATTTCACATGTTATAATGTGAAGGTTGAGTATAAACATCTTCCTTGACTAAGGGGGGGCTCCCAATAATAAGTTCCACTCATGTATGGGGATGGCACCCTATGAGGCTCTTTATAGCTAAATATGTCATACCTCGTGCTAATGGGTTGAAGTAGGAGAGAAGCTTTGGTAATATAAGTATCTTGTGATAATGATTTAGATATTGGACACAATTTAAGAAAAGGATGCATGTGGTGTAAATTTTGAAAAAGGAGCTATTGCATTCACCATAGAAGAGATCTATGGATCCAAACAAGAGGTTGTCTTTCTCAGAGTACTCCATGCTAATGGGTTGCCCATTCAGATTTCTAGTTTTAACATTCACATTAAAGATACTTATACACCTATTTAGTACATGTACACTTTCTAATGTTTGACTTAATGTTTGTGCCTAATGTTTGACTTTAATCACCTTGTATTTGTTGAATATGTATAGGACCCTTTAAATAAGGTGTGTCTTTTTTGAAATTTTAAAAACCACTACTAAATTTATAAATTGTGTAACAATTTGTAAAATATAGATTGCGCATTGTAAAATAATAATGGTCATAATTTTTACAGAATATAGCATCCATATTGTAACTAACATTTTTTGTTCAATATAATAATATTTTCACATATCTTTTACATATTATATTAATATTTATTATTAAATTTATGGAATTAAAAATTGTAAAGTAAATAGAAAAAATACCTAAGTTGGTGTAGCTCGATCCCATGCATCCGTGATTAATCCTACGGATGCTATTAAAGACATGACAATATTATTATTTAATTAATCAAAAACTCATTTTGCTCATTTTTATTATCTAAATATAGTATGTAATCGCCTAAAATATCTCCCCATTAATCTCTCCTAATCTTTCCAAAAATCTCACATGCACACCTAAAAAATCTCATTAGTCTCTCTTATCTTTCCATTCATTTCATAGTCTCACAAGCACAAAAAGTGGGAGGAAGAGGAGGACGTCAAGTGTCACTCATCTCAATTTCTGTCGTTGCTCATTTCCATTATGCGCAGATCACATGCCTCATCTCCGTCGTCTTCAAAATCCCTCGTCATCCTCTTCGTCACCTTCGTCTTCCTCTTCATCGTCGACAAGGCCGACATGAGGTTCTTCACCCCCTTCATCTCCGTCTTCAACGTCTACATGCAACAATTCATGGTGTCATCTCCGTCTTCACGTGGACAACTACATGTGATCGACATGAGGTTCTTCGCCCCCTTCATCTCTGTCTTCAACATCGACATGGGGTGCTTCATGGTATCATTCGCGACCTCATCGGCAAGGTGGAAGTGGGTGGCACGGAATTGCTATATAAAAATAAATTTGTCATTTTGTATTATACAATATTGATGTATATTATTTAATTTTGGTGTATAGTATACATATCCGATATGTATTTTTACACAACAATTTGCTGCGAATGACAAATGTAGTTTATTATATATCTTGTATATTTGATGTGTATTATACATGTTGGATGAGTAATATACATATTTGGTTTGTATTTTACTTATCTATTTTGCATGAATTTCTAATGCATTTTTACAAAGAACAATATAAAATTTATTCTACAAAGAACCATATAATCACTACAAAGAATCATGCATTAATTGTTAATATGAATTGCATTCTGCAAAGAACCATATAAATTTTACAGATGACTTGTGAATTTTGAATCAATCATGGATTCTACAAAAAAAACATCCAATCATCACAAAAGAAACCATGGATTCTACAAAAAAATCACATGAGGATACAAACATCTTCCCCACGTAATATTTCCTAGCACAAAATTTGATATTATTTAAATAAGGTATTACCAAAAAAATAAAAATTAGATCTAGCTGAATTTAGTATTTTGAAATATTAAATGGTATACATAATTAATGCAAAAGAGGGTGAACAAAATATCCTTTTGAACAATGAAATTGAAGGTGTCATTGGATTTGAATCTATTGGCTCATATCGTTGGCCTTCCTTACACATGAAAGGATCATGTCCTATTGGAAGGGACCCATATATATATATATATATATATATATATATATATATATAGGGAATATTTCAGATGAGGTGCACCTTTCCAGGGTGCAAGGAAAGCCCGCGATCTTGACCATCCGCAAATAATCCGATGGTTACCATTAACAGCTCGTTGTCTATATATTTTTAATGTTGAAAAACCCATTATGGTCATTTTAGCATATCTATATTTAGAATGCAACAAATATCTCCACAAATTTCTCCTCTCTCTCTCCCTCTCCCTCTCTCTCTCTCCCTCTCTCTCTGCTACCCGTCTCCCTATTCGACGAGCACCACATGCCTTTCCTGGAGATTTGATTCGCACCAATGGCAGATTCTCTTCGATTCGCAGCACGAGCCTCCGGTGTCGATCCTCGCGACCCATCTTCCAGTTCCGACCACCACGTCACGCCCCCCATGGAGATTCGCGGCCATGGGAGATTCACGGTCATGTTTCACGTGAATGGAGGTGTGTGGGCGGAGGAGGTGCATGGAGGAGGTGCGTCGTGGAGGAGAAGGGCGACAAAGGTGCGGTAGAGAGGATGCTGAAGCTGGAGTGTGTGCCCAGGTTTTTACAATATAATGAACTATTTTGCAATCTCGAGTTTTTTTTTTACAATCCCAGATCGTATTTTACAATAGCATATAATCTTTTTACAAATTTTAGACTGTTTTTTTACATTTATACGCATGGAGGAGGTGGATCATGGAGGAGACGGTTGAAGGAGTGCGTGAATGGAGGTGTGTGGGCGGAGGAGGACGTGCATGGAGGAGGTGGGACGTGGAGGAGAAGGGCGGAGGAGGTGCGAGTAGAGAGGATGCTGGAGATGGAGGGCGTGCCCAGGTTTTTACAATATAATGACCTATTTTGCAATCTCGAGTGTTTTTTTACAATCCCAGATCGTATTTTACAATATAAATGACCTATTTTGCAATTTCAGACTGTTTTGCAATCTCGAGTTTTTTTTACAATCTCAGATTGTATTTTACAATTGCATATCATTTTTTACTAACTGTGATCTTATTATACAATGCAGGATGCAAACTATAACAGGGACTCGAATTTTATAAAGATGCTTGGCATTTGTGAAAAACTCACATAATAGGATCTGATGGATTTACAATCTTCATACATGTTTTACAAAACATCCATGATCTTTTACAATAGTGTTATCAAAATTACAATTATTATAATATAAATATTACTAATTGTGATTTTATTTTACAATGCAGGATGCAGTTTTTACAATATCAAGGGCAATATTACAAAAAAATCTGCTATTCTACATTTCAGGAAAATGCTTCCCTGTTGGCGAAAATTCAGCAACTAAAAGCCAACAAAAAATACCAAATCAGACACGCTAAAAAAGGAAAAATATAAAGACGAAATAAATTTCAAATTCGAAATTAAATTCAAATTTAAAACGAAAATGTATGGACTAAAATGCCCTTTTGGATGAAGAACCGCTAGATCGAGATCTAACGGATCTCGTGATGGGCTTTCCATACACCCAGGAAAGGTGCACCTCATTGGAAGGGCCCTCTCTCTCTCTCTCTATATATATATATATATAGACACACACACACACAAACACACACACACACATACATATGTATATGTATGTATGTATGTATATGAAAAAATGGAGATGCCCCCTTGGGGGAGCTAATTTGGCTCCCCCGTCTCATTTTCCCCATATTTTTTACTTTTTTAAAAAATAAATCCATGGAAGTCATTACTATATCCCTATATAATAACATTTAAGTTTCATGTGAAACAAAAACTCCTACGTAGACAATCATTTTTTAATGATCGCAGAATTGTCGAAATCGATCTTGTCTGTATGGAGGCCATATGAGTCTATGTTTTGCACGAAATTTGAATTACATAATATAGACATATAATAATGAAAATCAATGGAAGATTTTTTCAAAAAAATAAAAAATATGGAGAAAATAGGGTATGGGGAGCCAAGTTAGCTCCCCCTAGGGGTAAGCCCCATTTTACCTAAGTGTGTGTGTATGGTCTATTCCAATGATGTAGACCTTTCCCGGATGCATGAAAAGCCAATCATCTCATCTGTTAGATCTCAATCTAATGGTTCTAAATTCAAAGGGTATTTTAGTTAAGATATTTTCATTTTGAATTTAAAATTCATTTAATCATTTCATTTTATCATTTTAGCATGCCTGATCTGGCATTTTATGTCGTTATTTATTCGATGAAGTTTAGCCAACGTGGTAGCATTTTCGTGCTATGTGAACTAGCAAACCTCTTTGTAAAATATGCATTGACATTGTAAAATTGAATCATACTTTGTGAAATAAAATCATAGCTGGTAATATGTTATGTAATTTAGGTAATGGCTTTATAAAAATATACGCTTGTTTGTAATATTTGTTTGGAGATCTACAAAAAACTAAATAGTTAGTAATTCAACAATATTAGGCGGAAAGAGAAAAATGTAAAAAATTGAGGTGTGTAATACTCACGATATCTTTGTAAAATTTCACGGTCTATTGTAAATTTTATATTTTGTTCTCTAACAAAAATATATTGTTAGAAATAGAAAGAAACGATAAATGTAAAAAGACAATCTGAAATTGCAAGAAATGATGTGAGATTTATAAAAAAAATATCTGGAATTGTAAAAATGATATGATATTGTAAAAGAAATGTTTTGATATTGTTAGAAATTGATAAAAGAAATAATAAATATAAAAATAATATGATATTGTAAAAATGATTTGAGATTAGTAAGAAATGATCCGATATTGTAAAAAAATACCCGAGATAGTAAAAAAAGACCTTGAATTGTTAGAAATTTTACCATATATAGTACATGTAAATTTGAGATTGTAAAAATGATTTGCAATTTTAAAAAAAAAGATCGAATATTGCAAAAAAAAGATCGAATACTGTAAAAAACGATCACAAATTGCAAAAACTAATCGCGTCCTCCTTCGCATGCATTCTTCCTCCACCTGCACCCTCCTCTGCCCTTCTCCTCCATGATCCACCTCCTCCACCTGCACCCTCCTCCGCCAACACTGCTCCTCCACATGCACTCTCTTTCACCTTACTCCTCCACGATCCACGTCCTCCATGTGCAACCATCGCCTCCATGTGTAGCCATCGCCTCCATGCGATACTGCCTCCATTGCCTGCGAGAGAAAAATCTTCGGGAACATGTCTTCTTCCCCATGATCTAAAGGTCAAAGTAAGACTACAATGTCATGGGAAGCAACTAGTGTACATCCACATAATAGCAAGCCATCGCCGACTGTCACCTAATGTTCTCCCTCTGTTGTCGTTGCACACCATCACCGACGTGCATCCACCTCCTTCACGTACGTCGCCATCATCATCATCGAGAGAGAGAGGGAGAGAGAGAGAGAAAGAGGGAGTGAGAGGGAGAGGGAGAGGAAGATAGAAAGCGAGAGAGAGGAGATTGTTGGGGATATTATTATGGAGATATTTGTTACATTCTAAATATAGAATATGCTAAAATGATCATAATGGGCTTTCAACATAAAAAAATATAGATAACGAGTCATTAATCGTAACCATCAGATTGATTACAAAGGGATGTGATGGTTGACATTAATCCATGAAAGACACAACTCATTGGAAGTTTGCCCTATATATATGTATGTGTGTATGTGTGTATGCATGTACACCAATTTTTATATCGACACATCTTGTCGTTGGAGCTATTCTAAGAAAGTTTCCATCATATGTATTCTATTCCTGACTAGTTGATAGTTTTGGAGCACCCTTTTTACTGTAAATGATACCTTAGCTAACCATATAAAGCATAGCATAAGCCTCCAATGATGTATCCACATTTAAATTCTTCATTACGCCTCCATGTTTTAATTGAACCATAGGCTTCATCTGAATTTATGTCACATTGAGGATTTGTTTTCATTTTTATTAGTATTATGGATTGATATTTGTATTTATTTTTAAGACTTTTATCAGTTGTGCCCTCCTAAGATATTACAATATTAGTTATACCCTTCCTTTTTTGGAATATCAGTCACACCCTTGATTTTTTCCACGGTTATGACTTGTACCTTGCGACAATCTATCTGTTAATGAGTTGAACTAAACCATGGTTTTTCCAAACAAAGGTATGACTAAGAGGGGTATAATTGTCCGAACACTACAACATCTCCTCTGCCAACCCTCTTCCTCTTCCGCCCCGATCCTCCAGACCCCTCCGCCACCGTCACCGACCATCAGGTGGTTGATTCTCTTGAGGTCGTGGTTGGTGCTCATACGAATGGGATATTTTAGGTGAATGTTGCCGTTACACATGGATTTTGGGGGTCAAGTTACAAGCTGTTGTGCTTGGTTGTACTATGATTTGTTGTTCTTCGTCAAGCTTCAAATAGTCAGATGGGTTCTTGAAAGTTTTTGAAGATGGACAGAAGTTGGACTCAGATATTTCATTCTTGTGCAGATTAGACAGCTGTAGAAACTATCGTATGGTGTGCTCCTAAATTGTTGAAGGTGTTGGGGAGGTTCTAAAAGTCTGATCATGTAATTTCATTCTTGTGCAGATTGGGCAGTAGTGGAAGTTGCATGTAGAGATGGAAAGTGTAGTACCTTCATATGATTAATTCACTCTAGGGAGGGGTAGAGGAGGAGAATTGCCTGGAGAGGGAGGAGCAGAGGAGGAAGAGGTCATGGAGGGGGAGGAGGGGGTAAAGGAGGAGGGCATGAAGGGGGAGGAGCAGAGGAGGATGGCTTGGAGGGGGAGGGGCTGAGGAGGATGAGGGCCATAAATCTCGAGCCTTTGATCCGTTTGTAGGTCATTATTGTTCGAGTAGCAATGGGAGTGAATCACAACACGCGTTTGGAGCTTCGCATCTAAATCCTAAGGATCTCTCAAAAACATCACCGCTTTACCGAAGATACACAATCGTCAGAGACTGAAACATAATATGGAGGTAGAGTACCATCACCGAGACCCTTGCATTTCGGACACTAACCATCAACCGTTGTTGCCTAGAACCAAAATCGAGAGAAGCACTTGCAACATCTATCGCCAGAGTTAGAGAGTTTCCTGGAGCTTCGATTCGATCTAAGCCCACTACTTGTTCAATAACATCGTCGAGTAATACCAGAGTATCGATCATAGCAGGCGCATCCTTCATCGAACACCACCATTTGATCAAACCATTGGGAAGCACACCTGCAGATCAAAGCATCATCATTGGAGATCGTTTGAACACCGTAATGATTCAGAGATTCACCTGGAAGAGCAATGCCTGAAGCTTCATAGAAAGGGGAAGAACACCAAAAGAATGAAGTCCCCACTCTAGATCGACGTACACACATCCGATCATCGAAGATGAGCATGATTTCAATCGTCCGATCCTTGAGAAGAAGAGTGCATCGACGATCGAGATTCACTGGAGGAAGTGTAGAAGGAATAAGAAGAAGAAAAGGGAAAGGAAAAGATATTTCTACCCTCCATATTTATTATCTAGTTGTCCTTGTGTCCTCAAAGTTATCGTCCATTTAGGATGGGATTGACGACAACTAATCCAAGACGCACGAATGATCATTGTGGATGAAGTTAGGGGTCGAACTGATATTCCTAAAAAGGGAGGAGTAAAACTAATATTGCAATATCTCAAAGAGGCACAATTGATAAAAACCCTTATTTTTATTTTGATTAAGTTGGATTCTATGTGAAGGTGTTTCTTATAAGTAGAAGATAAATCTTTGAAGAGACCATAAGGCATTCTTGGTAACATCTTTCTTCTTGAGTAGAAGATAAACTTTGATAAGCTGATTACTTTGCAATAGGCATTGACTACATTGTGAGTTTGTAAGTCTTAAATAGTCACTCAATCTTAGGCACAAGATATAAAATGTATATATATGCATAAATACTTGTGTGGTTATTTTCTCTATGATTGATTATTATTTAAAATAAATTAAATTTACCCTTCTTTATTTCTCAATTTTTCCTAGAAAATTTCCACATCAGTCTTCATCTCAATAAATGGACTTTCAACTCCATTTATTTCTCAATTTAATTTTCAAATTCAACTCATAGACAACTAGGGTACCATATAAATTCAACTTGACAGTCTAATTTAGATGAATACTATAAATAAAATATAATTATTCTCCTCTATTAGGAAGGTCAAGTTGCCATTATAACTAATCAAAGTAATCAGACCAAATATACATGGAAAAAATTCAATAAAATGCATTCAACTTAAAACTAAGCTATAACAGAATTAATTGTCCCACATACTTAATAGAAGAAAGATGACAATGAGGCATACATGCATATATAAGTACATACACGAAACAACAGAAGACACACACATGATAAAGTTAGCAACGGGGTATAAAATAATTTATTATTTTTTATTGATTTTGTAAGTATTTTCTTTTCTTCTTTTGTCTTGTTCAAGCTGAGGTGGCCCAACGGGGTGCCTGTAACTATTGACCACCCGGTCAGTAGTCCCTCCTGCAAGACCTATCCTCTTATTTTTGTCATAACGTGTGACTTCCATTCTTATCCCATTTCCAACTCTTCCCCCAGGCCATCTTCCACCTCGAGCTCCTCACCTCTCTGATCCTCCCACATCCCTCTCTCACTCCATGCTTCTACTTCTCACAACCCCCCTTCTTCCTCATGCAATTTCTCTCAGTGATCGACCTCCACCATGTTTATAAACAAACTCCCCCCGTATTCTCCACCTTTTTTATCCGTCTTGAGCTCACATTTCCCCTAGATTTTTGGGCTTGAGGTACAAACTCATGACAAGAGCTTGATCTCGTCCATTCGCGGTGTGGAAAGGGAAGGGCGACACAAGATCCTCTTCATTGGAGCTTATCTCTGATGATGGCGCTTCTAGGTCATGTGTGACCCGTTGAGGCATAGTTAGGTAGTTTTATTTCCACATTTCATTCCAGTTTTTATTTATGTATTTTTATTTGATGTATTTTCTTGCTTTGTTAGCTTAGATTCCAAGATTAGTGTTCATCGGAGCACTAGGCTACGACCACTGTCCCACCTTATCTTGACCATCATTCCGATCGTAAACCACCTCACTGGATTCCCCTTCACATTCTTCATATTCCACTTCGCCCAGAACCCCCTGATCCACTCCCGAATCAAGCCATCGATCTCCCTTCACCATCCATTGCTGGAATCTTCCGTTCACCTCCTCCTTCGCTATTTCCGCCCAATAAAAGCCCAGGAAGCGTCTCATGTGTTCCGTCGATATGCTTATGCAGGTACCAGCTCATGAGGACCCCATCTGAGGGGTAATCGAGTCCAACCATGCATCTCTAGGAGACCGGGCTTCCCTTGACCTCCAGGCCTCCTCCGATGAGGCATGGACCCATTTTACTGCACCTGAAGATGCGTGTGGCTTCCAAGCATCTTTTGCACCCATCAACAACTCTAATGATAACCAGACAACGGAGATCCAACTGGAGGAAGCTTTCCTAGGCATAGTTTCTTCCTTGTTCTTGCATACCTTCTCTCCATTGTTGGATCGATAACACCTCACAGGCGCAACAACCACCATTTGATGATGGAGCGCCATCACCATAGATCCAGCTGATGATCTAATCTGATCCATCCATCGTTGAAGGGGTACAATCTAGTCCAGGTCGTTGAGCTTTAAGTGGATTCTTATTGGTCATTGGATTGCATGCAGATAGGGGTAATTTATACCCAGCCATTCCCACCTTTAGTCTTTTATATTTTTAGTATTGTAAATAGTAGTTGTAGTGTAATTTTATTTTTATATTTTGCAACAAGGACCTGTATTGGTGCAGTGTAATTTTATATTTTTAGTATTGTAAATATTAATCCAATTTTGTGTGCCTCACACGATTCCCACATGATGTACTTTAGTGGGTTATTTGCACATGTATCCATTAATTTTTAAGACTTGTTATTAAATTAATTTCTAGTTTTTATTAATTATAAATAAGTCCTTATAACTTTATCATTTTTATTTTGTGCATAATGTTAATTTTAAATATTTTTGTTACTCTAAAAATGTTAAGAAAATTATGTTAAGTGTTTGATACCATTCTTAACTCGCATAAATTTGTTTAGCATTCGAACTCATTTTCCTAATTCCGAAAATACAAAATGTGCATTTTCTCCCTATTTAGCTGTAAAAAATCCCAAAAAATTATAAATCTTCTCCAAAAATATTATAAAAATACATTAGCTATATCATGCTAAGTTTTATCACATAACCAAAATCACTTAAAAAATATAAATATAAAATATAAAAATTACAAAACCTTAAAATCCATATAAAAACTAGCAAATATTACCTAAAAATAAAAAACATAATTTTTTATTTATGGTTTCTTTGTATTACATATACTATTATTAAAATAATTTTGAAATAAATTTTGGACTTATATATTTTTAGTAAACTCAAACAATCTTAGATATTTATTTTATTCACTATTTTGAATATTTCAATTATTAAATACCTAAAATTTGTAAAAATTCTCTAAACATTACCAAAAGAATAGAGAAATATTAAAAAGAAAAAAATTATTTTTATTTATTTTTACTATATTTTGACTTAAATAAAAATCGATATATCTATTATATACATATTACTTATATAATATCTATAAGATATATATATATATATTTGTATCTTATTTTATAAATTTAAAATAAATTAAAATTTTGCAAAACAAAAAAGAAAATACAAAATTAAAAATTAAAACATAAAAATGTGAATACATTTAAAAATCCATAAAAATTATAATATAATTAAAACTCCACATAAGAACAAGAAAAATAAAAAATATGTTCATTATTATTAATTAGTGATAATTATCAGTTCAATTTGCTTCCAGTGTTCGACACTCTACACTACTTGCATTATACCTAGATCATTTTGCATATAATAGAATTTAACTCGCATACACATTCGGTTTTTCTATCTATTTATTTGTGGTTTATCTATTATTTGATTGAGGCTTTGGTCAGCACAACAATTGTCGGCCTAGCTTGTTAGCTAGGTTGATAGATTAGAACCATGTCAACAAATGGCATTATTATCGGGGAGCAATGCTTAGTGTATCTTGTTTATAGCTTGTTTATTTTCTTTCATGTGAATTTACTTTTATTTCTTTTTATCTATATAATTATTTATCTAGTTCTAATCTATTCTCTTTGTTGACCTTGAAGTCCAATGCACCTGAGCAAGGCAGAGGCCGGCTTATTCTTCATGAGCCAGTAGGAGAGAGCTTTAAAGCCGACATGAGACCAAGAAGAGCAAAGTAGCATAGAATAGTATAGTTTTTATTTTTCTTCGTGCGAGAGAAACATTTATAAATAATTGTAATATTTTGGCACTCAGATACTTAGACTCTTAGACCCATTTCATCCGGTGTTTATTCACATGGGGGGTCCAATCGGTTCCTATCTCCTTCTTTATTTATCCTCCCTATTTTCTCTTTATTTTATTTTGTTTTGTTCCTCAAGTTTTGAGTTTTCCATATTTACTTTCTTTGTTTTGTGTGCTGGCCTAGGATTATGTTCTTACTTGAGCCCGACGATACTTGGTCCAAATCCCCTAATATAATAATTATTCCTATAGAACTCATGTTTTGGACTTAGTCAAAAATAAATCGGTGCTTTTCGCAAATAGGACTTCCTGCTAGGAAGATTCTCATTTTCATTTTGCATGTAGGTTATATTTTATTTTCTATGTGCATATCATTGTGCATGTTGATTGATGGCTTCGGGTAAGTGTTTTTAAGTTGTGCATACGCCATTTATTTTCACGCATCAGCTTTTCTAAGTTCCTCCACTATTTTGGGACTTAGATTAAATAAAGGAATTTGAGAAATAGATAGGCGTAAATTTTTGAGAATACTCCAAAAAAAGTGATAACAAATAAAATCAGGATTGTTAACTCCACTTGACTGTAAAAGTAATAGATTCATTGTTTTGGGGAGAGCAACCCCCTCATCAGGCGCAGGTACCCTCCTAACTGAGTGAGGCATGCACACTTAAGGATTAGAGCTCTAAGCCTTGAACTCGTGCTCTAAGCGCTTGGACCTACTCTTTGGTTCTGATATTGCTACAAGCACATGCCTCATACCTTAATTAAGTGATCTTGCATTAAAGTTGGTGTGCACCACCGCTCGAACACGGTCCAATCTTGGAGACTATACCTGAGAGCTTGATTTAGAGAACTGTCTGAATCACCTAACTGTTATATCTAAAAGATAAAAGATCAAACTCTGACGATCGCCACTGTCTGAGTAGGTGAATTAAGAGTTTTCTTTGTGTTTAATTGTGTGTGTATCCGTTGTGTTACACCTTCAAGTCTAGCGGCCTTCGAGTTTTTTTTCATTTAGGTCCTTTCATGTTTTCTTGTGTCATATTGGTGGGCCAACCAAATTTTGCTGTTTCCTTCTCATTTAACCCATATTACCCTCATTCCTCTAGTCTGATCAGAATAACTCTCTTCTTGAACCACAATTTTACCCTATCTGATATGAGATCGATCCCCGTATGGTCAATGTATTGTCTGGTATGGTGTTCCATACTCACCTGCCCCCCTTTGTTCCCACTCGTATCATATTCTCTTTCTCCGGGGCATGCTATGTTACTAGCTGGAGCCCGTGGTTGGGATACTACTTATATTGAACTGGGTGATTCTCAGTCTAGAATGGGAGTGCAATTTTTGGGACATGCATGCCCAGATCCGTGTGATGAGCTTCTTGATGAATTAGTGAATGAGCACCAATCATGAGAAATTACCGATTTAACAAATCTGCATAGGATGATGACAACCTTGGAAAGCTTCAAATTTTACATATCTGTCCAACTACCATTGTTGTTTCATCCGTCCTACGAGCCGGTGCATTTTGTGTGTCATGAACTTCCTCGTCCCATTACTCTGAGGCACTTTCTAGGTCCCGAGGAATATCTTGAGCCATTACAACATCTGAAGCTATATGAGGGCGATGATTTGGATTTCTGTGATTTAGATAGACCACATATGAGCCTTTTGTCCTCTTGATTGATGATATTGATATTTTTTTTGAGGAACAGATAGATGCTAGCATTGCCCTCGCCACCAGCAAGTTCGCATTACTACCAGAGGGTTATCTACATGAGGATGTAACATTTTCTAGACACCCCGATTCACTTCCTGATTGTACATCCGATCTATCGGATCATGAAATCGAGTCGTCTGAGTTCTCTCTCCTTGATGACCCTTGCAAGGATGAGCCCTGCTTTGAGATATTCAATGATCTCTCTTACCTATCCCTACAATGTGCATCAGATATCCACTCTGAGCATGATTCTCCCGATCTTGTCCTGTATATCTTTTTCAGACGATGATTGACGTGGAGGATTCTATCATTGATCCTTCTTTCTGCATGTTTGATTGTATTGGTTTCATCCACCTACTCTATATAGACTACAACCCGATGTTTTTTTATGCTACAGGTTCCCATTATAGTTGTCTATTCTATTTGGCTGCTAGCCGACAGCCACATGATTGCATATTCAGGTGTTTTATTGTTTGTTGAGTCCATTGTGGTTCTCACACTTTGATCACAACATGAGTAAGCCATTCACTTTATAGATGTTGTCCTGAACCTTGATGCATTGTTAAACTAGCATTTGCGCTCAGCTAGGGGCATAAACTCTAATGCTTGTTGAGAGGCACCCCAACATTATCTATCGTTTGTATATACATGTTTCATCTTTTTACTCTTTTTCTCTTCCGATTATCTTGCATCCCAGGTCTCGCTTAGGATTTTTATGGATATAGGTAGGATGTAATTTACCCTAAGTATAGGGGGTGCAAGAACTATGTTATTCATATCTGTTTTATTTCATTACTCTGGTCGTTTCTTGTACTTAAAGATCCTTTACCCCCTAGGTATAGGGGGAGTGATGTGTTCATTCTTTTGTAGTTGTTTTTTCCCTCACTTGTCTTCAAACTTGTTGATAACTTTTTTCTATTCTTAGGGATATGTTTCCCTAAGTATAGGGGGAGTCAAGCCAAGTCATTGATTTTCATAAATTCTAATCCTCGATCGTCCCCGCTTGTATACATGCTAACTATTTAGGATTAGTTGATCCTAAGTATGGGGGGACAATCAACTTCTTATTCCTTTCTTTGAGTCGTTATAGTATAGACTTTTCTATACTTAGCATGAGTTATATCTTCCTTTACTGCTCTTTGATCACCATGAGGACATAGTTCCAGCTAAGTATATGGAGGTCGTATATATGGTGTATATATGTTAGCCAAAACTCATACTTTCTGTATTTTAAATAATATGGCAAACAAACTATATTGGGTAAGGTTATATAATAAATCAATAAAAAGGAAACTCTTGTAAATATGTGTAAATATTTTTGAAAAATATTTGTAAAAATTGGCTTGAAATTAATTTGCAAATAATTTTGAAAAGCGGTTGTAAAATATTTTTGAAAAACCTTTTGAAAACCTTTGAAAAAACATTATAAAATATTTTTAAATCATTTCAAAAATAATCTCTTTATAAAATATTTGTAAAAAGTTTATAAAAATTATTTATGAAAATGTTTTTGAGAAATCCTTTGTAACTTTTTGCAAAACAAGTTTTCAAAATGTTTGAAAAATGTTTGCAAAAAATATTTTCAAATTATTTCGAAAAACCTATAGATAATATCCTTGTAAAAATTCCTCAAATAAAACATGTATACACAAGTATAAAAATTCATTATAAACTTGTATAAAAAACCTATACATAACTTTTCTAAAATTCTTTATTAATATATAAATCCTCTATGAATATGTACATACCACTTGTAAATATGTGAATGCATTCAACTCACTAATCCTTTTTCGAAAATCTTTAAAATTTGAAAAAAATCAAAACTCCATAAAAGTTGCAATGATTTTAAAAAATTCATAAAAAAGTTCAAAACCAGAAAATTTATTTCAAAAAAATATATTTTTTACATCCCATAAGGATTCTTCATAATGATTTCGATAATTCAACTAGTCTAAATAAAATCTAAAGGTTGGAGCTTGGTCTAGATCTTAATCCACTTAAATTCACAAGAACCTTATATGAATTGGAATTAAGACTTTTCATATCAATGGGGCTTGATTCTTTGAGTCCACAAAATTATGTTCACACGCCATCTTGACCAGCATAAGTAGAGTTTTTCAAAGTGCACGTATGACTCTTGTTGATAATGATCTAACTTGGAGAAGCACTCTGTGTTGAGCTCAACTCTGATGAGGTGGTGAGGGCCTGATTTTTTGGCTATTGAAGCCAATATGTGGAAACATACGTCGCCCCAAGTGGTGGCCAGTGCCCCTCAACTCGATCTAGTGGCATGGATGCCTAAAGAAGGATGTTGTGGGTTGCAATAAAGTTTCAAAAGAGGGATAGTCTACTGGCTTGAGAAGAAACATTCATTATGAAAGTGATGTTGTATATAGTACAAAAAAATGCAAAATAAAAACTCCAAAAGAATAGACATGGAAAAAGTCAATGAAAAATCAATCCTGTAAGAGTAACTATTCAATAAGTAAGGCTTATAGGTCAAAGTCAAAATCTCAAGGTTTCCTGTAGTTGGAGACTTGGCTACACTAGTCAATCTCTGAAGGATATGTGAATACACTTGTCACTTATTCTAACATGGTCATTGAGGCGACCCAGAAAGAGGATTGTGGAACTTAAGGATTGTTAAGTTTTACATCATATTCCCAATAATTTTCTGAACACATTAATAATCCAAAGGTATTTACTGAACTTCAAACTTCTATTTTGTGAAGATAAGTTTAAGAGTTATAATCATTCTACGTTCTTTAGTTTCCTTTTCTTTATTTTTCGCTTTTCCATTACTTATTTTCTAATAAGTGTTTTCTAAGGACTAGCAAATGTTAGTATAGGGGAGTGATGAATTACCATTTATCTACATTTATTCTTTCATTTTGTATTTAAATACTTAGCAAAACACCTATAAATACAACTAACTTTTACAAATTAACATCTAACATTCATATGTAATTACTATGTAATTAATACATAAACAACTGTTAAATCCGAAATTATAGAATAAAGAAAACAGAAAAATAAATGCAGTATCAAAGATACTGAATGATCCTTGACCCCAAGACCAAGTCAATATTGACTAGGTCGATAAGGAATAAAATAGGGGGAGATAAGGGCCAACATACTGTAGAAATCCTATTCTTTAGTTTGTAAATAGGTCATTTTTATACTATTTTATTTACACTCATAATCACCACAAATAACAAAGTTTTCAACATGAATCTTGTACATATAAATATATAGAAAATTACAAAAATAATAGCCAATAAAAAATATGCACATTGCAACTTTTACACACAGATGAAAAGCCGTAAATCGACCTTCACATACCAATATCTCTTCCGTATAAACTCCAATTTAACCAAACACACTCTATTGTATTTAAATTAATTTATCTATCTAATGAAGGAGGTTTCATTAAAAAAGGAGTTAAGATACAAAAGCTATCTTTCTGTAGCCCTATTGCAATGGGAATATGTATATATAAAAAATGCATTTTAATTCTTTATAATTTTGAGTTCTTTAAATTTTTAAATAATTGTATATATTATGTAATACATATTAAAAATACAAACATACATTAAAAAATAAATAAAAATACCTAAATAAATAATATAATAAAATAAAATATATAGGTATATTATAGTTATAATGCATGTACTGTATTTACGCAAACATGTAAATAAAATCATAAAAATAAAACAAAATACCTAAATAAGTACTTAATAAGATTATAAATATAAAATATGTAAATATGATAATAAGTATTAAACGTAAAAAATAAAATTAAATATAAAAAATATAGGTATATGTACCTATAAATATACATGTAAAAATTAACGCCTAACAAATGATGTTGTAAAAATATTAATTTTATAAATATTCGGGCTGAGGTCACCCGAAGAGGGGCCTACGACTGTTGACCACCTGGTCAACAATCCCTCCCACACGACCTACCCTCTGAGTTTTATTAGAATGCATGACTTCCCTTATTCTCTCATTTCCCACTCTTCCTCCACACCTTCTTCCACCTCAAGCTCCTCACGTATTTGATCTGACCACATCCCTTTCTCATGACATGCCTCTATTTCTCACCAACCCCACTTCTTCCTCACGGAAACTTCCTTACAAGATCGACCTCCACCATGTGTTGAGCCCTATTTCCCCTAGATTCTTTAGCTCGAGGTACAAATTCATGACATGAGCTTGATATTACCGATTTGTGGCGTGGAAAGGGAAGGACGACATGATATCCCCTTCGTTAGAGCTTATCTCTGATGACGGCGCTTCCAGGTCAGCTTTGATCAATTAAGACATAGTTAGGTAGTCTTCTTTCCGCATATCATTCCATCTTTTATTTCTGCATTTTATTTGATGTATTTTCATACTTTGTTAGCTTAGATTCCAAGTTTAGTGTTCGTTGGAGCACTATGCTCTGATCACTGTCTCACCTTGTCTTCACCACCGTTGCAACCATAAACCACCTCTCCAGCTTCCCCTTCACATTCTCCATACTCCACTTTACCTAGAACACCTTGATTCACCTCTAAATCAAGCCACTAATCTCCCTCCACAACTCATCATCCGAGATCTTCCATTCACCTCCTCCTTCGCTCTTTTCCGCCCAATAAAAGCCCATGAAGCATCGCATATGTTTCATCGATATTCTTAGGCATGTACCAGCTCTTGAGGACCCCATCTGAGGGGTGATCGAGTTCAGCCATGCATCTCTAGGAGCCCAAGCTTCCTTGAACTAGAGGCCTCCTCCAATGAGGACTGGACCCATTTAAGTGCACCTAAAAATGAGCGTGGCCTCCAGGCGTCTTTTGCATCCATTAACATCTCCAGTGACCGTAGGATGATGGAGATCCAGCCCGAGGAAGCTCACCCAGGTAGAGCTTCTTCCATGCTCTTGAAAAACTTCTCTACCTCGTTGGATCGAGAGCACCTCCCATACACAACAACCACCATTCGATGATGGAGCCCCATAGATTCATTTGATGATAGGATTTGATCTGTTGATCGTTGAAGGGGTACAATCGAATCCAAGTCGTTCTGCGTTAAGTGGATTCTTATTGGCCATTGGATCACACACGGATATGGGTAGTTTACATCTGACCCCTCTCATCTTTTGTCCTTTATGTTTTTAGTATTGTAAACACTAACTGTAGTATTATCTTATTTGGATATTTTGCACCAAGGACCTGTAGCTTTCTTGTATTTGCAATTTAGTCCAACTTCGTATGCCACGCGTGGTCCACATGTGTAGTGCTTTAGTGGATTATTTGCTTACGTAATATTTAATTTGTGACATATGTTATTAAATGAATTTATAGTTTTTATTAATTGCAAATAGGTCCCTATAACTGCAACATTTTTATTTTGTATAAATTGTTCATTTTAAATATTTTTATTACTCTAAAAATGTTGGGAAAATTGTGTTAAGTGTCTGATACCATGCTTAACCTTGCATATCTTCTTTTGGAATTTTAACTCATTTTCCTAATTTCTATAAATATAAAACAAGCATTTTTCCCTGTTTAACTATCAAAAAAGTCCTAAAAAATATAAATCTTCTCCGAAAATTCCAACAAATATATTATCTATATTATACTATCTTCTATCACGTATCCAAAAATCACTAAAAATATAAAATGTAAAACATAAAAATAAAAAACTACACTCCTTATAAAAAATATCAAAAGTTATCAAAAATTATCTAAAAAAATTATAACATTTTTTCATATTTTCTGTATTATGTATACTATATATTAAAAATAGTTTTAAAGTTAATTTTGGACTTGTATCTATTTAGTAAAATCAAAACAATATCAGATATTCATTATATTCACTATTTTATATATATTAATTAATAAAAATACCTAACATTGTTGTAAAAAATTCTCCAAAAATTACTAAAATATAACAAAATATAAAAAAGATAAAAACATTTTATGTTCTTTATTTTGTCTATTTTTTAACTTAAATTAATATCTATATATCTATATTATCTATTATATTTATATTACTTATATAATATCTATGATATATATAATATATATCTTATTTTAAAATAAAAAGGAATTAAAACTTTGTAAAATTAAAATGAAAATACAAAATTAAAAACATAAAAAATATATAAAAAATTAAAATCCGTAAAAACAGATAATATAATTAAAAGCCTACATAAAAACAAGAAAAACAAAAAAAATATACATGTGTATATTATTATTAATTATTAATAATTAATAATCACTACCTTCGTTTACTCTCAATGTTCAACACTCTACACTACTTGTACTATACACATATTTTGTAGAGTTATAATAAATTTTAACTCACATCCACTTTTGATTTATCTGTCTATTTATTTGTGGGTTATATGATGTTGATTGAGGCTTTTGTCGACACAACGATCATCTGCCTAGCTTGTTAGGTTGACAGATCTGAGCCTTGTCAACACCCCCATTGCCTTCCGACTCGCGAGAGTATAGAATTCAAACATATGCCATTTAATGTTTTTTCCCTATTACTTCTTTAATGCTAATGTACAGATGTGACTTACAGAATTGAGAAACGGTGAAATTCAATACGAAGCATGCATTTATAAGCTTTGTTAGATGGAAGCCTTGTAGGCAACGATTTGTACTTTACCATATTGTGGGTAGTGGTTGTTGAGTTATGTTTGTTTTTAGATGGGTAAATGGATCTATGAATGAGAGACCTTTTATACATTGTCTTATATATTATACTCTGTCATCTCCCCACATTGTAAATCATTATGTGAAGAGTGCCCAAAACTTCATTGTGGGAGATTAGGATTTGTGTGCCTCTATGGTTGTAGGGTTTCCACATAAATATTTATCTTCTTCTTCGTGGGTCTTTTTCTTTGTGGTTTGTTTGCTCGTCTTCAAGCCTCGTAGAGGCATTTGATGTGTCCTTTTTTTGGCTTTTAAGATGTTTTATTTTTTTTGTCATAAAATACAATATAAGGATTAATATATGCACATATGTATACATTCTCATGTTATCTTTTTTTTCTTCTTTTCTACTTTTATGCATTTTTGTCGTTAATATCATGTCTCGTAGAGGCATTTTGTTCATTTATATGAATCATATTTAAAAGAATTTGAAATTAACTGGCATTACATGCATTAAATAAAAGTTTAATACAAGATGCAAAAATATGGTAAATGAATCATATTCATCAACGTTGCGAAGGAGGATGCCGGTGGTACCATTAGGTAAGCTTCAACTTGTAGAGAAAGACTTTGAGAAAAATACATGATGCACTTTCACAAAGATCTGTTCACATGTTGTAAAGATCTCAACCTTACGAAAATGTGAAGCATTGTTGAAACTAAGGATCTGAGGCTGGAGTAGTTGAATGTCAAGATGAAATTTCTCCATGGAGATCTTAAGGAGGACATCTTGTCATGTCCTGATCCCCTGTGCCGAACACGATCGAGTTTGATCGACACATGATGCTTATAACCTACTGCCCAACAATTTAACAAGGAAAGAACGCAAAATAGAGCAGAAAATCTGATTCCCAAACATCCCAATAAAATTACAAATACATACAAAAATAGATATATGGAGAGATATGCATAATAAAACTATAATGATGTATTTCCATAAACTTTCCCATCATGTTTTCTCCTACAAGGTTGTACAAAAAGGAAAGTTTGCATGTTAACCACCATCCACCTCTAAACTAACGAGGTTAAGAAATCAAATGTGTTCATAATAATAAGGAATTAGATAAAGTTACATCCCCAATTGTGATCGTCGAAAAATAAACAAAAATCTTTTACGGAGTAAGCATCTTCTCATTATTCATCGTCATGAGGTGGCAGATGTCGGCGATGATGCGGATTATTCTTTCCAACCTCGAAGCGAGATTGGTCATCACAGTTATTATTTTCAAATGCATGACGAGAATCATATCTTATTCTCCTTGGATGTGATACAGGTAAGTGATGCTCGTCTCGCTATCTTCTCGCGGGGTCGCGGACATAACGGTTGGTGGGAGAATTGGGTGTGTCGACACTGAACGTGGGCGGAGCTGGCGTCGAGGTGGTTGTGTGGACTTTTGTGTAGTGATGCGAGTCTTGACCATCATCTGAGTTGGTTTGTCAATTAAGGACACGAGCTGCTCAACGAGGACATATAAGTGACATAACTAGGATGAAAACTAGTAGTTTATATTCTACGAACAATAGAGGCCTTCTTTTCTCTTTTTCTTTTTTTCCTCTTTTTCCTTCTTCGATGTTTAATCAATCCATATTAACTTTTCTTCCATTACCAATCTTCACAATATTAGTTGTGATAGTTGTTATTGTACATATTGTGTAATTCATCTCAGGATTTTTCTAATGGTTAAGATAACCTATAACTAGTATGTACCCTAACCTGCTAGCGGTCTCTTTAAATGGTAACCCTCAAGTGTAAAGCACATGCCCATTACTTGGATGGAGTGAGAAGTCGACACTTCTCGAGTGAGTATATCCATAGCCACTCCTTGTTTACTTTTCAGGCATGTAATTTTCTTGTGATTTATCATGGATTAATATCCGGTCGGTCACCTCTTCTTATGCTATACCATGAGTTCCGATCCGAAGGATCTACCCTGACTAGTAGGGTGGGGAGTCCAAATTATCTCTTGTTTCACTCTTATTTTCTTTCACATGTTTTTCATATTTTAGCATCCTAAGGTTCTATCCTAAAATCAAATACATCTCCCAATATAGATGATTCCCATGGAATTTCCCATGTGTCCTCATATTATCTTAACATTTAGATATCCATGCGATTTATAAATAGTAACTAAATAGATAATCAACTCAGCATAAGAAACGATAAAAATGTTATTTAAATCAAGGAAATCCTCACCTCTGATATGAGTAGTCTCTACGATTCTAGAACAATCTGTCTGAGTCTGACTTTGCTGCAAGTATAAATAGGATTACATTATGATAAACTAAACCATTGGAGAATGGGAAATTAAATAGTAAAAAATCTACGTGGGATCTTAATCCCTTATCCATGTTCGTTCATCTTTCATCATGTTTTTTTCTTTTTCCTCAAAAGGATAATCCAATATAATTTGTAAATGCCCTCCCAACAATCCTCTCATTTTCCAAGATCCAATGTCATATTATTGAGATCCCTCCTCCAATCCACTACTTTTCATAAAAACATGTTCCATATACTTAAAGTAGATATGTTCTATGGTGGAAAAATCTCCGAATTTAAGATGGTCTTCTTAAATCCACATAAAAAAGCAAGTTTTTTCATCATTATTTACATCCATACACCTATCTCTCATAATCATCATCACTTTCCATCTTTTCTTCCATTAAACTTTTCAAAAACTACAATACTTATAACATTACTCATTTCATCATTTATTTTTCATCTCAATTAGTCAACTTCTAGCTATCAAACTAATCACACACATCCACACACTTATCCCTTCTATATGGTAGCTTTTCACCATAGAATCTCTTCCATTCATCTTCAATTCTCTTACTCAAATAGATCATTATTCACTTTTAAGCTATTCTACTCACTAAAATCAACATATCCTAATGATCATCACATAATCAACAAAAAAGTATGCTATTCTACCATCAATCATATACAAAAGTTAAGGAAAACATACATGCAAACTCAAAATCAGCATGCAGTGCATAAAATTTGAAACACGATAAATCATCATTATAAGTTTTCAAATGAAAACTAAATCTCATTTCTAACGCCATTCACCACCATCCTTTCCAACAATACAAATATCCCCACTGATTTTTTGTTCCAAGTTATATCCATCCATCACATATTTTCACATAAAAACGAGATCACATGCTACTCCCATAACACTAGGCAAAAATTCGAAATTTTATCTCACATTTTATCACAACCTAAAGCCATATCAAAATATAACCCAATAATCACTCAAGAATCAACACCATCTGCACACTTTACTCAAAAGAAAATAGAAGAGATGGAGTCTAGATCCATTACTTATCTTCTTCTCATCCTTTTTTCCCTTTTCTTTTCTCCTCTTTTCGCCTTCTCTCCCTCTATGCTAGGCAGAATTGACAAGGGCTCTAAAAATAGGATTCTCGAGTCCCCACTCCCCCTTTACTAATTATATGGGAAAGTTGCAAGGATACCCTCGCAACTTTCCCAAATCAATGATACTTTTTTTGTTGTAACACATCTATATGCCACAACCATAGTATGTGCCAATTAGGAAAGAAGACATGGTAGATTAGCTTAAAAAATTCTTTATGACCTAAAGCAGCCGCTGCGACAATGATACAAAAAGATTTGATGATTTCACAAAAATTATAAGATTTCACGATTGTCATGATGATCCATTGTTGTTTCTTCAAGAAGTTTTATGCTTCTTACATCTTTCTACTATTGTTCGTAGAAGACATGTCTGTTGTAGGCTCTAGCAGGGAAGAGATAGAAAATATCAAGGTAACTTTGTTTAAGGAGTTTAAAATGAAGGACCTAGATCATGCAAAAGAAAACAAAAGGATAGTTGAGATTGCCTCAATTGGAGTACTAGAGAGGTTTCATATGAAAGATGCAAAGCCTATTCAAATAACCTTTGGGAGTAGTTGAAGATTTTCAAAAGGCAAAAAACCTGCATGAAGGAGGAGTATGTGTACATGTTTAAAGTACCATACCAATCTGTTGTTGATAGTTTAATGTATGCAATTGCTGCATAAGACATCTCCCATGCTCTGGGAGTTGCGAGAATATTCATAGTAAATCTTAATAAGGTGCACTGAGAAGATATGAAATGGATGTTGCAACATCTATGAGGTATTTCTGACATGGAATTATGTTGTGAATATATGGGAATTTGTGTTTAAGATTCTAATGTTGTGAATATATGGGAATTTGTGTTTAAGATTCTACGGACTCAAATTTTGCATGATAATTCAATGGAAGGAGAGGCACAAAAGTACATATTTTCACCTTAGGGATTGGTTCCATAAAAGAGATTTCGAGATTATAAAAGATAATAACAATCTCAACCACAAAGGTAGAATATCTGATAACAAGTGATGAAGGTTGTAAGGAAATGACGTGGTAGAAGGGTTTGATGAAAGAATTGAATAAATAAAATTAAAATTGTCAATTATTTGTTGAAAGTAATGCAATGGAAAATTCAGTTGATATGTTCACGAAGTGCATTATAATGGAGAAGCTAAAGACATGCTCAGTTTCTATTGATCTTCAAGCATGGAATACAAGAGAAAGCATACACCAAGATATTTAATTAATGGTGACAAAAACATGAAGTCAATGCCACAACATGTATTAAATCAACCTTCAAACGAGAGATTATTGGGATTTTATTTGTTAACACTAATTATTTGATAACAGATGAAGAGAAACGTTGACATAGTTGATCATCCTTTTCCTTTGTAATGGGCAAAGAGCTAGTAGGGGAGATTGTTGAGGTGATCGATCCTCCTCTTACCTTATGATTGGTTGAGAGCTGATATAAATGATTGTGGTATGTTATGAGTATTTTTTGCACTATAAATAATACTTGGGGCAACCGAGTATTATACTCTTAATATATTCAATAGAGTGTGTGGTGTGAGCAAGTGGAGTAAGCACATTACTAAACAACTATAAATTCTTATTTTTTTCTTGCAATTGTGTGATTTTCTTATTTAGTCATTATTCTATTTGAGTGTTGTTTGATCAGATAAATTCCCAACAACTCCAACATATCTTTAGTACATATATACATGTAATATCAACGAACTTGCGGTCAATCTTTTCCCTATATCTTAGGGTCAATCTTTTCCCTATATCTTCACCTGACCACCACTTTTCTCGCTCCACAACAACTATGCACTCCTTATTCTTTTTGCATATCTCACACAATCTATCCTCATTTATTGGTGAATAGTTAATTTTCAATATTTTCACCCAATACACATATCCTCAAATACCCATTCACCCTCATTGTTTAGTCACTATATAGGCATCTTTAATTGCTCTTGTTTCTTATATATGATGCCATTCTAAAAATAGTTATTTAGGCTATCCTGGACCTAGACATGTTAATTTGTTTAGGTCGGGATGTGGGCGAGAGAAAAATCCAATGTTGTCTATTAAATTAAATAGGCTTGGGCCAAGTCATCTTCGACCCTAACGAACCCGCCATGATGCCTAGTAGTCAATGACCCCATAGTACTTCACTCCCTCCCTAACCTACATGCCTCTACAATTTAATCACCTAGAAGTAACATCTCCCATGTTCCTCCATCATCAACGGCCCATTAGAACAAAAATCATGAAGGAGACTTCCAAGGGGATAGGAGATCTTCAGAGACGATCAATGGGAAAGTAATATGCAAAAAAAGGAAAGGAAGGCCCTAAATATAAATATATTTATAACATCTAAGTTATCCTATGAACATCTGAAGCACTTGCTTGGATGTCTTCTAGTTCAAGCCTTTGTTTTGCAATACAACATCTAAGTTGTACTATGATAAATGGTTACATCATGATTATAACATCCACGGTCTCTATCACAATATTTATCTCTTTCTTGTCTCTCACTCAAACTTATCGAAAAACCTTCTCTTATCCCTCCATCTAAAGATTAAATAGTTGAAATTGTGGCATAGACAAAGGGGATCTAAATCTCTCCATCATCCACAACTGATATTTGAATGCAATAGGCAGATCAACTTAATCCAACCAGTTTAAACCTGCAAAAAAAATAAATTCCGTTGCCGGGACTTGAACCCGGGTCGCTCGGGTGAGAGCCGAGTATCCTAACCAACTAGACTACAACGGATTCCATTTAACAATGAAACATTGCAATTCATAACACAAGACCATCAAACAACGCATAGCATGAGGGCTATGTGGGCTATGTTGTATTTCCGCCCACGCCACGTTATTGGAACAAGTTATTATCCTTGCCTCAAATAACTCGGGTATGTGAAAATATGTCAAACAACATACATGAAATACAGGATACATCTTTTGATTTCCATCAGGGGAGCCAACCGGGGATGAACGTGTTCGAACTCGGCCCAGGAACTGTCATCTGATCTGTAGGGAACCTGTGTGCAACAACATGTCGTTCCAATATCAGAGATATGGGATGGATTGCATGTCCAATTACTATCTCAACAAAAAAGGAGTCCGAGTTCAGCTATAGGGCTAACCCAATCTGTAGCGTCGGCTCACACTGCAATGGGTGGAAGAATCCGTCGCCCGCGGGCTGCTGCGCCTGCCGTTCATACTCCAGTGCGGCCTGGGCCTGGGACTCCCACATTCCCTGTTGGCTCGCATAAGCACTTTCTTCCAACTGTTCAGAAACGAATTAACAGTACGTTATTAGGGAGAAGTGGCGTCTTAGTAGTGAACCTATATATCATGTATATGGCAAGGATCAGTATTTCTTGTCTTGGATCCTTAATATGGTTCAACGGATTGTTATGCTCCATGCACTCATCATGCGAAAATTTAAAAAAAAATCTGAAATTGGGCTAAAAGATTGGCCTAGCTATTTCCCACTGATTTTTTCGTGTCCGTTCAAAACAAATATGCATACCCTTCTTCTAAGCGCCTTGTTTGCTTCACATAGCACCTGCTCCTGTACCACCCAAACGGCAAGGTTTCATAAGCAGCACAAATCATGATGACACATATGACAATACAATATTGTAATAGAAAGACCACCATACCCTTTTTTGCAGATCCGTTAGCTGATCCAGCATCAATTGAGTCTGTAAAGGAAATTTACCAGCGTCAAGTAGAATCCACCTATCTTAGTTCAGAGCCTAGAAGTGTAGCGAGAACATGAACATCTACGAAAACCAAAAAAACAAGAGCACGGATCCTCTGCAGTATTGCAGAGACCGGAGAGGACGTCCCGGGCCGTTGATCATGATCGAGTGGTTCACATGAAATCTAGGTATTTTTGAACCCTTACCGTATGAATCGCTCGATCATGATCAAGTGGCTCAGGACAACCTCCCTTTTACAGCCGTTCTATGCAGTACTGCATAGCATCCGTGCTCAAAAAGCAAACCCTGTTCCCTCACTCAAGTAAGTACTGTCCAATGTCTGTTTGCAATGACAGAAAACGTGATTCTTGTCATCTTTTTCATATAGATTAGTTATAGGTTGGTATTAATTACCTTCCACTCTATTAGATGTAGTTCTTTTTATCAAAGGTGTGGGCACAAATATATCGGATCATATTCCAAGGATTAACAAAAGTAAGACCATTTCTTCGTTCATCGTAGCCGTATTAGTGCATGCAGAAAACGCACCCTTTGCGATCTGATTTGCCTCAGAGATGAGTCCATCTGCCTCTCAAGTTGTTCGAGCTCCTTGCTGCTCAATTGTCCTAGATCTTCTCCTAACAGGTTCCTGCATGGTGGCAAAAATATATATGATGAATTTTAGAAGGAAGCTACAGTATTTGACTGTGCCTTGGATCATTGATTAGGGAACAAATATGAAACTTCATCGAGAAAGCTGATAAGTAAATTAATATTGAGTACCTCTGCGTTCTCTGCAAGGCCTCCACACGTGCCTTGAGTCGCAGATACTCCTGGTGGCTACTCTGATCACATAATCAATCATATTTATCAGCTTCTAAGATAGTACAAGGTTTACCAGGAGTGTCCACCATGTTCTGAGTGTTGTAAATATCTCTTTATTTGTTTATGCATTCTAGATCATCTTCTTATTATGCGAGGTAAAGTCTTGCATGCAAGTTTCTAATAAAAAGAAGTTTATAAATTTCAATCATTCCTTGTGTAATTATCTTTATTCACCTCTCCCAAAAATTCATCATACCAATCATCAATCTTCCGCACTACCAACAAATTTGATATTAAAGGAATCATACTTACACCATTGTTGAAGCCTCTTTTTGAATCTCATCATGACATCCACACCTCCAACACATTGTTATTCAACTATACACAGAGGTACATTCGTATCTTTGATTGAGAAGGTTATGTCTATTAGAGTCTTCACCTAAATTTATGGGAGGAGATACATGAAGATTTTGGGAGCCAAAAGATGCTAATACCATGTTAAGTGGAGGAAAAAAGAAAGAGCTCAAGGAGATTAAGAATAAAGATACAAATGATATTCTATCCATCTAACATGACTAAGCAAATCTATCTTTCTTGCATTTTTGAAGCCACTAATTGCAAAAAAAGAACATATATTTTGAAAAAAAAGAAGATCTACCAAGGTAGTTTGTATAAACTTTAATATATCGAGAATTTGGATAACTTCTTAATTAAAGAATGTGAAACCGACAAGATTCCTTCTTAAAACTTCTATTGTTACAGCTCAAATTCAGATTTATAGATATACTATTATTACTAAAAAAGAAAATAATTAAAAGGTATTAAAATCTAACCTGCTAAATTCAATTATTTTTCAAAAAAGTTTTAACATATATCATAACTCTACATAGATGAACTAATGAGATTACTTGAAGCATATTAGTAAAGAATCATTATATTTAACACTAAACCTTTGAGGCAAGCATTTCAAATAAAAATGAGCATTTAGAAAGCCCCAAACAGAAATCATGATAAGTAACAACGGAGGCAATATATAAAGATATCCGAATAATCGGAACTATGAATTCTACAAAGGTTAAGGTAATTGAAAATAAAGAGGATGATACAATAAAAAAGCTTTAGATACAAAAAATCATTTATTACATTATTTGTAAAAAATCATTATAAATCAAAGAATTATAAATTCTGATGCATAAAATGCAAGATTTTGAATCATTCACAAAGGGATTTTTGGTTAAAATATTTTGAGCCGAATTATATTGCAAAAGGTGAAGCTTCTATTCTGTTGTTGTATCATAAAAAAAGTGTCTCAAAATATGTGGCATTTCGATAATGGGTGTAGTAATCATGTGACATGAACTAATTGTGCATTTATGAGCATTAAGAAAAAACATGAATAACAAGTTGAGAGAAGGAAAGCTGTAAAATGTTGAATGCAAGGGAATTAGTGCAGTTCAGACAAAGTAAGGAACTTATTAATTTATTCATGATATTATTTGTATTACCAATTTACCTGATAATCTACTAATGTGGGACAACTTATTAATATCGACTATTCTTTGAGTTTTAATACTAGAATATGCAAAATCTTCATTAAAAGAAGACAAATATTTGCAATCCGTATAATACCAATGCCTAAAAAAAGAAGATTATGCGCTAAAAGTTATAAAAGAAGATGATTCCCTTTTATGATATTCGAAATATGAACATGTAAATTTAAAGACATTGTGTTATTAAAGCAAAACAACTTGTTTATTGACCCAAATCAATAAAAAAGATTAAAATATATACAACTGATGCATATACATAGGGATGGATACCGGTTAAGGTTCTTGTTGGCTATACATGACCCATGTTCGTATAATACGTGGACTCTTGGTCGGGATAAATCATATGGGTCTTGCCAAGCAAGAACCATGGTTTGATCTCAACGCATACAATCATATGAGTCTATATTTTAGCCAAGACTTGACCAAATAAAAATATTAAGCTCGAACCGGTCTGGGTTACGAGGGTTGAGTTTTGGACTGTGTCAAGCCAGCCACGCTTAATGCTCATCCTTAGACACACATACACACGGAAAGCTACATTATCATTGAAAGAAAAAGATCTACTTAAGTCGATATATTGTAATGTTTATGGATCAATCTATATTTTGTTTTTAAATGGAATTAAATAGTTTCTCTTATTTGTTGATGATTATACTAGAATGATTTGAATTTACTCATTTTAGCTAAAATCTGAAGCCTTTTCTACTTTCATTAAGTTCGAAGTTTTTTTTGAAAATTGAAGTGGAACAAAAATACACATATTCTGAATAGAATGAGGATAATTTATTTCTAATAAATTTCAAGACTTCAGCATTGTTCAGAAATTAAGAAGGATTTAATAGAAAGATACACTTCTCAGAATTGAAAATAGAGTAGACGAAAGAGGAAATATAGCACTAGTTGAAATGGGAAGAAAAACAATAAAAAAACTCCGCGTCATCCTGATAGATTTTAGGTAGAAGTAGTAAATAATACCATTTATATTGAACAAATTTCCGAACAAAGTAATGCTAGATAAAATATTTTATGGTGCTCGGTACGAATGGAAGCCAAGGTTAATAATTTTGAAACCTTTGACTATTTTACTTATGCTTATAAACCAACTCGAGTCAAAGAAAAAAATAATGAAAAAAAAGGAAAAAAAGACATCTTGATTAAATATAGAAGTGACTCCAAAGCTTACAAACTATATAAGACCAAAGAAAAGTATTGATTAGATATAAAGATGTAATTTTTGATAAATCAACTTCATGAAAATGGAAAGATTCTATAATGTTGCAAGGACAAATTGTAGATGAAAAAGAAGATTCAAATGAGGAAAAACATTTTATCTTAGATCAAAGACCTGGTAGGTCAAATGACACCAACTTAAAGCATCACCAACCAAAAAAGTATCGTTTTAAGGAAATTTATGCATCAACTCCTATTGTGTGTTTCACACGTGAACCTCTGAAGATCGAAGAAACTATTAAAGAAAAGAGTCGAAGACATTATCTCGATATTCTGGAGTACAAAAAAATCATCTTTCTATAGAAACTGAACATAATTTTGTTTCAAATACAACATGCCATATTGAAATAGTTGAAGACATTTCAAGACAAAAATATATTGGCTCTTATAATGAAAAGGAATAAGGTCTTTCACATGAAAAGAATACATATTGATCGAAGTAGATATATTTACAAAAATATTCCTCTGCTATTTGTTACGAGTAGCTGAAGTAAACATGCACAAACATGATCAATCAAGTAAACATGAAACACATGGCTTAGGTTCACCCATAATTGGGCTACATCCTTGAGCTGCGACGATCGGTTTTCACTATTTGTGGAGAAAGAAGAATACAGAGGAGTTGAGAGACCTAACCCTATATAGTTTATATATATTTCTCCTGTACAAATGGACCCGGATGTAGACCCCACCCTAGTGGTAGAGTATGGTGGTAGGGGGAAACATACGATCCTTCAACTGGGTTCATATGAATATATGGTTAGGATTCGAGGAGTATCAATAATCTCTATCGTTAATTGAATCCTCTAAGAATTTTTGTCGTGTTTCATCGTCGCCAGCCCTTCCTTGGGGCTACTACCAATTGTCAACATTAAGCAAGACGAAATACTATCTCAACTTACTCCTAGGAGCCGTCTTTGTGAACATATCGATTGAAATATCTATTGCACGAACACCTTTATCCTCTTAAAAGGAATAAAGTGATATCTAACATTTCTATGTGTGGTCACCTCGTGATGCACTTGGTCCTTGGCTAAGCCATGGTCCTCTCATGATACACATGGTCCTTGCTAAGTATATTGCATGAGATTGTCGCAATATATAATAACATGATCCTATTGTAAACCGAAATCTCCAATTAATCCCTTCAGTCAATTGCCTTCCTTTGTAATGTCTGTCAAAGCCATATACTCTTCCTCCGCGGTAAACAAAGTAATTCATGACCATAAAGTAGTCTTCCAATGAATGACAGAACTCCTCAAAGTTAAGATGTAGCTTGTTATGGATCTCCTCCCATCAACATATGCATCATAGTCTATATCTGAATATCTTGCAACTAAACATTTTGAATTACTTTTATAAATGAGATCAATGACAAATGTTCCTCGTATACAGCAAAAAATTTCTTGATCTTCTCCTAATGTTCCTTGAATTCCACATGAATCTGCTAATGCTTACAACATAAGCAATATCTATTCTTGAGCATGTTATTGCATACATAAGACTCCTAATTGTGCTGGCATATGGAACACATGACATGCATTCCTTTTCTACGTTTGATTTGAGATACAAGAGAAATTGAAAGGTTAATAGTTGTGGTGGATGGAGTACCTAGGGGCTTGTATGTAGACATCCTAAATCTCACTACAACATTCTCAATGTAGTTCTTCTGAGATAAGAAATGTTTCCCTCTACACGATAGCCAATGATCTCCATCCCCAAATCTTCTCCATTTTACCAAAGTCCTTCATGTCAAAATCTGAACTTAGGATCTTCTTCATATTATCTACGACATTATTCTTCTTGGTAGCGATCAACATGTTATTGACATACAACCATAGAAGTTTTTCATTAATATTTCATATTGAGAAAGAGGACCCTAGGGCTACTTATGTAGATGGAGTCCTAGGGTTAGAGTTATATAGAGAATGATTCCTAGATAGTAAGGCTCCTTGAATACCTCTGGAATTAGGGTTTACAATTCAACTCTTAACACTTATCTTCAAAGTGGAGCATATATATAAATCATGCTCAACTTGTTGCAGCATTTCTCGAATTGCACATGCACGAATGGCTTGGGGAACATGCTTGTGGTTTGTTTTATGGATGCCATGATACATAGTATGAAACAACTCTCTTATACGAAACAACTCTCTCTTTATCAAATCTAGAGTGTAATGGCAGTCAACTTCCATTTATTTAGTACATCCATGGAACATGGGGTTGTTGACTATATGCATTGCCACACGGTTGTTGCATTTGAGTTCCATGATACTACTTGAAGAGATATGAAGAATTGTGAATACACATCAAATCCACACTAATTCTATGACAGCATGAGCCATGGCTCTATATTCACACTTAGCACTTGAGTGGGACACTACTGCTCGTTTCTTATTCCTCGAAGTGACCAGGTGATGAATCTCCATTTCATCATCTTTATTCATTTATTTTGTCCTTAAATCCCCGATAAAGTACATGTAAATATCATTGATTGGCATAAAATAACATTCATTATTTAACTTATAAATACTATAAATACATATATTTATAACCAAAATATTGACTTGGTGAATATTGACTTGGTCAACCGAGAATGAAGTAGGGGGATAGGTCCAATAATTGCACAAAAATACACACAAACCCTAATTTAATACCATGAAAATAGCCATTATGTTACCTATTTTATTTAAGGATTTTTACACCCATAACTTTGAGAAATTCTGTAATTACATTCATAACCATGCGTAATCGTGAATTATACTCAGGATCTCCAATAACTGTGTCTTTTTACACCTATAACATATGCAAGCTGAGTTCATTAACTCAACCAGAAAATTGAGTTAATCTAACATTTCCACAATCTAATGGTTGAGCTTAACCCAAAGTAAAAAAGAAAAAGGAAAAAAATTCATACCCCTTCTTCCTCCTACACATCCCCACCCCCACCACCGACCACCTCCTCCAATCCCTCCCACGTCGCCCTTCCTCCCCAAGCATGCCCCCTCCCCTGTCGAACCTCCTCCTCTTCCTCCTCAAGCACCCCCTGCGCCACCCTCCTCCTCCAGCATACCCCCTTACAACCCTCGTCCAGCGCGCCTCCTTGTCACCTTCCTCCAGCACGCCCCCTGTGCCGCCCTCCTCCTCCAGTGCCCCTCCCTCACTGTCCTCCTCTTCCAGTGTGTCCCCTTGCCACCCTCCTCCTCTAGTGCGCCTCCCTGCATCGCCCTCCTCCTCCAACGTGCCCCCTGCACTGCCCTCCTCCTCCAGCACCCCTCCCTCACCACCCTTCTCCTCCAGTGTGCCCCCTTGCCACCATCCTCCAGCGCACCATCTCACCTCACGTGTCCTTTCAATCCGAGGCATGTTAGTTGGGAAAGCATCATCATTCTACCTTTCCCTGTCGTTAGTTTCGAAGTAGTGGCTCCATTTTTTGAGTTGTTTCATATAGATATTTGGGGTCCCTGTCGTGTTTATGATCATCAGAGACACATGTTTTATCTAGTTGTGGTGGATGATTTCTCACGTCTATCTTGGGTCTTCTTATTAAAGAATAAATCTGAAGCTGGAGATATTATCAAAAATTCCAAAATGAAGTTCAAAATGTCTTTTCTGCCTCTGTGAAAATTGTGTGTACTGATAATGCCTTGGAATTATTTATCAAACCATGGGAATTATTTATCAAACCATGTATGCTTATACTTCCCAATAAAATGGTATTGTCAAAAGGAAGCATCGTCATTTGCTTGATGTTAATAGGACACTTCTCATTCAAAGTCGTGCTCCTCGCTCTTTTTGGGGCGATGCAGTTCTAACAACATGCTATCTTATTAATCTCATGCCCTCATCAATCCTAGGTGAGAAAATTCCTTTCTCACTTGCTTTTCCAGAAAAGGATTTATTCTCTCTTACTCCTCATGTATTTGGGTTTGTCGCATTTGTCCTCCAGCTATCTCTAGGTATTGACAAGCTCTCTCCTAGATCTGTCAAGTGTATCTTCGTTGGGTACTCTAGAACACAGAAAGGATACATGTGTTATGATCCAATACGCAGGAAGTACTACGTTAGTGTCGACATTACCTTTTTCAAGTCTGTGATGTATTTTACTCCTACAGGTGATTGGTTGATATCTTGAGATAATGATGATAACATATATATGTCACCACCACTATTATTGCCCACACCTCTACCATCACCACCTTCACCTCCTGTATCTGTCCTAGTTCCACCATTACCACACCACTATACACGTTGACCTGCATCTGCTCATGGACACCGCTCATCATCTAGCATGCTTGAGGTTTGTTCTGATAATCCAATTTCTAATGATGGGTCTAATAGTTTACTTGAGCAGAATTCTCCACACGGAACAGATGTAGAGGCTGCAGATTTGGATCTACCTATTGCTCTTCGGAAGCAGAAGCGAAGATGTGCGTCATACCCTATAGCTTTCATGGTCTCCTTTGATAGATTGACTGGTGATTTCAGGAAATTTGCAGTTGCATTATCAGTCGTGGAAATTCTGAGGAATTATCAAGAGGCCCTGAAGGACAGTCGGTGGTATTTGGCTATGAAAGAAGAGATGGATGCTCATTCGAGAGGCACGTGGATCTCTGTCCCAGCTCCTACTTGAGTGTCTACTGTGAGATGTAAATGGGTATTTACAGTTAAGCGAATGCAGATGGTAGCATCTGCAGATATAAAGCGCGCCTGGTTGCATGAGGTTTTACTCAGGCATACGGGGTAGATTATCTTGATACTTTTTGACCAGTTGCTCGTCATTCCACCTTACGGATTCTACTCTTTGTTGTTGTTATTCGAGATAGGACGTTATTTCAATTAGATGTCAAGAATGCATTTTTGTATGGTGACCTTCAAGAGGAAGTCTACATGCAACAACCACCTGGATTTGCTGTTAAGGGGGAGTGTCCACAGGTGTGTAGACTTCACAAGGCAATTTATGGCCTTAACAGAGTCCTAGAGCTTGGTTCCAGAAGCTCTCAGACTTATTTGAGAAATATGGGTACAAACGTTTAAATGCAGAACATTCCCTTTTTGTACAGAAAACATCCATAGGTACGGTTGCTATTATGGTGTATGTGAATGATATTCTCATTGCAGGGGATGACATACGGGGAATTGAGAAGGCCACAGAACTTCTGGGTCGAGAATTTATCACAAAGGATCTTGGCACCTTAGGTATTTTCTGAGACTGAAATTTGCCAGAAATCAACAAGGGCTTGTGATGACCTAGAGAAAATATGTCACTAACTTGCTAAGTGACACGGGTATGTTTGGAAGTCGACCTGCCACTACACCCATGGATCCAAGCATGAAACTATATGATGATGATACTGATGAGATTGATAGAAGGAGATAAAGGATCTGGTAGGAAAACTTCTTTATGTTACTATTACAAGACATGATATTTCCTTTGTTGTTAGTCGGGTAAGCCAGTTCATGGAGCAACCACGTCAGGTCCATATGGATGCTATACATATGATACTTAGGTATCTTAAATCATCTCCAGGCACATGTATACTATTTAAAAAGGTGAGGAGGTCACCATCTCAGCATGTGGAGACGCAGATTATGTAGGGTGCCCAAAGTATAGGAAATCCACCACTAGATTTGCTATATATGTTGGAGAGTCCCTTGTCTCATGGAGGAGCAAGAAGCAAACAGTTGTATCCATATCTAGTGTTGAGTCTGAATATAGGGCCATAGCCCAGGTTAGCACAGAGATGATGTGGGTTCGAGCTGTTCTTACAGATCTGTACATAGAGATTCCCTTTCCTATGGTACTATAATGTGAAAATCAGGCGGTTATATTTCTTGCAAATAAGTCAGCATTTCATGAGCGCGCCAAGCACATCGAAGTGGATTGTCACTATATACGGGACATGATTTAGAAGGGTTTTATTTTCACATCTCATGTCAGCTCAGGAAGTCAAACTGTGGATGTCTTCACCAAGGCCTTACTCAGAGGACCTTTCCAGAAGTGCCCATCCAAGCTGAGCATGATCGACATCTATGCTTCATCTTGAGTGGGAGTGTAGAAATATATGTATTTATGTTATTTGTTTTTATGGTTCGGACTGTTTCTTAATTTCCTGTACTTATGATTATCTTATGTAATTTACCCATAGGCTATTCTCCTATATAAGAGAGCCTAGGGTTCATGGAATAAACACTTTCCCTTATTTTCTCCAACTAAAATGATGTGTGATTATAGTTGTTGGAGAATGAGTTGCGACGCTCAAGCAAGGACAAATGATAATCACCCAATACTTCATCAAGATATCTCTCAATTAGATCTAGAGTCAAAAATTAGTGAGCCACAAATGTGGAGAATTATTTTCCTTGATTCGAGGTCAGAATACAATGCATTCGCCACTGCTATCTCCGGTTGTGCCACTCAGCCCACCTTGTTAGACTTTGAAAGTCTCTTAGTAAATCAAGAGACTTTAGCCAAGCAAATGATTGGTCTATCGGTGAAAGGTGGAGAATAAGAAATATTTAGTGATAATAAACGAGCAAAGCTACATGAGTTGTATCAATAAGACTCAACACCTTAGTGGAAGAAACATCCTTAGAGGAGTTTCAAGTCAAAGGGGGTTTCATATGGTCGATCACATAAGCCAAATGAATCTTTGAAGAAAAAGAATGAGGGGTGCTTCGTTTATGGGAAAAAGGGGCACTATGCACGTGACTGTATATTCCATAAAAAGCCAACAGAAAGTAATATCGTAACATCAAGCGATTAATCTGAAGATTTTTCAAAGGAAAATTCGAACGAGGAGGCCTCTATGGGAATTATGCAAGAAATAGACTTGGCCTTAGCAATAGAGATTCATGGAGAAGTGGATTATATCACCAATTGAATAATTGACTCTGGCTACTCAAACCACATGATCGAATATATAGAAAAGCTACAAAAGATGAGTGTATACAAAGGCAATCGAGTTGTTGTAACAGTCAACAACTCGAAGTTACCAATCATGCTTGCAAGGTCCGCAACAATTTCTCCATGATATAATTCAAAGAAGCTGAAGCTTGATCATGTTTATCATGTGACAGGTAAGAAGAAAAATCTTCTCTCCATTTCTGGATAACATCTGCTGGACAATATGTCATGTTTGGTCCCGAAGATGTTCATGTATATCAAACTTAAAGCTTTCAGATACTGCCATCATGAAATGGCGATGAGTGGAATCTATCAATGTTATGTCAACAGAATCTGCATATAGAGATAGAGTAAAGAAAAATGAGAGGGCTGATCTTTGGCATGCAAGATTGGGACATGTGAGCTATCACAAGTTGAAGAAGATGATAAGTTACTCATTGCTTAAAGATCTTCCACAGTTGCATGTTCAAGAAGATACTATTTGTGGTGGATGCCAATATGGTAAGGCTCCTCAACTTCCTTACAAGGAGTTTGGATTTCACACAAAGAAGCCATTACAACTGATCCATTTGGATGTATTTGGACCAGTCAAGCAGCCTTCTATAAGCGGAATGGGTACATATTAACTTTCGTAAATGATTTTTCAAGATGTTTATGGGTGTTTTTCTTAAAAGAAAAATAAGAGGTTCTCTCCGAGTTTAAAGAATTTCGACGGAAGGTTGAGAGTAAACTCGAAAGGAAAATATGATGCCAACGAACAGATAATGGCAGAAAGCATGAATCAATAGATTTCTCTAATTATCTTAGAGAAGCTGGAATTTGGAGGCAATCGGCATGCCCAAGTACCACAACAAAATGGAGTTGCGGAAAGGAAGAATCAACATCTTGTAGAGATTTGTCGAAGTTTGCTGCATGCAAAACAAGTGCCATGGAGATTTTTGGCAGAATGCATGAAGACGATAGAAGATATAATCAACCGTTTACCTCAACCAAATTGAGCTTCATGTCTCCTTCCCAAAAACTATGGAAGAGAACACTATTTGTATGTCATTTGTGAACTTGTGGATCGATTTGCTATGTTTTTACACAAAATCATCTTCACGGAAAATTTGATAAGAAAACAATTCGGTGCATCTTTATTGGATATGACAAAGAGAGAAAAGGTTGGAGATGTTGTGATCCAACCACAGATAAATGTTATACATCGATAAATGTTGTCTTTGATGAAGCATTATCATAGTGGTTGTCACATATGGTTACACTACCATATGAAAAAGTTCTGAAAAATCAGCGTGAAGAAAATAAGGTGGAGCATTATCAAACAGAAAGGAGACTTGGAAAAACAAAAGGTGGTATCTAAAGTTGTAGAGAAAATAGTTAGTCCGTGGAAAAATGGAGTTCATCAAGAAATTTCAAAGGATTCACAGCCTACTCAGCAGGAGATTGATGAAGACTCAAATATACCACTTCGTAGATCCATTAGACTATGCAAGCCTAACCCTAAGTGCATTCATACTGAAGTGCTAAAGATGAAGGGTTTCACAAATCCACCTACATGTGGAGAAGAATGGAAGAAGAAATTCATGTGCAATCTATCGCCAACTTAGTATGAGAGCAGTTGGTGTCTACGGGCAGTGTTGAAATAAAAAGATACCACCAACTTCTCTTGCTTCTAGAAATTTCTTGAGTAAGCGTTTACTTAGGTTTCTAGATTTTTCTTTAGAAGATGAGCCTCTTATTCTCTAGAGTTTTCTCAAGCTCCAATTATCGAGATATTTCTTAAGATGAGTTAACTCCAATTCTCTAGAATATTCTTGAATGCATTCAATTCCAATATTCTAGAGAATTCTATACTCTTCAAGGCTATTGGAGCACTAGTATAAATAGACCTTGAGAGCCATTGTGTGGAGGCATCAAGGAGAGGCATCAAATCAAGGGAGAAACACCAAGCATTAAGGAGAGCCACCAAGCAAGTGAGCAATAGATAAGGTTGAGTGTTTTGTTGTTGTGTCAAGTGAGCTAGTCTTCTTAGTGAGTTCAGTGGTTGTTGTATGTATGTATTTGTATTGTATTTTAAAGTAGCAATATGCAATACATCATCTTTATTTGGGTTAATTATTATACAAATGGTATCAGAGCTTGGGATATTCTACAAATGTCCTAACCATGAACAATTAATCTTCCCCACAATTAGAGCATTGAGGCTGCAGTTTTCCAATAACTGATAAATCATAATGTCATACGTTTCCTTAAGTTAGAGCCTCGGATAGGATTGCCTGGGTTGTTCCAAATACATATTGCAATGATACATCTTCCGTATTTTCTTTTTGTATGAGTTATTATTTTAATAAACTGTAAAAACGGAAATACTTCACACAGCACAACATTCATTCACCAAGTCGGGAGGAAAATAAAAAACAAATCACATTCATAGTATGCAAAAGTATTTAATTAATTTAAAAATCAAATCACATTGTCTTTGTGGAGCAAGCATCCCTTCCAGCAAAATTCAGTTAGCTGTAAACTTGAATTAATATATATATTTTTCAATTACTGTTTATATCAAAAGATTGAATGAATAAGATCCGCATCAGGGGTTAATTATTGCTACACATGACATGCGAGGAAAAGTTGGCATACCCACTTGTTAATGATATTGACCTGATCTATCGTTCGACCAATAATCTCTTAATACAGTTTGCTTACCATTTCTCTCTCTTTTCTTTAGATTTCCTATTCTATGACTTCAAGAATTTACGAAAACTACGGAAGCTCATCAGATAGCATTTTCTATAGCCAATTAGGAGGGAACATATCGTGCATCTACATCTAACCGATTGTTGCAGAAAAGTTCTTATATTGTTTTACCCGATGCTTCATGGTGAAGAATCGGAGACAGAAAGAAACCAAATAAACTTTGGAACAGGTCTGCTAAAACTATTACCTATAAAACAAAAAAATGCATGTAACCAACCTGGAGTTCCCTGGAGGGCACAGTAGTTTCAGGTGTCACATAGCTGCATTTCTGGTACCTTTCAAGTGTTTTTATCATGCTGCATAACAAGATAATCAGTAAGCTCTCCAAGCATGTATATTCTTAAAAAACAATTTACAAAAAAAGAAAGAAAAAAACAATCCACAAAGCATTCACCACAATCCACAATTGTGGGAGAAGGATTTCTTGTTGTTGTTGTGATTTACAAAAAGAACAATTCACGAAGCATTCACCACAAGATAAAAAATCACAAGCAAAGAAAGAGATTCCCTAGGAAGGAAAAACGTACAAGGAAAATCCTACGAGGCAATGCCCTCTCAAAAGAACATGCGCTACAATCACATGTAGGACACAAACCACAATCCGATCCTTAATCGAATCCACATTTTTAGTTAGTGTGGTTCGACTAGGGTTGGCTATTAAGTCACGGCTCAATGAGCCAGGTTCGGGTTCGGCTCGATAAGGGCACGTGAGCCTGATTCATTAGGCTATTGAGCCGAGCTTGAGTTAGAATTTTGAACTCAATAGCTTAACGAGTCGAGCTCGAGCTGAGCCTCACTTAGCTCAATAACTCAATAAAGGGCTCGATAATGATATATATACATATATAATTTATATATTTATATATAATACAAACAAAATAAAATTATTCCTTTGTAATTTTCCCTCCACTAACTTTGACCTTTCCACGAGTTACGAGTCATGACCCAATTCTCAAATCACATTCCCATCCACACATTTGCCCCCCGCCCACGCATTAAAAAATTAATATTTTTTATAAGCAAATATAATGTTACAGTATATATTATAATTAAGATTTTGTACACAACTTGGATAGTAGTCTACAGGTAAGGAACACGGTCTTAAATAAAATAGGTCTCGAGTTCGAATTTGTACAAAACACTTTTCCACCAAAAGTACCAATTTTCCTTAACGAGCTTGACTTGGGTTTGAGCCCAGACCAGGCTCGATAAGGGGCTCGGCTCGAGCCTTATCGAGCCTGAGCCAGCTCGATAAGGGCTCGCACTCATTGAGTCCGAGCCCGAGCCAGATCGGCTGGGCTCGAACAAGCTCGAGCACAGTTGGGCTTATCGAGCTCGAGCTCAAGCTAGGGGCTGGCTCGGCTCCTTGGACTCAATAGCCAACCCTAGGTTCGACCAACGTCCATTTAAAAATATGGCGGATATTAGTCGGGATGCGAAAGTTCAATGTAGAACTCCCGAATTGATGTAACGCAAGTTTAACTTATTTATGTAGTTACATCTATAGGATCTGGCCACCATCTGTCATATTTTACATGGCATACTAACTTCCATCTCCATGCGTAAGCAGCACAAACTTTTTTTATCTTTCTATTAAACAAAATAGAGGATTCACATTCTAGCTGCAATCTGACGGCCAGAAAAGTCGCTGCGCTCTGGATAGACTTGTGACCATTCCATCATGGCACATAACATCATCCTTCGATCGTAGATTGCTCGGGCAAAAAATCGGAGGAAAGAGTGGGTGGGACAACTATGTCTTCCATGGCCTACAGTAGTAATACTTTGGCAAGGCCATCAGAACATGATTTGTTAATGGGATTTGCGCAATCCCTTGTTATAAAGGATAGGACATGCAAGGCCCATTTAAACATTTTTTGCGTTCACTGATTTATTAGGAGAAAAACACAATTGACTTGTTTAGTTCCCAACTGACTTGAATCCGAACATGAATAGTTATCGCAAGAATAATTTACTTTAGCTATTATTTGGCATGAATGGTCGAACATGAATCTACATCTCCGGTATCCGTGAAGTACAGAGCAGACAGACCCGCTTAAATGGTCCTGCGATTAAATATGTGGCTTCGGCCTAGAAGATTGAGATCAAGTTTTACCAATTATTTAAATACGAACTTTATGTAAACAATTTTCTTTGAGAACATGAAAGATGAGCATCCATCACAGAATGTTACTCAAGTTTTTTTAGTAACAAAAGATTACTATCATTCATCTGAAATAAAGCAGAGGATTTCATGGAGATATGAATCATCCAAACAGAATGTTCATCAACTATAAACATATAACAACACAACAACTATAAAATACTTATATAGTACATGTTTGGATAAGGGTATGAAATAAGGTGAGGTGAGTATAAAAGAGGTTTATTCCTTGTTCGGTTAAAAGAAAGGGCTCAATTTATAGAATAAGACATACGCATGATTGTTCACGGTGGGACCTCATTATCATCGAATAACTTGTTTAGAGATAAAATTCTTTCATCGGCTATATTGTCCGGCATCCAAGGCATAATTTAATTCATATAATAATTGAATATTAAAAAAAACTACTCTTATCCTTTGTATGGATCCATGTTTTGGATGATATCTCTTACCATGATCTCTTCTCACCAATTAAGGAAAATGAAGGGATAAATTCAATAGATAAAGATATAATAGACGAAGTAATTGTGATGTGACAATTTTATCCTAGGATGGTTTTTTATATAAGATAGGGAGATCTCTCGAGGTGAGAATCACCACAGCAACGCTTTCATTAAAAAAAGTTGAGTACATCAACGTGAAGCTCTGAACTGTACAGAGCATTACAATGCGACACAATAATCTCCGAATAAAACCTCAGGTCTTTGAATATGAGATCATTCCGACCAATCCAAAGGGCCCAAAGCACTGCAAAAGGTTTTGAACAATCATTCGAATAACCAAGGCCTACTGCGCGAACCGACCTCCAAAACTCCTCTAAGCCACTAGTCTGTATCCTGGGATGGTTTATCCCGAGATAAAGTGCCATTATCCGGGTTTATGCAGAAACCAAATGCAGTAGTGGTTTTTGCATAATGGGAAACCGTGGAGGGGGCAACCAATGTGGAAGGTGAATGAATTATTATTCCCACATTAACTTAGAATCTACTAATTGTGGGACAGCTCATGAACATCAACTACTCTCAAAGATTTGATGATAAAAGTGCAAAATCTTTGATAAATAAAGAAGACAATAGTTTCAAACGTTAAAATGACACCAAATAAAGTATTTCTATTATTGATGTCTATAAAAAAAGGTTGCACCTTAAAAGATATAAATTAAGATAATACCTTATTATAGTATTTGGATATGGACATTTGAATTTTCGAAGCCTTGTATTATACAAACAAAAATTTTGCTAGTGGAAATCTATTTATCACGAAAAGATAAGGTATCTATAAAGGATGCATAAATGAAACGATGCGTAGGTTGCCATGCACGAAGACATCATGGAAAGCAAGAGATCTACTTGAGTGATAAACTCAAATGTTTGTGGATCTTCACAAACAATGCCTATCAATGGAACCAAGTATTTTGTATTATTTGTAGACGATTATATTCGAATGATATTGTTTTACTTTTATAAAAGAAAAATCGAAAATATTTTATAATTTCATCAAGTTTAAAAATATTATTCAAAAATAAAGTGTAAGAAAAATAAAAGTCTTCTAATCCGATTGAGGAAAATTGCCTTTTAAAGAATTTTAAGACTTCTACATTGCTCAAAGAATAAAGAAAAAGTAAATAGCAAGATATACTCTTCAACAAAATGAAGTAGCTGAAAGAAGAAATAGAATGATCATCGAGACAAGAAAAAAGTATACTAAATCTAGGAGTCTTCCTAATAAACTTTAGGCACAAGTAATAAATACCGATGTTTATATATTGAACAGATCTCCAACTAAGTAGTGAATAGAACAACTCTCGAAGCGCAATTTAAAAGGAGGTCCAAGGTTAATCATTTTAACGTATTTGGATACATTGCATATGCTCATGTACTATCTCAATTTAGACAAGGAAATTTTGATGAAAAAAGTGAAAGGTACAACTTTATTGGCTATTATGGTGAATCTAAGCTTACATATTATATTATGCCAAAGAAGAAAATTAATTATATATAGATGTAACCTTTGATGAATTTCCGTCATGAAAGAGAATATTCTCTAGTAATACAAAAACAAGTTGCAAATGAAAAGCAATTCAAATGATGAAAATATTCTTCCTTTAATTCAAAGATTGGTTGAACCAAACATCTCTAACTCCGAACATTTTCAACAAAAGGCACAATCTATTAAAGTAATTTATTCAAGATCTTCTGCTATTTCTTTATTTGAATTTTAATGCACAAAACTTGAAGAAGCGATTAAAAAAGTAAGTTTGGATTCAAGCAGTGGATGAAGATATTGTAGATATTAATAAAAAGCACACATGGGAGCTCATGCACCGACCAAAGAACAAAGATGTCGTTAATCTTATATGGATTTACAAAATCAAATATAATCAAAATGGCTCTATTGATAAACATAAGGCATGTTTAGTATTTAAAGGCTATCCCCAGTAGCCAGATAATGATTATATTAAAACTTATACACTTGTTGCTTGTATGGGGACTATCAAAATAATATTTGCACTTGCTACTAAAAGAAGTTACATGTATATTGATTTTGATATTAAGTCTGCATTTCTTAATGGAGTTCTTGAAGAGAGGTTTCTATTAAACAACCTAAAGGATATATTTCCAAAGACACAAAATAAATGTGTATCATCTCCGCAAAGCCTTGTATGGCTTAAAGCAAGTATCAAAAGCCTGGAATAACAAAATTAATGGGTATCTTTGTGACAATGGATTCTAAAAGGTTACAAACTCTATACATGAAGAAAGAAGGTATACGAAAAATTTCTTATTATATATCTTTATGTTAATGATTTTATATGCATAAGCAATTCTTTCTAGATGATTTTGGAATAAAAGAAAGCAATGACGAAAGAATATGAGATGATATATCTTGTTTTCATTAGATATTTTGTTGTATTAAATGCAATAAAAAGAATGTGAAATATTTAGGAAATATATTAATGGTATGTTGAATCAAATTGCAAGCCAGAAGCAACTTTTATGACTCCTAATACAAAACTTTTTTAGATGATGGAGCTTATGAAACTAATGAGACTCTTTATAGGAGTCTTGTAGGCTCATTGTTATATTTAACCAATGTGAGATTAGATATAGTACATGCAATAAGTGTTGTATAAATGATTATGAACAAACTGAGCAAGCCTCATTAGGATCTACAAAAAGGAATCTTTGTTATATTTTAAGACATAAAGTATTTAGGAACTAAATATTCTTCAGAAGAAGATAATTCATTAAAGGCTACTTGGATAGTGTTTGGGCTAGAACTTTAGATAATAGAAAAAGTACATCATGTTATTTACTTCACATATGGTTTAAATTATACCATGGAGTTATAAGAAGCAAAAAACTATCACACTTTCTTCTACATAAGCGGAATATATTTCTGTTAGAAGTGTTGTTGGACTTGAAAGCCCTTGACTACCCATCAATGCAATAAAAGTTATTGTTTTATCATGTCCATCTGAAAGAAATATTTGTGAATGCACTTAATGTTAATATCTCTTTGTACAATTAAGGTTATGTAACGTGCTCATATTGAATACCATACATTTGAGAGGACACAAATGACTTTACATGTGATAATCAATAATGATCTCGATTGGGAGAAAGAGATGGCAATATTTATGTAAAAAATGATTTCTGACTGACTTCTTGTTGCAGGTCATCTACATAGGAATGGTGATTCAGAGGTGTCGTAATAGTGACTCAAAGAGTTGACTTGATGAGATCAGGATAAACTAACACCTAAATCGTAATTATCACGATCAGACACACATCCCTTGACCAGAGACATATATATATACAACATATATATATATATATGTGTGTGTGTGTGTGTGTGTGTGTGTGTGTGTGTGTGTGTGTGTGTGTGTGTTTGTGTGTGTGTGTGCCTGAGTATGCACATTAGATAGACCAATAGGTTGAAGGCATAATCAAATTCCATATAGTAGCTAGTTGATGTGTATATGAAGATAATGAGAAGTATGATCTCTCAAAGGAATCATTTAGGTTCATACTTGATGAACCATAAGACATATCTCACTCATGAGATATTTTCGTGTCATAAAAAATTCCATGCATGGTCATTTTGTTTATGAAATAAGAAACAAATTTGAGATATTAATATATGCATTTGGAAAGTATATGATTAATATTGTCGTCTAATTATCTAATGAGAAATTTATTGATATGTTCCAAAAAAAGATAGTCAAATTAGGATTTGAACTTCAGATATATCAAAGTCTTCTTGTATGAAGGATGATTGAGTATTGAGTATTGAGAATACTCAAGGTTAAATCTATCTTAATAGATCGTCTACCATCACACTTCCATTTCGAGGGAATGATGAAACCAAATCGATTTTAGTGGCTCCACCTCTTAGCTTAATGACATAAGAATTAATTGGATTAAATCTCATTTTATTTGATTCTAATATCCAAATTCAATTCCAATTTCAATGTCCTAATATTAGAAAATAAAATGGTAATTGAAATGGAGATGATCACACTCCTCTAGCTTATTTGAATGCTCCAAATAGTTTGGACTGTGATTTAAATGGTCAAGGAATCTGGTTTAGCTCTTTGATACATTCTCCACCACATTGAGAGTGTAACGTGTTTCATTAAACTCATAGAGTGTGAATCATTTCAGCTTGAGCTCAATATTTGTAAGTGATATTTTGCTAAAAGTGGTATAAGTAGTGAAATTGGATAGTTATCCAAATTTAAGTCATTATAGATGGATAGTATGAGCTCCCAACATTATTCAAGTATCTGCATTTGTATCTCACAAGTCCTAATTAGACTAGGACTCGTACTATGTGATGTCAATGTCAAGATAATAATTTATATTCATAATCAATTTTCTATAAGGATATTCTTGTAAATATGATTCGTAAATATAATTTATTTATATGAATAATGAGTTACAATAATTAATATTTATATGAATTGGATTTATGTAATTATTTCAAGGTATTTGTGTGAATGTGATTCACATTTGAATTCAAATGTAAATTGGATTTACATTTTTAGGATTTATGAATAAGATTCATGAGTTACGAGGGTTCTCTGATAAAATTACCAAATATGATAATTAGATTATCATGTTTATAATTAAGCAACTATTTCAACAACAATCTTTAGGACAAGGTGATCGTATGTGCTTGAAGAAGCATAGACATACACCATAGTCCTATTTATTATTGTCGATTTTGTTGATTTAATTAATTGATAATTAAAAGAGCCAATACAAGTCTTATTTATTGTTAAATAAGGACTTGATCATAGTTATTGATCCATCTTCCAATGGACCAAAAGGTGGACATCTACTATGAGGAGAAGACTCCTCATAGACGTCCACTATAGCTATAAACGAAAGGGAAATGCCTCTCTTGCGTGCTTGTTCCTCCCATTATTCTCTTGCCCTGAGAATTTAAGAAGAGAAGAGTCTTGAGAATTTGTTTCTCATACATGTCTACTCTTCTTACCCTAGGCATCCACCTTGTCAAGCCTCTCCTCTTCTCTCCATTGGTGTGGTCTTATGAAGGAGAATATCAACTCCTTCTCTGTGTTTCTCGTGCGTCAAGAAGGCGACAAAATCAGGATCTTAATCAACCTTTCTTGGACAAGTTCAAGAAGTAAACATCGAAGTTTGTGGGAAACTGCGCGGCTCATTATCGTGTCCATGAGAGAAACAAGCATAGATCAAACTTGATTCGTGAGATTTCTTGCATTAAGAACTCATTCTTCAAGAGTTAACACTGATCTCATCTCAATATTCATTAAAATAAAAGAAATCATATTATGAAATAGTTTCCCTAAATTAATATTTTCGTAATGTATAAAATTATCATGTTGAAATTGCAAGTTCATATGATGAAAGATCAATATTTTTACAAATAGTTTCTTTTTTTTCCGTGTTTACTTGATGTGAAGTTCAAAACTTCCTTCACGTGCATCATGTGAAGTTGTATGTCTACGAAGATATATACATGATATTCAAGAATAAAATATTATTCCAAAAACTTTATTATGTGATAACAAATGAGCCATTGCCATAACAAAGAATGCAATCATTCATGAAAGAACAAAGCATGTTGAACTTCATCATTACCACTTAGGAGAGCTATCAAAGAATGACAATGTCAGGCTACGTTCAAAAACATCAATGATCAACAGGAAACATTCTAAAATGATGCTTTCAACATAAAAGTTTTAACACTTTAGAAGAATTAGGTAAATTACAAACTAAGACATGCATTGAAATTATAGTAGTTTGCAATTTAACTACTATTGCAAATGGATTGATGAACATATAGGCATAGATTCCTCAAGTTATACATAATTATCAAGAGAGATTCCCACTTGAAAAGGAAATTCTATAATAGAGTGAGGCGAAGAAAATATCTACATATTTCTCTACTTAACTCAAAAGATTTTGATATTTCGTTGCGTTTAAACTACACGGTGGAATATGGAAGAGGACTATAGATCTCTCAATATCTCCATGTACTTGGAGAGTACATAAATATCACCTAAGGTGTCCTCATTTGGAGATCACAACACAAGAAACATAATCACTACCACCAAAAATGTCCTCCAAAATCTAAGTGTCGTAAGTCTTCCTACCTTTCTTATTGTAAAACGTTGTAAGTTACCTTCTTATAAATGCAAGTTTTATATATAAGTTCAGTTTTAATAAGGAGTTTTTAGTTTTCACTTCTACCTTTGTGTTGATCCATAATCATCCCCCTTAATTTGCTTCCTATGTACCACAAATCTTCTTATGCCTTGACGATAATAGTATAAATTTATTATTCTTTTAGTTCGTCATACAATTATTTAATTCTAAATCATATCAAGATTATTAAGAATATAAATACTACTATTTACCGATATAACAATCATGAAGTAATCATTAAATGTAATTAACATCACACCATTATAAGTTTGACTACATAAACATATCATTAAATATAATCAGACCATTAAATATAGCCATCTATCATATTATTAACAATCTTTATATTTCTACATTGCATGCACATAAGCTTTGAACCATATATAAAAGCATCATTTATCCTAGATTTATATGTATAGCTTAATTTATTTGAGATATAAATCTACAAAATAAGAAGAACTAAAATTGTATTATGAAAACAATTATAGATTGTAAATTTTATACGTAATGATTTTTTTGTTATATTTTAGTTTTTTATTAAAAATATTATATCTTTGCAAAAAGGATGGTATCTTTTTCAAGTACTATATTTACATATTTTATATAATTATATTTATATATTATGAATAGTAAAATATATTTTCAAATTAACCCTTAAAGTTTTAAAGTCCGAAATTCCACTACTGAATTTAAACTCACTTTACAAATCTAAATAGAAATAATATGACAAAGGAAACTAAGCATTTTGTCATTAACTAGAGACTAGTTTCTAAGATTTTTCTTTTGTAAAACAAAATTGATAACTTAATTTTTTTAATCATAATAGTTGAAATATTTAAAGGGGAACTTTCTTTGGGTTTAATAACATATTCATGAAGAAAATACATAACTTATGCTTTTTAAGGAAAAATAGGGGATGAAGTCAAGAACATGCTTACCCAGTAGCTTCTATATATTTATAGTATAAAAAGTACAAAAATTTACATGGACTAAAAGGTATTTGAGCTCTTAGCATGCATAATTATATTTTCAATATACATTTGCTCCCCTGGGAAGAAAAACCTTTCTGAGCAAGCTACATGGCCCATAAAACAACAACCACCCACTCTTTGGTTGGACTACTACCACGACCAAGAGCGTTGAAGGACTCCTAGAACTCATTCCAGTCCTCTATCACAACCCCTCCATACAAATCGCATACCAAGCTTCCCTGGAACAAGGGCATTGAAAGAAAAGATGCTCATCGCTCTCCTTAGTTGTCATACATCACCCATAGGAGCTATCAAACCCAACAAAGAATTGCACTGCTCTAATTCCCTCTTTAAAATGTTTCCTCCGCAACTGCCAACTGAAAAGCTGGATGTGAAACGATATCGTCCAACTCCACAAGTCACTATCAGTGCCAGATCCAGAACCTCCATATGTTAGAAAGCCTTATAGGCCTTTTGAATATTGAAGCGTCCATCATTCCAAGACCAATGATCAGCAGAGCCATCTGCTCTGCCACCATCTGGTAGTGACTCAAACAACATGAAGAATTCCATGAACCGTGAATTCGAAAACTCTGTGAAAAAGTGAAGTATCCAGTTGTCACCCTTCGAACAATCTCTGACAAGAATCTCGTTGTCAACTGCAAATGCATAAAGATGCGGAAAATGACCCTGCAGAGGTCCTACCTAGTCCACTCATATCTCCAAAATTAGGACCCACAACCACCTCTTATAATAGGTTTCATGAACAACACCATACGCTGAATCACAAAGTGCATGCCCTTCCACAAATTGGAGGGCAAAAGAACACCAACATCTAGCACTAAGAGATCATACGAAAATCCAATAAATAGAACTCAAAACCCTAAATAATAGATTTGTGTGCGCCCCCCCCCCCCCCCCACACACACCAAATTTTGGTCATTCACTTCATCAAAAGTAGCCTCCATACAACAAATCCCCACTCTACCGTCCTCCTCTACCAACATGACTGTTTTCCAACCAGCATCATCCATGTCACCTTCAAGAAGAAGCCCATAAGAAACGTCTCTTAATCGCCTCTAGACTCCCTTCACCCTAGAGGACGGGAGGCACGTAGAAAGTAAAAACATAAGGATATCCAAGAGGACCGCCTTCAACAACACAAGGCAAACCCCTTTCTACAGACACATAGCCTACCGACTAACCAACTTCTTTTCAGCTTTTCAACAATCGAGTACCACTCAAATTATGGCAACTTATCAGCCACCATTGGCAACCCAAGTTATGAGATAGGAGAACCCCTCGATGCATGTGCAAGGCACTCTCACATGATGCACTCTCCTCCTCAAACATCCTAAAATACACAAAGTGGATTAGCATGGTTAATCTTCAACCCCGAAATCAGCCCAAACAGCTCAAGAACAATGGATATTCATTTTGCAACTACATGACCATCCTAGATAAAGAAAGTAGTATCATCTGCATACTAAAGATGGGAATTGAAACCTCGCCATAGTAGAAACTATCAAGAAACCACCCTTACCATCATTAGCCACCATCCTCATCAAACTAACTACCACTACCACAAATAATAAAGGCATCGAAGGCAACTTTGCCTAAATGCCTCGTTGTGGCTGGAAGAAACCATCCTCTTGCTTGCCATTCACCAACACCGTACATGAAGCAATCGCCACACACCTCTTCATCCATGCAATCCACTTGCTTGGGAATCTCCTCATATGAAAGGACAACCAAACAAACTGCTAGTCAACATAGTCACAAGCCTTTGAGAAATCCACCTTCGATAAAATACCTTTGATCCTCTTCCTATGCCACTCCACCATAATCTCGGATGTCAATACCACCCCATCCATCATGTGATGATCTGAGTGAACATCTTCTTCATAAGTTTGATAATCGATCCAAGCATCTCTCACAATCTGTTGGCAAGCACCTTTTCCATAATAAATAAATAACATTAGCCAATGGAATAAGGCACAAGTCATCGATGTGACTTATCATCTCCTTCTTTGATAGAAGGAACAAAAGAGACCGGTTCAACTACTCGAACACCTCGTTCGATTTTTGAAGATCCTCCACCACCTCCAACATGACCTACCCCACAGTCTCAAAACTCTTGAAAAAACAAAACTGGTAATCTGTCTGAACTATGGGATCCATCCCCATTCAGGTCAAGAACAACATGCTTGATTCAACACAAGTAATCACACCAGCTCCTCAGACTGAAGGTCAGACAATCATGAAACATCCCTTCTCCATCATCTTGCTCCACTACTAGGCACATGCCTACTGATCCCTAGATAATGTCTTCGCACTGCCTCACCAATAGGTTTATCGCCAACAAGATCCTCACTATCCACCTCAATCGAGTGGATCCGATTCCGCCTTCAACAGCTACTGACCACTGCATGAAAGTATATTGTGTTTGTGTACCCCATCATCAACCATTCTACCTCGACAGTTGCCTCCATTCAGCCTCGCACTTCTTGTCCCCTTCCTTAAAAACTATGTTATGCTTCTCCTTGCAATGACCTCCTCCTTTAGCAAATCCCTTGTGCCCTTGGTCTGGTCAATATGCACAACATTGACCTACATAATGCCTCTCCTCTACCCACGTAGCACCCATGACTCCCTCCTAAAAGGTACAAGCATGCACCACAAGGAATTGAGCTTCTCGGCCATCTTTTGAAATATTGAACTCTCAACCTTTATTACCTACCAGTACCTTAAGAACTTCTCACAAAAACCACCCTCAAGTATCCAAACATACTTTAAATGAAAAAATCTACCTAGACATTGGCCATCACCTGAGTCCCAATAAACGAGTAAAAGATCATACTGGAATCTGGGCAAGGCCATCACAGACCCTAAGGGAAAACACTTCAGCATCCCAACCAAGCCAAGGAATTGATCCGAGTGGAATTTAGAAGAACGACTCCTCCATGAATACTTCATGTTTGTTGTATCGAAGACCTCCATCTCCGTATCACTAATAAACTCAAAGAAAAGAGGGGAACCAGTGTCTGGTCCCTCCTATCACGCAGTCGATCAACTACAAGAAGAGTGACATCGAAGTCACCATCAACGAGCTATGTCGTATCCGGAAAGCGAGAACGAACTGATTGAAGCTCCTATGATAGCACATATGATAGAGGGCCAGTGGGTCCATATACCATCTACAACAAGAAGTGAAAACATCTGATCCTCTGCAACATAACAAACAAAGTCCTTGTATTGCATACCGAACCCACAAGCTCGAAGATCTCCTTACTCTAACCGATAATCATGCCCCTTGACGCCCCCACAGATGGCATCATCATGTCCTTAGAGAGACAAGACCCAGCCAAATCATACCAGTTGAAATTGTACCAAGTCTCTAAAATAGTCTCATACAAATAAACCACATCCACCTTCCAACCCTCTAAAAGCACACAGACCACTCTCCTCTTGGTCACTTGGCCAATGCTCGGGACATTCCAAGAGATAATCCTCATATAGCAGCAACAGGGGACGCCCTCATGATCAACAAACCCACATAAAATGCAATCTAACCCCGCTTTCCCAACCACTCGACAGGTACATCACACTGCATCACCTCCCACATCACATGTGACACCCTATCAAACATCCATTGGCACTCCCTCTTCAACCACCTCTGCAAGTGACATACACATCGAACACGGCCATGGACCCAAAGGCCTTCATTTACAACGATGAACAACGACCTTATAGCGATCTGCCTTGCAGATGGTTGATGACCGTACGAGTGACTAAGGTAAAGGTACAGAAATATAGGTCGTTGCGACCTCAATCACTCAGACTAAGTCAATCAAAAAAAATGAACCACTCGAAATACGTAAAATCAATCAAGCACAAAATCAGCGGTCCTGCTATGAGATTTACCTGGTATAGCACCCAGGGTCGAACACAAGGAGAACGGGTTGGCCAAAGGCCTACGAAGTAGTCAAAAAAATCAGAGAAGAAGAGAAAACATTTTTAGTGGTTTTTAATTGTTTTTAAATTTTTTTGGATTTTTAATATGTAACGAAAATAAGAAAACACAAGAACAAGCACACTTGAGCAATTTATTTAAAGCATCAAAAATCAAGCAAAAATTCAAGAAAAAATGTTTTTATGTTTTTTTGATTTTTAAATGTTTTTGGTGAATTTTTGGGATTTTTATAAGGTGTATTTTATTTTCTAAAAATCAAACAGTGCAAAAAAAAGCAAGGTGCTGTCCAGCCAGACCCAAAACCCAAAGATAAAATATCTAAGGATCTCAAAGGGACCTGGAGGTAATTTTCCTGTATACTAGAGAAAACAAGGGAAATTTGAGCACCAAAATTATTGTTTTTGGATTTTTAAATTATTTATTATGAGTTTTATGAGTTTTGAGGTGTTTTTAGATTTTTAGGGTTTTTACTCAATGAAAAATAGCCAAAATTGGCTAGAAAATCAAATAACACAACAGAAACAACACCTAATTTTTATGGAATTTTTGGGGGTGTTTTTATATTTTTTTGGGATTTTTGAATCTAGACAGTAGCTAAAATGAGAGTTTTTGAATTTTTAAAAATAGAAAATAAACTCAGAAATGTCCCCCAAAATTTTCAAAAATCCTACAACATGGCAGGAGCCATGTGTCAAATTTTTATCGAATTTAGAGATGAATTGATATTTTATTCAAAAATAGCAAGGGGGCACTATGCACAGGGACCAAAGTGCAAATACCCAAAGTTCTGGGGGTCCTGGTGCAAAATACCCAAGAAATCACGCACGTGGCGCGTGCTTGAGGCACTCAGGGACCTATATGTAAGAAAAACAAGTCCGAGGACCTTCTGGTAACTCGTACCAAAAAGTCCAAGGGCTATGTTGCAAATAACCCACTCAAAAGACGCACATACGCAAATACAATGCTCACAGGGGCATAAATGCAATTATCAAAAAGTTTCTATTCATTCATGAACATCCAGAACTACAGGGCTAGATTTGCAATTACACCAAATACACATGTGACGACGCACGTGGCTCACACAAACAGGGGCATAAATGCAAATAATCTAAAAGATGAGGTCCAGTGTGCAAATATCCCAACGTAAATAAAGTACTCTAAATATTTACAGGACTGAAGCATAAAGCAAAAACTAAGAGGGGGCCTAAGGTAATTTACCCCTTTATTAAGTCGAGCCGATGGATGGACGCCACGTGGATAGATGGACGGCTGAAAAGGGGTGGCGCCCAGGGCTGGGTCCTCGACTATGATCCAACGGTCCAGGTGCTGCCACGTTGCAGATCGAACGGTGGACGGAAGAAGTGGCTGAGCTTCGCTGGATCGGTGGTGGAGATCGACCCTCGAATGAATCCGACGGTTGAAGCTACTCCTCGGATGGACGATCGTGATGGAATCTGGAGCTCGGGGGTCAATCGGACGGCGGAGAAGGATGGTGGACGAACAGGGCTCCGGCGAGCTTCGTCGGACTCGTGACGGCGCTGGTCCCCTCCTGGGCGCTCGCTGAAGATTGGAGAAGGAAGCTGTAGGCCCTCCGCGTCTAATGGAGGCCTCCGATGACCCAACCGATCCTCGGAGAGGTCCGGCGAGGTCGGTGGAGGCGGAGCAGCTGGACCAAGTGGTCCAAGCCCTCAGATGGGCTTGGATGGACCTGCAAAGTGTCCCAGCAAACTCGCGGGTCGAGGGCAAAGTGCCTCGACCCTGTTAGGCGTGGTGAAGGTGATCGGGGAGACGAGATGGGCGAGCTCCGGCGAGGCGATGGACGGAGGAGCTCGATTCCCAGATCCTGTGCGATCTGGGTTGGGCGAAGGGGTGAAGAAGATGCGGAGAGGTCTGGCGAAGATGATGGTCGGGTCGGAATGACAGATGGGATATCGGAGGTGGCTGGCGACGGCGGCGAAGCTACGCTACCAGTAAGCTAAGAATCGAAATCTACGCTAATCTACGGCCTAAGGGATCTACCTGGGTGGTCGGAGAGACTGGGGAAGAGCAGGGGGTGCTCCTGGTCGTAGCCTCAAGGGTCGTCTCAGTGGCGGAGCAATGGCGGCGAAGAACGCCGGATCAGTGGTTTCGCCTCCCCACCTCGCTGCAACAGGGGCGATCGCTTGCTGTCACTCTCGCGGTGCCTCTGGAGTTCACTGGGAAGAAGGGGAAGAGCCAAAGATAGGGCGCGGAGGCGGCGGAGGTGGTTCTATATATAGCTGCAGGCTCGATTAGGGTTGGGAGGCGACGGCTATGGAAGGCGTGGATCTCACGGCGAAGGATCTGGCGAGGATGTCGGATGATCGGCGAAGGATCCGGGCGCGGGGTTTGCGTGGGCGACAGGCTGGAGGCGCGTGGAGAAAATGGCGAAGGCGGGGCGGCGCGCGTCTTCTCAAAAAGGAAAGAGTCCGCGGGGGAGTTGACCGGGGTCAACAATCCCCCGTGGACCAATCAGGAGCTGCCATTTATTAATTTTTTTGTTTATTTATTTTAAGGTAGAAAATGGCCGAATTAAGAAAAACTTAAAACATGAAATATTTTTCTTTTATTTTTTTCTATTTTTTGGTGATTTTTAATTAATTTTTGGAAATAAAAATAGGGTAGCTATATATATAGGTATATGTACACTATTTAGATTTTAAATTTTTGAATTTTTTTATTTGTTATTTTATGTATTTTTATACCTATTTATATTTTATTTATTTACGTCATAAAATTAGGAACAAAATGATATTTTTATTTTATTTTAATTATTTATTTATATGAAAAAATATAAATATATATGTACACCTATATACATGGTATATGTACAATATATTTTTGTATTTTTAATTTTTGTTATTTTTATTTGATTTTTGTTTTAATTCTTTTTATTTATTTTATTTACAATATATACCCTAGAATATTCACAAAAAGTTTTGAGAATAAATACATTTATTTACAAGGTTAAATACATAAGGAGGTATGGTCTATGTACATGGTCAAAGGGCCTTTTTGAATTTTTGATTTTTTTGATTTTTATTTTGTTTTTAATAGTTTCTAAATATATACAAAATATGTACAAGCATATTTTTGGTTGAGGAAAATACAATTTTATTTATTTACATGAATGTTTACACATGAGCCCCTATCTCTCTCTACTGTGGCTTTTATGCGGTCAGGCCCATGCTGAGCCCTCCCTTGGGTTAGGTTGCTCAATATTTATTCTAAATATTTCCCTCTTTTCTTTTTACTCTTTATTCTTTTATTTTTGCACAAAAACATGCTAATTATAGGTTTTTACACAATGCATGCTTTTGGTAATTATTTGTATTTACACATATCTACATGTATTTGCAAAGGTTTTTGTAGCTAAAATAGAAGAATAAAGAGTGATGAATGGGTATTCATCACCCCCCTATGCTTAACTTTGCTAGTCCCTTAGCAAACACTTATTTGAAAAATAAGTGAAAAAGAAAGAAAAAGAAAAAGAAAAAGAGGATGTACATGGATCGGAGTTGAATTATTAAACTTTTCTTCATCAAATTGAAATATGGAGCTCGATCAGATCTTTGGATTATTAATGTGTCGGAACCTTATTTGGACTTAAGCTTAAAAACTCAACAGCCTATAAGTTCCACCAATCTATGGACAAGACTCCTCAATAAACCAGATCAGAACAAGTCTACATACACAAACTCTAATGACCATGAATCTTTCCATGCGGTGTAAGTGATATGTGGCTCCCCACCTCAGAAGTAACAAAGAAACAACCTCCCTCAACCTGGTAACTCTAATGCCTCGGTCTAGCAACTCTTTCCTCGAGAAGCGGGGTATTCCCTTCTAAGTTCAAGTACAACCGGCTCAAGAAGAGGGGGTAGAAGTATAGAGTTTTGGAAGCTTAGCCAGTGTAGCTAAGTCTCCCGCTGCAAGCTTCATGAGATGTAACATGGATACCATAAGCTTTGCTTTATTTGACTATATACACTCCGGTGGGGTTATTAAATTTTCAATCCGACCCACCACTTTTTTGGAGTTCTTTTTGCATTTTTGCATTTTTTTCAAAGACTTCTGTACAGCATATCTACATGGTGCAGCATATATACAAGAAATTCCTCTTGAGCTAGTAGACTATCCCTCTTTTGAAGCTTTATTGCAACCCACAGCTTCTGTCTTTAGCCTTCATCACCACTAGACCAAGTTGAGGTGCACTTCCTTCACTAGAAGAAGAAGAGAGGTTCCGCCTAGAAGTACTACCCTCATATGCTACCCCAAGCCAAAGGAAACTGCCTCCTCACCACCTCATCCGTGGAGAGCCATGTGTAAAGTGCAGGTGCAAGTCAAGCCATTGTCTCTAAGAGTCATGCGTGTGTTGTTAAGTGTTCTACTTAAGCTCATCAAGATGACATATGCTCATAGCCTAGTGGACTCAAAGAATTAAGTCCTTATGGACCTGAAAAGCCTTAACCCTAAGTCCTATAAGGTTCCTTTTAAAGTTAAGTGGATTAAGATCTTATTCAAGCTCCATTTCTCAATTTAATTCCAGGCTTAGTTTAAATGTCAACTCTCATCCAGGAAAAACTATATACATATATGTACACAAGATGCTATTTACAAATATTTTACAATCATGCAAAATTTTTGAAAAATGTTTTGAAATCATGGATGATGATGATGCATGAAGTGCGAGTTTTGCAAAAAGATATTTACAAACATTTACACAAGATTTTTGCAAACTTTTGATTTTCAAAACATTTTGGAAAAATTTTGTACTATATACATAATTTTGATACAAAAATATTTACACAAACTTTACACAAAAGATTTTTGAAATCATTTTTACAAAACTACTTTGTACACTAGCTATGTATGTGCAAGGATAAAAGAGGTTTATGTACATGAAAATTTTTAAATTTTTGTGATTTTTAGCCATTTTATTTATTAACACACTCACACAAAGTACGAGTTATGGCTAAAGTATATATGAAATATATACACACCCCCCCTATACTTAGCTCGAACGATGTCCTCAGAGTGATCAAGAGCGATGAAGAAGACATAACTCATGCTTAGTAAAAGGGAAGTGAAAAGGGAATGGCTAAGTACAGGAACGAATAAATGAATAGAATGAGAGGGACTCGGTGGTTTCCCCCTATACTTAGGATTAGCTAATCCTAAGTATAGCAAGCTGTACATGAAGGGAAATCCGAGTGAAGAAAATACAGAGTCTGCCCCCCTATACTTAGGGTAAAATATCCCTAAGTATAGGCAGCAAAAACAGGAGCAGAAAGAATGAAAAGAATACTCGCAGGTCCGACAATCCCCCCTATACTTAGGGTTAAGTACACCCTAAGTATAGCATAATCACAGGATGAGAAAAGGGATGTGGGACTAAAGAATAGAATGATATGGACAACTGGATCTATACAGGCGGAGGAATAGTGGAAATCAGGCGTGAGATGCAAAAGATGTGAGTCAAGCGACCACATCTCACGCAAAATGAATCGGGACAACAATAACGTCCCGCGGCTCATGATCTAGAAATGGCTTGAGCCGCTGGCCGTTCACTCGAAAGGTACTCTCAGAAGATAACTCAGATATATCAATGCTACCGTTATCGTGTACCTTTCTGACCAAGTAAGGTCCCTTCCATTTGCCCTGTAGCTTCCCTGGAAATAATCGTAGCCTTGCATCAAACAACCATACTCTCTGTCCAATCTCAAAATGCTTGTGGCTGATATGAGAATCATGCCACTCCTTCACTTTCTCCTTATAATGTAGGCTGTTTGAGAAAGCTGTATCTCTAAGCTCTTCCAAGGCGGCTAACTCTGCCCTCCTCTGGTCTCCTACACCATCTGGATCCATAAGAATATCTGTAACTGCCCAAAGTGACTTGTGTCTCAGCTCAACAGGTAAATGGCATGGCTTGCCATACACGAGGCGAAAAGGAGATGTGCCTAATGGTGTCTTGAAAGACGTCCTATATGCCCACAAGACCGAGTCCAAAAGTTGGGACCAATCCTTTCGGTCGGGGCGGACGACTTTCTGCAATATAGTCTTGATCTCCCTGTTCGAAATCTCGGCTAGACCATTCTTCTGTGGATGGTATGGCGTAGTTACTCGATGGTTTATACTGAACTCACTGGCAAGTGCCTTTACCTGGTCGTTGACGAAATGAGACCCCCCATCAGAAATCAGAACTCGTGGAACCCCGAACCGCATGATGATGTGCTTCCTCAAAAATCTGCAAACTGTCCTCGCATCAGCGGCTCGGGCGGGGATAGCCTCAACCCAACGACTAACATAATCTACGGCCAACAGAATGTACTCAAATCCCTGACTCTTAGGGAATGGACCCATGAAATCGATGCCCCATGCGTCAAAAACCTCACAGAAGTGAATGGGCTGCATCGGCATCATATCACGTTGTCCACAAGTACCCATCCTCTGACAGTCAGTACACCTCTTCACGAACTCATCAGAGTCCTTGAAGAGTGTAGGCCACCACAAGCCGGATTGGAGCACTTTCTGTGCCGTTCTCCTCCCAGAATGATGTCCTCCTGCCTCAAGCTTGTGGCAGTAAGTGAGGACACTATGATGCTCCTCCTGAGGAATACACCGACGCCAGACGCTATCCCCTCCTTCGTGGTAAAGGATGGGATCCTCCCAGTGGTAGGACTTGGCCTTCGCAAGGAAGGTCTCAAGCCTCTGCCTGGGCCAATCTTGTGGGACTTTCCCAGCAATGAGAAAGTTCACAATATCGGCATACCACGGGAGTGAGGCGATAGCAAGGATCGCCTCATCTGGGAAGGTATCTCGAATAGGATCAATCTGCTCAGAATCCTCAGGCTGCTCTAGTCGGGAAAGATGATCCGCCACCACATTCTTGACTCCAGGCTTATCCTTGATCTCAATGTCGAACTCCTGGAGTAGAAGGATCCATCTAGTAAGTCTGGCCTTGGCATCCTTCTTTGACATGAGGTACCTGATGGCGGTGTGGTCAGTATACAAAGTTACTCTAGATCCAATGATATACGATCTGAACTTATCTAGGGCGAAAACTACAGCTAACATCTCCTTCTCTGTGACCGTGTAGTTTCGCTGGGCGGGATCCAATGTTCGGCTAGCGTAGTGAATAGCGAATGGAACTCCGTCCCTCCTCTGTCCTAGCACGGCCCCTACGGCAAAATCAGAGGCGTCCGTCATGATCTCGAATGGGAGAGACCAATCGGGTGGCTGAAGGACAGGAGCCTCAATAACACACTGCTGGAGAGTCTCAAAGGACGAAAGACACTTGTCATCGACAAGGAACTCGGTGTCTTTCGTCAAGAGGTCAGTCAACGGTCGGGCAATCTTGTTGAAATCATGAATGAATCTCCTATAAAAACCAACGTGCCCCAGAAATGACCGTAGCTGCTTCAAATTGGACGGCGGTGCGAGTTTTCTAATGACGTCAACCTTGGCCGGATCAACCTCCATGCCCCTGTTGGAGATGATGTGGCCAAGCACCGTCCCTTGAGTCACCATGAAGTGACTCTTCTCCCAAGACAGAACCAAGCGGGTAGCAATACATCGCTGGAGCACTCGGTCTAGGTAGTCAAGATAGGAATCGAATCCGTCGCCGTAAACCGAGAAGTCGTCCATGAAGACCTCCAAACACTCCCCTACCATGTCCGAAAAGATCGACATCATGCATCTCTGAAAAGTCGCAGGGGCGTTGCATAGCCCAAATGGCATGCGTCGAAAGGCGTATGTACCGAAGGGACAGGTAAAGGTGGTCTTCTCCTGATCCTCAGGAGCGATGGCCACCTGATTGTAGCCTGAGTACCCATCCAGGAAGCAATAATGGCTCTTCCCTGCCAGTCTCTCTATGATCTGATCAATAAAAGGCAGGGGGAAATGGTCCTTCTTGGTGGCCTGGTTGAGTCTCCTGTAGTCAACGCAGACCCGCCAAGAGGTGGGTACTCGTGTAGCAATCTCCTCTCCCGACTCACTGATCACAGTCGTGATGCCCGTCTTCTTGGGCACCACATGCAAGGGGCTAACCCACTTGGAGTCGGAAATGGGATAAATAAAATCTGCACTCCACCATTTTGATATTTCCTTCATGACAACCTCTCTTAGGTTGGGGTTCAGTCGCCGCTGGAACTCACGCGACGGCTTTGCCCCTTCCTCGAGATAGATATGGTGGGAGCACAACGAGGGACTAATCCCATGGAGATCTGCTATGCTCCATCCAATTGCCTTGCGGTTCTTTTCAAGAACCCCCATCAGACGGGATTCTTGTTCTCCAGTCAGATCGGCAGAGATGATGACTGGGTACATCTCAGACTCTCCCGCAAGGAATCGATACTTCAGCGAAGTAGGGAGCGGCTTTAGCTCTGGACAGCTGGGTGCTGGCAAATCTGGCTTCTGAAGAAGATGTGTGTATGCTGACAATTCTGCCAAATCTGCCTGGGAAAATGATAAAGAACTCTCACAAACTGGATCTGGAGAAGGCGGGTCCTCTGCATTGTCTCTGATCTGCTCTGCCTCTACCTCCTCCTCATCTGTAGGCTCAGGTGGATCCAGGTCTGGCATCTGATCATCACAATCTGCCCAATCAGATTCTGAATCCGAGGGATCTGTATCAACTGCGGTGGCATCAGTACCACCGTAGAGCAGGGTGGCCTTAGTACCACCATCACTGAAAATCGTGTCGCGATCAAGGTCCGACTCTGCTGACTCAATAGTATCCTGAACCAGGGCTGTGCTCTCCAGACGATCCTCTGCTATCATCTCTGCATCAGCTGTATCTGAATATGAGAGGATGGTCTGTGCTGCAGGATCTGCCCAAGCTGCCTCATCATCTGTGATCACAAAATCACAGTCCTGGTGTATGTCTGGCTCTGTATCTGTCAGTTGTTCTGAATCTGTACTGCCCTCTGAGCGGGATCTATCTCTGGCTCTGTGGTCCTTAACCGTCTCTATTTGTATACTCTCGCCCTGGACGCGAAAGAATACCTTCCCACTGTCATGGTCAGTTACCGCTTTGGCTGTGGCCAAGAACGGGCGATCGAGGATGATGGGGGAATCGGTCAACGAGTCAGGGGTCTCCATGTCCAGCACTACGAAGTCCACGGGGAATTGCAAACCTTGAATCGTGACGACAACGTCTCGCAACAACCCCTTTGGCCTCTTGACAGACCGATCAGCAAACTGAAGGTATGTCCTGCTCTGTCTAAGAGTGCCCAACTCTAAGTGGTCGAGAAGGGTTGCCGGAAGAAGGTTGATCGACGATCCGCTATCTAATAGAGTACGGTCGAACCTCTGCTCACTAATCTGACATCTGACATACGGGGCTCCTAAATCTGGCCTCTTGGCCGGCAGATGGTTCTGGATCGCGTAACACGTGGCTTTTGTCAACACATGAATCTCTGCGGTGTTGTTCCTCTTCTTCCTCCTGACTGTGGTCCTGTCTCTCAAGGATCGCTGAAGAAGAGGGATGTGCTGCAAAGCCTCATGGAGGGTCAGCTGGATGTGAAATCGGTCTATCATGCTCTGGCTGAACTCCTCCTGCTCTCTCTTTTTTGGATCTTTTTCTCTTTTCTTCCCCTTCCCCAACTCAAGGGCTCTAGGAAAGGGGATCACAGGGTCCTTCTCAGATGAAGGACTAGGAATAGGCCTAGACGGTTCGATGACCGGATCCTCACATACATCATACACCGCAGTGGGATCAGAAGAAACTAAACCTTTTCCTTTATTCAAAATAGAGTCCTGAGATACATCCATACGAGGAAAGACAACATCTCTATCAGAATGAATATTGGTGGCCTTAGTACCACCTCTAGCTGGCTCTACAACTAGACGTCTTGCGGCCTCAGTACCGCGGGCTGGCTCGGCTCTGCTGGTGGCGTCAGTACCACCTCCTCGATATGGTGAAGCGGCGGCCTCAGTACCACCGGTGGAATCAGCATCTCGGGTGGCATCAGTACCACCGTCATCATCATGTGCAGCTTCAGTACCGCTCTCCTCTTCCTCATCTGGCACTCTAGATGGATCCTCGCGTTGTCGCTCAGATGAGGCGCCGCCTGCTGGTCTTCTACCGCTCCTAAGTGTAACAAAATCAGCATCAAATAGATCCGATGACATATCATCAAATAAGTCACTAGGAGTGGTAGGCTCAGTGTGAACTACCTGCTCAGACTTCCTCTTCAAGCTATTCGGATTAGGCTCGATCTGTGCAGGGATGGCGGCCTTCCCTCTCATCAGGTCCCGCATCTCCTGGCGGAACTCGTCCATCTCCCGTCTAAATGTAGCCTGCTGCTCTGTGAAGATGCGGGCTAGATCATCCAAGGCGGGGCTCTCATGGGAGCCCGACGGGTTGCCTCTCTGGTAATGAGGCTGCTGGACCTGGTGCTGCTGCGGCTGAGAGGGGTAAGAGGAAGGATGCTGCTGCTGGTGAGCCTGCTGCTCACGTCTCCAAGTCTGTCCCTGCTGCTGGTAGGGACGAGGTACGAAGGATGATGGCTGGTGTGACTGGTATGCTGGGGGCTGCTGGTGATCTCTCTGCTGGGAGTACTGTCCTCCCTGACCGGCTGGCTGCTGTTGGGACTGGTTACCCCCATTCCCCCACTTGAATCCGAGATGGTCTCGTCGGATTCCAGGTTGAGGACGGTCATACCAAATCCCGTTGACAACCATCAACGGTTCCTCATCGTAAGGGGCTGGTGGGAGTACTTCCAGAGGCTGATCCGGCTGATATACCACCATCTGTAATTCTGGAGATGGTGGTGACTGGTAAGAGGGCTGCTGCTGCTGATACGGCTCCGTCTGTACAAGGTGAACTTGTCTAGGCTGCTGCAAGGAGCTGGAGCGCTGGGACGAGCTGCGGCTGCCGCCGGAATTGCCTCGCGACTGAAGACGGGGCTGAGAAGCCGTCTGTGCCTCCTGAAGACACAAGAGATGGGTCTTCATGTCGCTCAGAGTTTGTGCCATCTGCTCCATCTGAGTTATGCCCTGGCACTGCTTCTTCTCTATTATTTCCATGCGGTCCAACTTCTCGCTGATAATCCCCATGTCCGCAGCGGCCGACTCTGCCTGTGCGGCTGCAACTGTGGACGAACTGGATGGACCTGCATCAACCCGTGCTATCCGCTGGTACTGCACGGGTCCTGGCGGCTGCTGAGATCTCTGTGTGTACAACCGAGTCTGGGACATCACCATGTAATTTTCGGCCATCACCTCGTAGATGGCCCAGACTTGGTTGTGATCCTTGGCAAAGTAGGACCCGCCGCAAGAAGCATTCACCAGACCCTGAAGCTCTGGCGTCATCCCACTAAAGAAGCTCTGAACTAGGTTCGGCTTGGAAATGTCGTGGTGTGGGCATCTATCCAGAAGCTCTCTGAACCTCTCCCATGCCTCGTGAAACTGCTCGTTAGGGAGCATGGAGAAGTTGTTGATCAGGGCCCTCGCTGCATTCGTCCGCCCGAGTGGATAGTACTTGTTCAAGTACTCGGTGCGGAGCTGCTCCCAGGTGTAAACAAACTTCCCTAAATGCTTCAGCCAGGCGGCTGCTCTATCTGCCAGTGAAAAAGGGAAGGCCATCATCCGAATCGTATCCTGGTCCACATGACGGTCGTGGACAGTGCTGCAGATCATCAAAAACTCCTGGAGATGGAGGTGGGGCTCCTCAGTGGCAAGTCCGTGAAAATGAGGAAGCATCTGCAGGGTGTTCGGAGGGAACTTGAAATCCCCCACGATAGCAGATACCACCACCCAATGGTGCATCAGTGTAGATCCGGGGTTGTGTAACTCCCGCATCGGTCTCGGTGGTCCCGCTGCGGCGGCGGCTGCCGCTGCGGCAGCCGCTGCTGCGGCTGCTGCCTCTGCATCAGCATCAGGAATGTCCTCATGCTCGCTCTGATCTCTCTCTTCTCTGAGTCGCTCCAACTCCCTTCTCATCTCAATCATGAAAGCTCCCTGATCGCGTAGCTGCTTCTGTACTGTCTCTAATGATGCGATCAGGGTGGAGTTGATCACTCCCTGGTCTAGTACAAAATATTCGGGTTGTCGAGGGTGATCATCTGAAATGCCGGCTCCGGCCATAGTGACGTCTGCAAAATCAGATGAGCCCAACTCAGGTTCTGTCAAATCAATTCGTCTTTCCTCGGGCTCATGTCTCTCAGTAGCAAAAGAAAGGGGATCGAGGGAGAACAGGGTGGAATCGTACTCGGGCCCGGAGAGCTGGTCTCGACTCTTACGGGCCAACCTAGATGGTGAAGTAGACGCGCCTGAAAGCGGTGCAGCCAGAGGCTGCCTAAGAGATCGTCTACCCATCATCTTGATCTGGCGAGTTGGGCGGATGGGATCTGGAGAAAATATGATCGCAAAGCAAACCCCCGGTTCACCAACGCAACACAATCTGAAGACCGTGAAAGCTCGGTCAATTTATCTTGTCAATTTTATTGGGTGAACACACAAAATATCAGAGCGCTTACGTGACCTGTTAGGATACCCGATGCTACTCCATCCGACTGGCCCGCACAGAAGAGTCGGTAGTCAGCTAGAAATAGCACCGGAGGGCTCTACCTAGGGTGCGGGTCACTCTCTCGCGCATCCAAACCATACAAGGAGGGGGTTGCTCTCCCCAAGACAAATTTTTAATGTGAGTGTCTTTTAGGGTCAATAGTGTTATCCAGTCCCACCTTTTTTTGTTTTTCTTTTTAATTTTTTTAATAATTTTTTTTTCAAAATAAATACAAGCGGCCTAACGAATTTTCCGATTCTCCTGATGATTAAGCCAAAAACAGAGGGAGAAGACGAAAAAGCCGATGCGCGAAGAAATCAATGATGCATGCAGAGAAAGAAATACGTACCTTGTCTCCAGCACTCTACATGCAAGTGATCCGCGCAGAATTTAAAGACAGAATTAAACTACCTAAATGGTGCAGCGAGGAAAAACCGAGTCCTAGATGAGCAAATTTCTATCGCAAGAACCGTCTAACCGATCACGGTCCTCCAAGCCAAAGAGTCCGGTCTTGGCCCGTCCCTCCTCTGCCCGACAAATCGGGGGTAGGAGAAGCGCTTTGTGGGACGGGCTACGGCACGTAGGCCACGGAAGATAATGAATCGGCTATTTTTATTAATGATTTTAGTAGGTCCAATTAACGTCCTATAGGATCAGGCAAGCAATTAAGTGTGGGGACCCTACTAATTACGGCACAAGCAAGAGAAATTCCTAAATCTAGGGGCTCGAGAAAAACCGCGTAAACACCGGAAAAGGCAGCTAGCTATCAAAACCGCAGAAAAAGCCGCGAAAATCCAAATGGGTCCCCCGAGCACACCGGTACTCGGCGAAACAGACCCGCTAAGTTACAAGTGTCCACAAATGTCCAAGTTCTAAATTATTACAAACAATATTGTTCTCTCTCAAAATAAAATTCTTCTTCTTCCTCTCCCTGCTCTTCTTCCCATGCGGGTCCTCAAAAATAAACTCCAAGTTGTCCACGCAGTACCTCGCACAAAAATCAAAGAGAGAGTGTCAGAAAACAATGACAATATAGAGAGACAATATGGAAAAATGACTACAAAGCCGTGCTCCCCGGCAACGACGCCATTCTGATGACCCTCCGAGTGACTAAGGTAAAGGTACAGAAATATAGGTCGTTGCGACCTCAATCACTCAGACTAAGTCAATCAAAAAAAATGAACCACTCGAAATACGTAAAATCAATCAAGCACAAAATCAGCGGTCATGCTATGAGATTTACCTGGTATAGCACCCAGGGTCGAACACAAGGAGCACGGGTTGGCCAAAGGCCTACGAAGTAGTCAAAAAAAATCAGAGAAGAAGAGAAAACATTTTTAGTGGTTTTTAATTGTTTTTAAATTTTTTTTGGATTTTTAATATGTAACGAAAATAAGAAAACACAAGAACAAGCACACTTGAGCAATTTATTTAAAGCATCAAAAATCAAGCAAAAATTCAAAAAAAATTGTTTTTATGTTTTTTTGATTTTTAAGTGTTTTTGGTAAATTTTTGGGATTTTTATAAGGTGTATTTTATTTTCTAAAAATCAAACAGTGCGAAAAAAAAGCAAGGTGCTGTCCAGCCAGGCCCAAAACCCAAAGATAAAAAATCTAAGGATCTCAAAGGGACCTGGAGGTAATTTTCCTGTATACTAGAGAAAACAAGGGAAATTTGAGCACCAAAATTATTGTTTTTGGGTTTTTAAATTATTTATTATGATTTTTATGAGTTTTGAGGTGTTTTTAGATTTTTAGGGTTTTTACTCAATGAAAAATAGCCAAAATTGGCTAGAAAATCAAATAACACAACAGAAACAACACCTAATTTTTATGGAATTTTTGGGGGTGTTTTTATATTTTTTTGGGATTTTTGAATCTAGACAGTAGCTAAAATGAGAGTTTTTGAATTTTTAAAAATAGAAAATAAACTCAGAAATGTCCCCCAAAATTTTCAAAAATCCTACAACATGGCAGGAGCCATGTGTCAAATTATTATCGAATTTGGAGATGAATTGATATTTTATTCAAAAATAGCAAGGGGGCACTATGCACAGGGACCAAAGTGCAAATACCCAAAGTTTTGGGGGTCCTGGTGCAAAATACCCAAGAAATCACGCACGTGGCGCGTGCTTGAGGCACTCAGGGACCTATATGTAAGAAAAACAAGTCCGAGGACCTTCTGGTAACTCGTACCAAAAAGTCCAAGGGCTATGTTGCAAATAACCCACTCAAAAGACGCACATGCGCAAATACAATGCTCACAGGGGCATAAATGCAATTATCAAAAGTTTCTATTCATTCATGAACATCCAGAACTACAGGGCTAGATTTGCAATTACACCAAATACACACGTGACGACGCACGTGGCTCACACAAACAGGGGCATAAATGCAAATAATCTAAAAGATGAGGTCCAGTGTGCAAATATCCCAACGTAAATAAAGTACTCTAAATATTTACAGGACTGAAGCATAAAGCAAAAACTAAGAGGGGGCCTAAGGTAATTTACCCCTTTATTAAGTCGAGCCGATGGATGGACGCCACGTGGATAGATGGACGGCTGAAAAGGGGTGGCGCCCAGGGCTGGGTCCTCGACTATGATCCAACGGTCCAGGTGCTGCCACGTTGCAGATCGAACGGTGGACGGAAGAAGTGGCTGAGCTTCGCTGGATCGGCGGTGGAGATCGACCCTCGAATGAATCCGACGGCGGCGAAGAACGCCGGATCAGTGGTTTCGCCTCCCCACCTCGCTGCAACAGGGGCGATCGCTTGCTGTCACTCTCGCGGTGCCTCTGGAGTTCACTGGGAAGAAGGGGAAGAGCCAAAGATAGGGCGCGGAGGCAGCGGAGGTGGTTCTATATATAGCTGCAGGCTCGATTAGGGTTGGGAGGCGACGGCTATGGAAGGCGTGGATCTCACGGCGAAGGATCTGGCGAGGATGTCGGATGATCGGCGAAGGATCCGGGCGCGGGGTTTGCGTGGGCGACAGGCTGGAGGCGCGTGGAGAAAATGGCGAAGGCGGGGCGGCGCGCGTCTTCTCAAAAAGGAAAGAGTCCGCGGGGGAGTTGACCGGGGTCAACAATCCCCCGTGGACCAATCAGGAGCTGCCATTTATTAATTTTTTTGTTTATTTATTTTAAGGTAGAAAATGGCCGAATTAAGAAAAACTTAAAACATGAAATATTTTTCTTTTATTTTTTTCTATTTTTTGGTGATTTTTAATTAATTTTTGGAAATAAAAATAGGGTAGCTATATATATAGGTATATGTACACTATTTAGATTTTAAATTTTTGAATTTTTTTATTTGTTATTTTTATGTATTTTTATACCTATTTTATATTTTATTTATTTACATCATAAAATTAGGAACAAAATGATATTTTTATTTTATTTTAATTATTTATTTATATGAAAAAATATAAATATATATGTACACCTATATACATGGTATATGTACAATATATTTTTGTATTTTTAATTTTTGTTATTTTTATTTGATTTTTGTTTTAATTCTTTTTATTTATTTTATTTACAATATATACCCTAGAATATTCACAAAAAGTTTTGAGAATAAATACATTTATTTACAAGGTTAAATACATAAGGAGGTATGGTCTATGTACATGGTGAAAGGGCCTTTTTGAATTTTTGATTTTTTAGATTTTTATTTTGTTTTTAATAGTTTCTAAATATATACAAAATATGTACAAGCATATTTTTGGTTGAGGAAAATACAATTTTATTTATTTACATGAATGTTTACACATGAGCCCCTATCTCTCTCTACTGTGGCTTTTATGCGGTCAGGCCCATGCTGAGCCCTCCCTTGGGTTAGGTTGCTCAATATTTATTCTAAACATTTCCCTCTTTTTCTTTTTACTCTTTATTCTTTTATTTTTGCACAAAAACATGCTAATTATAGGTTTTTACACAATGCATGCTTTTGGTAATTATTTGTATTTACACATATCTACATGTATTTGCAAAGGTTTTTGTAGCTAAAATAGAAGAATAAAGAGTGATGAATGGGTATTCATCAATGGTAAGCACAAGAGCGTCAAAACCTGACACCACAAAATCACACTCCATTGTTCATTGAGGTTAGCAACAATAGTACTATCCACCCAAAAATGAGAAATCACATATTCATGAACCTCAACATAGGCACCCATGAACGCCAAAGACATATCATGGCACACCTCAATCGAGTGGCTCATCACATCATCGAAAGAACTCGCTTCCGAGCAACATCTTGGGTTCCATCCATATAGAAAGACCAAGTCAAAAGGCTACGAGAGTTTAGGGAAGTACATGCCAAACAAAGGGTGAAGATCTACAATAGAGGACATGTCCTTCAGGTTGAGGGAGTTCCCCGTTTGGCCATCAAACAACTTCGACGAAAAGTTTGGGCCTCCTGCAAAGGACGATGGCAAGCACTCTTTAAACAAAAAACGAAAGAAAGATTTGACCCACCATATAAACAACCTCAAAAATCTTGCTAGCAGCGTAATCCTCCACAATAATGATAATGTTGATGCCTTCACCCTAGCAAAGATCACCTCAACCACCTTCGCAAAGCTGACAAGTGCACTTTGGAAGCAATCTGAGGCACCAAGATGTGAATGGCATGCTTGATACAAAGATCTTGTTGGCATGATATCCTTGAACCGCGGTCGTCGCTACTCAACACCAGAGACGACAGTAGCTGCTAGCAGAACCCTCACGAGAAAGGTCAAGAAACCATGCACACTAGCAGCCATAGGCTCCAGGGTGACGACATCCCTTGAGAACTCGTCCACAAGGGACCCAAGGCCACGTCAATTCAACTCTAGGTTGCTACCGAAAGCCACAGAAGTAGGGATGTCAATCTGGGTCTACACATTGGGTACCTAACCCAAACCCGTCCCATTTACTTTTGGATGGGTTTGGATTTTGAATGGACTACCCATGTGGGTATGGGTATGGGTTTGGGATTACCTTTTGGGTACCCGAACTCGAACCCGCCCCAGGACCAAATAAAAAAGGGATTTTTACCCGGCAGACCCTATAATCTTTTGCAATGACCTATACGACCTTCGAAACATCGATATTCCTCCCTAGACCCCTTAAACTTGCTCCGTCTTACCATACAAACCCTACCGTTAAATTGACAATCTAAAGTTAACTTCCTTGAGTTAAAAACGAGTTAATCTAACCAGTCCACGATTGGACGGTTAGTATTGACCAAGGGAAAGAAAAAATAATCTTCCCCCTCCCACGAGGTCGATGCCCCCACCAAGGTGAATCTGCCGAAAGCTATAAAGCCGGCGGTCCCCACGGCCATCGAGGTCGAGAAGGAGATGGAGAAACCAGAGTCCCATCCCAACACGGAGGTAGGGGAGCAAGACAATGAGGGTCCCTCTCCGAAAGAGGAACCGGTCAACCCAGAGAAGAAAGCCCTTGATGAGCTTAAGCAGCTCCTTTCTGCCGCCACTGCCAACAAGGAGTTCTCCAAGGCCCCTCCCGTTGGGGATAAGAAGCCTCACGAGACCAAGAAACCCGAAGAAGGAGACGAACCTCAGCAAAAAGCTCGAACGAGGAGACATGTCGGGCGAATCCGAGAAGAACGAAGAAGGAGAAGAGAAGTAGGAGGAGGAATCCAAGAAGGTCGAGGAAAAGACTAAATTTCCCGATGAATCCATCAAGCCAGAAGAGCTCGAGAAGCTGGTGGTGGAGTCAGAGAAGCCCAAGAAGGTCGAAGAGGAAGAGAAGAAACCCGCGAAGGTAGAGGAAGAGCTCGTGAAGCCGGAAGATCCCAAGGAGGAGGAACCCACAAAGAAAAACCCCGCCGTGGAATCTCTGGAACACCCCCCAGAGGATATCACACTTTGGGGGGTTCCATTCCAAGAGGTAGGGGGCATGCTTGATACAATCCTCATCATATTCCTGCGTGCACGCGAGCTCAAGGATGCCCTCTCGATGATGAAGGACACCATGGCGTGGAGGAAGTCCTTCGGCATCGATGGCTTCCTCGAGGAGGCTCTCGACGAGCCTGAGCTACACAAGGTCGTATTCATGGACGGACTAGACAGGGGCAGACACCCCCTCTGCTATAACGTGTATGGTGAGCTCGAGGACAAGGACGTGTTCCTCAAGGCATTCGGAGACGAGGAGAAGAGGACCAACTTCTTGAGGTGGCGGGTGCAGTTCTTGGAGAAGGGGATAAAGGAGCTGCTTGATTTTAGTGCAGGGGGTGTTAATAGTATGGTGCAGGTTAATGATCTCAAAGGGGCACCTGGGGGGGCGTTGGGGAGGCGCAGGGAAGGGGGCGACGAGCGGCTGGGGAGGCTTCGCAGGGGAGCTGGCGTGCTGGGGCAGAGGGCTTCGAGCAGGGGCTGACGCTGCCGTGGTGCGGCTTCTGGTGACGCTCGGGGCGGAGTGGAGGTACCGAAGGTCAAATCTGACGTGGGTGAACGGGAGTGACAACTATAGTAAATTTGATAAATAAAATGGGTATAATGTAAAAGAAGATAACAGAATCCGGTTAAGTTTAACGGTTAAATGGATGGGGGTTAACCACATGGTCTGTAGGGTAAAGGTTAACAAGTTTAGGGGGTCGAGGGAGGAATTACGATGTTTCAAAGGTCGTAGAGGTCATTGACAAAGATTATAGGGTCTGCTAGGTAAAAATCCCAATAAAAAATATATATAAAGATAGATGTGTATGTTGCATTTTAATCAAACTAGATCCAAATCCATTTCGTATCTAATATGTATCGATCAACATGTATAAATGTTCAACTCAATTTTCTCCTCTCCATCCATTTATTCATATTCAACTAACTTTTTGTATCTTTAATAAATAAAAACTATCCACACAAAAGAGTTAAAACTTAACATATATAAATATTTAATATTCTCTATATATTACACATTTTTATGAATCACTATATTACACGATCTCACTCTATTTCGTCCATCTGTGAAAATCTCGTATACATTTATAAACAACTTAAGATTTACCATGTCGAAGATATGGGTACCCATTGGGTACACAGGTATCCGACGAGTATATGAGTATCCGCTAGAAATTACACTTTTAACAGATGAGTGGATATGGGTAGTGATATTATAAATGGGTATGGGTTTGAAAATAGTAATACCCACCCCTAAACCCGACCCACTGCATCCCTACACAGAAGCAATCAACACTGAGGAACACAGATCATCAGACACGTAAGCCTTCTCTTGCTGACGCGGACAAAAATTCTCCATCTGAAGACGATGAAAACAGCCCCGTGACCCCATCTGCATTCGTGATGTCGATGGCCCTGCTCCCCACACTCAACGGTAGTTGGTGCCCCGGGATGTACGGTTACCCACGTGACCTTCTTGGCGAGACCTACACCCTCAAGGAACTGTCCAAACATCACCACCATCAACAACTCCGCCATCCCTCTTATCTCCAGCAGTTGTAGCAACAAATTCAGGCTCCGTAGCAGCATCCCCAACCTCGTCGGCAACTGACAAAAGTTTTGTGAACACCTCCGGATGGACCCCTTGACCCAACCAGGGAACCTCATCATAGCAACATCCAATGACACCTAGTGACCAAAATGGAGAGACCCAGCTCCATTGGAGGAAGCAAACAGAACCCCGGAATGAGTTGGATTGATTAATAGACATTTTTGTTGTGAAAAGTTGTATTTGTTTCATACTCTGGAGATTATGACGCCTGAAATTTTTGGATGCATCTTTCATTTGAAGCAAAGATATTTGTGAAGAAAATGATGCCAGAATACGAAATTGCATATATATAAGGTTGAGGTTGAGATGACATCAATTTTTCACTAATATCTCGATTAGCTTATTACGTCGAACTATAAGTTTTGTAAGAAGCAATATGCGATAGAAATGGGGAAGATAATCTCTTACTAGCAATTGCGGCACACTATACTCGGGGAGACTTCAACTCAGTGTAATATCAACATGAAAAATCCTCTGCTTATCACGTCGTCGTTGAGACTTCAACAACTAGATTTCAAACTCTCTCGTAACCGAACTAAAAAGCTAAGCATGTCCCTTCAGTTAGACGGATACTGGTTTAAAAGCTAGTTGGACGAGGCTGGATAGAGTCATTGTTAATGAATCTTTAGTAGAAAAAGTATAAGTTATGAACCTCCAATCTTACCAAAAACCCTCTCTGACCGTAAACCCCTATTGGTAACATTTGTAAAATTTAAACTGTTTCCATATAAATTCATGCGGGAGGCATTTCGGTTGAATAAACTCTCTTAAACGCATACCTCAATAGTCTTGATCTACTCCAAAGAGATTGAACAATCCTCATAATGATCTATCTTTGAAAGAATATCCAAATGTGGAAGAAAGAAATTATTTCCTCATCCAATGGGAAAAATCAAAAGTCCAAAGTGAAGTCGATGCTCTAGAAGATTCGATGGGAATCGTTAACTATCATCACAATAATATGGGTAAACTTGTTAGTTATTATCCATTCTCAAAAATAAAAGAGAGAGATGTTATTGGACAATTATCTCTTTGGAGTACTAATCCAAATAGGACAATGAAGAGAGACAGGAGGCACGAATAGTATAAATAAGACACCATGCATGGTATTGGGAATTATCCCAACTCAAGCATTTCTCACTAGGGTTGCTAATTGAACTGAATCATTCGAATTCTATTATGATTTTTCGATAAAAATTCGAAAAGAATTCGATTCGAAACCAAATGAATTGAATTTGAATCGAACTTGTGGATTCGATTATCAAATGAATCGAATCTGAATTAACCTGAATTCGTTCAATAATAATTCGATTCGATTCTATATATGTGTATATGTATGTATGCCCCATATATTTGTACTCCTATACATAATGCATATAGATATACATGCATATAATACATACATATTTGCTTACATAGATGTAACAACCCCACTCTGAGTCAATTAAGATCTTTTCCGAACATTCTTGTGCAAAGAGTTATAGCATAATTGCATCAAAAGGTTGACATGTATTTTTTGATTTTATTTGTAAGTAAATAGATGCAGAAAATCATATATGAATATCTAGTAAAAATGTTATGACGTTTAATTCACATTTAATATATCACTATCAGAACATGTCAAAGTATGAGAATAAAAATAATCAATTTCTCATTCTATTTTAATATCGTCATTCATAAAGTTGTTAATCATACTTTTGTTGCAAAGTATGCGAGAAAAAAAGTACCACCAAATTCACGTTATCGAAAGCATCTAAATTTACTCTCAAACCAACTTACTACAGTGATTAAGTGGTCAATTAAACTTTTAACCATATTTAGGCTCCATTTATATGATTTACCACGTTCATATTCCATCGCTATGGTTTCCTTAATCCCATATTACACCGACGTGGCTAGTCAATGTGTGACGTAATATACAACATTAGGCACTGCTAGTCAAACCCGATCTCTTTCCATTTCTCTTTATAATTAAGTTCAAGTGGTTTGACTCCTAAATATGTTATGAGCAAGAGATGTGGGTCTTTCATTCGTCAATTATACATAGCTCACGTTTGAGTTACTTTGTATGAGTATAATAATCTATCTTAGCGTGATATTCAGGATTTTTTTGACATTAACAAGATCATTTTAAGCCATACCCAATTATGCATATAAAATCCTATTAGTTAAAGACAAACTATTGAATATGAAAAAAGAGTACAAAATATCATTCATAGAATCTACTAGGAAAGTTCCCACATTTATTTTTATGTTCCCTTGTTCCTTATGCTACCTTTACTATTCCCTTTCTTATTATCTACCAAAGATCCAAAAAACCCAGAGTAGATAATTGTAGCCTTTCTCCTTGCATATGAAAATGATGGGTTCGCTATTTCGAGCTTCTCAACATTTGTCGTAGTTCGAACTTTATCTACATATCTCTCCTATGCATTTTTGTTGTTTTGATTTTTCTTGCATGAAAAAACTGATTATTATCATTGTTGAGATGATGTTTATCATTACATGAGTAATATGAGCTCTTCTCACCATAATGTAAGTTGTTCCTTTATACATCAAAAATTAAATATATTTCATTTTCATACCTTTAGTTTTTTGATATGAAGATCCTCACACTTAATAGAGACATTTTATCTTGCTACATTATTTTTTAAAGAAATACATTATTTTTAATATTCACATTATTTCAAATAATAATATTAATTTGGATCAACTTTCTATATAGGCTTGATCTTGTCTTGCTTTAACATGCAATGATAATTATAATTTGTTCAACTTTTTCGACAATGATATTCTATCTCTATGATAGACTCATTTAATTTTATTGTATTTATATATTTCTTCTTCATAAAGAAAATAGTGTATTAAAATTGTAAAAGGCATGGTAATTGGAAATTTTGGGTACTTTTATCCATTGTATCCTATTGGTTTCATAATTTCCTTGATTATATAGTTTTTTCAACTTATCACATGAATCTATACTCAAAATTAAAATTAGACCATAAAATATAATATTATAATATTTTTCATATAATATTAATTATATAATCTTTAAAATAATAATTAACTTTTCAATTTTGAAATAAAATGAATCGAATATGAATATTCAAAACTCAAAATAAATTGAATCTGAATTTAAGTTATCAAATTCGATTATAATTCGATTCGAGTCTGGATTCAAAATTTTTATAATAAATTGAATCCGAATCGTAGTGGATTCAAAGGTATTCGATTCGATTAACACCCCTATTTCTCACTCTCTTCTCTCTTAGTTCTCTCTCCCCAAGCAAGGAGAGAAGCAACCCATACAAGACATGAGAAGCAAGTTCGCGCAAGGTGCGAAGAGTTAGCCAGCAGGGGCGCGAAGAAAAGTCGCATCCGCGAGAAGCATCTGCATCGGAGGCACAAGGAGTAGCCGCAGGGGGGGTTCATTCTCAATGAGGGGCATCACATGATGAGGAGAAGCAACAGAATCGTTCTCCAAATACAAGGTAGCAATTATCTAATTTTAAACTTATAATCGAGCCTCATTTTTGTTAGGCAACAAAACTGAAAAGATAATGTGCCCTCTCATTTTTCTGGCCTAGTGCATTTTGTTGCGGACCGTCGTATCTCGTGGGTTTTTCCCCTCTCTCACATCGAGGAGAGTTTTCCACCGTAAAATTTTCCGTCTCTTTATAGTTGCTTGATTATTGTGCTACGACTATTTTTCTCGATTTCCGTGAAGGAAACGCTCCTCTTGCTAGTCATCCTTTGCAGGATAGGTTAAAGGAACCCCTCGATTTCTCCACAAAACTAACTCATCTCAATTAAAATTTGACTCCGCCCTACAAGGTGAATTTAGGTTTTTTGAACAATGATCTAAAATAAATTGGATTAAAAATGGAGATAGAAATCCAAATTTCTCTAGATTGTGGCTTCTTGAGGAGAAATCAAAATCACATATCAACCCTCTTAGTTAACCACGGAACCCCAGATCGCCCAACCCTAAGCTATCTTAAAAGTCGTGTTGGAGTACTGCCAGTCTGCCACACCTTATTTTCTGCTCCAAATGGAAGTGGCCATTCAAGAATTTGTAAAGCTCCAGTGGTCGGCCATAAAATCTCGACCATAAAATCTAACTTTCTAAATATGTTAATTGCCATGTGTAATGAAACCCGCAATCTTTGAAACCAAAGACACGTCAATAACTCCATTATCTCTCTCTCTCTCTCCCATCTTTTAGAAAGGAGACATTATTTATATATGCAACTACCAATTGATCATTATAATCAATGTCCATATTCATATAATCTCAATAATTTTTCAAATATAAGGGATTCGAAACTTTTTTATATATCTGTCCACCCCATTGTACCATCCTGAAATTTTGAGGGACCTGGGATTGACTCTGTAACCGTCTTGGAAATTAAGCCAATTAGACCTACTCCGGAACTAAGGTTGTGATTCTAAATATTGGCTTCATAAAAACCTTCGATACAATCAGTTGGGATCATATGATTCACACAATGGAATCTCAGGCTACCCCTTAAATTTTATTTCGTGGATTTCTACCATCCTTAACATTACAATCATATCTGTAAATTTCAATGTCGGGTCCATAGACGACGTTAACCCAAGAAGGGGTTTTAGACAAGGTGATTCACTCGCTTCTATCCCCTTCATAAATACACTCAACATTTTGGATGGCCATCTTAATAGTCTTATAAAATCAAATTTGTTCATGACCTCATCATTCATAAATTTGCAAATGACCTCCTCATTCACATTCTTCTTGGAGTTTGGGAAAGAAGCTTAAGAATGTTTCCTCTTCCCCAAACATCTTCTCATTTATTTTAGATCTCTTGATAAATATTAGAAAATCGTCGATCATCTATATAAACCTTTCTTCGATTGAGGAGGATCATATCACCCTCGTATAAGTTGAAATTTGGCTTCTTTCCTCTATCATGTCTTAGCTTCTCCTATCTCCTTCCACTCTAAGAATGGATAGTTAGCAATCTATCATAAATAAGTTGCCTTAGGAATGGAAAGCAAAAACTCTCTCCCGACCATCTCAAGTAGCTTTTTTAAACTTCATGCTCACTTTATTGAATCCTCCCCTAAATTACATGATAAAGTGATAAGGGAAATTAATGAGATTATAAGTTTATTTTGGAATGCAAATAAATAACAAAAAACTATGAACTCTGGTCGCATAGGGTTGCATTTGATGTCACGAATGACAAAAGGGAGATCACAAAACTCGAATGCTTCAACAACTATATACTAATGAAATCCCTTATCAAAATTCATGAATGTGCCTCCCCCTTTACCATAAGTTTAATAAAGACGTCCAAACTTTGTGGAAAAGAAATCCTCCTACCAATAAACTCATGTAGGTCCGATTCAAATCATTGGCGTGCAATAAAAGTTGGTTCCAAAAAAATTTAAAGGCCTGCTTCAAGAAAATTCGCTATGCACACAAGAGATTTTCCTACTATTGGGATCATCCTTCCAGTAAAACGTGAAAATTAAGACAGAGAATCGATTCCATGTAGCTTGACTTAATTGGCTCATAGGTTTTAACCTTCACATTGACCTAGCTAAAAGAGCGTATATCGCTAATCTAAAAAAATTATCCGAAACACTGAACTCTCTAAAGGACTATATGGAGTCTATTTCCTAGGCAGAACTAAAAATGCCTCCCTAAATAAGCAAATTTACATCGCATACATCCACCAAAATAATAATTTGGCTATATGGACTATATGGAGTCTATGAGTACCTTACATCCTTTGGCTAACATACATAATAATTTGACATTGTCGACAAGATCATAGCATGAAATATTAGCCTAGCAAACAGATAAGTCCATTGCATGAATGATATGAAAACAACTGCCAACATTTTGAAAGAATTCCCCTATACATTCATGCTACATTTTGAATACATTTGAAAGAATACCCTTATTGAATTCACCTTCCCCAATAAATATCTAGACCTTCATTGACGTTCTGTAAAAAAACTCCAACAAATACACCTCATATTGGCAGATGAAATCAAGGTTGATCTCTGCATGATAGTTGATCTCGAAAAAGCATTGCAAGAGGACCTTCGAGGGTAACCTTAAAACTACAAGTAAACTCTCGTTAAACATTGCTTAACTCTCTCAACACAAGTGACCATGCATGTTGCGATGATAAGTAGTCACATATGATCAATACAAGCACATTACACATACAATGCGAGCACAATGAAACTATATTCGTGCTCACATTATCTACAATTTATTGTAGTGTGAACTTGATAACTAACTATGCAAACATATATCCTTTTCGAGTGCTTTTAATCAATTTTACAGAATTTTAATCCATTAAAACCATACGGTGTCCCAAAAAGTTGGCCATACTGGACCCAAACACAAAAAGTCATTCCGCCCTCAAAACTTGGCATGGAGCATACTCGATGGATCCTTGGCGAGTCTATCCTCTTCTTTACGATATCAGATGACTCTATTTCATTAAAATTTTATCTCGAAGTGAACTTGATTATATTTTTTGGACACCGATCCGTGGTGCTTGCATGATGGGGTCCAACTTAAAAAAAATGGTGGCTTTTTGTATTAGAACTGCTCCGAACTCCTGCCGGTTGATGATCTTTTTGTAAAAAGAGATCAGGCAGTTCAATTCTAACAAGATGTAACCGGGGGATTTGATATAAGCCATAATATTAGTTGTACGGTTAATTTATTGTAAATTTCAAACTTTCTCTAGGTGTACACTCGAGTGATAACAGTTTTCATATTTTCTACGAACATTGACATATATTATTTGATGTTATTTTTAGTTAAGATAAATTTCATTGATGTCTTAGTACTTAAAGTTGTTGAGCTTTTGAAGAAGGTCCAAAAAATCATGAACAATAATGTTATAGTTTCTAGGTTTATCGATGTAGCGTTTAAATTGATTGGTTTTGCAATATAAAAAAGATTAACATTGCAACTTGTTACCTGTATTTAGATATTATGATGAAACGCATTGGTGGTGTGTATATGGGAGATGCTTGCAAAGGAGGTGACCACTTAGCCTATAATTATTATTTTACAAAGAAAAAATATCAACTTACCGAAGAAAAATAGTACTATCCGACACCCTTGTGTAAGTGGCAGAGCAATTGAGATCTGTGCAATACCTGAATATCATTTGATAACTGCATTAATTTATACGCATGGGATCTGCACTTTGGATCTTTCTGATCCTGTTGATAAGTGATAACAAATTTGACATATATATACAGGGCTAATTGGGATCGTCCCCTCGGTGAGCTAACTTAACTCCCCGATCTTATTTTTCCTATTTTTAAAAAAAATTACTTCATGGAGTTTCATCATTGTATTCATATATTATGTCATTCATGTTTCGTGTGAAACAGACTCCTACGACCTCCATCCAGACAGACATTTTTTAACGGTAGTAGAATTGTTGAAATCGACCTCATCTTGATGGAGGCCGTAGAAATCTTTGTTTCGTACGAAATTTGAATGATATAACATATTGATATATTGATGAAATTCATGGATGTAATTTTCAAAAAAATTAAAAAAATAGGAAAAATTGGGCGAAGGGGGCCAAGTTAGTTCTCCCCATAGGGGATAGCCCCTTTTAACCCACATATATATAGGGTTCAATGGGGATGTCCCCTTGGGACGGCAACATAGTTGCCCGCCCTATTTTCGGCGTTTTATCTTCAAAAATATCACCATATATATTCATGTATATATATGTAGGATTTTTATCCAGATCGCACTGTGCCCATTTGCGTTAAATTGAGCCCATCTTATCCACCATTAGATCAATCCCTCAATCCCATGATTTTAGGAACGACAATGGTAACAACAATGCTTTTAATTTTGAATATTAATGAATTTTCCAAAATAGCAGTAGACTTTTTTGGTATCGTCTGATATTGTATTGAGAAAAAAAAACACATTTTATCACATTTCGAGAGGGGATCGAGCTATCGTTTTCACCGAATCATTGTGTTTTTTTATTATTGATCGCAGACAATTTTCGCTCGCCAAAGATTTTGTATTTCAATTGTTGATTTTATATTTTCATTGATCCTACGTTTTAATTGTTGTTTTTTCTTTGATAATATTTTTTCATTAGGTTTCGTTCATGGTTAATTCGCGAATGGATTGTGATCGACATATTTCAGAAACAATTACGAATAATACATATTTTTTATCGTAAGCAATATTTATTCGAGATGTATGATTGAAATATGAGAAATGGTATTCATAATATTATTTTTATTCATTTTGATACACAATTTGTAGTCCTAATTGATTTTGTGTCGAAGGTATTTTGATTTCATATAATAAAAAGTTACAGTAAATACAATTGTTATTTTTCATGCGATACTTTGAAAATATATAGAGTTGCTGATATATTTATGTAATTTACTTATGTGATATTTTATGTTACTAATGCTAATACAATTGTTACTTGTCATATAACAAATATTACTAACAATTCATTACATGTCACTTGTCATTGAATGATTCTTACTGAAGCGAGTATATTGCTGAGTTACTAACAATTCATTACAAGTTACTTGTCATATAACAAACGTTACTAACAATTCATTATAAGTTACTTGTCATTGAATGATTCTTACCGAAGCGAGTATATTGCTGAGTTTCTAACAATTCATTACAAGTTACTTGTCATATAACAAACGTTACTAACAATTCATTACATGTTACTTGTCATTGAATGATTCTTACTGAAATGAGTATATTGCTGAGTTGATTTTCTTTATACAATTTTTACTATTAACGGATATAAATTAACTTATTGTTTCTTGCATAACAATGCAACAATTTGGTGTCTTGAAGAAGCTACTGTTATTTCGAGAAGTGAGAGAAAAATAACATCATCTAAATGGACTAGAAGACAGTTGAAATTTGGATGTTCACCATAACTATAATTAAGTAATTTATGTCTGACTTTCAGTAACACTTGACGTATTACAAGTAATTAAATAGGCTACATAAGTAAATAAGGTGTGATTCGATAGTAATTCAAAACAAAGAATAAAACAAGTAAGATATATAGAAGCATCAGTAACATGTAAAAATTGTAGGTAAAAGAAGGTAATGGAATAAGTAAGTTGGATAAAATATAAAAAATCGTGTGACCGATAACTTATGTCATGCTATCAGTAACACTCGATACATTATAAGTAATTAAAAATGTTATATAAGTAAATAAGAGGTGCTTTAGTAAGACCCAATGTATTAAGTAACAATAACATTAGTAACAATCAAAATGACTTCAGTAAAATGGACATTTATAATCAGTAAAATGGACATAATAACATTAGTAATTCACATACATAATTACTGATCTCGGAACAGTAGTTACTTGAGAACTGAATATGTATTACTTGAGTAACATGAACGAATTACTGATCTCTGTACAATGTAATATTACAGATGTAAAATACTGACAATTGTTTCGGTATTACTGATCTCGCAACACATAATTACTTAAGTACATTATTTACATTACTGATCAGATGTACAATGACTATTTCTTCGGTACGAAATTAATGATTTAAATGTATCATTCCAAAACCACCTTCCTTTTTTTAAGGACTCGATATAATTGAAAATATAAGAGGCTCAAACGTATTAATATCCTTCCAAAACCAACCACCTATTTTTAAGGAAATGAGTTAACTCGAATTCTTATTATGTTAATAATGCAAACCACATTGTTATTGTCAAAACCGTCCCCTTCCAAATAGAACCAAAACATACACATGGCGAGCCCACATTTGGTGCTCACCACAACCCAAATGGGCACAGTGCTCTCTGGATAAGATATATAGATATATATATCTTCTGTATGTCATCCGAATTTCATCAGAAATCAGGACTCTTATACATTCCATCTAGAAAAGGTCGATTACAACAATGTTTAGATCACTAAAATTACTTGTTCTAGATGGAGGGCATATGAGTCTGTTTCGGACGGAATTCGAATGACATATTGGAGGGATATATATAGATTAATATACATGATGATATTTTTCAAAAAAATAAAAAATGCGGAAAAATAGAGGCCAGGGAAGCCAAAGGGCATCCACATTTTTTCCATATATATATATAATATGAGGGTTGATCCTATGAGAGTCAAAATTTATCAGAGCATGGGAGCAGTGAATCTGGACCACTAGATTATGCCCTTCTCTCTCATCCTGCAATAAATGAGGAGAGAGATGATAGAATCTAGTGGTTCAGAATCATTGATCTCATGCTCTCACAGATTTTAGCTCTCACGGGATCAAACCCTATATATATGACTTATCTAGAGGGTCCTATGCTCATTAACATCTTGGTGAGCACCAATTCTAGACCATACACGTGTATTAGTAGTAACTATATTTCTAATTATAGACTACCACGTATTTAACACTTACTATATTTCTAATTATACAATGTCCTAAAAACGAAAAGACATTTTTGGAAAGAAAGGTTTCAAATAAATGATTTCATGCAGATGATTAAGATTCAAACGATAGGATAGTAATAATATACTTCGATCATGTAAATGCTTGTTGTGACATCGGTAATATCAAGAAAATGATCAGTAATACATCTAAAATATTACGTTGTACAGAATTTAGTAATAAATATACAACGGTCAATTAAATGTATATTGCAAGATCGGTAATATAATAACAAATGGTTAATAACACTGTGTATGTAATGCGCATTACATTCATTTTTGTAATATTTTTTCTTTTTCGTCAACGAAGTATTCCATTAATTTCATTAATTCATTTTTCCTTACGTACATACGTTTAATAACTTCTTTTTCAAAGTACTATTTCCATATTAATCTTATAGAAGGAGAATATGTTACTGATTATATGTTAATTCCTTACTTGAGCAATATACGTGTCTTACTGACCTTTACTTTGTTATTACTGATCTCATAATAATCATTACTTGATAATTGTATACGTATTACTGAACTGGTGATATATGACATAGATATATACATTACTGAACACATAGCAATAATTTACTTAAGAATCATATACATTGCTTAAGTATTGTCTCTAAATTACTGAATTATATTCAGAGTACTAATAAATATGGAAATTACTGGCAATTTATTACATCTTTATTAACTTCACAATAAACACTTACTTGACCAGTGTATATATTACTACTGAATTCTGCAACATATAATAAAATGAATGTAAATTATTGATCGTTGTTTGTGTATTACTCATCGTGCAACAACCATTTACTTGACTATTGTGTGTGTATGTGTGTATATTACTAACCTATTTGGATCTCATTTTTTTGCAATAAATTATTGATTTGAACATTTTCTATCCAAAACGTCCTTCCCTTTTTAAGGACATGATATATTTGGAATAATACTTATTGTTAAATCATCTTGCAATTAATCTCCTTTAAAAAATAACATCCTTCAAAATAGACAACCACTTAATTGGTAATACACATGTATGGCTTACAATTGGTGCTCACGAAGATGCTAATGAGTATATGACCAATTAGATAATATATATATATATATATATTCGAAAGGATTTTCATGATTCGAACATTTTTCCAATTATATCTAATTACAGATTTACCAGATTACTTAATGCATGAGAGACTTGTACAGAAAGAAAGCACATCCTAGGAGATTTTTGTTTTGCTAATCATATTAAGTTAAATGCTAACGATGCTGAAATAACTTAGCTTCTCACTTCTCAGTCGCAGCTACCACTTTATACTGCTGACCATCAGTTTCCTCCCACCTATTCATATCAATTTGAGTGAGGAAACCTGGGCCTCGACTAAAGGATGCCACGATTATAATTTCTTCATTAATCTTGATTTAGAAAAGGTTTCGACGACTGCGTTCACTTGCATTTTCAATGTTGGAAAGATATATACAATCTTTTATCAAATATCATGAAGAAATTAATTAGTAACTTCGTTCATATATACGTAACTGATAACTCCATGTTCTCAAAAGAGTATTATAAAGACCTATCCTCGTGTAACAATACATTTTTATCTGAAAAATCTCCTAATCCCACCCATACAAGATGAATTTAAAAGATGATATCGCCCAAATTTATATAAGAAACAAGTGCAATATTCCTTGACAGAGAAGCTCTCTATTGATTTTATATTGGATGTTTTTATTATCAGGGAAAAATATCTTTTACTATAATGACACTTACATAGTTACATTTATACAGTAAAAATCAATTAATTGTATTAGTACATTTATATCAGGGAAAAATATCTTTTACTATAATGACACATAGTTACATTTATAAGTAACAATTTTCTTTTTCCACATGGTAAAGACCTTTCCTTGTGTAACAATACATTTTTATCTAAAAAATCTCCAAATCACACACATACAAGATGAATTTAAAAGACGGTATCGTCCAAATTTATATAAGAAACAAGTGCAATATTCCTTGACAGAGAAGCTCTCTATTGATCTTATATTGGATGCTTTTATTATCAGGGGAAAATATATTTTACTATAATAGCACTTACATAGTTACATTTATACAGTAAAAATCAATTAATTGTGTTAGTACATTTATATCAGGGAAAATATCTTTTACTATAATGACACTTACATAGTTACATTTATAAGAAACAATTTTCTTTTTCCACATGGTAAAAATCAATTATCGTCGTCTAAGGATGTAGCCCAAGGCGAAACTTGTAAATCCATGTCTTCGTACATACGTGATTTATTGTGTTTGTGTGCTTCCACAATTCGTAACTTTTTTAATTATTTTATATATTAATTCATGATTTTTTATGGATTTCTTCTTGTTATTAAGATTTTCTTCAAAACTATAAGCAGAGGGGACTATATTTAATGAGTTATTAAATTCTTTTAAGTTTTATATAAATTGCAAATAGGACACTATCTGTTCTGATTTTTATTGTATATATTTAGTGTTAAAAATGGTTTAAATGCTCTAAAAATTGTAGGAAAATACCTTGGATGCATGTTATATAGCTGATTCACGTTCGTGTTTTATCTGCCATCTATTTTCATTTTCCCTATTTTCTAAAAATAAAAAGGAGCAACATATTCCTAGTTTGCATATAAAAATCCAAAAAACAGCAAGACTACTTTTAACAATTCCAAAAAAAATAGAGTATATATTTCTATATGTTCTAACTATAGACCAAAAATCACAAAAAATATAAAAAGAAAATCTTAAAAATCACAAAACACTTCAAAAATCAGAAACATTCATTAAAATCCAAAAATAGGTTTTTATTTTATATTTTTATTTCTATTATATTGGATGTATTTAAATTAGTTTAAGGAAATATTAAACTAATTATCTATTTTTAATACGCAAAATAGCCAACCTATTTCCCTTATTCGTTGTTATGTACATTTTAATATATTAGAAATACATAAAAAATATTAAAAAATATAAAAATACTAAAATAGAGAAAAATATCGCAAATATAATATGAATTTTAGTATAAATATTATTATAATATCCTATGTATACTATATATACCTTTTTGTATTTATATAATATATATTATCATTATTATTATTTAAAAATTATATATTTATGTTTATATTAAAACTTTCAAAAAGGAATGTTTTGTGTATATTTATTTATTAATTAATTATATACCCTATATATTAGTTGTAATATCTATAATATTATTACATATATACACATTATACTTTAACAACCAAAAGGAAATTAAATTTTGCAAAATTAAAAAGCAATTTAAAAATTTATAATTTAAAAAATGTATAAAATAGACAAAATATTTAAAATATGTAGTGATTAAATATAATTAAAAATCCACAAAAAAACATATATATATATATATGTATATAATATTTATTGTAGATTATTTGTTAATTGATAATAATTATACATATCCTCTTGTTTTCTCACAGTGGTTCGACACCTACATTTATGTGCTATACACATCTGTTTGTAGGATATAATAAATTTCACCTACATTTTATTTATTATTTAATCATATATCATGGGTTGTTTGTTTGTCTGATTTGATTGGTCAGTGTCGAGAATCGAGAGAGTGTCGATACAACGATTGCCAGATCCGACTTCTCGAATACTGTAGACTCCTCCAAGATCGGATGTTAGGCACCCTTGTCCATATCGTTCAACAAAATGGCGTCGTTGCCAAGAAGAAGGTTAAACACTTGAATGACCGACATATCAAACGAAAGACCTTTATGCCTAGACAGAAAGTCTGATTGTTTGATGTGAGAATGAAGATATTCTCGGACAAATTAAAGAGTAAATGAACAGGACCATGCATCGTGAAGATTATGTGTGATATTGTAAGTATCCTCATATCAGAGTTGTCAGGAGACGTACAACCATTCATCATCTATGGTTACTTGCTGAAGCTGTATTTAGAGCATGACACATTCCTGATTGTTATCGATTCTATTCAAGTTGTATTTGATGAAGAATCTTCAACAACTGTAGGAGATTCAGACGTTGCAACCAAAAACATTTTTAATAGATTTTCTGATTTTCTTCTTTTCTCATCTTTTTGAATTATTCCATTCTTGTATATTTCATTCATCATGTTAATATGAGCGATATTTATGATATACTTGACCTTAGATATAGGGGGATGAGTGCATTTGGGTTATTCATTATTAATTCCCTCTCTTGTCTCTCAACTTGTTGATATACTATTATATACTTAGGGATATTTTACCCTAAGTATTGGGGGACAAGACGAGACGATTGATTTTGTAAATTATGATCCTCGTGCTTTATTGCATGTTTGTAATATACATACGTTTGCCATAACTCGTACTTTATTGAATTTTTAATAATATGTCTAATATACTACACTGGGTAAGGGTACATAATAAATCAATTGTAGAACTTCTTGTAAATGTGCACGAAAATTTTTGAAAATATATTTATAAATATTGTTTTGCAAATGATTGTAAAAAGTTTTGAAAAATCTTTTGAAAATCTTTGAAAAATCTTTGAAAAATATTTTCGGACCTTTGATAATATTCTTTTGAAAATGTTTGTAAAAAGTTTGTAAAAATATTTGAAAATTTGCTTGAAAATTTATTTGTAAAATAAGTTTTCAAATTGTTTGACATATATTTGCAGAATATTTCCAAATTATTTTGAAAAACTTATGAATAATATCCTTGTAAAAATTCTTCTAATAAAACATGTACATAGCTGTATAAATATATCCTTGTATAGAATCCTTTGTTAATATGTCTTGTGAATATGAGAATACATTAAATTCATTGGCCCTATTCAAAAAATACTAAAAATTTAAAAATTTTCAAAAAATTCTATAAAAATTTGCAAAACTTTTGTTAATATGTATACAAATAGGTTTAATATTCATGGCATATTAATGCAACAAAATTATATCCTTCCAATAGATCAAAATTCTATCAAAGTGTGTGCATGAGGGTGCTAGTGACCAAACTACTGGTGGTGGTGTCATGAACATCTTTTTTTATATTTTCTAGTTTAAAGATGATCAATCGAAATCATATGAGATTTAATGGATTTAAATTTGGCTATATAGAGTATAAAGATGTATTAATTCGAATAAAGATTATTGTCAAGAATCCTCATCATGTAAAGACTCCGATATGGTCATTATATAGGTCTCGTTTATAACGTAACGAAATACATCATTAGACAAGCAACGTTAAATACATGGTTGAGCCTTCGTATTCATCTCTTCTTCTTCGCCTACATCATAGTGGTTGGCACCTTCTCAAAACCCTTGAGTATCTATGGTACACATTGTAAATTAAGGACTACCTCCTTCTTGCCTTCCTATAAGCCAAGTACCTTGAGTGCAAATATGAAATAGAATTGATCTAGTACAGAAGGTTGCGTGGCAAAAGTGGAACCCTTCAACAACATAAAAATAATTGCAATGATATCCACAAGATTCGAAGTCATAAATAGCTGGATTAATTGCAGTGTCGTCCCTGACATTTCGTAGGCCCTAGGCAAAAGAAAAGAGCAGGCCCTTAACAATTTTTCAAGGAATAATGTGCCCTTATGGAATCCCATTAAATTTTGGGCTTTCACATTGAATTGTTCACCGAACATTCGACTACATAAGGGCCCATTTTTCAGTTAGTTGTTTCATCGAAAATTTGATTTTATAAAGGCCAATTTTTGGTGAGTTCTTTCATTAAAAATTCGATTCTAAAAGAGTCTAATAGGACAGATACCATTTTTCATAAACTAAAGATTAAAGAACATGTTAGAATGGGCCCCTAAAATTGATGGGCCCTGGGCTAACGCACTCACAAACTACCCTCAGGGACGACCGTGATTAATTAGCTCGTTTAAAAAACCCAAGTTATCATTAAGGTTTGCTATTAAGGAATTGAATAAAATAAAAGAAAAAATAAGCGATGAAAGTCGGTCACTAGACTTCAATGGAGATACGATATTAGCATAGACACAAGAGTAAATAGATGAGATCAAAAATTCGTCTTTAAAAGTGGAAGATTTGATTTATTTCTTGTGTGGACCTAAGTTCCATGTGATTGTCAAACATCTTGAACGACGAAAGTGCTGGAACAAAGACGGCCTACATTAGGATTTGGGATTAAGATCCCAAGTTAAATTTTGTGGACGGAGGATGTTAGCCTATTATTTACCCTTAGATGACCCGATTAGGTTCGTTCGTGCTATATACGAAGGCATCGTTCGACACACGGGGGAGTTTACTCCTCTTACCCCACTATTTCTCACTCCCACGTGGGCTTATCTTTTTAAAAAAATAAATAAATCAATTCTCCATCATCAATCCCAACAAAAATAATATATTATACCATCATATCGTATAAAAATTATAAATTACTCCACTTCTACTCACTTTTTCAAACTTCAATACAATCATATCACAATAACTACTCACTTTTTCAAACTTCAATACAATCATATCACAATAAACTCACTTCTAACCCACCCCCAATTTAACCCTATATCCAAACACCAAAACCCAAAAATGGGTTACCTGCTAGTACCAGTCTAACCCACCTTAACCCACATACCAAACACACCTGAAAAGAAAAACCCTTGTGAATAGGGATTCGCATTAGGAGTCTATTGAAGGTTGCATTCTGCTATTCTGTCGTTAACTTCAAAACAAAAAAGATGATGCGAAATTTCCAATTTCTTATCTCATGGCTCCATGATTTCCTCGTCTTGTTATAGATCTAATTCGATTCAATTCCGAGTCTTCTAGAGATAAAAGTTTGGCTTTACTTATGTACTTTGCGGTCGTGGTTGTGGACTTTGGTGGGTGGATATTTAGCAATATTTTAATAACTTTTGATGTATATTTTGAGATATTTATTAATTTGGTATGATCAATATATGCGAAAATGATGCTAAGTTCAACTAACGAAACAAACATTCAAGATTTCATGATTATTCCTTCCATCTATAGAATTAATGAATCAGATGTCTGCATTTAAGGTTACCATGTACATTGACATGGGAAATATGGACATTATATCGAAAGAAAATATTCATATTAAACAAGAAGGTATATATTTATATATTGTTTTTAAAGAAATTACTGTAATTGAAGAGGTGACCATAAGTAATGTAGACCCGATCTAATGGAAGGGTGTAGGAGTGATGCCTACGGATGTTGGTCATTTAGTTGATGCATGCACATTCTTATGTAAAAAGGTGAAAAGTTAGGCTTACAAAGAAGCAATACTAATTGTTATTACCTTCAAAAGACCTTGATTGAAGGTAATACAGCTACATGAATTATAGTAAATGCGTGCACCTTCTACTAAATGGCACTAGCGTTGGTTACGAAAAATGAAGTATTGAACTATAAAGATACTAACCCCCAAGGTGATCCCACATTGGATACATATCAAGATGATATCAGTGAACTGAAAGGATATCTAAAAGAAGGCACTAAAATCAGCATCTATTTTATTCGATGGATGCTCAACTGTCTTTATTTCCTACCAGAAAAAAATGATGGCTCGTGACAGGCTAAGTACAAGAGTGCAACCTAGAGACATTTTGTGGGACTTCATTTGACATGTTGAGTTTTGTAGTTGAGATGGCCCTCTGTATTTGTCATCATGCATGGTACTACTACTTGACAACAATTCACATCGAAAGAACTTATTGTGATGTGCTCTGCATGTTTTTTTGTTGAATTTTTTTCTAGTCTTTTTTTTGAAAGGTAAGAGTAAGGTATATTAATCCATTCATTTTACCCATTCCTTTTCCTTGATCTACAGAGATTAAATTTTACCTTTTTCGTTTTTTTCTAGTTTTTTTTATAGTCTTTTTTATTCTTGATTGAAGCATTGGAGTTTGAAATGACAGAGTACCAAGGTCGTGGATAAAAGGACTGTCTAGGTGGCGATTGCGGCTGTCACTTGAAGGTGGCTTGAGTTCTATAGTTTTGAATGGTGAAGGGTGTTCGAAATGTGGAAATAAGTGCAAAGGTCGCTAGGGTATATAAAGGAGTTTCATGATTTAAAAAAAGAACACAAGGATTAAAAGATAAATCTTAGCGAGGAGACGTGGAGTTGGTACACTACTGCATGGAACTCATAGTAAGAAAGTAGATGCATGAAAATGGTCAGAAAGAATTGAGTTTTTGTTGCGAACATGAAATTGAAACAAAAACCACAAATCAGGGGTGGCAAGCTAAGAAAGTGTGAAGAATTTAAAGTGGATATCTATTGGTTGGACGATACGCACACAACAGATTAACCACCCGTCCAATCCTTTGCCGGCTCACACCATGTACCATCTGTTTGCCCTGAGATTACCTAACCTTCAGGAACTAGACTTCCTCCTACCGCTGACCTAGACTCCATGCAACGTCTAGTAAACCTTCCATATATAGTAAGGAATGAACCCTAGAGTTCGTCATCTGGAACACCATGTCTCTCAGGGATTCACAAACACGAAACGGATATCTTCCTCTCATCACGATTACGATCAGATCTCTACCTTTTAGGACGAAAACAAGCAGATATTTAAGTATTTGTTACAAAAAAAATCGATCAAACAGTTTTATTCATGGAAAGGTAGTGACTTTCTGAAAAGTAGAGTGTGGCGATCTACCTGGAGCTGCTGCAGAACTCGTACAGCTTCCCCTTGCCGGAGAAGATGATGAGCGCCACCTCGGCATCGCAGAGCACAGAAAGCTCGTAGGCCTTCTTCAGGAGGCCGTTCCGGCGCTTCGCGAAGGTGACCTGCCGGTTGATCTTGTTGTCGATCCTCTTCAGCTCCACTCTCCCCCGTCCCATCTCGATCGATCGATCGGATTCGAGGGGGGGGGGGGGGGGAGGAAACCCTAGAGTTTGGGGGGAGGGGAGGTGGGGAGGATAGGAGCAGTGGGGAGTTGTGGGAGGGAGCGCGCGGAGGATGGTGGTGCCTATTTGTACCGAAAATGGAAAGGGAGGGTGGTGGAAACAGAACCTCTTCCCTTGCAATAAATTGGCGTTACTCTGTGGTTTTGCTCGAACGATCAATGAGGTGGGGCTATTTGCATGATAGACCTTCGGAATAACTGGGAATTGGTAACTAGTATATGATTTCGAAGAGGCAAAATTTACCCGAAATATGTTTGTTGGTAACAACCATTTAAATGCATGGCCATTAGATCGTCTTCCTTATGGATATGTCTATAGAACATCATATATAAGCTTACAAATGTGCAGAGAAATGACAAAGTCGGACTTCCTCATTTGCTTTTTCATTGAGCTCAACAAATGAATCGCATGATAAAATCCTGAAAGGTCAATTGTAACGTCTCAGACATAGGTCTTCGGTCCGTTATCGAGTAAATTGATCTTGACAACTTTTTGGGTCGTATCCAGATGGACCCATTAGCAACCACCCAAAATACTTAAGCTCAAGTTGTCAAGTAGTAGTTCCCATCACTTATAAACCACACCCACACTTCGTGAATTTTAGATGTGGCACAATGTTTGGGCTTCGAGTGTTACAACCTCCCCCACTTATATTCGCAACGTCCTCGTTGCAACATGGCACATTCACTTATTCCTGGTGATAGTGGCAGTTGCACGCTCGCGGCTTAGGCACATTCGGATAGCCCTTTCCACTATTAGAGGGAACCCGCTCTGATACCATTTGAAACGTCTCGATCTTAGGTCCCCGGTCCATTATCGAGTAAAACTGGCCATGACAATTTGTTGGGTTCAAGCCCAGATGGACCCGTTGGCAACCCCAAAATGCTTAAGCTCAAGTTGTCAAGTAGTAGTCCCCATCACTTATAAACTGCATCCACACTTCGTGAGTTTTAGATGTGGCACTATGTTTGGAGTTGGGGTGTTACATCAATGTCCCGCTATGTATTCATTCCTTTTTTATGGAATTTTTTTAGTTATTTTGGGAGAAATGTATACGAATAGGGACGAAAGGAATACACTGTTGAACAAGCAAACCAGATGGGCATTCTCTTAAAACAGCAGTGCATGATTGCGCAAAATCCCGAAAATGTTTTTGGAGTGAGGTGAGAGTTGTGAAAAGTACAGGGGGCTTATTCCAGTTTTGACGCGGTAGAGTGGATAGGTGGGGTTGGTTCGAAGGGGGACCTATGGGAGAAGAGGACAACGTCAAAAAAGGGAGGAACGTGTCACTCCGTAAAGGCAGCTCCGTCTAGTTACCGCGGATGATGACGTGTGCCCTTCGGACCAATCACGCGACCCAACCTCGTAATGTCCCAACTCTTACCTTCTATAAAGTTACGTCGACAAAACCGGCACCACAGGGACCGATTGAAAAGCTCGGGTCACCGCACTGGTCAGCCACTTCCCAACTGCAAGGATTATTTTTCTTGAAAATAATTATTTTTGGAAAAAATTAGAGCATTATTAATTAAAAATATAATTTTAAAGTTGTCAAGTTACATCTTGTTTTGAGAAGTATGAAAAAAGTGCATACTCAAGATATTAATATTATTTTCAATATATTCCAATTTTTACTCTCTTAAAAAATGAAAATTGTTGTTTGTACTGAAATTCCGCTCAATCAACCTTATAATATTTCTATTTTTTTCAGTCTTTTTCTTAGTTATATTGATTTTGATCTTTGGATAGGGTTATCTAGGTAGCTTGCACATGTAACTGAATGATTTAAATATTTTAATTGATCGACCTTTAAAATATATTGCAACTTGTTTCAAGTTTCGCTTCACTAAAAAATATGTTTTTTTAGTGAAAACATATAGGGCTATTTCTTAGGTAAAAAATTAAATATAAAACTCCAATAATTCAACGCCTAAATTTTGATCATGTACAATGCATATTTAAATTGCATATTTAACTAATAAATCTTTTCGCAAGAAATCCGATATTTTACTTTTTTGTAAAGAGTTGTGCCAGAATTTTTGGATTAATCCTATGATAAAAACATAAATATATAATTTCTAACCTTTATTTTAATCATGCATGATGTATGCTCAAGTTGCATACATTCCCTACTATTTTGACTATGTAATTTAAATTGTAAAATTTGTTATACAAACTTTAAAATATCCCTATTTTGTAAGTAAATTCATTCTTATTGTTGGATAATCGATCCAAAATAAAATATTAGGTACATTTTAGTAATTCTTAGTTAACTAACCTTAATTTTTATGTCCAGGATGACATGTAATTTCATAAAACACTAAATTTTGAATATATAATATATTCAATTATAAATTATTTGGTTTGTTGTATATTTCCCAGCTCAGTTCTATTAAAAAATGAAAAATAGTGTTCTAATCAAGAAGTTCATTATTTTATTTTTCAAATGATTGTGTGTTTATATTTTGAACTAAAACATCAGCAACAATTACTTAAATTTGGAGAACTAAAATACTGTAACCATTGTTTTATGTATCTTGCTAATAATATGAAAAATATAAAATTCGTCAATAAATTCAATTATAAAAATTAATTCTGCAACAAATACTATTGCAATCTATATAAAATTTATGATATAGTGACATATTTAAAAAAAACTATATGGACTTCTTTTATTGTAGTGAGCGTATACAAGGAATGATTTGAAGAATTATCATTCTATCGTTCATTGTTAAACAAGCAAATAATTATTGCAAATGGCATTGATATACTTCATAGTTTTACAATTAATTCATTGATATATCATTACTGAATCATATAATAGCGGTCAACTGTAGTTTGTTTCAATATTATTTTCTTCTAATTATTGTTCAAATTAGCATTACTTAATACAAAATTTATAGAGCAATGCAATGAATAATCATTGCTATGTATTATGTTGCTAGCAATATAGCAATAATTATTACAATCATTGTAAATATAAAAAATAATAAATAATTCTATAAAAACAATATTCCTTGATATATTAACTTAATGACTGATAAAGTAATGATTTCTCAAATAATCATTCTTACTAGCCATTGACTATATTTTTTATAATTACTAAGTAAAAGTGTCATTTTTATTTTTATATATAGATCTTCTTCAAATATGTAATACAGGATACATAAAAGTATAGACATGGATATACGTATGTCAAACAGATACTTCCAAGAATATAGGTGTGTGTATGAATATATTTCATATATGCATATTTTTTTGTAACTTTCGTATTTTCTGTATTCCGAGTGCATTTTTAACATACTCATGTTTTGGAATTTAGGAACATGTAATTCAACTGACATGTAACAAATAAAGAGGATATATGTATATGAATCAATAAATTATATACATATTCATATACTAAAATGAAATAGAAGGAATTCGAGTAATAAAATTTATAAAGGATATCATAGAATATTCTAATTATCCTTTAAGTGAAAATTCGGTACAAAACACAGTGTTTTAAATCAATTATTATCACTCTAATAAAGTTAGCGTAAGGCAATGAATAATTTGAATATTTGTTGATGTATTTTTCGATGTTTAAAATATGCAAACGAGTATTATTCGTTGCTAGTTTATCATTTTTTTATAATTAGAAACGAATAACATATTCGTTGTTAAAAGTTAATATAACAACGATTTTTCCATTGACTTACTCATTAAAAGTTATTATCATTGCTAAATTTAACAAGAAAACAACAATGAAAAATCATCGTTATATGATTTATTGTGAGGAATATTACAATAAACACAATATTAGATACGAATTTAAAGAATGAAGTAATGAACTACAACAAAATTGAGCTATAATGACGGTTTTTTCAAAATCTGTCGCTAAATTAGCCGTTGTTAAATATATAACGACAATATTATTCATTGCGAAATGACTTTTCATACTCAAAATTAGCAACGAATATCATATCTGTCGTTATATCATTAGCAACGGTCTGCATAACGACGTTTATCCGTTGTTTTTTTTTCAAAATATCAATTAATCGTCATATTTTTTATTCAAAATTTCGCGACGATTAATTAGAACTTTGAAAAATAGCAACGAATAAGCATCGCTATGTGGACCGTCACTAATGATATAACGATATATATGATAGTCGTTGCTAATTTTGAGTACCAAAAATATTTTCGCAACGAATAATACCGTCATTATATATTTAACAACGGCTAATTTAGTGACGGATTTTGAAAAAAAAACCGTCACTATAGCTCAAATTTTTTGTAGTGTATATAGCAACGAATTAAATTTTTCGTTGACTTAGATTAATTTTGTTGTAGTTTATGATACGAAATGTGGATACCCAAAAATATAAAAAAACATATTTTTTCATATATTTTTTTTTGAAACAGGTAAGTGTGTATAGCTATCATTGAAATTCAAAGATTGTACATAAGGGGCCAGCAAACTGGCCGAACAAAAATATGTAGAATTAGACATTCAGAGGACCCAGCCAACAAGTGGAGGGCGATTTTGGTCCACAAAAAAGAAAGGGGGGGTGGGGTATTAAAGGAGACTGGATTTCAGTTCAACAATATTCGGAGATCATCAGTGATGGCCGAACAGAGCTGCAGGGCGGACCGCCGCGAAGTCGTTGACCAGCGCATGTTTCGTTCTTTCCAGATGTGCCAGGAGGTGACTGCAATGGCAGTTTTGATCTTCGCACCTAAGTCCGAGTCGGCATCAGCAAGAGTTGAGGCGGCAGAGATGGCTAGTAGTATGCTTGCCCCCGAGGCAAGGATAGGGAGATCGAGCACAGAACAAACCCCAGACCAAACCTGTGAGGTGAAATGACATTCCCAAAATATATGGTCCCTAGATTCGGGATGCAGAGTACAGAAAAGACAACCAGGTTCAAGGCAAATCCCGAACCTGAGAAGCCTATCCTTTGTGGGAATTTTGCCGTTAATGACCCTGTAAAGGCAACACATGTGCTTTGGTGCGGCCTTGGATTTCCAAACCTCCTTCCACCAAGCAACGACCGGTGCCCTGTGGCGGACGAGGTTGAATGCGAATCGGAACGATAAGTTTCCGAGAGAGTAGGCCCCCGGTTGAAGGGTGGGGGATCGGCCAGAGGAACACAGCAGGGAGCGCGCCTTGAGCATGGTCTTCCAGACTCTAGAGTCACCCGGGGATGCGAGCACATCCCAGAAGTCAGCAGTGATCGAGTACTTAGATCTCAAATAATCAGCCCAGATCGAACCGTCAGCCCAGAGAAATCTCCAGATCCAAGAAACAGAGGAGGCCGAGACCAAGTCCTTTAGAGAGCGAATCCCCAAACCCCCCTCATCTTTCGGCAGACAGACCTTCTCCCAAGCAATATCATGATGCTTAAAGTCCCATAGAAAATCTGCGCACAAGGAAGAAACCTTGTTGATTGTAAATTTGCTAAAGGTTGTGCAATCAGCCCAGTACAGGAGGATTCCACCAATAACGGATTGAATCAGCTGAAGTCTCCCCGCAAAAGAGAGGTTTTTGGCCTTCCAACCAGTAAGCTGTGCACGTATTTTGTCTTGGATGGCACGAGCAGTGTGGCTGCCCCCAAATTTGCGATCAAGCGGGATACCAAGGTATTTAGTAGGCAGCAAGTCGCTTAGGAGACCAGGGATGAGGTTCCAATTACAGAGTTCCCTGGCACTACGGGAGCCCAGAAAACGACTTTTGGCAATGTTCATTTTGAGCCCAGACAAGCTACCGAAATTGTTCAAAATTTCCACAAGCGCGGAGAGGGAGTTGTCATTGGATTTAGCAAAAAACAGTAGGTCATCTTCGTAGATTAGGTGAGTGGGGGCCAAGGATCTACCACGCCCCACGGGTTTGATGTGCCCTTCCGTAACCGCAATATCCACCAAGCAGGAGAGTGATTCCATGACAATAACAAATAGTAGAGGGCTAAGCGGGTCGCCTTGGCGGAGGCCGCGAGAGCCCTTAAAGAAGCCGGAGGGGGAGCCATTGACGAGCACCGAGAAGGATGTAGTCTCTATGCAATTTTGGATCCACGAGCACCATTGATGGCCAAAACCCATGGCCACAAGCCTGTTCAGCAGGAAGGCATGATTGACCGTGTCAAAAGCTTTAGATAAGTCCACTTTGAAGCAAACCCGTTTAGGTCCATGCTTCCTTTCAAAACCCAAAAGGAGCTCTTGCGCAAGTTTCACGCTATCGCTGATGCGCCTGCCTTTGATGAAGGCCATTGATTCACCGAAATGAGGTGAGGTAGCACAATCGTGAGTCTGGAGGACAAGAGTTTGGCGAATACCTTGTAAATAACGTTACAACAAGAGATGGGTCGAAAGTCCCCCATACCTTCCGGGGATGACACCTTGGGAATCAAAGTGATGAAAGTGTGGTTAATCTGTCTGAGCATGGGTCCCCCTGATTGGAGGAAGCGCATTGCTGAGAAGAAATCCTCTTTCATAAGAGGCCAGTGACGTTTAAAGAAGCCCGCGTTAAACCCGTCAGGACCGGGAGATTTATTGGACTTGATCGAGCTAAGAGCAGCCCAAACTTCATCTTCACTAAATGGCCGATCCAGCCACAATTTAGCATCAGCAGAGAGTACTCTCTTCGGTGAGGAACCGCAGCAGAGGGAGGAGAAGAGGGGGCTGAGAGTAAGGATCCGAAGTAGGTGACGGCTTGAGAAGCGATCCTCGTATGATCGTCAATAATAGAACCATCCTCGCCAATGAGGCAAGGAATTCTATTTCTAGCCTCCCTAGTCTTAGCCGAGAGGTGGAAGAACTTTGTGGAGCGATCACCAAGACTGAGCCATTGGACACGGCTCCTTTGCATCCAGACTGACTCCTGGTCATCCTCGAGCCTAAGCAAGTAAGATTTCAGATCTTGTTCCAGTTGGGCGAGAGTGGGATCCAAGGGAGAAGCACCAAGGGCCTCATTGATGGTAGCTAAGGCGACACTTGCGCGTTTGGTTTCATCCTCCACCCTCCCAAGGGAGGCAGCCCAGGACCTAAGGGCTCTTTTAACACAACGCAATTTTTGGGCCAAAATGAAGAGGGGATTTCCCCGCACGGAGGTACCCCAGGCAGATTCAACAAGGGAGGTGTAGCCCTCTCTAGCAGCCCAGTAGTCAAGGTAGCGGAACGGCCTATTGGGGACAGCCCTGGCCCCGAGAGCAACGGAGATAAGGAGGTGGTCAGAAGACGGCACCGGAGAGTACCTGACCTTAGGGCAGTGGAAGGAATCCAGCCACGCTGTGTTACAAAGGGCTCTATCAAGCCTTGCGGCAATACGGTTTGGACCAACGGAGGAGTTGGTCCAGGATAGGGAGTTACCCCACGGCTCGAGGTCGATCAGACCGGCTACATCGATGAAATTATTGAAGTCCAGGACCGAAGACGGACCCGGGAGCCTTCCCCCAACTTTTTCAGCCGCAAATCTTACGACGTTAAAATCCCCAAGGAGAATCCAAGGGAGAGAGACCGAAGGCAGCAGAGAGAGAAGGTCATTCCAAAGGACCCTCCTCTCCGAAGGCGAGTTATAGGCATATATGATGGATAAGCAGATCCGGAGACCCTCGCGGTTGGTGCAATTAAGCGAAATTGCTTGTGGGGTAATTTGTACAGGAGAACAGCTCCAAGTTTCTTCTTTCCATAAGAACCAGATCCTTCCCAGGGGGGTATTGTTATGGACTGAGCACCATCCAATAGGGACAGCTGCAAGGAAATTAGAGATCCTCTCAGGCTTGATTTTAGTCTCTACAAGCCCAACAAGATCGAAACACTCTTTCTCCATGTTCCGCAGGAAAGTTTTCATCTTGGATGGCTTATTGAGCCCCCTGACGTTACAAGCTGCGATCGACATTAAAGGGGTTGAGGGTGGGCAGGGCTGCCCGATATATTTCTTTTGAGCGCCCCGGAGGCCGACTTCTTCTTTTTACCATGAAGGACAGATGTCCATTCTGGGTTTTCCGCTGCTAAGGTTGCGGGAGGGTCCTGAGGAGAACTGTTGATCAGCCCAAGTCTGGAGGGCATTTGGCCGGCCAAGGAATTTGCAAAGGCTATGGAGTTCCCAAATGCTATATGTGGTCTTATATATATATATATATATATATATATATATATATATATATATATATATATATATATATATATATATATATATATATATATATATATATATATATATGTAGATATGTAAGGTGGGTGTGAGAGAAAAAACAATTTGTAGCTAGTTCAAAACTGCGTATACTAAATGGGATTTCATGATCCTATACTGTGGCATATACTAATATTAAGGTAATGTTACTATTTGTACAGTTATTTTAAAAATGAATACAGATATAGTATCGTAAAAATATGTACACAGCAGATATGATAGAGGATGGAAATTCCTAATCATGGTTGTGTACTTGATCCCTAAAATGATGTGGCAGGTTCTCCCCCATGTGGCAGTCCATTTTAGAGGAGTATATTTCGACATTATCTCCAAAAACTCCATGGCCATATCCGTGTCTGATCCCGGATTTCCATTGCTGACTTAAATGCTCGCTCCATTTTTGTGGGAGCAACGACAAGGGAAGGTGCGTATACCTGCTGATGGTGTTGCTTGCTCGTTTAGAAAACCAAACCCCACCGAAACTATTCAAGCATTAGTGGTTGCTGCCCATTAATTCTGCATATGTTGAGCCATTGACAATCTTAAGTTGGATTGGGATTACTATGTTAGAGACTGGTTGAAACCGGAAGGAAATATCGGCGATATATCGTCGATATATCGATATCGACATGAGATCGATATGGGCACCGATATGGCGATACATCCCGATTTGCAGGTATTTTCTTCACAAATGCTCGTCGATATGGGCGATATTTCAACGATATATGATCGATATATCATCGAAATATCGTATACGATGTCGAAACGATATCGATATCGATACGGCCTTCGATGGTACTTGCAATTATAGTGCTCAAAAGTGTATTGGTGAATATATTGTTGGGTGTATTTACAATGGTGACAATGCTGGTCACACGCCTTTCATTGTGAGCTTTTTCTTTCCCCTGGACGTGTTACCGTGCCAGGTTGATCATAGAGTATCAGGTTTTCAAATTTGAATCAACCATATCAATCTTTGTCTCATCTACGAAGATAATGGGAAGATCATGGACCACATAATGAGTAATTGTAGCATCACAACTACAAATGAAAACGGGCAGATACGGATACGAATATAGGTATAATCATATCCTTATCCATTTTAAAATACGAATACCAATACAGATACGAATATTGACGGATGTGAAAAATGTGTTGCCATATCCTCAAAAAACGAATACGAATGTAAAATGAATACAATCGAATACGAATAATAATAGAAATATTTGGTATACTAACTAAAATATACATATTTAGGATGGTTTACACATAAAATAGATATACCAGATATAATACCTCATAGAAATTATATCAACAATGGTGAATGCACTCATAAAATGTTGATACACGTAATTATAAATAAATCTATTACTATACTTGTGTTTGAAAGCGTATATACGAATACAAATGTGAATATTAGCGAATGTCAAAGTGATATCCATATTTGCATCCATTTTAAAATGAATACAAATACGAATGACAAAATAGGTATAAAACAAATACGATAGCAGATCGGATGCGAATATATTCACATTCATTTTCATCCCTAATAACAACTACAGTATTTTGACTTTAGGACCTTTTAAGTATCACTCGTGTTGAGATATGCCTTGAAGCACCCACCAGCTGACGATCTGATTACATTCTATAAGTGGATCTTGGCTGACTCAATTAACACACTGGGGTGGAGGAGCAGAGCTCTCGTGGTATGGATTTTTGGATCAGATTAGGATTCATTTACCGGCTACCCCTTTGTGTGTGTGTGTGTGTGTGTGTGTGTGTGTTTGTGCGAGTGTGCATTTGCGCGTGTGCGCACGTGTGTGAATGAGTGAGTGAGTGAGAGAGAGAGAGAGAGTGTGTGTGTGTGTGTGTATGTGTGTGTGTGTGTGTGCGTGTGTGTGCATGTGTGTGTGTACGTGAGTGTAGCAAGGATGAGGCATGGTTATTAGAGAGTCTCATTCCGGGAGAGCATCCGTCTCCTACAGTTTTGTACATGTACTCCTATTTTTTTCTCCCCTGGTTTTTTTCCCTCTATATTGGTTGGGTTTTTTCCACCTAATCATGTCACTAAAAGAAAAAGGTGATACGAGGATCACATTCTTTCAAGGAATGGGCGATGACATGTGCTGGCCTATGTTTGAGCGAGCACATGGATAACAATCATAGTCGATCGTGCCTTCTCCCTTTGTAATTCAACTCTGGTTGGCATCTCGAAAATCAAATGGGTGAGCACATGGTGTACACATGTGCTCGCCCATTTAAATTTCGATCCGGCCACACAAGGCACGATTATCTTTGGGGGTGATCACTTGGGAGGCACAGGGCATGCGCATGATGTGCTTGCACACTTCTCTAAACAGAACGACCCATCGCTTTTCTTTCTCATTTGTTTGGACTTTGAGCCCCAGACTCCCTCCTTCCGGGCGATCCTTCGTTCGTACGCATTCCTTGTAATGGCCAACGTTTGCCTCATCCGACCACACACATACCTTCCTTGAGGTATTTCCCTATATCATCTCTCATCATTTTCATTATTTTATTGTATATTTTATTGTGTACTCATGTTTTAAGTAATCAAGACTTTTTATAGAATGATCATATTCTTTTTATAGAATGATCATATTTATTTATTTTTAATACATACAAATTGTTTATATATGTATCATTTGTAGTGGATTAATATATATTTGTTATGGATTGGTGATAGCAATATAATATAGATGAAATCGTTCATGCAAGGAAGGTGTACGATGAAATGTCACAACCAATTTCATGTTTAAAATTGTATAAGATGTTTGAAAATTAAATATAAGTGTCATTTTAGTGGTCGTTAGAATACCTTGTTGATAATAAAAATGACTAAACTTAGGAGATAGTACAATCGCATCATGATTGTTCTTTATTATGCATAAATAACTTAGGGAATAATCTAGGAGTTACTTTCCAATTAGGATTATTTTACTTAACTTGAGTAGTATATGAGAGAGGGGGAATATACATAGGTTTCTTTTGACATGGGAATGGGATTATTTTGTAGAATTGATGTCGAGTGGGGTGTGTGTGGGTATGTTATAGAGAGGATACATATGAGAGATGATATGAATTAAGGGGGGTGGTAAGATGTTAACAATTAAGATATACTTTCTATTGTTTAAAATATATAAACTACAATAAGTAGGTTGTATCATTCAAAATAATTCCATTACTTGTCTCTAAGTAATAAAACCAACTATAAAATTAAATTAAACATAGAGATATTATTCCCTTACATAAATTTACAATACTACTAATTAGTTCTAAAAATGACTACAAAAATTATTAAAATAATTATAATAATATTTTTTAGATATTGATATTTTATAATGAAAATAAAAGTATTACGTAACATTAAATTAAAATGATGAAGATTCTTTTTAATCCTGATGTGTAAAATACTTTAAATTTATTTAAATAAATCATAAATCATGTTGAAATTATTCATTACTTTTATTTAAGTAAATATATTAATATATAAAATAATAATAAATATAACTCGTTAGTTTATACAATAAAATATTAAAAATACTATTAATTCCAGTAAAATAAAAAATAAGTATATTTTACTTAAGTAATGAAAGTAGTTACTAAAATTTAATTAACATAGGGATATTCTTCCATTATATAATTATACAATACTACTCATTAAATCAAAAAATGACTAAAAAATTATTAAAAGTAATTAGATGAATCTTTTAAGCATATTTTATAGTTGTACTAAAACTAGTACATACATTAAATTTTAAAATGATAAAGATTCCTTTTAATCGTGAAATGTAAAATACCTTAAATTTATTTAATTAGATCATAAAACATATTGGAATTATCCATTATAAAGTATGAAATAAATAATAAATACACTTTGTAAAATTTACATTAAAGTATTAAAAATGTTGTCATTTCTCTAAAATAACAAGTAGTTATATTTATTTTGATAAATAATAAAATATGGGAATTTTAAATATATACAATTCATAAATTTTTACAATAAATTAATAATATCATTTAAGAAATGTATAATGTAGACATGATTGCCTTTGTATCTATGAGGAAATGATGTTTATTCAATTGAAGCAATATGTCTCTTATTGTTTCCAATTAAATAGCACTCTTGTAATTGTTTATCACATTAAAGTGTATCTATGTGGTCCAATGTGCCACATTAATTTTTACTTTGGTAGTTAATAAGGTAAAAATGTTAAATAAATATGAAATCGCACACAACACCACACACAGTGCATCCCTTCACACCAGGTGATGTGTGGTCCTGCACAATGGGAGGCGTATGCAACACAGTAGAAGATTTTATCACTTCCAATGTGTTATTTCTTTTGTTTTTCACAAAACTATTGGACTCATGTCAGGATGAGATATCCTGTTACAATGGTTGTGTGCGTGTGCAAAATATTTATTTACATGTACATTTTCAATAATATAATATTAAACACTTTATTAAACACAACATTAAGATCACATAGATGCATATCTCAATCGTAAACCGTCCAAATATACAATGGTTATCATTTTCCATACGATAATTCATTATAATTTGTGTACTCAAAGTAAAGGGATAATGGTTCATAAATCTCGTTATGGAGAGGATAATATCGACTACTACGGAATTCTAAAAGAATTTTTGTAAGTAGAATACAGTATTCCATGACCTAATAAGATTTTTTATTTCTATACAATTGGTATGGCCCGAAAAAGGTGTAGTTGTCGATAAAAGAAACAATATGGTTGATGTGGATGCGCTAAATGAAGATATGAACTATTTGTCATTGTTATACCAATGGATCAAGTATGTTATCTTCCTCAAGTTTCACGAAAAAGGGAAAATTTTGAACATCTAACAGTTATATGGATAAACTCTCAAAGTTACATAAGTAAGGGGGAGAATAATGTGGATGAAGACGCAGATAAAGCTTTCATAGCTGATTACGATCATTATAATATAACACAAGTTATCCTCATTATTGATAATATACAATCAACGAATCATATTATAACAAAATATTGATGTAATTGGAAATGTGGATTATATAAATGATGATATGTTTACTGGGATAGTAATGGGGTAAATAATGCTACTTCACATTATTAGAGCAGTGAAGATTACGGTATAAACTTCGATAATATATATATTCTTCTTATGTTAATTTTAAATCATTTTTTTCTAAATTTTTATCAGTTTCATCTATGTTTATTTATAGACATGGCTATTTTTGGACATAGAAGTTTACATGGATCTCAACGATCCGCTTGGTTGTCCACTTCACAGTTCCCCTAGCCTTCGACCCTGTCGACTTTTCAGGACCTCTTTCAAACGAGATGTGATATCTTATGGTGCATTACCAGTCTTATGGTGTTCCTCCACCTCCATCATACGGAGGTGTTTCTGGTGAGCCACCTTCTTCATAGGTTCTTGGGCCCTGCCCTATACCTATTCCAACACCTCCTTATATAGATTCGAATCCTCCATCTTCTGCACGTTAGAGAGTTAATGTGCTTGTGAATGTACTATCACCGATGAGAGGTCATTTTTCTATTTCATATACACTTCTACAGATTCCATCATACGGAGGTATTTCTGATTCATATTCGCTTCTTTCCGATTCATATCAGCAACCATCACCATAGATGGAGTCTTAGATGGTAATTATGGTGAAACATGTGACTAAGTTGCGGGAAGATTTCATTGTATATATGTAAGAATTAACTTATGTATAATCGAATTATATTCTAAGTAGTCATGTCTCCTCCCTATTATCTTATATATAACATCCCAATACGCCACAAAGGCCACCAGTGCATCAAGAAGTGGTTGAAGAAGAAGAGGAAGAGGGAGGGAGAGATTAATCTTAAAGAAGAAGCCCGAAAGTATGCAAGGTTAAGGAAACAGAAAAGAAAAAAAAGAATCTAAACAGACTTTGATCTCAAAGATTTTTTGAGTAAAGAAAAATGAATATTATGCTTCTCTTAATAGTAGAATAGAGAATTTCTTTACGTTTTTATGAGTTTTTATATGTTTAATGTGTATTATCTACGTATAATATTTCTTAAGTTTTGCAATGAATTTTTATCTGTTTCCATGTCAAGAGGGTCTATGAATCAATAGATATCATGCTTTAACTCGAATAATCTCTTTGGGTATCCAGCAGAAGGATAGAGTGAACGTTGAAAGGTTCTTACCCTTTGTAATATCACTCATGCCGTCATTTTACCTTATTGAAATGGCAGAACTGTGAAATTTATAAGAATAAAGGGCACAATTGATATTACAAAAAAAGTACATAACTGACATTGCCGAATCTAAGAGACACAATTGTGAAAAAAAACATATAAAATTATTATAGAGGAAAGTATATATACATGTATTTTTTAGCCGATTCAATTTATATTCAACTTATTTTAAAAAAAGATTTGTATATAATTTTTAGACCATAGAAATCCGGAAGTTTTACATTTCGTAAACTTAAAGATTTTATTTTGTTGTGCAACATCTCCTTCCATCGCGAATGTTGCAAAACAAAAAAGCACCGTAAGCAAAGAACCTTGCAATGGTGTGTTTGGGTTGGAGTGTGATGTACTTTTAGGGTGTGTTTGTTACGTAGGTTAAGGTGAGGTTAAACTGGTAGCAGGTAATTCATTTTTGTGTTTTAGTGTTTAGATAGACGGTTAAACTGGGGGTGGATTAGAAGTGAGTTTATTGTAATATGATTGTATTGAAATTTGAGAAAATGAGTAGTTATTATGATTTGTTTGTATTGAAGTTTGAAGAAGTGAGTAGAAGTTGAGTAGTTTATAATTTTTATATGATTGATGGTATACTATATTTTTTTGATGGAATTGATTATGAAGAATTGATTTATTTAATTTAAAAAAAATAAAAGTACAACCCACGTAGGAGTGAGAAAAAATGAGGTAAGGGGATAAAGAGAGTTTATCCCATGTGCCCAACGGCACCTTAAGCTACTTGCTCCATGCAAAGATAGAACATCTGTGCATTCTGGGAGGAGCAGTAGATGATTGGTTGTAACTTTAGTTCTGTTCATGACCTCACTTCTCACATTTCTGGGGAGCTCAGGACCCTGCTTAAATGAGCCATGTTGGGGCGTTTCAATAAATAGTTTTTGGTCCATTTAGTA